>CM029519.1:1402986-2602986 GCA_017140615.1 Eucalyptus cladocalyx
AAACAAGATTTGTTTGATTACAAATTCTATCATCCAATGAAGTAGAATGTCGTGCTTATGGAAGATCAAACAATACAAGATATTGAGAGATCATAAAATCATAAATGATTTGGTACCATAGGTAATGATGATATGATTGACTTCAATCCAATTTCTTATACACATGTTCTTGCGGGTTGATGAAGAGAAGACATTAGTAAGTAAATATTCTAGACAATGTACATATTTCAAGACATGTTGTGAATGATAATGCTGCTCATGAACTAGAGGCTCTATTAGATGCTTCACTAGATGTTCTAGTCTAGAGATCTGTTAGAAACCAACAACCTCCCAATAAATATTTTGCAATGAGTATGTCTTATTCGCTGATGTAGGCTAGAGTGTTATGTAGAAGCAATATGAGTGGACAAATAAATGGTTTGATGCCTTGTAGGATGAGATACAATCACTTTATGATACTTTTTAGCTTGTTCTTTTCCTTTCACTTTAAAACCCTCTGATTGTTCCATAGATATCTTTTTCTCCAAGTCACCATGTAAGAAGGCTATTTTGACATCCATCTACTTAATTTTTAGATCTAAGATAGCTACCAAGCCTAGAACCACACGAATTGAAGACATTTTCATCACCAGAGAAAATATATCATCAAAGTCAATACATTTTCTTTGATTGCATCCCTTAATGATCGGTCTATCTTAGTATTGTGGTTGTAAAATGTGTTCATCTTACTACAACCTGTACATCCACTTATTTTTCAAATCTCTTTTGCCTTTAAGCAATATAAGTCTTTATGACCTAAAGCAAGTACCGAGATAATGGTACAAAAAGTTTATGTCAGTTATGAGGGAGTAAGTGTGATGCTCCACATACGTACCATTGCTTTTTGCCCTATTTTAATCTATTAATATTTCAATTTAATTACAATTGTGGAAGCAATCACCACATCTCATATGGGAAAATTTGCACTAGTCAAAATACTGAACATATGCTTCTTGATATTTACATAAGTAACATGTCCAACTAATCACAAAATACAAAATATCTGGGGAGGGGTTAGGGTCACTAATCTCCATACTATCCAAAAACCTGCCTATACAAAGTTAGCTTTCCACTACAAGTTGAAGATTTCATTCTTTGACTTGTTTACTCAATTGTTATACCTAGGAGGGCCCTTGAACCCTGTTAAAGGTTGGATTGTATCGCCATTTACTTCAATGTACTAAGCCACAAAACGAAAAGAAATAAGCTTAGGTAAATCCACATCTGCCAAGATAGTGGAATTATGCTTAATATACACTATCGTAGATCCCAGTATTATCCTAATATTTTGAGTCTATGTATACGAAAATCCAAAAACATGGCTCGCCAGGTGGATCCATCCTACAAATCTGTAAAAACAAAAGAGTGAGCCACAACCTATTATGTGAAATCCTTATCTTTAAGGAAAGATATCAACCTACTGTTCAACCTAAGACAAAATGATGAAATGGGCAAGAATATTCAATGGACACATCGATGGCAAATTAATAGTAAGCCTTAAGTACAATGGTTAATTATATAAACCAACATGTACTAGTATCATGGAAGAAACATGTCATGCATGAGGTTCATTGCACTTCAATATACATCCTAAACACTCCCGGAGTATCCCGACTCATTCATGACATCCCTCTGTATCCACACGGCAAGGACATCGCAACTCTGTGACATCCCGTTTAACAACCCTTCCTTGGGGCATCTCAACACTTAGGACATCGTTGGATCACCCTAATACAGTTGATGACACAAAATTAGTTGGACGAGATGAGGGTGTGTGGCAAGCGATTCCCAAGTGAGGGAGAAAGAGTGATTAAGCGACGGCCCGGCCCAGGGAGACAGGGACTTGAAGGAGAGAGAGAGAGAGAGAGAGAGAGAGAGAGAGAGAGAGAGAGATCTTGAGTATGTGAAGTTGGTGGTGAGGTTTGGTGGTGAGGTTTGGTGAAATGAGGGGGGGAAATCACCCCTTTATATAGTCCACACCCCATGGCCTTCATCATTACTCTCATTTATTGAGGATGCAAATGACCCAATCGCCTTCTCTCACTTGGCCAAGCTAAGAAAGAGATGTGCCCCCCTAAAAAAGTACATGTGGCCCCTAGCATAATTATAATGGGTCACTTAGTATGGTTTCAATGGAAGATGACCTCCTTTGAAGCCATGTGTGGCCTTAGGGTAATGATGGCCTAAGAGGTATACTAATGATTAGTGGGGTGATTCATGGGTTCCATAAATGCAAGTCCATCATTGGGGGCTCTTGATGTGAGTGATGATGCAAGATGGTAATCCAAGTGCTCGCATTGGCCGATACAATCTATTCATGGCAAAATGTAGAATTCCATGGCCAATTCTCGCTTTATGTTGATAATACATTGATCGAGTAGGAATGCTTCACAAATCGAGTTATTGGAGAAATAGTTGAGTAAGTCTTTTGCCATAAAATAATTCAGCTTGACGAAGCAGATTCTTGGCATTAGAATTATCTGAGAGAGAAATGCTAAGAAGTTGTTACTTGTCACAAGATGGTGATCCAAGTGCTTGCATTGGCGGATACAATCTATTCATGGCCAAAGGTGGAATTCCATAATAAGTTCTTGCTTTATGTTGATGATATATTGGTTGTCGGCAGGAATGCTTCACCAATTGAGTTATTGGAGAAATAGTCGGGTAAGTCTTTTGCCATGAAAGAGTTCGGCCTAACGAAGCAGATTCTTGGCATTAGAATTACTTGAGAAAGAAATTTTAAGAAGTTGTTACTTGTCACAAGAGAAGTATATTAAGAAGGTTCTTTAGAAATATTAAATAAATAAGGCTAAGGTGGTTAGCAATCCTCTTGCTGCTCACTTTAAATTGAGTATGAAACAAAGTTTTACAACTAATGAAGAGAGGAAAGACACTTAAAGTATTCCATATGCCTCAGTTGTAGGAAGCTTGATATAGGTCATGGTATTTACACGACCAAACTTGGCACATGTAATTGGCATTGTTAGTTGTTATTTGTTAAATTCAGGAAGAGAGTATTGAAATGCGATAAAGTGGATCATGAAGTATTTGGGGAACTTCTAGTTGAAACTCAGTTTTGGGACAAGGGAACTAGAGTTATACACAGATTCTTACTTGGCTAGATATATTGATACTTGTAAATCTAATTTTGGTTATTTGATTTCCTATGCTAGTGGATTTGTGTCATAAGGTCAATTTTGCATAAGTGTGTTACACCTTTTTATAATTAAAGCTGAATTTATTGTGGCGATTGAAGCTAGTAAAGAGTTGCTAAAGCTGAAAATTCATGGAAGAACTTGGGTTCAAGCAAAAGGGATGTATTACTTTGTGATAACCAAAGTGCAACTCATCTTGGTAACAATTCATTGTTTCATTCTAGATCAAAACACATTGATTTTAGATATCACTGGATATTTAAGATAAAAAGTTGTTTAAATTTGAAAAAATCCATGAGGATCATAATGGTTCTAATATGATGACAAAGACTACTAAGGGAGAAGCTTGAATATTGATGATTGATGGCAAGGATGATGAATTCCACTTCGTTGTGTGAGGGAGATTTGTTGGGCTAGGTTCACTCCCATGTGAGAAGTCTAATGAATTGCAAGCCCAAAGACTTGAGTCCATATGATAATCCATATAAAAAAAAAGGATTTGTCTTTATTTTTATGTGTTTGTTGTAAAGGATGATCAATAGAGGCAGTAGTAGGATAGAAAGAGAGATTGGATACAGGTGAAATATAACTAGAAGTAGATGAAGAAAATGATGAAAAGAATTGGTTGTAATGAATATAAAAAAAAAAATAAAAATAGAAACATGGCTAGACAAGGAAGGAACTTCAAAGGAAAAAAACAGAGCAAACGGCCCTGAAGAAAGAAGATTCCTCAAGAACAAAGAAAAAGGTAATGATATTATAAAATAGTTTATAAAACCATTGGCCGAGAATTGTATGGCCCAATTTAGTTCAACTTTGGGGGAATGTCTTTGCAAAAATGCAAACACCTTTGGGTGAATGGAGTTTTCCGAAATGCAAATAGCGTTTAGTGAATTGTAATTCTAAATTGTATTGAGAAACAACTTTGGGCAAAATACCATTTGGTAAAAATTGCATTTATAAAGGATTTTTATTAAATTAAAAAAATTGTATATATTTTTTTAAAGTCGGCCATCAACCGGCTAGATTTGGCTATTAGATCGCTGAATCGGCCCCCTCGGATGTCGTCGCTTGAGGTCATGCAACCCTAGGCGTCAGCCGCTTGGGTTTACGTGACCGCCGAGGGGTGGCGTGACCTCATGCCGCGGTCACCCGTGGTCGCGACCCCCGGGCGACCGTCGCGTGACCTTGGTGGTGGTCGCCTAGGGTTGCTTAGGGTTGTGACCTCGGGCCTGCTTGGGTCGTGCGATTCGAGCCATTATTCGCCTAGGTCACACAACGAGGCATTGTGCGAGGTCCAACGACGATCCCGGGGTCGGAGTGACCCTTAGGCGTGGTCGCCGGTGCGTGTGACCCCTTGGCCGGGCTGTCGTCGGCTTCCAATCAGCTTTTTCATGCGGCATTTGGAGAATATGAACGATAACTAAGACTTGCATTTCAAAAATGCAACTTCGCAAAGTACCTCGAGATTTGCTTTGGACTAAAGGCCTTTAGAGTCCCTTGGAGATGCAATTGTATTTTTCCAAAGTTGAGCAAAAACACAAACCAAATGTGTTTGCATTTGGTCAGGACTTTAGAGTCCTAAAGCCCATTCAAATGCCGAACCAAATGGGGCCTATGAGTGTTCAAACTGTGATGGAGGTATCAAAGAAGAAGAACAAATAGTACTTAGATAGTGGGTATTCAAGATATGTATTTGAGATACAAGTAAATTTATTATCAAGTTCAATGGAGGAAATGTATTATTTGGAGGCAAAAACAAATGAAAGTTCATTGGAAAAAGGAACAATAAAAGTTGGATGCCTAACTGTCAGCATAAGTTAATAGTATGACAATCAATTCAAGATACACTTCCAAGAGGACAAGTGTTTTGGTATAAGTAGAAATAACTCTCAAACCTGTACCGAGGGTAGACACAACAATATTCACTAGAGGTGTAATATGATGATATCAAGTGCCTTATCTCTATCAAAGATGAAAGTGATATTTGGCATGGGGAGATTGGACACATAAGTGTCGAGTAGATTTCAAATTTATCTTTCGTGAACCAATTATGTGATTTGCCAAATTAAAGTATGAGAAATATGAGCTTTGCATTGCTTGCACATTAGATAAATAGGTTAGGATCTCTTTTAGACTTATAAAATATGTTTCCACTAACCAAGTCTTACAATTACTACACATGGATATATTTGGACCCAGTTGAAGTCTAAACCTCGTGTAAGAAGTATTGTTTAGTTATATTGCACGTTAATACCTAAAAAAACCGGTAAATCGACAAATTTACCAAAAACATTTATACAAATTTACCAAAAACTATTTTTTTGACAATGAAAAACCCAAAATCGGTACATCTATGACAAATTTACCAAAAACTATTTTTTTGACCATGAAAAGCCCAAAATCAGTACATCTATGACAAATTTACCAAAAACTATTTTTTTGACCATGAAAAACCCTAAATTAGTACACCTGTGACAAATTTACCTCGACTAACCATAAAACTGGTATATTTATGACAAATTTATCTTAAAATAATTTATTTGACTGCAAAAAACCCAAAACTGATAAATTTGTAACAAATATATACTCAGCTAAATTGGATTAATACCACAAAAAAATCACAAAAATTGTAAATTGCAACAAATGGAGCGTAAAATCCCAAATTGGTATACCTAGTCAATGTACGTGTCGTTTAACTTAATAATTTGACAAATAATTTAACGAAAATTAACGGTAGGTAAATTTGTTACAAGTATACTAGTTTGTAGTAAATTTGTCGAAGGTATACCAATTTGGGGTTTTTGGTGGTCAAAAAAAAAATAGTTTAGGATAAATTTATCATAGGTATACGGTTGGGTTTTTTTCGTGGTATTAACCCTTATATTGGATGACTATAGTGGGTTTACTTAAGTTTTCTTTCTTTCTCATTAAAATTTTTCAAAAATTTGCCAAGAAAATTCAAAATTCAAAACATTACATTATTTTTGGCATTAAAACTAATCATGGAGAATTTGACAATCAAATTTTTTTTTGTGACCAAAATGGATTTCAACACAAATTTTCTTTTCCTTTTACTCCAAAAAAAAAAAAGAAATGTTCTTCACAAGAAATGGCCAGAACCCTTTTGATTGAAAGTACAATTCCTTTAATTTTTAGGTAGAAACCACCTATAAGCTTTATAAAAACAAAATACCAAGCGTTTTATATTTTCTAGTGTTTGGTTGCAAGTGTTTACTCTTAAGAATGTTAGTGATCACCTTGACAATTTTGATGAGAAATCAAATGAAAGGATATTCCTTAGTTACACTACAACAAGCAAAGCTTATAATGCTACATCTTTGGAAATGAAAGAATTAATGAATGTAAAGTTCGAAAAACGTAATCCTCTGATGGAGAACCTAGATATACTTAAGAAGTTGGAACTAGCGCTAATAATATCAATGAAGATGTACCTTCAAATGAAAATTAAGTTAATCACAAACAATTGGATAAGGATTATGAGTACAAGTTTAGTCATTCAAAGGACTACATACTTGGGAATTTGAATGAAAGAAATGATGAATACAATGACGCTTATATTAGAAATCGAACCTAAAGAAGTTGAAGAAGCACTATTTGATGAAAATTGGTGTTGACACCTAAATCTTCATTGACAAGTAATAGGATAAAAATTGAAGATTTTCTTAATCGTGGCATGGTTTGTTTTCTTGGCCAACATAGTTTTTTTATGTGTTTTTAAAGTGTCATTTCATTCTATTTATACTTAGTGTCATTTTCCAAAAACGTCAAAGAATGACTTTTATGTTGACTTTTTTTGGTCAAATCTAAAAGGTCAACGCTTAGTTAACATTCTGTGTGAAAATCATAAAAAGACATTAATTGTCCTTACATACATAATTAGGATTTTTAACTTTCAATTTTATAACAATACGATTGAAAATTGACTTTTCAGTCAAATTGAAGACCTCAACCCTCAATTGAAAAATTCCAAAAATCATCGATTTATGTCTTTTTAAACATTTAATCTAGTGACCATGGTAATTCAAGGTTTCAAGCCCATTTTCAAGATTCCAAGTTCAAACAAGACTTCCAATGTTTAAGTGCGAATTTGGGGATGTGATTGACCTTTCATAACAAGATGAGAGCACAATTAACATCCCATTACATCAAGAAAATCAATTTTAATGCAATTTGGGCACAAGTAAGTCATTTTGGAGAAAAGTGCATCAAATAATGAATTGGGAATGACAAGGTCTAACTGGGTCTACTTGGTTGACCATACCCGTTTCAATATAATGGGCCGAACTAGAGGAGTGGGCCAAATCCATGGAGCAATTTAGAGGAAAATAGGACAATTGAGAAGTCTCGGGTCAACCCAATCAAATCAATTGGACTTATGGTTTGACTTAACATTTAGTTAGCTGAATTATTTAGCCCATTCAACCCTTGTTGGGCTAAATTGTGGCGAAGGGAGGTGAGTTGATAAATATGACCCATTTAGCCTAATTAGCTTAAAAAGGGAAAAATTATTTAGCCCATATTTTCAACCCTCGGGTGGTCCCCTCTCCCATTAATTACCAGAATGCCATTTTTTCAAAAAGTTATCAAAAAACTAATTCCATGTAACCGATCCTTGAGAGCATTAATAATGGCCATCCATTTCTCATTTAATTCTAGCCATAGATGGTGTCATGTCACCCATCCATGAGCATTTACAAGAGATAATTCTATTATGTCTTGCTTGCCCATTAAGAAAGAATTTTGACCATATGATCATAAGGTGAATTGTAAGGCTAAAATTAGCTCGAGATAAAGATACACATCAAATTTTAATCGATGAAGTGGATTTGAAAGCTATAGCTGAGAAACATATTGGATTTAAATTAATGGCACGAGTTTGAAAAATAAAAGTATAGTGTCGGAAAGTAATGATAGAAATTTGTTTGATTCATGCTGGGGGCGCCCTTTAGTATATGACTAGTGATTTTATTATGCTTGTATTGTCATTGCTCTTTGACAGTTTCCAGCAGTTGCATTCTTCTTGAATGGTTACCATCAGTTGCCTCAATACTCCCCCTTTTTTGAAAGTCTTATGCCCATACTTTCACAATCTCTTAACCTTGTTCTTGAGTGGTTATTGCTTTGAAAATACGTGTGAATTGGCCCATGATCTTGTTTCCAAGTGGCCATTCCTTTGTTCTTTCATTCCGAAAATCTTGTACTCATAAAACATTCATGTTGGTTGCTTCACAATCTCAATTGACCAGTATGGTGGTCTTGGTGGTCTTGAGCTTTGAATTGTATCTCAATACTCATGTATTCAATGAATTGTACACCGTCCTTTGCTTATCGATACACTTGTTGATAATTATTAATCATTTGTCATCATATATCAACAACTAATTGGTTATATCCATGAACATGTCTTGTCGATGTATGTTAAAATCAATTGCCAATATCGATGTGGTCATTAACAATGTGTCACATGCATGACATTGTTCATACATTAGTCACACATTAGTCACATGGTTGCTCATGTTCACATAGTAGTCACATGCTCTTCCATGTTGACGACTTGATCATTTTCCAGTGTAACCAATAGTCGCAAGTTTTAAAGCAAACACAAATGCAAGGAGGTATCTAACTCTTGATAATCCTTTAAAACTTGTTATGAAGTCATACTAGTATTCAAATGCATTTTATTCGTGCTTTGGCCACACATCCCATTCAATATTTGTTTTAAATATTTACTTACGCCATTGCTCGAGCTATTCATATTATATGGACCATGAAAATGTTTCCATTGATTCTTGAGAATCCAATTCATCATTTCCTAAAAATTACTTAATCTAGGAAAATTCTTCCATCATTTTCTCGGTCATCATTAATTCATGGCCATTTTTCTTTAAACAGCTTTAATTGGTGACAGTCTGAGAGGCTTTTATCTTCCGTTCGTAATATCAATTGGCTTGGTGAGAAATACATAGTCTTGTCGGGGATTTGGCAGGGTTGATATACACATTAGTGGGCTTTCATGCAAATCAAGAAGTGGATTTCATTGGCATTACTCGGCATTTCCCGAGGGGAACATTAAAGTAATCTTGGATTAACACGGTGTTTCCAAAGGATTGTAGAGTTTGGTTAGGCATAGTTCTTTTGAATAGGGGATCTTCTTGGGAAGATCAAAATTAGATCAAAGACTCAACCACCTAGGTTAAAATTAGTGATCACTTTTCCGGTTCTAGAACTTTCTCATAATCACATGATCCAAATGAATTTTTCTACTTGGATGTAATGTAAGCCTGGCTTACTTAAGAATTGAATGGTGATTCCTAGCATGGAAAAATTAAAAAACTCACATGCACGAGGTTAAAGCCATAAAACATCACAGTCATTCTTGTCATCTTTGTTTGCCTTTATTTCTTTTTCCTATTCCTTTCAATCGAGATTGTTCAACTAAAATTTGATTTGCAATAACTTTCTTATCCGGCATTTGATCGGTCAAATTTTTGATTGTTGAGATGTTTGCAATCCTTAATTTCATCACATTCAGTTAAATTCTAAAATTCACAAGCCCAACACCACAAAAAACGGGCGACTATTTCCGAAGATTGAAAAGTTGATTAGGGAATTTGCTTGGCAATATGATTATCAAAAGACTTTTTCCAACAAGCATAACCCATTTTTTAGATTTAAAAATGTTGTATGTCATCGATCAAATTTTGGTAAACTCTTCGTCAATTCTAGTTCAAATTAAATAATCTTTTGAGAATGGTGGCAATTTGAAGCGCCGATGCTTCCTATGAGATTAGATAATTCAAATTTGGGTGTACCTTGAATGAATATTGAGGTTCTTGTCAAATTTAAAATATAGTAATTTTGAGAAGTATTTCAAAAGTCTCTAAAAGTCCAATTTCACGTTTTGTTAATATTTGATGTTTTAAAAGTCAAATTTCAAACTCTCATAAAAATAATTCGAATTAAAAAAGAAAAAGAAAATTAAAAAATAATTCTAACAAAAAAAGAAAAAAAGAAAAGAAAGGGAAAGAGGAAATGATGATTTGTAGAGGTGTAAGATAAGAGAGATTAAGTGAGGAAAATGTTTTCCACTTTTCAAAAGTAGAAAACATTTTCCCTTAATTTAGAAGACTTTTTTCATTTTGGAAAACATTTTTACAAGGACCATTTTTTAAATGAATGCGGGAAAATTTGGAAAACATTTTTAAAATCATTTTCCACGAAATGAATGGAGCCTTAATTTATCTAAAAGTTGAAAAGTCGGTGTAGAAAGGTTTTTGGAGTGGTTTTTAATTTTATTTTTACTTTTTTTAAAAAAAAAATTGTGGCTCATGCACTTTGACATGCTCAAAACTTTCAAAATGTGCTTATATTGAAAAGTAGATTCCGATTTTTTTTTTCTCTTGGAAATTTATACCCATTCTAGTGGGTAATTAATAAAGTTGCTATAGAATTTCTTTAAGTTAAAACAAACATACAAGTTACCCTAACATTTTGCTCAAAGAAAGTATGCTTAACATTGGCAAATTATATAAATCACCTTTAAGGGACTTAAGGTTGCAAATTTTACTTGAGTACTACTAATCATTGGTCAAGCCCGTCACCCCTATCCCATCATGATGTGAGCTTGGAGTCCAAGACCGACAATACTACTCACAAACTAGAGTGATTTTATGTCTTCAATGGGCTTAAGATTTGCTCAAAATAAACAAGTGGTTACTTTTGCAAGAGTCCTTGAGGTAAATTATGTTGCTGTTTTTTCAAAACCATTCTTAAGGTAGATGGGGCCTAGGCAAAATTCACATGACGAATAAGTTGTTTGGAGCATGACCAAAGTCTAGAGAAATTACAAGAAACTATGGACTTCATGCCTTCATGTTAGTAGATCAACCAAGGCCCATGACCAACGGAACAAAGAGAACAATGCTCACTTACCTTATCCCCACTTTTGATAAGTGGGAATTGAATTATTAGAGTAGATAAGTGTGCTAGCTTTGGGAGCAAATATGCATGGGCCCTAATCCTCCCCACCACCAATCTTCCTTTTCTTTTGGTTTTGCCAAGTCTCCCCACCACCAATCGAGATATCAAGTAGCATCCAAGAAAACCAATCTTTTCTCCTCCTCCTTTCCTCCACCATTAAAATCGTCCACCCTCCTTCTCCATAATTGCTAGGCATACAAAATATTAACAAAGACTGACATCGAAAGCATATTGTTAATTTATTTATTTTTATTTATAATTTTTGTAATCGACACACTAATTTTTTTTAAAAATTTTGGAGTAAATCCCCATGAGAGGCCAAAAGAATGAAACTTTAGAAAGAAAAGATGAGGAAGACAGCAAAAGAGAAGAGGAGGGAGAGAGATATGGGAAAAGGGTCGAATTTAATAAGTAGTGAAGCCCAATAATAAAATAGTTGTTGCAGATCCTAGATATTTCTTATTTATATGTACAGGCGCCCAAAGTCCATATAGTTTATACACTGCCACTTCTCCGAGTCTCCTCAAGACTTGACGATCTCTCTCTCTCTCTCTCTCTTCTCTGCAGGCAAATTTCTATTTCTATGGACACGAGGACCTCACTCATGGTCGTGGATGCTGCTTCGAGTCCGAGTTCAGGGTCTTCCATTTTTTATCAGTGAGTCGTTCTCTTCTCATTTTGTCAGTAAAATAGGAGGATGGCTGCTGATTCTTACACTGTCTCTCTACTGTCGCGCTTCTTCAATAACCCATTTGCCGGGTTCTTCCTTAATGCAATCAGTGACCCCAGTGTGATTTCTTGTTCCGTTTGCAGATTGTGCCTCTGCATTGAGATTTCACATTCTTATCTCATCTGGGTTTTGCGTTATCTCAGTTGACGCCTTTGTCCCTTGTTTAGATTCTTCTTTATTTGAGCTCTGAAGCAATGAATTGGGATACCCTATATGGAGCTCCTGAAAACTTGCCCCCTCAATCAATGTGATTTTCGACGCATAGCTTTGTATCAGCTGAATCTGCAGCTTTCAATGGGCTTGTGTTTTGTTATTGCTGGTGTGCTTACACGAATTTGATAGCGCTTGCTTTGTAGTTGACTCTGCAGTTCCTTATCAGAAAGAACTTTCTCTCTGACTTTGTAGATGAAATCGATAATCGTCTGAAGATGTGAACCTTTTAGAAAAATGTGATTTTGCGGGGCGTTAATTAAACTGGGGCTGGAGTATTTTAGTGTGAATTTTGGATATTGGGTGTACTTCGAGCTATTCAGTCCGTATTGTTTGCTAGAGCGTAAATATGGACAGAACAAGACTAGACTTGGCATTTCAGCCATCTGGATCGGCGCAGTCAGAGGAGTCAGCTCTAGATTTGGAAAGAAACTACTGCAATCATCAGAATTTGCTGTCTTCAAGTCCATCTCCTCTGCAGCCTTTTGCCTCTGG
Source organism: Eucalyptus cladocalyx (assembly GCA_017140615.1). Taxonomy (NCBI): domain Eukaryota; kingdom Viridiplantae; phylum Streptophyta; class Magnoliopsida; order Myrtales; family Myrtaceae; genus Eucalyptus; species Eucalyptus cladocalyx. The sequence continues at coordinate 1,415,620 of CM029519.1, forward strand.
TGGGCAGATATCTGAAAGTAATGCTGCTGCTTATTTCTCGTGGCCTACTTCGAGCCGTCTGACAGATGCGGCAGAAGGTAGGGCAAACTATTTTGGGAACCTTCAAAAAGGGGTGCTTCCTGAAACTCTGGGTCAGTTGCCAATGGGGCAGCAAGCTACAACCTTGCTTGAACTGATGACCATTAGGGCATTCCACAGCAAGATTTTGCGTCGGTTTAGTCTTGGGACGGCCATTGGTTTTCGTATTCGACGTGGGGTTCTGACCAATATACCAGCAATTCTAGTCTTCGTTGCCCGAAAAGTTCACAAACAATGGCTCAGCCGCATCCAGTGTCTACCTGCAGCCCTTGAGGTGAAACAAATTGGTCCTTCTCTTCTAAGTTTGGATCATGAATTTCGTTGATCTTTTTATGTAACTTTTTTTTTTTTTAAAATTATCTACGAAATCCTTTAATGTATTGTATTTTGAGCTGAACAATATAAAATTATCTGCTTTACTGCTTGATAATAGCAAGGATACCTTATCAAGAAATGACTTAACTCATCTATCGCAGGTGAGAGAGGATTGAAGAAGCAATTTTTAGGTCACTTGTGTTTGAAATTACAAAGATATATTTGTTTGTTGTGCTTTTGCTGAACTGCTGACAATGTGGTTAGTTTCAGTCTTCCAACTTTAATTGGTCAAATAGACTGCAATTAGCATGGCACAAAAGCTTCAATGGAATAAATTGAGAACCCTAGCAGAGTAAACTAAAGGTCTTGGAACATCTACTCTGTCATGGGACATATTGAGCTGGATTAAATATGTGATTTTGGGCCTTATAAATTCACAGAAGCTGACTGCCTCTACAACGAATGTGCAGGGGCCAGGAGGGGTATGGTGTGAGGTAGATGTTGTGGAATTTTCTTATTATGGTGCACCAGCACCTACTCCAAAAGAGCAGTTATACAATGAGCTTGTAGATGGCTTGCGGGGTAGCGATCCATGTATTGGCTCTGGTTCTCAGGTATCCTACTAGTCTCCTTTCTTATTTCTCATACAATATGCGGTAAATGACATGCAATGAACATAATTCTTTTCCAATCAGGATATGGATACTTATGTCAAATATTAGGCATGAATATTCTTCTATTGCTACAATGTTTATGATGAGTACTAAATTTCCTAATCATAATATTATAAGAATTATTTTAATGCCCTGCTTCAAGTTTCTCCATTTGCAGTACTATTTGGAGTTGTCTCAATGTTCTTATGCTTATACAATTCTACATATCTTAACTCTCAATGCTTACTCTGTAATGGATGACATACAAGGAGAGTAGGTCATCTTCTCTTGAAAGAGAGACAAATAACAAAGGAAAGAAAAGAGAGGAAAGTAGTTATTATTTGAGTTCCTGAAAATAACTGACTAGAAAGTGCTGAGGTAATTGGAATCATCTTGATTTGATCGAGTAGAAATAAATAAGAATGTGGTGAAGTATCTTGGTTTGAGACTTTCCTTGAATTTAGCTTCAATTTCAAGTGCATTAAGGTTTTGAGGAAGTGAAATTTGATTTGTTGGACTTGGTGTGGGATTACTATGGTTAAGCCTTTGCTTAAGATTGAGAAAATTGAAACATGAGACACAATCAGTAGATAAAATTCCTCTGAATAAATAATAAGTGGCTTTTCTAATTTCACTGTGTAGGTAACATCTGACTTTTCTTTATTTTTGAAATCTGTATGATGAGTTCTTTTCAAGTTGTCTCCTCGTTATAACTATTTAAGTAGAAAGTCTCATTCTTTAAGGGCTGCTAAAAATTTTGTATAAGAGATCGTGGGAGTGAGGACAGGAATCTAGGTCCTTAAATTCTTTTTTCTTGTTATCCATCAGTATTTTGCTTCTAGTATCACTTTTAAAAAATCTATTCTCTCTCTCTCTCTCCTCAAAGCTGATGATTTAGTGAAAATACCATCAGAAGCTGTCTTATGTCATAATCTTTGTCTTTCTTTACCAACAGCACCTTCATGATGTACATGTTGATATCTTCCTACAGTCAAATTGATATTTGTTGTTGGTATTGAAGTTAAGAAACTGAAAGTTTCATCATTAGGTATATTAACATTGGAAATGTTGGATTACAAAATATCAGGTTCTGGCACATCCCTTTTTTCCAGTGGCTACATTTTTTCCCATTTTAATGTTAGTCTCCATTGACGTATCTTACATTGACTCCAAATCTTGGTATCATTAGCTCGTCCAGTTTAATAAGTTAAGGGCCATAGCTCATTCCTCTTTTTCCCCATAACTCAAGCATTATTACCTTTGCTCTAGGATCTATTGGTTCATCTTCGTCTCTAATCCTCTCTTCTATGTTTTCAAATTGTTCAGGTTGCAAGTCAAGAGACATATGGAACCCTGGGTGCTATAGTGAGAAGCCGCACTGGTAATCAACAAGTGGGTTTCCTGACAAATCGGCATGTGGCAGTAGATTTGGACTATCCAAATCAGAAAATGTTTCACCCTTTACCGCCTAGCCTTGGACCGGGTGTCTATCTTGGTGCTGTTGAGAGGGCTACATCTTTTATAACGGATGATCTATGGTATGGCATCTTTGCCGCTAACAATCCAGGTAATACTGGATCCTGGATTGTCATCATCTGGGATGATACTTACAGAATAAACCTTTGAAGCAATCTTTCATGGATTTGTACAATCTGTTTTTATTTATTTGTTAATCAAAGTGAATGCTAATTTAAGGAGATAGACAAGGATAAATCTTCCGTTGTCAGACAGCCTTCTAAGGAGGGACAAAACAAGCGAAGCACAGATCTGTAACATTCATATTTGCAGCATTAATCTGATAATACTTTTCTCTATACCATACTTGTGGCTGCACATTTTCTCATCAGGCGTGATAAGATGTGTACCCTGTATATGCCTTTACGGAAACAAATAGGGAAGAGCTTTTGTATCAAGATAAACCCCAGACATGATGTGGAAGCCACATAAGTTGGCAATGGGAGCAAGACTGGTCCTCAAGCACTTTGTCTGATCTTCCTTTTTACTTCATGTCATAGCTTCATGTATCAGCTTTTGTGGATTTACATCAACTTGGAAGTTATGGAGTGGAAGTGTGGAGATGGATTAGGTGGATTGGGATGTAGTTTTTCATGTTCTTGCTTCAAGATTGTTAGTGGAAAGTCAATGTTCATCTTCTTGGGTATTGACGTGGTCATTTTCCTTAAGAAAATGTTTCTTTCCCCACATAACAATGCTTGATTTGCTTTTTGTTATTTTACTTATGGTGAAGACCTTTTGAGACAACTCAGGACTTGGGAGCTTTAGGTTTTTCAAAAAATTCTTTAACTCAACTTTATACTATAAGAGACTACAATCTCTCTCCGGGGGTGGACAAACTTATACTTGTTCTAGCAGCACAGGCTCTCTCACTGTTATATCCTCATTAGAGAAGTTTATCAGTTCTCAAGTTGAGGGGCAAAGAATTAAGTCTCCTTGAAGATTTATTTGGGATCTTCCTACTCCATTGACAGTTGTCTATTTCTCTAGGGTAGCTTGGGAGAAAATTCTGTGTTCACCTTCAGAAACCGAGTATTTTTTCCGACAGTAGGTGAATTCTTTGTCAAACAGATGGATTCTACTAGCTGACAAAACAAATCTTTCCTTTTGTTATATAGGATCCATGTAGCTGACTCCACTTCAGGGGAAAATGTTCTGTGCTGCAGCTACTCTTACTGTTGTTTGTCATAGATGTGAATTATGGACATTTGTGCCCATGTCTTCTTTTCTTAAACTACAGATCTTCTATCATACTTCTGTCTTGTACCTTTAAATGATACCAATGCAAATTAAAGCACCACCATTATAACTGACATCACATGGATCTTCGTGTTCTATGCCCTTGCCTGCTCATAGGAGCAAAATTGTTTGAGCGCAGTCACTGGGAGCTATAACTTGGGCATTTAACAGTAATACTTGTTACGCTGTTAGCTTCTTTATTCATAAAATATTGGGAACGCCAGAAAGTTAAGAACATAAATCCAGTAGCCCAAACAAGATGTAATTACAGGGCAAGTCCTAAAACTTGTCAACCTCATGTACTTAAGGTCTCAAACTTCCATTTTGTGCTTTTGAGTCCTAAAGTTTGGAACTTTTGGTCCAATTGAGTCCGTCCGTCAATGGAAGGAAGGGCTTAAAATGCATCAAAGTTGCAAAGTTTAGGAGTTAAATTAACGAAATGGAAGTTCTAGGAATTAATTGCACAAAATTGACAAGTTTTAGGACTTGCCTTGTAATTATCCTTAAACTATCTACGTATGCTTTCAGCAAAGGTATAACCGGGTCAGTAGTTCTTTGATTTAACTTGTCCAAAGAACTGTAATGAAGGTTGAGCCTTGGTATAACGGTAAGGTCTCCACTGTGACTCGGAGGCCACAACTTTGAGTTCCAAAAACAACCTCTGAGTAAGCAGGGATGAGATTGTGTACATTTGACCATCCCAGGACCCCACGGTGTGGGAGCCTCGTGCTTTGGGATGCCCTTTCTTTATTCAAAGAGCTGTGATGAATGTCTGATTTGATTTTTCCAACCATTCGTACCTCCATTGAATTTACCCTAGTACTTGATTAAGTCTGCCTCACTTCCTTATTCCAAATTCACTGTTCGTTTTCATGATGACCATTATATATTCTTTTTCACCATAACATTTAACTTTTGTGCATGAAGGCTCACCGTTCTTTCATTTTATATTCCACATAGTTAACTACAGGTATTGTAAGGTTCCTGAGAGCTTTTACATTTTTCCCAGACAGGCTAAACTCCTGTAGTTGCTAAAATATCTAGCTCTGTTGGATATGTTCAGTTCTCAATCTTAGATCATCTTCTGCCAATAACTGGACAACCTTTATTTTTTTTAGCTGTTTTATGTTATTTACTTGTCTCGCGGTTCTTTTGTTTTATATTCCATTTAGTTAACTACAGGTATTGTCAGGTTCATGAGAACTTTTACCTTCTTCCCAGACTGGCTAAACTCCTGTAGTTACTGAAATACTTAGCTCTGTTGGATATGTTCAGTTCTCAATCTTAGATCATCTTGTTCCAATAACTGGACAATCATTATTTTTTATTTTTTATTTTTTATTCACTCGTGCTCTATTTACATTTCTTTTCATGTTGCCTTTGTATCATAGGCATTAAATTCTTCTTCCTAGATTATCGAATTACATGGGAGAAGCTCTAGCGTCTTTGGTTGCTTGGTTTGACACTGAGGCTGTGCTTTCAGTTTCCAGATGATTTGTAATCATAAGTCTAAGGAGCAAAATTTCCCAATGAAGACTGTATGGGTTTTGAGCTATATGCTGTCTTGCTCTGTAGAATTTCCGGGGGTTTCCTTATTCTGATCTTTGATTGAAAGATAATATATGGGGGCTTGCTTCACATATTATTAGATCTCCTGATGTTTAAGTAGGTCATAAATTTTCTTTTCTAAAATGTCTCCTGATGGCTGTAAATAGGAGATCTATCTCTTGCCAAAATGTGTATTTTTTTTGGTCCCATTCACTCAAATATCAAATTGAATTGGTTCTGTGGCAGAAACATTTGTGCGAGCAGATGGGGCCTTCATTCCTTTTGCTGAGGATTTTAATATGAACAATGTGACTACATCCGTTAGAGGAATTGGTGAGGTTGGTGAAGTTAACAAGATTGACTTGCAGTCCCCAATCGGCAGTCTCATTGGAAGGCAGGTGGTCAAAGTTGGAAGAAGCTCTGGTTTGACCACCGGAACAATCATGGCATATGCCCTTGAATACAATGATGAGAAAGGAATATGTTTCTTCACTGATTTTCTCGTAGTTGGGGAGAACCAGCAGACATTTGATCTTGAAGGTGATAGTGGAAGCCTCATTCTCTTAACTGCTCCTAATGGCGAGAAGCCGTGTCCAGTGGGGATCATATGGGGAGGAACAGCTAATCGGGGGCGCCTAAAGTTAAAGGTTGGCCAACCTCCTGAGAATTGGACTAGCGGAGTTGATCTGGGGCGTCTTCTTGATCTTCTTGAGCTCGATCTCATTACAACCAGTGAAGGTCTTCAAGGTCTGTACTATCTGAAAGTTTTCTGAGAAAATTTCCTGATTTGCTGTGCTTTTTTACTTCTCTCCCATGTCTGACATTTCTAAAGTTGCTTTTATGTTTCTGATCATAGCACAGATACTTAAAAATCTAGTCAAGTGTAACTGTGGGGAAAATTAGCCCGAATATTCTCACCAGCTTTTTTGTGTGTCCTACTAAGTCAATTAACTAGTTTGTGTGGGTCTCTTCAATCGTTACATATAGTTTTCACTAAGCAAACATTCTACACTATTAATCTCTTGACATTCTTGAGCATTTTACTTTTTCTTTAGGAGCCTTTTTCCAAAAATACTTGATAATTGTACTGAAACAATTGGTTTGGTGTTAAAAATGAACTGTGTTGAAATAATATTGTACTTGATAATTGAGCAGTACCATTTAATAATATTGCAGTCATATAACAGTTTTTAGAGAACTTAAAAATGAACTGTGTTGAAATGTATGCGTAATTAACAAGGAGTCTTAGGTTTGGTGTTCTTTATGTTTTGGGTTGGCAATTGTTCTTAACATTCCATATCTGTTTCTTTGTTTCTCTTTCGTTGTTTTCTCAGTCGCCATGCTACTTAACATCTAATATCTGTTTCTTTGTTTCTTCTTCATTGTTTTTGGCAATTGTAGCTGCGGTGTTGGAACAAAGAAATGCTTCTGCAGGAAACGTGGATTCAGCAGTGGGAGAATCATCTCCTCCTTCTAGGCATCTTTCCAGAGACAAAACTGATGAAAACATGGAGCCTTTCAGCTTGAACAACCAACAGTGCAACATCGAAATCGACACCTGCCAAGGTCTGCACAGAGAATTTCACATAGAAGATGGGATTGAAGCAACCCACAGCGTTGAACATCAGTTCATATCGAGCTGTTCTGCAAGATCGCCTATCCATCGGAGCGACCAGCAGGAGAACTCCGAACTCAGGAACCTGTCGGCTTTAGCAAGTAATGCCGACGCGGAGGTCACTGTTTCATTGCAGCTGGGAGAGCCCGAGCCCAAGAGGAGAAAGCAGTTTGATTTTCATTAGTAGCAGAGAACAAACACGTATTTTGAAGCTGGAGAAGATTAATTATCTTGCTTGGAAAAGCCATATTTTCGTCTACGGCAAGTTTCATGTTGGCATCCAGAAGAATGAACGCTCGCGTCCACTTGGGTGCGTTCTCGAATCTCTCTAGTTCATGGTTTGAAATCGAGGCTATAGCTATTAGTTCATTAAGGGGTAATAATTATGAGCTTCGAGTATTTCCTATTTTAGTGTATAATGTGGCATTTGAGCACCAAAAGTCATCGGTATAGGTAGAAAAATGGGGACGGTACAGAAGGAGAAATTCGGGGGGGACTTATGCTAATTCTCTTTGATTTGTATTAGTTAGCTGAAAGAGAATAAAATTGTGCTGTATGCACTCCTCAAGAGGGACTTATGGAAAAGTACTGGAAGTTACATGAGTGAGATATTATTTCTTTTTCTTTATTTTTCTTGCGTGGAAGCCTTTACCAACTTTTGTTGGGTTGGCAATGATAAATATTTGATTTTTCTTGGTGGTGCCCTTTTGATCGTGCGTCACTGCCTTTAGTATCGGATGGGGTGTTTTTTCCTACTCAATTTTTTTTTTTTTTTGGGTGAAATTCGTACTCCATTTTAGTATCCAAGTAATTCCCTACTTCACGGATTCATTTCCAAGTGGAGAATTATAATTTTATTTTACCCTGTAAATCGAATTTGACACATAGATACGTACGTTCATGCATACATATAAATCTAAGAAGCATCAAGACTACTTTGATTTTTTTTTCCCTCAATTATGTCACCCAATTTAATCCTAAATGATCTTTGAATTTGCACAGTTACTATTACAATCAAGCCTTCCATTGTCACAATGACTACGATTTGACATGCCGCCATCATATTTTCAATTATTGGTTGAATAACTCCACATCCAAGATTTCAACTTAAAGTAAGAGAGGATTATTAAAAGATGAACGGTATAGGAAAAGCGGTTTCTGCCCGTCACTACCTGCAATACAAACCTCAAAATTTATACGAGCGGTGAGGATCAAGAGGGACGATTTGATGCGCACGTTGAAGCAAGAACACAGCTTTTGCATTCAGGCCCAACGCCTGGAACGGGATGGCACCCGTCTCTTCCGGGAGGATGGTAAGGCAGCGTTAGAGCTGGTGGTGAGCTCAGCCCTCAAAGGTGGTCCGGCCATTGATTAGAATTTATAGTGTTTATAGCTTAAAGTTACTGTTTACTTTTCACTTCTTTTCCCCCTTTTTGTTTATCTTTCGTGGTTCCATCAACTTCGATGGCTGGCGGGGTTATTGGCATAATAGACAATACAAGAACGCTAAGCAAAACTACAACTGGACAACGGCGATTAAATGGAGAGAAACATAAAGCTGAGGGTAGTATGCAACAATAAAGGTGAAGTCCCCCGTGCCAGGAAGAAATAATTCAGTCCGTACACGATGTCACCAGACTCAACTTGAAATAAAGCTTCTATGCAGCAAGCTGATCATCAGGAAATCAAGGAATGGTACAAAAGTTGAATCAACTAGATACAGGTCAACTTAACCAGCCGAAAAAGAGTAATTTAAAACCAAAACTAAGAAGATAGGTGCGTCAAGCATTAAGCATAATGATCCTTAACGCAAGGAGATATCAAGTCAACAAAAAGGAGTCGATCAAAGTTGCAACATATTTTGGTGTATATGCTTCAAAAAGCAACAAAATCGTTTGTCAACTGATCAAGTTGCTCGCCCTAATTGAGTATATGAACCTTTTTGAATGCTTTCATTGACCTTCCTTGCTAGGCTTCTAGTTTACTCCAAATATCCTTTTTATAAAACTATGTTATGATGATTTTGAGATCACCATCAATTGTACAGATGCCACTTTCCAATCACAAAAAACAGGGGACAGAGAACTAACTGAGCTGAACTTAGGAGTATGGGGGTAATGATTTGGGATCATTTACCAAGGACAAACAACATGAGTATGCAAGGCATTAGGGATCATGACAAAGTTCGGCAATGGAAGCAAGAAGGCATGAAGGGCCTGTATTAGTATCACTCCAAATGTCCAACCTCCACACACACAGAGAAGAGCCAGTAATCACATTCTAATTCTCAGCAATTTGAGTTTTCCCTTGGACTGAAGAAGTAGCTAAATCTTCTGCTGTCACTGGCTTGTGAAGCTGCAGCGAACAGATAAATCATGATTTAGAATCAGAGACCAAGAACCATACTGAATAATTAATCAAATCAATCTCAATATCCAAAGTAAAGCCCCCTCCAACACAAGTATATGAGGTTAAGAAACTTAAGATGAAACACAGCAAATTAGGACAATGTGCTTGAGCATTGGTGAGAATCATGTAGGATCTAGCTAAAAAGCTTCAAGTTGTCATTTACATATCTTCTGGAATCTCTGGCTGGGAAGAATAGAGAATAAAACACAAAGGTCTGTATATATCTTCAGACAAGGGGGCAAATTGTCTAAAACAGATCCATCTAATTTCCGCCAAGTTTCAGTGAAGATTGCTGGTCACATTGATTTAACTCAACCCAAACAAGAGGTCCCAAAAGGATTAAAGCTCTTCTTCCAGTGCAGTTAGTAGTTTTAAGTCCTAACATCATTGCACTTAAAAAAGTGAACACTACCACAAAATCCTTACCAGCATTGTCACTCTACTCCTGTCAATCTTGGTCTTAAGTCCTACCATCATTGCAGTTAAAAAGAGTTAACACTACCACAAAATTCTTACCAGCACTGTCACTTTATGCCAGAGCTAATCTTACACTAGACAAAGATGAACCTTAACTCATGCCTAAAGTCGCTGGATGAATTGTTTAGTATGCGAATCAGAACAGTAGCAAGTAAACATGCAAATAAACAAAATCCCATGCTCCAAATCTGAGCACATGGGAATGTTAAATGCCCTAAGTGGAGAAAAAGTGGTAGCAATCATCGAGCCTCCATGTGAGGGGCATTGACACAAAAGACGTACTTAATATTCATCAGATTAATTTAGAATCATCCAGTCTACAATATTAGCTAAACCTGCTAATTGAACACGAAAGAAGCATTTTGCACCAGATTGGCCTGGGTACTTCGTGCATTACTATAGGGAATAATAGGAAATTTCAGTAGAAATGTATTACAAACGATCAGGAGAAGAGAGTTACCGCCTCTGCAACAGCAATCCAGTGAAAAGAACGCAAAAATGCATCATCTTGTGATGGAAGACAGTCGTGGTTCCAATATGTTACACTACCAAATTTTGCTTTCATCTCCCAAAGGTTGAGGTTCCCTTCAGAGATTTCTGAACCACTTGTCTCACCAGAAGTCTTCTTTCCTATGACAAAACCTGCAAGCAAGAAGTTTTCCCTCCATGTTCCATCAGGAGTTTTCTTTCTACCTCATGAAACATGCGCATGTAAAACAGTGACAAGTTTAGATAAAACATTGAAGTCTCCGATGTGCTCTTTAATCATGTGCATTGCGATTGTACTTTGCCAATGCAAAGCTCACCTATCCAGTACAAAGCACCCTCAGGTAATCCTTTTTTGCTTTAATTAGAAAAGGAATAATGATATAGAACCTAGAGCATAAATGGAGTGGCCGCAAAACATCAATAAAAATGAACGAGTGAACTAATCCAGCTAAAAGATATCATCAGTACAGTAAGTGGAGATTGACAAGAAGAGCCTTAATCCATAAACCATAGAAGCCTTCCAGCTTGTGGAAAAATCTCCTTCACACAATGGACAGAAACATATGCAAGCAATAGTGAAGAAGTTTCCAAGATTTCATCCAAAGATCTTAGACATTAACCACCGGATTAAGAAAATACAGGGGGTGCTAGGTTGAGCTTTCCCACCAACATTATAAGTAAATATAGCCCAAAATTAAATGTAAATGATGGGAACTTTCAGGTGACATTCACCATTAGAATTTGCATGTTTTCATAGATTCGAGGCAATCAACATTAAATGAAAATCTAATAGCAAATTCTAAAAGCTAAGGTAAAAACCCACCCTGGACATCCCCTCAGTCTCCTGAGGAGTTGCAGCTTAGGCTCCCAACAATCAAATGCCAAATTACAGAAATAGTACTTCAAAAGAAGAACAAGTGCAATGAAATTGAATAATTCTCAAGTGAATCATTAACAAAAAAAGTCAGAAAAGATTTACATTGGCAAGAGACCAAGAAAAATATATTTCTCTTGAAAAACAGTCATAATTTAACACCATAAACTTGCAATCAACAGAGAAATCATTACAAAGATCAAATCAAAAGAAACAAGATATTTTCATAGACCACACCATTGGCATCCCTTAACACATAAATGAACCGATTGAAATCCTCCAATCTTTACAATGTTCACAGAAAAAAAAAAAGCACCAACCCACCCTCCCATACACACACGCATGCAGCCCCACATGCACTCCCCACACGAATGCACAAGCATGCACAAAAAGATCCCTGATTCCCAAAGGCTCGAAGGTTTCTCCCCTCTAGATCATTCTTATAATAGCCGCAATTCTTGACTGACAAGATGCATAGAAAAGCTAAAAACCAAAACAGACAGATGCTTTCCTGGCCTACAGTGATAACTAGATGGTTGGGTGACCCTGCTGCCACCTTTCAGGGAACATATCCGTCCGCATTTCATAAACCTTGTCTATCCCAGATCCTCAAATGGTTACATGCTGATAATGGTCCCAAATCATGCCCGCCCCCCCCCCCAAAAAAAAAAAAAAGAGAAGGAAAAAGCAAAGCAAAGCAAAGCAACAAAACCCCTTCTAATGGAAATTATCCAGATTAACTTCGAGGGAAACAGGTTACTAGTCTCTTCCATCCAGCGAAAATGTCAGTGTTAATTTTGCGGGAAATGTCCAAATCAGAAAAGATTGCTTACAAAGGTTCCCTACATGGAAACGCGAAATGATGCACTCCCCAATTTATTGCAGAAACCGCACGGAAGTAAGGCGAGCACCATATATAAAATGCGTGGATTAGCAAAACAAACATTAACAGTAGGCAGCTACAACAACCTGAAAATACACACCTAGAAGATAACTCCAGAAATAAACTATTCGCAATTCTATAGAAGAAAGGGAGAAAATTGCAACAGAATGACAAATCCAAAAAGGCCACAACGACCAAATTACCGGAATATCCACGAGGAAGCGGAACGGCGGCGCCCTGCAACTTCCTCCCCCGGAAGTAAGCCTCCTGCACCGCCAACCCATCGGCCTCCGTTCCTGAAAGGGAATACGACATCAAAACCCAAGTCGAGAAAATGAGACGGATTCGCTTCGATTTTTGCGGGCAAGATACGAACCGGTTGCTCTGGGCTTGAAGTACTGAGAAACGGCACAGGGCCCGTCGTGCTTGATGGTGCAGGGGAGGAGGTGCACGCCGCCGCTCAGATTCACCGACGATTCCGACTCCGCCAAGTCGATTGCGCCCGTTGAACCCATCGAACAATCCATTTTCAACCCGAATTCTGTCTTCTTTCTTCTTCAAAACGACCGCCCACAAAGCCCTAATTCTGCAGTCGTCCTCTTTCTTTTGCATATAACCAAATTTTCCCGCGCTCTGTGACCCCAAAATTAAGCATGGACAATTTCTATTGCAATACATGCGCCTAATTACAGGATTATTTTTCGAAGAAATATCAAAAATATATATATATATATATATATATATTTGCTTCTAATCCAATAATCAAGACCATATATATATAAACCCACATTACAAAGACTAAATTGCCGCTCATTACAAACTCATTCTAACAAATTTAGATATGAGTGTTTTTCGTAAGTTTGAGAATTTAGAATGTGAAATTGATATTTTTGGAAAGAAAATGATATTCTTGTAAATAAGGTACCATGATGATGATCTAGTGATATTCAACGGTATAAAACTTATTTGAGTCAAAGTTTATGTACATTTTTTTAGATATATTTTTCCTAATTTTTATTACACAACTCACTTTCATCATTGCATAGTCATAGTTTGAAAACTATCGATATAATGTTAAACAAAAGATTACACAAATTGTGCACTTAATTTTTTTCCCCAGAAATTATATGCCACAAACAAAAAATAAGCTATGCCCGGGTCGATTTTGGCCACTAAATTCTTGGTCCTTTGATGGCATCAAGCAAACCATGCCTTGACCACACCACACCATTTCAGCGGAACACATAGCACGATCCAACACAAGCAAACTTGCCCTATGGGCACGTTCACCACACCCTTACGCTCAAACCAGACCACGACAACCTGGTCACACCCCCGATCACACCGGCGACGAGTCACAAACAACCTGCATTCTCGGCCAAAACCTAATTACTCGTGAGGGCTGTGCATCATAGCATCTCGAATTTTGCAAACCAGGGCCCCTCAACTACTAGCGCCCTGGCTCCTAGGATCTTCCCAACTCCTAGGTTTTGGGTAATCTATGAAATTCAAAAGAATCATCACCAATCGGTTTGGAGAAACCTAGGTCAACCTAGGTCGATTGGACTAGGCAGTGCTTGGAAAGTAAAACCATCCAACTGAACCCAAAGTAAGTTAGTGGTCTAGAGAGATCATGAGTTCGTAGGTTTTGGTCACCCCACAACATCTTAAAATAATTAAGACAATTAAAGTAATAAATCACGTTGCAATAAATCATATATCTAAAATGAACTCATAAATCATCTTTCAAGATACACGACAATTCACAATGTAATTTATAATAATTAAAACGCCATTTGGTGTCATAACCACATTCTAATTTTTTATTTTTATTTTCTAATATCATGAATTCATGCATCACCGATATTGCTAGATGCTAGTACATGAAAGTTTACTACTTATAAAAGAGATAAAAATCACTTACCTGATAAATCATTTGATTAACGAAGTGATACATCAACATACGTTTGAATTTTACCAATGCGTATTCAAACACACAACTTTAGCTTGCAACATAACGCAAAAATTACAAGTTGCTAAATTGTTAGTAATTTATAAAGTCAATTTATTGTTCTGAAAGGCATAATATACTTTCATTGAAAGGAATTTACTACTAGATTGATAATTTACAATGTAAGATATTATTCCGATCTCGTCAAACTTACCACCATATTTAGTGAATTGCAATGATTCTTTTGAGTAGCATATAGTAATTTGCATTAATGCTTTTAGAGAGTTACCAGTTTTCTTGAACACTCTTCAACCTACCTCTAGTTTGAAATGCATCATGATGCATTCGCTAATTATGTTTGGTTTAGCGATTTTCCAATTCTTATGATGAGTATGAGTATTCCTAGTCCAGGTCGAGAGGTCCCAATGGTTAGTATACTCAGCAACATATTGGTTTGTCTAAATCTCGGCAAAGCATGTATTTTGATTCCTTTGCCATGATAAAAAGAGGGAAAATATTATAAATAAATAAAAAATCCTAAACTTATTATATGATGGCCAAATTAGTTCTAAGCCTTTTAATAGTGTCAATTTAGTTCTTAGCATTTTAATGAATTTGCCAACATAGTTCTTCTAGCAAATTTTCATAGGAGATCCTTGATGTAAACGGCCAATCTACGTAGTACGACTAGCATTGAAATAAACAATTTTTAAATTTATTTTATTATTTTTCAACTTTAGAACAGTGAGGTCGTTGGCTGGCCCTGTTTTCACGGGTGAGGCTTAGTGACTTTCACATGCTCTAGGGGAAAGCATCATAGCCCTTGTTAGCCACAAATGAGGGCATCGGGCCCTTGTTTAAATCCAAGTGAGAGCTATGGCCCTCGCCTATGGTCTTGACCAAACCAAGTGAGGGCCATGACACCCTTGCCCATATTAGGTGAGGGTGGGCCGGTAACGTTATTGGTAAAGCTAGGAAAAAGAAGAAAAAAAAAAAAAACAATAAAAAACAAGAAAAATTAAAATAAATTGTAAAAAATGCTCACGTTAGTGTTGGCTGTGCCATGTAAAACAGCTGGTGTCCATGCAACTAATTCTAGTTAAAATTGACTGGAATGATTAAATTGTTAAATCGTCAAAAGAATTAGAACTAAATTAACATAATTGAAAATTTTAAAATTAAATTGGCTGTCATATAATATGTTTAGAACTTTTGTAATAATTTTCCTTTCACAAGTAGTGTTTGCATAGTCAACGACAAGTGCTTAACTCTCAACTAGCAACCTAGATTTATATTAGTCTCAAATGATGCCACGGAGTTCTATTAGCAAAATTGCAACACAAGTTATAAACCTTTAATATTATTGAGTCAAAAACATTTCAATTAGTTCAATCAAGTCTTAAACCTTTACAAAAAGGTGCAATCGAGTCTAAACCTTTTAATTGATTCAATTAAGTTTTCAACCCTTATAAAAGAAAATACAATTAACTCCTAAACTTGTGTTGAAAAAGGCAATTTAAGTACCATATAAACACTGTTTGAGTGACAAGTGAGCAAATTTAGGTATTGTTCATCGAAAATGACTTGATTGTACATTTTGAAGAAGGTTGATAATCTAATTGAACCAACTAAAGGGTTCAGGACTTGACTGCACTCCATACACATGATTTAGGACTTTTGATATAGTTTGCCTTGGTTTTAACTCTTGTCGATTTGCCCCAAGAAGCACAATACCATTAGTTGGAGAGGAAGATCGTCTAAAAAGTTCTAAACCTATTGTACAGCAATCACTTCAGTTGTAAGCATTATAATTTTGCCAATTCAGTCATAAACCTTTTGACAACTTGCAAATCCAACTCTAAACCTTTTAATTGTACCAATTTAGTCTTAAACATTTTAATGGTTTACCAAATTAGCCTTAAACCTTTTAACAAAATGTCAATTTAGTAATTTTGGCTAGACATCGTTATCGTGGCAGCCTATTCAACACTAGTCGTTTCACATGGCATGATTAACACTAACGTGAATAAATTTTTAATTTGAAAAAATTCCTAATTTTTTCGTTAATCTTTTATATTTTTTCCTTTCTTTTTTCATTTTTCTGTTCATCAATCCTTAGGCGAGGTCTGCAAAACCCTCATTAGCCACGAGCATACCCTTGTTGTGGGGGTGACGACCTAAGCAAGGGCCCATGATGCCCTCGCCACATCCAGCAAGGATAGTGACCCTCGCCTACTTGCCGACTCTCGGCAAATGGCTGCAACCCTGGTCACCCTCTGTAAAAAGAGGAAAGAAAAAGAAAGAAATATCGATGAAAAATTAATAAAAAATTCAATTGTTCTTTAAAAAAATTTTAAAAAATTGTTAACATTAACGGCAGTCGTGCCACGTAAGATGGTCGGTGTTGACTAAGCTACCACATTGATGATATCTGGCCAAAATTAGCCACAAAGTTTATGACTATTTTATCAATTCAATTCTACATTTTTTTATTTGCTTCCATTGGATCCCTTTTACCTCAAAAATACACTTACTCCAGGTTTCCTTTTTAAGGTTTCCACTCTCTTATTTATATCATTGCCGTTATAGGCTATACTTTCTATTTTGAGATCTTTTAACTAAATTAAGTCCTTTTCTTTATAGAAAAATGTCAAAACCCATAAAAATTAGAGCCCTAGCTCAGCTTCTTTTGAAAAACATTCAAAATGATGTGAATCCACTTTTTTACACAGTTTTGGGAAAGAAAAAGAAAATGAAATCCACTTTATAAATATAATCTTATAATATGAAAGATACATCTGGTTTAGTTTTGCCAATGGGTTTTGGGTGTAATACAAATACCGAAAGTCAAAACCGTTTGAGGAAATATAAATTGTGTTTGGTAAAAAATCTCTGCGAATGGAATTGGATTCAATGAGCGTTTGGCAAAAAACTTTTTACAACGGGCTTTGACTAAAGTTATATATATTAATTAAAACAAGAATCTAAACCCTTCATTGGAACCAACGAAAGGCTACAGCCGTTGGTGAGCTAGATTTGGTGCCAACAACTACACCCCAAGGTTGCGCAACCTTGGGCGACCTTCGATGATGCGTGACCTAGACGAAAGCTACCTAAGGTTGCACGACCTTTGATGACCCTTAGCGAGGGTCAATGACCTATGCATTGCGCAACCCAAGTGACTTCCACCAAGGGACTACTGCTTGGGTCTCGCGACCTTAGGCTGCCCTCGCTTGGGTGTTGCGGTCTAAGGTCGCTGGAGGTTGTGAGATTCAAGTGGCGGTTGCTTGAGGTTGTGCGACCTTTGGCGAAGATCACCTGGGTTGGGGACCTTCACCGGCCAATCTAGCTTCATTGGCCGTCATTGCATGAAGAAGATAAATAGTTACACATAGGGGTAAAACCAGAAAACTAACAAATTGGTGAGGGTAGTTTTAGAAGAAAAAAATATAGTTTCAGCATTTGGCCATATTGAAAGCTCAATTAGCATTGGGTTGTCGTTGCATGAAGAAGATAAATAGTTACACAGAGGGGTAAAATCAGAAAACTAACAAATTGGTGAGGGTAGTTTTAGAAGAAAAAAATATAATTTCAACATTTGGCCATATTGAAAGCTCAATGCTAATAGGGATTAGCATTGGGCTTTCAGCTTTCTCAAGGCTAGCATTTGGCCAAAAGTCCCTTGGGAAAGTTGAATCAAGCGCACCCAAAATCTCCAATCTCGTGAACCTCATGAGCAATAGACGAGGTGCAATCAAGCCACAAAGAAAGTTTTAAAAGACTTATCCTTGAGTAGGCTCGTCAAATGGGTGGATCAACGAGTTTTTGATCGAGTCAAATATGATTTAGCCAAATTAACCCATATAACTCATATTATTGGCCTGTATTTATACATACAATTTTATTGGCCAATATCTAACCTGATCCAGGTTTAAATTATTACCAATCTTTCTCCTTAGATTGTTACCTCTGAAAATTAGCTCGCCAAGTCTGAGGGAGTTTGGTTGTGTCTGATGACAAGCTAGGATTGCGCATGGCACATGAGCAACATGAAGATGTGAGTAAGTGCCATGCTGATAGATAAGAACACTTGTGTGGATAGATTCGAAGGTTTGGTTATGAATAAGGGCATGAAGGTAGTAGGTGAAAGGTATTTAATCTTGCCCAAGTAACAAGCAATGCTTCTGCTCTCATTAATAGGTTCACTTCCAAGCATAAGCTAGCCATGGTGATCGGTGTATAACTATTAGCTTTCCATTTGAAACCTCTCTCTCTATATATATCACACGTGCTTTTCTCAGATGCTTAGTGTAAATTTTACATGATTATTTATGTCCAACTTTGGATAACAAAACCCTACGGGGTCATTTATCTCCAGTTACATGTAGATGTGCAGTCTGCTGCTTATACAAAGAATATTAAATCAATAGCGATACAAGAGCTATTTGCATCGAGCTCGATTTGTATTTTCACGAAAACCCTGAACTGTTTGGAGGGGACTAACAGCAGTCTAGTTGAGTTGAAAAGTGGGTCGAGTATGAGTCTGCAGGCAAACCTACATAGACCCACGTAGAGTTGAGTTTCAAGTTTTGAACTCATTTCAACCGGTATTTTTTGCGATCTACGCACAACCTGGACAATTAGAATTGAATTGAAAAACGGATTTCTAACTAACATTGCCACCTTTGCCCTTCAGCTCAACGGATTTTCAAAAGAGAACTTTAAAAATATAGGACAAACTGGCGAAATATATTTAAATCTATCAAAAAGAGGATGGCTGGTGCTAATATAGTCAATTTAATTCAAGCGCTATTTCTAACTATAAGATGGACCATATCAACCCAAATTATCCTTGTAAGGAAAGAAAATAATTATAGGTTAACTTATTAAGATATGTCACCGACTAGTTTTTGTTGTTAATTTGGATTGTGAAACACACATCCAAAAGTGAATCAATCAATTTTTATCGTATAAAAGCTCAATGAAGAAGTTTTGCTTCTTTGATTGTCTTAAAACATAAGTTTACAAATCAAATGAACATATTAGCAATAAAGGATGTCATGCGTCAAGATCATCGAGAAAGAGATTAAAAGGGCATTTTAGTAGTCCTAGGGAGCAGTTGGTTAAGAGAAAAGATGAAACGAGTTAAGAGGCAAGCAGGTTATAGGGTACATGTAAATTGAGCTCATGGACCAAAGTAGTTCTCAACCCATCTAGATCGAGTTGGCTTTGAAAAATAGATATTTAGAGAACTCACTAAACCTTAAGACCACTTTTGCTAATCTGAATTTGAGTTTATATAGGATAACAAAATATCATATCCAATGTTTAGCGACGTCTTTTGAACCGGAAAAAATATCAGATAAGAAATCCAAGGTAGAGGATAGGATAAGTTCGGATTGGATAATTTTTTTAAAGAATAATTACAATTTTTTCTTCCAATGATGGAGTTATGGAGCCCGACTTCACCGAGCACTGTGCTAAGGACCACCGCCTCGACAGCCAATGATTTTTACTTCCGACCGTTGTGCAATCGTCATCTCTGGCCGACACTATCAATTAATTGTGCTTTGACTACCGTTGGACCAAATTGGCTGTCGTGGATGAATAACCCAAAATTGACTAGCCTAAATTGTCTTTTAAAAAGAAGACGAAAAATATATCTAATAGGGGTGAGCATTGGTCCAGGGTCACCGACCCTGGACCGGCCCAACCCTATCGGTCCTGGTCCGGTTCACAGAGAGATTGGGTCGGTCCTTGTTCCTAGAATTCCTAGACCAGCATTATGCGAATTAGTCATCGGTTTTGAGAGTTCCATGTTGGTCAAATCTGGATCCACCCTTAATATATATATATATATATATATTTATATATTTATAATTTTTTATATTTATAATTTTTTATATAGAGAAAACCTTAAAATAAATTGCGTCAATAACATTAAACAGCTTTTTAGTGAGGAGTTTAAATAATTTTATGTTCTTTAATAACTTAGATTTTTAATGTCTTTTACGAGTGTCAATAGCCATAATTTACGAATGAAGAAAATGTTTTTGTAAGGAGTTCTCACAACGTCCAAAAATGTATAAACAACTATTTATGGCATCCTCCTCTAGTATTCGTTCTTTTTTGTCTTATTAATCCTCTTAGTCTTCAATTTTCCAAAATCGAAAGAAACAACTTCTCTGCTTGATTTTACCAACAAAAAAAAAACTTCTCTACTCGCCACTCGACACTCGCCAAGCACTACACTAAGGACCACCACCTCAACAGCCAATGATTTTTACTTCCGATCGTTGTGCAATCATCATCTCTGGCCAACACTATCAATTAATTGTGCTTTGACTACCGTTGGACCAAATTGGCTGTCGTGGATGAATAACCCAAAATTGACCGGCCTAAATTGTCTTTTAAAAAGAAGACGAAAAATATACCAAAATGCACGAAGTTTTGGGTTTTTGTATGTTGGTCCTGAACAGTGGTCACCTTATTTTGCTATGATGCTTCTACGTCTTATCCTGTCCTTTACTCAAGTATGAGACTGTGTGCTAACAACTGGAAGATTTGAAAGGAGTTGGAGAAGCTCCATCGAAAACAGTAATTGCTCAAACAAGTGTTGGTCTTGGCTCTGCGAGATTACATGATGCTGCAGGATATATCTAGCAGGAAGGTTCTCGCCCTCGATTCTCAAACCGTAAGCTCCTCTTTGACTCGATCATTTACACGGGAATATTCACAATTTCAACGCTCTGGTTCGCGCATTGTCTCTCGAATTGCCATTTGCTGTGGAATTGCTTGATCCAGCAATTAGTAAAGGATACAATGCTCATGGAATTTGCGTTTTGGTGTTGCGATGATTATTGTTTAGTGTTGCGTATTTGAAGTCAAGAGTGTCTTGAGGAGGTATTCTTGGTGGAGATGGTGACTATTTCCACGCATCTCAAGACGATTTGCTCTCTCTGCTACATATTGAAGAACGTTCAGCAACTGCAGCGCGAGCTTGCCAGCTCTTCATTCGGAGAGTATCACCTATGTGAGCAAATGAGTTTTTCAATGATTTTGAATCCTGAATTGCACTAAACACGAATGACATTGTTTTCTTACAATCCGAAAAGATATATGATATTTTAAGGATTTCTAATCTCACTTTATCCTATTCCACACCAATCCAAATCCAAACGTCCAAATGCTGCACAGAAATTAAAACCTTAAATAAGAAGGTGATGATGTCTTAAGCCAAGTGTCTGATATACATCTCTAGCATAGCGTACATAGTAACATACTTGCAACACCTACTAATCCTGGTGTCAGTGACAGCTTCCAGAATACTCAGGTGTTTGAAGAAGGCTCCGATAATTGCAACAGTTTCATCCGAAAGAAAAAAATCCTTTACAACCAACATGGTCTGGAGCTGAGTGATGACTTAACCTTCTAGATAATCTTCATTCCTCTAGATAGTACGGGTTTGTAATAGAGTTAACTTGATTTTCGAAAAACACCTAGAATTGGAAGGCCACCGTCTTCGAGAAATATTAGGATAAGTTTGATACTTACCTTGAGGGAGGCCACTCAGCAATCCCTATCGATTAGGAAGGAGTATGCCAAAGCCAACTCTTACCAGAAATATCTACTAGGAAATTCTATAGACTTTAGGATAGACGAATCAAGGAATATAGACAAGTCAATCTTCTTATACACGAAGAGGAGGAAAATCCCGTTTCATGGGAAGAACACTTTTCTGGTGACAAATCAGCAAAGAAGAATATGATCATGAAATTGTTACTGGATTGTTATTGAGCAAGTACGGCTATTGAGTCAAACACCTTGACTAAGCAACTACCTTACTGTACAGGCAACGCAACCATCTCCCCATGTTCGCCACAATGCAAAAAAGAGCAGCCAGTTAAATAGATACTCATGAGACTCTCGAGTCAGCTATAAATGACTTTATCATGGCCAGAAAAAAAGAAAAAAAGAAAAAAAGAAAAAAAAAAGAAAAAGAGCTATAAATAACTTTCTCATGGCATTTACTCACTACTATGTTACAGAATACAAACCTCGTAAGCCAAGCTCAACATACTCCATCCCTCCATGACTTACAAAAAAAGAACAGAGTAAAGAAGAAAAAGAGAAAAACCTAAGACAGACAGAGAAGAGGTTGCCTGCCAATTAGTAGCGTTAATATCACAAACTAATGTTGTTCTGCATCCAATCCCTTGGTCAGTTGAGCATTTGATTCTTCATATGCGGCGTCAGCACAAGAGGTGTCCATATCATTCAGACCCAATTCCTCATTCTGCTCCCACGACCTCTGATACTCCTCAACTGCAAACAAGTCGGGCAAGAATTATCAGAAGAGAAGAAAAAAGTTCATCCACACTAAGAGGACTAGTCAGCATGCATCCATCTTTGGTCACATGAGAAAATCACTCTATGCTGGAGCACAACTATCAATGTAATTGTATAGCTCCCTGTTTAGGTCTCATTTAGGTTGAGACATTATATGCAAGTTATTGCATATCTCAGATAATGTCTCTTCCATTTGGGCTATATATAAACTCTCCCATGGTCAAAAGTGGTTAGATGGACCAGTATCTGCCACTGCCAGGTGACAAACCCTGTAGTTTCCTTGGTAGGTGACATTGGTGCAAGAAACTTGCCTGGATGAGAACATGTGCCTTTTGCCATCAAGACATTACCAGTTGGCATTACCGGCAGATCCATCATTACCTTTGTCAAAATTGCCTCTTTACCAAGCACCAGCAAATTCCCCTAAATGGACAACTATACTCTCCAACACTTCAGCTACTACAAGGGGACATATAGTTCTTAAGCAGCTTTTTGGGCACTTTTTTAAAAATAAGCACAAATCACAAACACCCGTGTAGCCTTTTTATATTTTACTTTTTATTTTAACAGAAAGATGTCAATCTCACCTTCAGATAATACTAGGACAGGCAAGCTAGTAGGGTAAAACAAACTTACATGTTAACTGATGGTCATCCTTAATATCGTCAGTAATTGGAGCAATGAAAGAATTCGCCAGTGCATCATCGAGAACCAAAGTCCAGTGGTCTTCCAGACTTAAAAGCTGCAGCATATTCAAGCTTCCATAGTGACTAGACAAAAATAAGCAACTACTTGAACTTAACAGAAAAAGTCACTAATGTCTGGAGCAGATGATGAGGTACTTCTTTACTTCTCATAGGAAACTGTGAGGGAAAGACTACCCATCTAATTCTTGCTGACTGAACCTACTTCGTCTGTGCTGTTTGGATATGATTGCAGCTGGTTTATCCAAACCCGCATTGATTCGATTATATTGAGCTCTAATGACTTAGAAATTATACAAGACTACATGTTATTTTATGCAGGTGTCTAGAGACTTACAATTAAGTTATTGAATAAAGTCAACTTTTCTTTAGCAATGGGAAAAAAGGTGGGGTACACCAATCAATGATCTTCCAAACTAGTTTATATGCATTCTAAGCAACATATTTCTTGCTAAATTCTTATGTCATACCATCATCTGAAAAGATTTTCACATTAATGCAAGGTATAATTACCAACTGCAGTGAATATAAATTAAGTGCTGAAAGCCTCTAAAGAGTCCCATTTCAAGCTGTAAGTGGATAACTTCTTTTGATATGTTTCTGCACCTTAGCTGCCAATTGACATTTAAAGAAAATGAAAGAGTAAACTAAAAAGGGATGAATTATAAAGGCCTGCAGTTGGTCCCAACCTCATTGCTAAACCGAAAAGCAACTCCAAGCAACAGGAGATACTTACAAACTATCTTATATGTTTACTACTCAAAGCCAAATCCTAGCAGTGAGAATAGAGTATTTACAAATCATAATTCATGTCCTGATTTTTTTTTAGGGCCTGCAGCAATTGACTCTAGTTTTGAATTTTTCCCTTCATCTAAATCTGGTAACTGTCACACTAACATCTTGGTTTTTTGTGGTAACTTGGTAATAAGTTACATAATAATTGAGGTTTCAATCTAATATAATGTTCAAGATAGGAACTTTGATTTCTCTATTCATTGAGTTTTCTTGATGTAATTGTTATTGCATACGTTAACTTGAAGAAGATTACTGATGATTATGGAAGTAAGATTTAAGAAAAAGTTCAGTTTCATGAAAAGATAATCTATTTGTTTGTTGTGTTTACTGAAATTGCACTTGCATGGTAGTATTAGAAATCCATTTACGTTTTTAACTTGCTATTGGCGCAGTAAGGAAAGAAATAAGAAATACTTTCTCTAATATCTTCTGGATTTGAAGGTTTGGTAGTTTAAGGAAGCCAATCTAAGACAGGGAACTGTATTTCTTATAATGATGCGGTTGTTAGTGGATAGAATGATGTTATTGGATGACTATTGGTGTTTTAATTGCATAGATATACCTAGGTAAGTTGGAAATTATACTGTTAAAATAGTTTGTTTCTCATTTATAACCATTAACGGATATTACTAATAGGTACATAAGCATTTTGTAATCTACAAACAGAAAAATGTAGTCACTTGTAAGAATATAAGATTGTTCACAATTTAAAAGGGTATTTGAACCTGTATAATCGATTATTTCATTAAATGTTACTGACAAATAAACATTTGTACTTGTAAAATCGAAAGAATGTCACTAATCAATTAAAAATTTACATTAGTAAACTAGTTACTTTGTTCATAAGTTACCAACGGTAACTGAGACTCCTACTAAACTATATAACATACCCACTTTTTAAATCTGAAAAACAAGCAATAAGCCACTATTGGGTCTGTAGATGGTAGAATTGTCTTTTAATAGTTAGCTTACAAACAGTTATACACCCAATTGTTAAAAAAGAAAAAAAAAGTAGTTAATCTATTGTTATGTTTGTAAAATCCAAAAACAAGCAGTGATATACTATTGGTTTCATTGATGGTAAAATTGCCACATCATTGGTAGCTTATAAATATAGTATACTGGAAAAACGAATTACCAGACACTTTTTGCTTGCTATCAATATTTCAAATTTATCACCCATTTTACATATTCACCATCCATGAAGAAAATTCCATTCTTAGCAAACTGAATTTTTGGTCTCATCATGGCACTTCCAACCCTCAATTAATCACACAGCCTATCAGTAAGTTGAATCAAAATAACACATAAAAAGAAGAACAAAGTAAAAAAGGAGAGATGCAACCTGGGATGACAAATCATTATGAAGGGAGGCATGTCTAAACAATCCTTCAACCTAATTTAAGTTTTTTCTATGCAATCATACTTTACCTTCCGTAGTCTTTCTTGAAAGTCTTTCCACTTTGCTCTCTTGTGATCATCAAGACTATCTCCAAAAGTAAATCCATGCACCCTCTCAAGGCCTACGGTCATAGATATGTCTTCAGTTAAAAAGTTTCCTTATTGACGAACATACTGCTAACTAAAATACATACAAAACAAGAAATGCTCTGGGAGTAATCCGCTTAGCAATCTTATATACCTTAACACTTAGTGCAACCTACAAATAAACTATAGATGCACACAACACGATCAATTTGCACTACTTAAAGTTTCCAGTTTTCTATGTATTCCCCCCAATTCTGCAAACAGACAAACAAGTTGAATTGAAAATGCAAAAAGGAATATTATTTACATAAGATGCATCTTCCACAAAGAATTTAAAGTCAGCTTGAGATCCCATGAAATTCCATGTCTGGAATCATATCATCCCTACTCTTAAAGTTCTTTGATAATCCCATCTTTACATTTAAAATAAAAAAAACACATATTGCAACTATTATTCCAAATAATTAAACTTGCAGACTTGCATGTATTGATTAGGTGCACAGCATAGGTTAGATTGCACATAACACCGAGTGCAAGTAATTTCATGTTTGGGCCACCTAGCTAAGCTTTGGCTTGCGTCTTACTAGGAGCATGAGGTAAGAGGATAAGGGCAAGGTTTTCCTATCTGAGATGGGTTTCCTCATCGTTTTTTTTTTTTTTTTCCTTTAAAGCCTACACTTTGGACTAATACGATCGATTCCGTTTCCTTTACTCAAAAACTTACTTTAACTTCTAAAACATTTTGTAATGGAATATAAGAGTATGATTCTAACGAGATTATTAATTAATGAAAATAATTATCAAAATGCAGCCCAGTAAACGCATCTCCATCCTTAAAAGCAACTAAACATCTTTTCTGTCAACAAAAATATTTTAGAATAGTTTTCAAGAACTCTCCCAAAAAGCCAGTTAGTTCCCATCCCAGAACATAAAGATGTGCACCCAAAAGAAGCCATATGTTGGCAAAAGTAGCAAAGAATTATGAGATAAAAATGACAACCAGGTCCATTGACTTCAAGAAGACTATCACTCGAATAATTGCCTCAAAAGTCCAACTCAAGAGACAGGAACTAGTCCAACAGTGCAGAGTAAATGATGAAATCATCTCAGTTTTGATACCACCAGTAATCATCACTTGACACTACTTTTTAACGGGGTAGGAAAGCACTGTCTGAGCAAACACAAACTGTAGTATAAGGCAATTAAATGTTAACTCTGTTTCCACATTACCAAATGGCCATTACAATTGATTTACATTAAGATTTCCAACCAAGCATAACCATCATTTATGTTCAATTTCACAGCATGCAACTCAAACATAAAAAATACTTAAATGTATTTCAGATCTATCTTTGGGCTCACTCAATTCTATTACAAAAGGTAAACCAAACAGGGGTGCACAGGACAATAAAGTTATCGAATGATAAAAGAGAACAGGATGAATACTCACTTTCACTTATCTTGGAGATCAATCCTTCAACAGTGGTAACAACTCCACCTAGAGTGCCACTTGCAAGCTCCAACTCAAGCTCCGGAATTCTCACACTAGCAGTATCAGACTACAGAAATTCATAAAGACACCAATCAGATGTGAGGTTACGACTTTAAAAAACAAGAAACATCTTTCAGCTCTCATGTATAGGTTCTAGAAATATAAATTATGCTGTGCAACATGCTTCTCAATTATGTATACAGCAGTCACGCGACATCATAAAACATAGAATAACAACATTTACTTTCCTATAGAGTCGATCTACAATAAACAAGTTTTGTTGCCAATGGCTCATATGATTTTTTGAATTTGGGCTCTGTTCGTTTCACGGAAAATGCAGTGTTTCTAGAAAATATTTTCCACGAAGTCATTTTCTAGAAAAATGTCATTATTTTCCCGTGTTTGTCTAAAACTTGAAAATAAAGTAGAAAGTATTTTTCGTTGTTCAATAAAGAAAATATTTTTCTCTACGTATTTTTTGGAATAATTTTATTATTATTTTATTTTTTAAATCAATTTTTCAAATATATTTTAAACAATCGATTATTTAATCATTTTTTATTTTTATTTTACTTTTCTTTTTCTTTCATTTTATCTTCTTCTTCTTTGGCCATTTGCTGGCCATGTGACAGCCGAGGATAGCTTTCGCTGGCTCACCAATCTCACGAGTGGCGAGCGGATTGGCGAGCGGCGAGCCCGAGCTCGCTGGCCTCTGGCCTCACCAGAGGCTTGCACTTGCCGCTAAGTTCGCCGATCTAGCGAGCGGCGAGCTCACTCGCCAAAGATTGGCAAGCTAGGCGAGGCCCAAGGGCAGCGGCGCCACCGACGAGCCTCGAGCTCGCCTGTGGCCGGTCGCCGGCCGTAGCCATGCCGGTGACCAGCCAAAGAAGAAGGTGGAAAAAAAAAGGAAAAAGAGAAAAAAGAAAAAGTAAAAGAATTTAAAATTCAAATTATTAAAAAAGAAAACAAGAAAGAAGGGGGCTAATAGGTTATGAGAGGAGAGAGTGAGTAAGGAAAATGTTTTCCCCAATTTAAAAAGTGGAAAACATTTTCCCCTCTTTTAGAAGACTTTTTTTCCTTGGTGGAAAATGATTTCCACAACTAGTTTATTTTCCGTAAAATGAACACTGGAAAATCCGAAAAGTATTTTCCCGGAAATTATTTTCTGTGAAACGAACGGGCCCTTAGTCTTTCTTTTCCAAATATTCCTTCTGTCTCTGATCCTGGGCACCAAACTGGTGCCTGCATTAGAATTTCCTCCTTTAGTAATCCTGATGACCAAAGAAAAGATAAGGAACTATATTCTGGCCATTCCGACTTTACTTACTACACAATAAGGGATAAAAATAGAAACAACTATCCTCAAGAACCAGAAGTTCAAGCTCTATAATGGAAATATCTCCTGCTCATAACAATCCTCATTTGCTGTAGAGACCTTACGGAAAAATTTGCTCCACATCATACTGTGATAGAGACATTAAATGTATGAAGAAAATAATAATATGCTGTTGAAGAGTGTAAGGCAAGGAAAGTGATTAACATCGAGGGAGTAATGAAAGGTCAAGGTTAGAAAACCAAGAAGACAACCGATAACAGAAAATTTAAAAAAATGTGAAACTCTGATGGGAGCAGAAATTAAAGATGGGCGTAAAAGCCAATGTGCACTCTAGTTGAATAGAAAGCAGGAGACAAAAGCAGACACTATTTCATGTCAACTGCTGTCTGAGGCTGGAAAATGACAGATGTGAATGAAGGCCACAGGCACTAAAGAGGGCAAAAGACTTCAACAAAGAAAGGATTGAGAAGATAAAAAAATTGTTACCCCAGAAACAACAATCCAGAAGGGAAAAAGACAAAACAAAGGGGTGACGGGTAGAAGATTCAATTGAATTATTTGATAAATATCTAAGGTAGAAACAGCAGGAGACACTAGATGCAATGAAAAGTGGAGTCCTGTCACCTGAAATTGAGAAACATTCTCTGTAACTTATCAGGACTGCTCTGAAACTAGGAGGAGACATCCAGGAACAATATACAGAACCTAATGTAGTGTGATATTACGCCATCCGAAAGCTGTTGAAGTTTATGGTGGGCAAAAATACTGTCCTTTCTCTTAGATATCTACGAGATTGGGGCAGATGCAGCAGAAGGTGACTGAGGAGAACTCACTATCAGTGAAGGGAAAAAGTGAGGGAGGACATAGAAGGGACTCATTTTACTACACTGTGATAGATAAAGAACAAGAGGCAAGGAATCAGAGAGAAAGGAGCCATGATTTTACTAGAAAGTGGTCGTCATTTTCAAAAACTGGTTATCCAGCTTTCAGCAATTGAGAAATAAAAGTTTGACTTTCATACAGCTAGCCACTTCCTTAAATCAGTTCTGACCACCATAACAAATTAGAGGTTCCACGCAATGCATTATTTGAAATAATGTAACTACTTTTGACACAATGGATAAGGTGATGGAATCTAGGAAACAACCTTTCAATGGGGTATGAGCTCATTTTATGTCAACATTGTAGTTCATTACTGAATTAAATCGGCAGAAGCAGGAGGCAGTCAGGAATATATGGAACATGAATTAATAACAAGATAAGCTTAACATAAATTGCTTGCGACTATATCATCCAAACCTTTATAACATCACGGCTCAAATCTTCTGTATTCTTCACACAAAGAGATATTCGCTTTCCCTTCTCAGGAATTCGGCCACCAGGCTTCAACTGCAAGATAAAACATTCATGTTGACAAGCTGCTGTGGTAAATAAAGGATAAGGTACATGGACTATGAAGAAGCTACACAAACAATAAACACAAACCTCTGAATTACGATAACCACAAGCATCGCACGTCGACGCCATCACAATTACTTCTTGAAAGTATGGGATATCTGCGTGACTTAAGCTCAACAATTATGTATTCTGAAAACTGTATCTACAGCTCACAGATAAAAGCATTGACACCATTCAAAACAAACCCTGTTAACAGTAACATATCTGTCCCTGACTCTTCTTAGGACTTTCCCAATGGATATTTGGTCTTACTGCCCAGAGAAATTCACCTCCTCCTCCTGCTTCTTTTACTTTCAAAAATATATTAGCATGTCATCTAAAGAAGGAAAATTAATCCCTGTCCTGCTATCTTATATCGCACATAACAGATATAGCATTAATACATCGAGTAATTTCAAGCATCAAGGATGAGATTCATCAAGTCAATCACAGACTAACAATTACACTTGTTTACTGTTACTCAGCAAATATACTAAAAAATAGAATAGAGCCAATACGCAATTGAAATTAACAATTACTCTTGCTTACTTATACTTAGCTTATATTCTAAAAATAGGATGGTGCCAATATGCAATTGAAATATCTACTAAAATCATAATGAAGTAAACCAGAAGAAATGCTTTCCCAAGCCAGAAATATGAATATCCTATACATTTACTCATTCAAAACAAAAACCACAGATGTACACTAGAATATATACTATCCAATTTTGCAAAACTATCACCAAGTGTCATAGAATCAAAAAGGATACTGGTCACGAACATTCGAGTTTCACACCCAGCAGCACAAGTTCCACAAGTCGAAGGGAAAGTCATAACCTACAGAAAGGAGATCCATGAGCAATTAATTATCTGGAGCAACAGCAAAAATTGCCAGCATGGCCACAAAGCTTCTTTTCCAAAATTGGCAAATCACTTACTTCTTCGGGTGCAGAGTAACGAAACATAACTTCAGCAATGTCTGCACTATTACTCTGAGCAATCGCATGATGAGCAGCTGCTGCTCCAACTGCTCCATGCGGTTCTCTTCTTCCTGGTTCTGGAACAACACTCTGCATTTGCTCTGTTGTCACTCCATCACCAACTTCTCTGCACTGTGCAGGGTCGACAAGGTACCCTAATAAAGCTTGTTGTTCTGGTGCCCGCTCATAGAACTTGATAGTAAGTGAGGGATCAGGGGATGGGGCAAAACTGTTACATGTTAATATGTTTGTTTAGAAAGCCTGAAGAATCTACAAGTACCACATATATGATAATCAATGATGAGCTACCAGACAATTCCTTACAGGTTCTCAATGAAGCTGTTTCCAGCGGGATCATCCAAGATGAAGGTAAATGGAGAATCTCCTGAGGCACAAGCTTTCAGTTTTAATAAAAATTGATCAATCGCTTCAGCTGTCTTTGGGTCCACTTTCTGGAAAGACGGTGTTTAATATGCTGAGAGACAATTCACACAAGTAATACAGCAATAATTACTGGAACTAATTTTAACACGAACCTTGCGTTCTTCTTGGAGGGCTTGGAGTTCTTCTGCAGCCCGTACCAATATTCCTTCAACCTATGCCCATAAGATCAGAGGAGATGTTATTAGAACAGCAGGGGTAATGAAATGTAAGTAAGAATAGAGATGAAATTGCTGCATTTTCAGGACATCTGCATCAGAGACTGCCTATGCACCCTCAAAACTATTACACAAGCAAATCCGGAAAACCCAAGATTTTCAGGATATCAACAAACTTCATAAATTACTGCAGGAAAATCAAGAAAGTCATCCAACTATTGACCACCTAACAGATCTAAAAAATCCCTGCTTGAGAGAAAAAAAAATAATAAAGGAAGGTGTACTGCATCAGATATGAACAAAAGAAGAATGCCAAATCACAAATTGCAAAAGAAAGGTTTAGGCGTTACCGTTGACAAGGATCCCCTTTGAGCCTCAGGAGGAATTTCGAAATCCAATTCAGGAATCTGCAGAAAACAGGGTAGCCAAATTAAACTCTCAACTGCACACGGTCATAAATTTATCCAATCAGTATATTTGAATCAAAAGAATTCAAATATATTTGTGAAGGAGTCCAAAAGAACAAAAAAGTCAAAATTGCTCAGAGTTAGATGAATACATTGTGGAGAACTAACTTCTGGAAGTTCAACTGAGCTAATATAAGACTCCTCATTCCAACAGCCATAAAGGTTCACACTAAGCAGCAGTTTCAAGAAAAAAATTCCAATTAAACGGACAAACTGCATCATAATAATATATAATGCAGATATAGCACGCTGACAACTTTGGCATGTCATTTTCCAAAAACATGGCCAAGTAGTACATGCCATTTGCCATTTGCCAAATGAGTGCTGCATAATCACCATAAAGCCACTTGAACCCAAACATGTTTATATATCAGTATCCTCAACTAGCCAGCATAAAACATAACCTGCAGTAACATCAAATTACTGAAGCAAGATTTGGCTGCTCTTTATTTTCTTTTTGTGTAGGGGAGAGCCAATAAAGTGGAAGACCAGGACATTTCCTAATAGCTTACAAATTAAAATACCTTGATAGTGGCAGATTCAGATTTCACAACTTGCCGGTTGAGCATCTGCATTCATAAAGCGCCTATAATAAGTACATAAAAAAATTAACAGGATGATCTTCACTTCAACTTCATCAAGAGAGATAATAAGCACCAGCATTCTCAATATGAGGAATGGCAACCACAACTAAGATAATAATACCTCATTAAAACCAATGCATTGCATGCGTAAAATGAGAAACAAAAAGGAATTCAAAATAATCTCTTTTACACCATACAAAATTAGAAGTCGTGAACAGGTTAACAGCAAAAAAAGAAAAAAAGAAGATATACAATGACAAGAAGAATATATACAAATGATTAACTCGTAACAGGATATCAGCAGCTGCAGTTTCATACAATGAAGAAATTCAACAAACTCTTTTTGCACAAAGCAAAACTAGAAGTCACGAAGGTATAAATAGCAAAAGAAGATGATATCCAAATGACCAGAGAGGATATCAGCAGCAGCAGTTTCATCAACAAATTTAAGAAACTTTTCTTAGTGCTTGCAAGACAAACAAAGAAAAAAAAAACTATAAAGAGGAAAAAAAATGATACACAGTATTTTAAAGGACTGCGAAAAGCAAGAAATCCCTTAGAAATGCGAGCTCAACTCTATGGAGACTTTCTCACAGCGAGAAAGATTAATTAAAAACGAAAAGCATCAAACTCCATTTAGCACAACCTTCGGGTCGCCTGTGGGAACCTCCAAACTGTAGCAACATCCCCGAGGTTGGATCTCGCCAGCAAACTGAACTTCATTGTTCCTGTGACATACAAGGGTTCAAAAAAAAAAAAAAAAAGAAAAAAGGCTGCACGCACTTGCACAAATACCGCAGTCACCAAAGAAGAAGAAGAAGAAGAAGAAGAAGAAGAAGAAGAAGTTAATTTACCTCTCACCACAGTGTGGGCATTCGAAAGCCGACAGCAAGACCTGCAAGAGGGGGAAGAATTCAGTCGGAAAAACCAATGATCATTTGCAAACCTATAGAAACGAAGCATCGACGTACCTTTCTAAAGTGAGGAATCAACGTAAGCAGAAAGCTCGTCACTCCCTGTGGACCAAACGATGATCATTCAGCGAAGTTCCCGAAGACATGGAGCAAATCAAAGACGGGCACGGCAATTCGACATCCGACGCCAGTTCGTGTTCAATCTCACGAGACAAGCAATCGCCAACGACACATTGCGTGAGAGAGAGAGAGAGAGAGAGAGAGAGAGAGTACGTTTTCGTGGCAGCGCATGCAGAGGCTCTCGACCTTGTAGAGAGGGGCGTCGGCGTCGGCGTCGTCGGTGGAGATGGCTTCCACGACCGACCTCACATCGATTTGTTCCTTCGCGTCGCTCGCGTCCATGTCGTCTCCTTCTTCTTCCGCTTTGGCAATGTTTTGAGTTTCGCCCGGACGGAGGAGGAGGAGGAGGAGGAGGCGGCTTAAACGGTCGTAGGGTTGAGCTTCAGAGGTGGGTCGCTGCGGGGCCCACTAACGATCCCGCGGGGGAACTCCAGCCCTCTCTAGAATGCGCTATCTCGCGCACAACTTCGAGCCCACGCGCCGAAAATGTGGAATAATAGGGCGTGCATAAGAAACGTTTCCGAAACACTTTTTACGGATTTTGTTCTCGAAAATAAAAAAAAAATAGAAACGCGTTTGATTACGTTTATGTTTTTTTTTTTTTTTTTTATTTTCGGAACAAAATAAGAACAAAAAAAAGAAACATAAAAAAGTTGTTTCTTTTCAAAAGAAACACTTCTTGGAAGGCAAAAAAGAACAAAAATGAAAAGAAACAAAAAACAAAACCGGAAGAAAATTGGAACAACACCGGCTGAAGCTTTCTTCTCCTTCGTGCGTGCTCGTGGCTCTCGGCTGAAGCTTCGTTCTCGTGCTCTCCCTTTTCCGGCGTCTCTCCCATCTCTCCGGCGGCTCCCACTCGGCCCGACTCTCCGGCGACTCCTCCTCACTCCGGCGACTCCAGGTACGTTTCTGGTGCTCCTCCTTCTCCGGTCGACGATGGGCTTCGGCGTGGCAGATCTGGGACGCTCGCTTGAGGCTGCCGACGGCAGATCTAGGACAGCTGCTCGCTCGAGCAGCTCCAGCGAGCTGCAACTCGAGCTCCAGCGAGCTGCAGCTGCTCGAGTGAGGCTCGAGCGAGCTGCTCGAGCAGCAGCTCTAGTGAGCTGGACAGGTTGGTGATGTGGAATGGACAGGCTGGTGATGTGGTTTCCTTTGATTGTTATTTTGTTGCTCATGGTGCAGCTTTAGCGAGCTGGACAAGCTGGTGATGTGGAATGGACAGGCTGGTGATGTGGTTTCCTTTGATTGTTATTTTGTTGCTCATGGTGATGTGGAATGGATAGGCTGGTGAAGCACGTGGCGAGGGCGTTCAACGACGATTTCACCACCAAGGGGGAGATCCAGCCGAAGTCGAGGTGCAGTGTGGTTGTGCGGCATCGTAAGAAGGTAATAACCAAGGGTAATGCTGCCTTGTGTTGGCTGAATTTCATGGTGCAATCTATATGTAACATTATCATGTATTTCTTGTAGCTGAAAATGCAACTTATGATCTATTTTACACAAGTTAGTTCAACAATTTTCAGTTTTGTCATTATATAGTCTTCTTGGCTTGCATCTCTTGAGAATGATTTTGTGTTTGGCATATATAGTATTATGTTATTGATTTAACTCATAACTCATATGTTGCTCAACCGATAAAAGATTAAATGACATCTGAGAGACAGACATGCAATGCGAAGTGGACCGAGTTTGTAACCAACATATTTATTGGTTTGTTGGTGGATGAGGTCAAAAAGGGAAATCAGACCACTTCTACTTTCAACAAAGCAGGGTGGAGGAATATACAAACTGAATTCGTTAGACAAACAGGATGCCAATATAGCATGGTCCAGATGCGGAACAAGCTAAACAAACTGAGAAAACAATATAGCAGTTTTCAAAAACTTATGTCTCAGTCTGGATTTGGTTGGGATAATGTCAATAAAAGAGTTACTGTCGACGATCCAAGCATATGGGAAGATCACATCAAGGTATATATATATTTTTTTTTAACTTTTTGGTCATTTTGATGTCATTATGTATATTAATTTTAAAATGTATGATTATATACCTCAAATGTCATTATTGTCAAAATTGTAGGAGAATGTAGAGTGGGCAAAATTTAGGAAGGATAGATTTCCCCAATATCCCGAGCTATGTATTGTATTTGGTGGTACATATGCTACTGGGGAATATGGCATTGCAAATGCTAAAGATGTGACGGGGTCGGAGGAAGATGACACTGGTGATGCCAATGTAGGTGCTGACAATAGTGGTTACAATGCATATGGTGACAACAGTGGTGGCAATGCCTATGGTGATGCTGGTGGTGGCCATACAGATGACTTCGGTGATCACCACACTGATGAGAGAGTCTTTACACCAGAAGATGCTGGAACTTCAACTCGTGGAAAGCACAAATTGGATAGGACTCCAACTACTAAGAGGAGAAGGAGGAGTATCCAAAACAGTATTGATGACACTTGCAAAGCTATCCAAGACTTTTTGAAAGTTAAGTCCAATCAATCTGGTAGTGCCTCTACAACCTTTGGGGTTATGCCATCACCTGAGGATCCTTTCTCCGTCGCTGCTGTGATGGATATTCTGCTTACTATGCTTGAGATAGACCAAGATCTTTATAATAAAGCAGTGGATTGAGCATGCAATAGTGCCTCATGGAGGGTGGCTTTCATTAAATCCACACCTGAAAGGAGAATTGGACTTCTTTATCATCTTTAGTAGATTTATGAATTGAGTGGGGTAACGTAGAGATTGTATAACTTATGTTATCTGTTAATATGTCGTTTTAAGTGTTGAGACTCTTCGTACTTATATGTAATGGCATCTTCTATTTGGACTATGACTTATGTTATTGATGTTTTTATATTTTTGTGATGGTATAGGTACTATGGAAGAGGGATCATATAGTATATGTAGTGAAGAGGTAGAACAAGTTCAACAATTCTTGGATGAGGATGATCTAGCCATATTGCTAGCGTGGTTGTGCACGGTTGCCATTGACGCGTCCGTGCATACAATAGAACCAATTAGGGACAGTAAATTATTAGGATCCGAATGGATAAGGGAGATTATTACTGGACATTCAGATAGGATATATGAAGCTTTCAGGATGGAGAGGCATGTTTTTCTGAATTTATGTGATTTGATGAGAGTAAGAGGTTGGTTAAAAGATACTGATATATTAGAATAGACGAACAAGTTGGGATATTCTTATCTATGGTTTGTCATGGTAGCTCAAATAGAAATTTATGTGAGAGATTTCAACATTCTGGAGAAATGATCAGCAAGTATTTCAGCAAAGTGTTGAAAGCAATTATCAAACTTTCAAAAGAGATAATCAAACCACCGTCCTTTGATGTCATCCCTCAAGAAATTCTTATGGATCCTAGTCATAAGCGCTATTTCAAGGTATGATTTCTATATCAACTTTATACCATCAAATACATGTAGTTCATAATCTTTTATAATCTTAGATTGGTAATAAATTGACAGGACTGCGTAGGTGCTCTGGATGGCACCCATATAAATGCTATTATCCCGGTGTCTCAGCAGGTTCGATTTAGAGGCAGGAGAGAGACTACCACACAAAACGTGTTGTGCGTTTGCTCATTTGATATGAAATTTACTTACGTGTATGCTGGATGGGAAGGATCTGCCAATAATTGTCGAGTGCTTTCGGCAGCACTCGAAACTCCTCAATTGCAATTTCCCCGACCACCACCCGGTATTTACTTTATTTATATTGACATTTATGATTATATTATGGTTTAATATCATAACAATTTTTTTTTTTGGTAAAAATCATAACAAATTTTTATATATCATGTTGTAGGGAAATACTACGTGGCAGATTCCGGTTATGCAGCACTTTCGAGATTTTTAACTCCTTTTAGAAGGGAACGGTATCATCTCAGCGAATATAGAGGGAGTGGGAGACGGCCAAGAACAACAAAAGAGTTATTCAACTATAAGCACTCTTCACTAAGAAATGTAATTGAGAGGTTATTTGGGGCATTAAAGAATCGCTTCACCATTTTGAGACATATGCCTCCATTTACAATTCGGAAGCAAGCACTTGTTGTAATTGCATGTTGTGCTCTTCATAATTACATTCGTGATCAAGATAGGATGGACATAAATTTTTCCATGTATGGAGATCCGGAGTATCCATTTAGACCTACAGGAGGAGAAGTTGCAGATGATACATCGGCTGAGCAATCATCTAGGATGAACAGCCTTAGGATAATAATTGCAAATAAAATGGCAAGGGATCACAATATGCATGAGATTTGTTGACTTTTGTAATATTGCTTTTACGTATTCACTGTGATGCAGTTGAACAATGAACTATATTACTTCATTATTGTGATGTCATGTATGGAAGGGTTCATGTTGAGATGTATGAAATTTTCGTTTAAGGGCGCACATATGAGCATGTTGAAAATATTTTTCATTTCACACCCCATTTTTCAAAAATTAAATTTATAAGCATTTAATGAGAATGAGAAATCAATATCAAGTTTATATGCTTTAAAACTAAAAAATAAAAAAGTACTTGAAAAAATTTGATACAAACTTTAATTACAAAATTTTCTACGAAATATGCCATATGATCATGCTAAACATGTTTGTCTTCATTAACCATGAACAAAATAAAATTAATGAGCATTTCATAAGAATGAGAATTCAATATCAATTTTAAACTTTATTAAAAAAAAATGTTTTTAAAAAAAATAATAAAACAGAAATTTTTTTGTCGTTTACCAAACATGTTTCTGTTCTTTTTCTATTCTAGGAACGAAATTGACTGCGATTACCAAACATGTTTCTGTTCTTTTTTTATTCCAAGAACAGTTTTTTTTACACTTACTAAACGCGTTCTTTTGTTCAAAAACTATTCCCCGGAACATAAACACTTTTTTTTTTAATTTCTGTTCCCAGGAACAAAAAAGAAACAGAAGTGTTTCAATGCGCGCCCATATATTCTCTCTATGTTATCGGTAAAGGTGAGGAAAATTATCCAAAAAATCATAAATTTATTATATTTTTATTAATTCAGTTATAAATATCTTAATTTGATCGATTGATTTTTAATAATTTCGACATTTTATCAATTGAGTTTATCAGCTCGATATTGACTAAAAATCGCTAACATGAATGCAAAGCATCTCATATGGTATAGATGGTGTTAACGTAAATAATTTTAATATTTTTTTGAATTTTCTTTTCTTTTTCTTTTTCTTCCCTTCTCTAGCTAGTTGCGAGGACCTTGGCAATGATTGACGACCGGCCTTTAACAAGCCTCCCTCGCATTGGCGAGGGCTAAGCCTCGTTAGTGTTTGGACAAGGCTCGCTCAAGGGTGGCTAGGTCGACCTTGGCAGTCGTTAGCCACTATCGAGGCTTGTGACTAGCTAGAGGAAACGGGAAAGGAAAAAAAAAAAAAGAATTCAAAAGAATTCAAAAAAATATTGAAATATTATTAAAAATCATCCATGTTAATACCAATCGTGTCACATAAGACACTAGCTTCCACTTCAACATTTTTTGGTTAAAATTGATTTAATGGACTCAATTGGTAAAATAAGGAAATATTTAAGTCTTACTTGACAAAATTGAAAGGTAGAATATTGAATTGACAAAAATGCAATACATTTATGGATTTTTTGTAATTTTCTCATAGTAAATAAATGTGTATCTTGTGCAAGAATTGTAGAGTAAATAGAAATAATTTTATTGATGAATATTTGAATTATTATATAATAAAAGAAGAAATTGCAGATAAAACAGAAGTATCTAGAGTATTTTATAAATGTTTATGGAAAGAGAAAAATATTTTGAGATTTGGAATCTTTTTAGGAAGATTGTTGTGTGTTAGAAAATATCCAAATTTTAATATAGAAATGTGTGATTGGTGAAATGAAATTATGAAACTATGCATGTGCCCATGGACACAATTTGTGTAAAATAAGTAATTAAAGAAATTTGAAGGAAGAAAATAAAGTGTTGACATTCCTTAGAATATTAGGAGGGTCTCCTTTTTTTCCTTTAATAGTAGTATGGATTTTTATTCAGTGCGCACATCGTATATGTATTTAAGAAATTGATATTGAAAGATAAAGCAAAATTACTTTATTACAAGATATTTGGGTAATGTTATGAAAAGAAATTATTCATCAAGAAGAATAATACAAAGAACTTATATATGTGTGTGTGTGTGCGTGCGCGCGCGCGCGCGGTGGGGGGAAGAAAAACATATTTTAAAAGAAAAAAAGTTGTTGTAGGATGTAAATAAAAAAAACAAACTGTTTGCCAATATTAAGAAACAGGAGGAGAGATAAAACTGAACAATCAACTAACGTATTTATTATTGGAGAAAATATTTGTGAAGTAATTTAATTAAAGTTATTTGGAGAAGGGTTGGGTTGAGATCTTTTAAATGTAAGATGATCTCTTTAACCTTACAAATTGTAGAAGGGATAATTAAAAAAAAAAAAACACCAAACCTTGAGTGACAATTCTAATTTGAACTTTTTTTTTTTTTTTTTTTATCTCAATAAAAATCATCAACTTTTACTTGATTTCCAAATATGGCCCCATCAACCAAAGCTTGAGATCTTGTACATTATTACAAGCACTTTGGTAGGACACAACTTAGAATCTCCTTCATTATACTTCCCAACAAAATCTATTTATTAATGTCCATCACTAGAGTTCGATATGTTGAATGAGATCAATTGATTAATGTTCAAAATAGGCTTCGAAGTTCGATATAGTGTTCTGGTTGTGAGCTTGGCAAATCTCATCCATGGCATCTCTCGATGGGTGATGGTCCACAACTTCTTATTATGATGAAATGGCGAAGGCTGGCTAGGGAGATTCAATGTGGAGATCTTGTTGACTTGTCGGTGAAGTGAAGGAGAGACTATAAACAACTAAATCATTATTCTTCGAGATGTGGCTCTGAAAAGAAGATAATGAATAATGTTTTCAATCCAGATAGCAAGCAATGTAGATTTATTGCTAAGATGGAAGAGTCATAGTTGGAGAAATTAGGGCCTATTTTGTGACCATTTTGTGACCATTTTGGAGAAATTAGGGCCTATTGTTCTTTTGTTCCTTGAAATAAAAAAAGAACTTAACTATGTTTACTAAAAGTCAGCTAATTTGTCTATTCCCCAGAACATTTTAGTGACAGGGCATAAATTTGAAATAGAAACAAATGGTTAAAAAAACCTACTTTTTGTTCTCGAGAATAAAAAGAGAAATAATAAAGAAACATGTTGGAAATATATCCAAAGATTACAATATCGATTATGTTTGGAGATTCTAATATCAATTATGGACAAATTGATTTGATTAATCCATGATTAGTATAGAGAATAGGAAAATATAATTCTTGTATATTTTTTCCTTTTTTCTCTTCTTTTCCTTTATAATAAAGGAACCTTGTACACAATACAATACATTACATTGAATATAATTTTTCTTGTTTTCCCTCTCAATTTCTATCATGGTATCAAAGCAAATCTTCCTAGCCTAGTTTCTGCAACCTTAAAATTGCCATTGTTTTTTTCTTTGATTTGTTGTTGCAAATCTCTTCTTGCAAAACAAATGAGCAAAGTGATTAATAATTCATTTTTTTCTTGATACCATGGCAAATGATAAGAATGTCGAAATTCCCATAGTAGAGGATTCCTCACCAAAAGACCAGAAGCCCACACCATTTGACCAAATTGATTCGACTAGTCAAGGAGGGCAGGTTGAAGATTTCAACATCACCTCTGCCTCTGCTCCAGTATAGATCCCAAGGCCAATTCAGTGGCCCTTGGTTCCGTGGTACCCAATCCAAGGACAATGGGCCACTGGGCTGAGACAAGCATGGTCTAGACCACCACTTTTTCAATACGACCCATCTGGAAAGGAGAATTCTACAGGCTTTCAACCCAGCAATGGTGAGTTAGCTTCTCAGTCACAAGAGACCGACTCAAGAAACAGGTCGGCCAAGGCAATCCAAATCATGGATTCAAACCCGTGCCGTGTCAAAGGTTGAAACCCTACCTAACTCTCCAACTCGGGTACATGCCTTATATTTTTCGATCACCGGCGGTGGCTGCCCCAAACCCGGCAAATCCCCTTTATACCTTGATGATCAACGGACCTAAACTAAAGCTCATCGGGATGCAACTTACCAAACCAGAGAACTATGTAGCTTGGGTGAGGGACCTCTGATGCGCCCTTGTTGCCAAAGACAAGGACGGCTTCCTTGACGAAGTTGTCCCTTTTTCGGCGAACAAACGATTCCAACAGTAGTGGCAAAAGTGCATGTGATTCCAACTAGTTCGCACCTAGTTCAGAAACTATCTCGCCCCTGATGTCGCGATTGGGCTACTGCCCCTCATTGTGTAGGTACAATTATAATTGAAGATTTCTAAGTTCCAAAAGCATAATAAAGCGGGACTCACAAAGAACATGGTCAATTCAAGCTGGCGCAGGTGTCTATGGTAAAAGGAGTAGAGCCTTTCATAAACCCCTTTTATATTATCATCCGAAAAATATAAGTCACATAGGCGAATGGAAAATCATATAACCAAATGATGATTTGCTCCAACAAACCTACGACAAATTAAGCGCTTATACATATGATTGAAGCTAATGGTAGGGATCAATTTGAAAAGAAGATGAAATAGCTTGAAAATTTGCTATGAAGAGAAGATACAAAATGTCCCGAAGAGGAGTGAAGACTAGCAGGGTGTAAGAGAGTCTGTGAGTAAAGAAAGAGTTTTGGATAATAATTTTTCTTTTAATGGAGGAACTATTTTCTTCAATTTTAAGCTTCA
The DNA here is from genome assembly GCA_017140615.1 of Eucalyptus cladocalyx. Taxonomy (NCBI): domain Eukaryota; kingdom Viridiplantae; phylum Streptophyta; class Magnoliopsida; order Myrtales; family Myrtaceae; genus Eucalyptus; species Eucalyptus cladocalyx. Next base: position 1,457,771 of record CM029519.1, read on the forward strand.
CCTTAAAATCTTTTCCATTCAACGAAAGCTTGGACAATTATTTTATGGAAATCATTTTCATATAACAAACATACCCTTACATTCACAATTAAAAGAGCGCGTCAAAACTGTTCTTTTTCCCCACGAAAGGCATACATTTGTGGAAAAAGAAATCCATAAATATTCTCCACTTTGTGCATCAGATGCACTGCCATAGCAGCATAGCTCTAAAATGATGAAATCTGTTTAAATGAGCACATGCAACTCCACTATCACTATTATCATCTTCAACTAAATAGCTTAATTTCTGACCCCAAAAAATAAAAAAAACTAGATAGCTTAATCCTATCTTGATTCCATCCAAGGAGCAAAAACATTTTATTTGGCTCGAGGATGATTAACCTGCGAAAAGAGCAGGACATAACATCAGCATATAAGAGATGAGTACAACGTTCACTTTACATCTAGAATCTCTCTGAGGGTATTCAAACTTCCAGAGAAAAAGAATGGCCAAAATTGGGGCATAGCATGCCAATTGTAATGGATTTTCATCGTTACAAACGATTAAAACTCATAAGTCTTCCTTCTCTTGATGCCATCACCATCATCTGTTTTAACAGTTTCATCATCGTCACTTCTAATCCTACAATATACCCTCTTCTCACCGCCGCAAATCACCTTCCTCAAGCCCCCTTCCGTTCCATTTCCAACTCTTCTTCCCATTCCAACGGTGAACTTCACCTTCCCACGCGGTTCCTCTAGCCCCCTCAATGATGACGTCTTATTCACCAACATCGGCTTATTAGACTCATGATTTTCCAAAGACAACGTACTTTCCCATAATTGCTCCCCATGGTTTCTTTGACTAACTAAAATCTCATGATTCTCTACAAAAGTAGCCATATCAGGAAAGGGTGGCAGCCATCTTGGTATGTGCAGGCCCCGAGAAATGCTCGAGAAGTTTGTACTACCACTAGAATGCATCATGGGTAAAGGCAAATCAACCGCACCTCCTTTGGAAATAGGTTTGGCAAAGGGGATTTCACGTGAGTTCTTTACAAAGTTGTTGAGATCACACAAGACACCAGACGCAAGCACAGATGCACTGTTCCTGTGAAGAGAAGCAGCACCTTGGAAGCCTGATATAAAGTTGACGTCGTTGAGGGCATTAATAAGGTCAAACATATTTGACTGAGTGCGACTTGAAGCATTTGCATATGCTGCAGCAGATTTAGCAATCGATTGGAGGTATCTTATGGCAACATCTGTAAGAATATCCAGTGCATAGAGTTGGGCCGCCTTGAAACCTACTGATTTGCAGATTTGAGAGACTGCAACTTTCGTTATTGAGGATGCAAATTCTGTCTGATTAGATGCTACAAGCGAGCGATGTTCCTGTTTCTTCGACTTCTTCGACTTAGGTTTCATGGCAAGGTTGCCCTAAAAGGTCAATGATCCTTAAAACCATAGGAGCCAATATGCCCCTTCCTTTACTGCATCAAAACAAAAGATCTCATGTTAGTGTACATTATCTATGTGCACACCATAGAGCTGAAAACTGATCATCCAACAATCATAATTAAGAATCCCATTTGAAAGAATCAAACGTGACCTATTCCAAACTGCCAAAATATAGGGCCAGAGGGAAAAGACAAAAAACCAAACCCTTACAACCAAGAGGACTAACAACCTTCTGGCCAAAGGAAAAGGACGAAGGCCTTGTTTGGTTCCATGACAAGCACTCCCATTCCAAAAAATCTCATTTTCCTTTTCAATTGGTGAGATTACCAAAACTTTTGGCCCTCTGAAAGAGAACTGACGGTCGTGGCAGCTGGTGGCAGTGGTGAGCAGAGGTGAGAGGCAGTGGTCGGCGACCGGCTGCTGGTGACAGATGACTGACAACCAGCAATTGGTGGCAGCAGCGGCCAGTGACTGACGACCGGCAGCAGCATTTTTGAGAAATCCTATTCCATGTGGAATACAATTCCATGTTTTGATTTCTCTTGAAACATGAAAATTGTAAGAATTGGATCCCAATCCTTAAAGCATTGAACCAAATGTGGCCTAAAAACTTTGCCACGAGAGAGGAGTCTGAAGTGTTTGTCTACAGTACAGAAACTTTGGTCACACATGCACACACCTATTCCAGACATGAGGTGAACAAGTTTCACCCACTACCATCACAGAGGCTAATCAACCATATGTAGATCTCATTAGTCAACCATTCTTCAGTTACTGGACTTCAACTCTCACTGATGCACTCTGCATAGCAGAAAGCAAAAATATTGCAACATCTTCAAGAGCATGATCTGACACCACTTTATTTAGATGACAATGCCACATCCAGACTAATGATGTAGTTCCTTAAGAGAGCTTTCTCAAATGTAAGAGCATCAAAAGCAAAAATGGCTTTTGATCAACCCAATATGACTTTGTGGCTCAAGGCGAAGCAGAACCACACAATTGCGCACATATGCCCACATACTTATAGACGAACCTGTAAACATTCAGGAACACAGCCAGCCTCTTGGTCGCATGTGCACATTCTCACATGATGTCTTCTCTTATTCACTAATACTCATAATCACGTTTAGAAGGAAGGCACCATCATAGTCTCCATGTAAATTAGCTTCAATCGTTTGAATAAAGCCTGACTTGAAAATCCAGGGCTGTTTAACCAACGCCATATATATCAGTTCAACTACCTAAGGGTTCTGCACAAACAACTACTAAAAATTCTACTTGAAAATTGTCAAGTGCACATATTGCCTTCTAGTGAAGCACATTTGGCATTACATCCTGGCTAGAGTCCTGATTCATTCTGTCAAAAGCCCAAACTCACCAACTTAATTCTACAGACTTGACATTTGTCTAAAAACTAGAATCTGACCAAGGGTTAATGACATGAGTGTGGAAACTAGGAAATGCCACAGCTGACATTATACTTTGTACAAAATTAACATTACCTATGAAGGAGAATGATTGTCAGACATTTGATATTGAAATGTACAGACTTTTTTTAATTCCAGATGCTAATCACAATGGGAGTTCTCTCAGCAAATCGAGGACTTAAATGCAATTCACGACAATATTATCAAAAAGGCTAAATTAATTAAAGCCAGATCTCCACCAGCCCGCTGACTTCTTCTGAGGGTCCTCTTAACTTTCTGCATACCTAACAATACCGAGCATAGAAAAATTCATTGAGGTATCTATGTCCACTTACATAAAGCAACCCCAACCTCGAAATTTTCCATGAAAACTTCCATAATGTACTCTATAACCATAATGATCTTAAAATCACGTCCCTATTAGAAGTCAAAGGTGATCACTTTCGAAACATAATCGGACCAGTCCCCTCAAAATTACCCTGCTTATGACACGACCTTCAGTCCCCGGCATCGTTAAACATTGTCATACACAAATTTACAAGCACTTAGGGCACACGACAGCATCCCACCATGAATTCTCTGCCGAGCAGAGAGTTCCACAAGATTCGAAACAAAAAAAGCACGTTCTCCAACAAAAGAGCGCGATTGATTTACAACTCACGATAACCCTAACACCCATCCCCAACATAGTACTTTCCCAAGTTGTTAACAGAGAACGCTCTATCCGAACAAGAAAACACAAAAGGAAGGCGACGGTCTGAACTCTATCTGATGCTCTGCTATTACGCATCGGTCGAAGTGGATCACTTAGCTTTGAATCCACGGGAGAAGAGGGGGGGGGGAGAGAGAGATTACCTGTTGCGGAGGCAGAGACGAAGGAAGGAGGCCACTGCAACCTTGCAAACCCTACGATGATGAACTCCTCCGTAGAGACTTCTGCCTTTTTGCTTTGCCGCGCAAAAAATAGAATTTTTATTTTCCTTCCAAATTAAATCGATGTTTAAAATAATTTCCTAAAAATAAATGTCTCTCCAAATTATTTGTTGAGATTAGACCCGCCTCGTCAGTATTCCTGAATTTGACTTCTATTGAAATAATTGTTGACATTTTGAGTAACTTCTATTTCCCACAAGTTAAAAAATCGATTAAAAGTTCTATCGAAATTAAACCATTAATTATATATTATATTATTAAATAAAATACTCGCTATATTATTTTTCATTTACTAAAATTGCTCTTAAAAATAAGTTAATGTAATTGAAAAATTACCATGGAATTAACAACAAAAAACAGAAAATAGTGTATCCTAGTATTGTTATAACCTATCTATTCCTTAAGTAGCTTTAAATTGCTTCACATAAAAAAATAGTTGGATAGTTAAAAGTAATATAGCTTATTATAATACAACTTTAAAAAGTTAATTTAAATAAACCTATTTAATTTAGCACACTATTAACTTTTAGAAATAAATATTATCCACATAATTATGCACCAATTTTGTCACATCCTGATTTTCAGATCCAATTATGATAATAATATTTAGGTTATAAAGCTAAGTATGATTTAGGTTTAGGTGGACAATTAGAAATCTTAATTTGATCATAAATTTTGTGAGCCACGGAAGATGATTTTTTCGTGAACGTAATTAATCCGAGTCTAACTTGTTGAAATTTAAATAATAAACATTGATAGTTATAGTGATATTAACATTATCTTAGAGGATGTTTCTCGAATTATATATTTAATGATTATCAAGTTTTAGGTTTACCAAATCAAAATTTTAGAAATATCCAATATTCTTTACTAATAAATTTAGTGGATTCAAAATATTTTTGGATTTACTAGTATTTAGAATGGACGCTAGATTCTTGTCTGCATATTAAATTCTCTTTTTATTTTCCTATGAAGTATGTGAAGGTTATGCCCTTAAATTGAGGCATGGGATTTAATCACTAATAATGTCGTAGAATATACTATTAACATTTATGAAGGTTTACTCACCTATGTGGATAGAGAAGAATGAGTTTTTTCCCAAATGATATTGTTATAAGCCTTTCTTAAAAACATTTGCATGAGATACCACATACTACTTATTTGTTATTTTAAGAATATATGTAAGGCCAAGTGTCTCCCTTAAAAGAAGACTCTTACACTAAACATGACACCAAAAGACCAAGGTGTCATCACCCTAATACATTGATCTCCAAACTCTTCTCCATTTGACCATCATATAAGGAAGACGTTGCCACATATGATTACATGCATTCTCCCATTTAAAATCCACTTTTAGTCATCACTTTAACCTTGGTAGCATCTTTTTGGCCGTGTCACTCAACTTTTATTCTTCTTACTTTTTATCTTGGATTTTATCTTACAAGAGTCACAAGGTGGTGAAGGCATTTGATTGTTCAAAGTAAGTCAAAATTCTAAGTGTTAAGTTAGATTAATCTACTTAACACTTTTAATTCAGTTGGTTGGTATGTGTAATCTTGGTTTTAGTTAAATCTGAAGTTAAGTGTAAATATGAAAATTAGTGATATAGAGTTATTGTGATTGTTTGACTTATCTTGTTGATTATATACATGCCTAAAAGGTGTTTGCTCGATTTGCTTAAAGAGTGGTAACTTGTTGAATATGAAAATGATATATTTTAACTTGGAAGTGTTATATTTGCAATTCATATTCAACCGTCATTGGTAATATCCATCTTATGCTCACTTGAAAATGATAAATCTGAACTTGGAAGTGTTATTTTTGTAATTTCATATTCGACAACCGTTGCTAATATCTATCTTATACTCTCTGGTTATATTCATCCGTCCGAATGTATTAACTAATTGAATATATTCACTTGTTTGAGTATATTCATTTGTTTGGTCAAATCCATTCACTTATTGAGTTTAAATGTATTCATTTGTTTGATCATATTCATTTACTTATTGAATAGAATATATCCATTTGTTCAATCAAATTCAATTCCTAGATATATTCACAAGTATATTTACTCACTTCAAAATATTCCCTTATCTAATCCTATTCAATTTCTAAATATATTCACTTACTAAGTAACCTTATTTGTTTGATCAGATTCATTCACTTAGTGAGTATGTAAGTGTCATCTGGGGGTTTACTTACAAGAATCTGCATCGCCGGTTCCTCTCCAAAAAAAAAAAAAAAACATATTCATTTACTAAGTCTAAATATATTAATTTATTTTATTAGATTCAATATCACTTATTAAGTATATTCACTTGCTTCAAAATATACAGTTATTGTTAACCACTAATTTTTAGTTGATGCGTTGTCAAAGGTGAGAAAGTCAAGATTAGGATTTCCAATCACAACAAGATTTGTTTCTCGAACAAAAAGTGTCATTTTTTTCTTTTTTCTTTTTCTATCATTTTTAAGTGATTTCCTACTCATTTTTGTCGAAAGCCCAATTTAAGTTGACTTTTTGGTCAACCCATTACCCAAGAGTCAACCCCGAGTAAAAAATTGACTTTTTGCATAAAAAGATACCTTGTAGCCTTAATATCATTTTGATCATATTAGTTTTCAGAAATTTAAAAAATTTAATCACAAAATTAACCACATTTGACCAAGAAAATTGGAAAAACTAAAAATCCACAAATCACTTCACTTTAGCTCTAATTTGACGTTAGTATAAAAAATCTTACAAAAATCAATTAAGAACCTTATTTTCCAAATTTTTCAGATTTAAGTTTAAAATCAATCAAAAATAAAATTACTTTCTTTCTAGCCATATTATAATTTAGTTCACTTTATGACATTTGATCTAGGGATCACTACTCATTCACTCGTGCGGCTATTTTTGAGATTTGACATAAACGATTACAAATTGCCTTTAGCCCTAATAAGGGGCTCAAATCGATTTGTCATGATTCACGTATTGATACTTTTGTTCTACTCATTTTCTCGAATTAAATTCAAATCCAGGATTAATTTTGACAAATCCCCTCAAAAACTCACTAATTTAATGGATTTAGCTTACTTGAAATTGAGAAATCTGAGATCAATAAATCAAGATTAGTGCAATTTTTCGAGTTGACCCATTCTAGAATAGGGTTTACTTTGATGAATTGAAGCTCAATTTTGACATTGACCTTCAATTGATTTTTGACGCAAAGGTTGCACTCCCATTTTAGTGTCAAGTCGAATGCAATAGACCATTGTAGACATGAGTAATTGAACCAATGAATGTCTCATTATATTAATTGAGTTCAATTTTATCCAATTTAGGTTTCGGGGCAAATAATCATGCGAGTTGGCCCACTTTAGTACACGATTGAACTAGAATCCTTTTTAGAGGACTAAATTGCACAAAGATTTTTAGAATCAAACTAATTGAACCAATTGAACCAATTTGGACTGGCTCGACCAGTTGAACCAATTCGGACCGATTTGATTAGTCCAACTAGCCACCAACAAAAGGTGGATGATTCGGCCCTTCACCGATCGACTCACAATGGTTGACAACCATCATGAGGCGTTCCATCTCACGGCCAATGTGCCTGCGCCCTTATTTTTCAAAATTGCACAATTGCCTCAAATTTTTGTGGAATTATGAAAATGCCCATGATTAGGCCATAATGTCAAATTTAGCCCAAAATTGATCACGACTAGTCATCCTCGATGCATCGTAGCCGTTTAAATGAGCATGTGCCTCAATCAAAACACCGTAACAAACTTAATCAATGTTAGTTAGCTAAGGGATCAAACCTTAGCCCTTGTGTTAATCAAAGGGCTAAGATTTGATCTTATCCCTTAGTATATATAGTTTTTTTCCTTCAAAAATGAGAGAGGATCTCAATTTTTAGATCTATGTCTTTTTCTCCCTCTCTCCCTCCCTTCCTCCTCCCTTCTTTCATGTGCTCTCCCTCTCCCTCGACCACTGCCGCTCGTCAGGCCTCCTTTAGCGACGTGCCACCATCCCCAAGCTCCTCCATCATTCGTCCATCCCCACCATTGCTACCGTTCCCTCTAGAGCTTGCTCAATTGGTCCATCCAAGGCTAATTCTCTTCTCGGCCTCCTTCAACCGGTAATCCGGCGACCTATTCTTCCCTTCGATGACTTGCAACAAGGATCCTTGAAGTTTGGGTGTTCCAACAATTGTTGATTAGCGTTCATCCAAGCTCAATTGGTTGCGGTTCAAGTTTAAGCTCAAAGGTAATTATTCAAAACTTGAATTTGATGAGGCGAGGTCGAACTAGTTGACTGGAGCTAGGATTTGATAACTAGGAACATTTACATGCTTAGAATCAAAGATTATGAGTGCTGCAATAATCTATAATGATTTTGGTGTTGATTGTGTTCTTGAGCATGTTTTGGAAATTCGTATGTTTAGCAAACGTGGTTTCTGTTCTGGCTAATTCGAGGTCTTGAACCTCAAAATCTTGATTTGAAGTGTTCCAGATTTATGATCTACACTCAACAAGCTTCATTTTGATATATTATGGGTATTGATTGAATGTCGTTTGTGTAAAGGGCTAGAGCAACACCTAGAGGGGAGTGAATAGGTGTAAATAAAATTTTCTTGCAAGAGTTAGAAGTAAAATGATTGACAAATGACGTAAACAGCTTTAAACAGTTATATAAAACAATGAATAAAACTAAGAAGTTAAGAAAAAAGAGAATTGGAACACAAGTTTTATAGTGGTTCAACTTAGATCAAGTTTACGTCCACTCTCCCACGCTGACAGCCCATTGGCTATATTTCACTATGAATAAAAAGAAATTTTATAGTTTGTGATCTCGACTTCCTCAGTGAAGAGTTTCTACTGATCTCTCATAGAGTCTCATGTGTGTTTCTCTCTTTTGTGTACAACTTTGAGCTTGATGAATGAAAGAGCAAGGAACTATAGAGATTCAGACTTTGAAATTCTTTTTTCACGCACTACTTTGAACAACTAGAGAGTCATCATTAAATACTCCTTCATGCCTTCACGACCGTTCGCATTTTCCAAAGGAATTCTTCCAATCTACTTGTTGGACAGAATCAATTAAGGTAATCTCGAGTCATTGAATGATTGGTGATGAAGGCCCGTCAATCATGTTCGCCCATGCAATCGGGATCTTTGGTTTCCATAAGTAAAACCTTTCAAATTTGCTCGCCTTTCAAAAGATCTTCGTATCAAAGTAAATTCCAATAAGAATAATCAGACGATTAGATGCTATATCCAGCCATAAGTTCTTCCAAAAATCATACGAATCGAATCCTTGAAGATAATCCGGCATTTGGATAGGTCTTCATTCCTCGATCTAGAAACTATCAGTGAGGGCAGACTTTGAAACTTATGTTTAGCGATCTTCAGACTTTGACAGTAAAGTCTAGAGTTCTTTAGATTATACCACTTGAGTCTGGAAATATTCAGACTAGACTTTTGGAAATGTTTTGTCAACTTCAAAATAGTAAATGAGTTCTCCAACGGTTTGATACTTAAAATCCACCTCAAAATTATGATGATATGTTATGTAAACTATTGAAGTTTTGTTGATGATTTTGATTTTTGAGTGCATAATTTGTTTGTTGATTTTTTGCTAAATTTTGTCTAAGATTTTGAGGCCAGTGTCTCATGAAAGTTGTTCATAATGACGTTTACTATAACATATATTTTTTCTAGATTTTTTTGGAGTAGATTTAGTCAAGGAAATCTCTATTAAATCGTCCTTAAACTAATCTACCCTATTTGTACCTGGTGGATGTTTGCCTTGAAATGAGCTAGTAAACATGCTCAATTGGGCTTGAGTTCTTCATGAAAGTTGTAGAGCATCTCACAAGCTTTCCAAGGAGGTATAGATGACACCAAACGGTTGTCATTAGCTCAATCAATTTCATGATCGACCTAGTTTTTCAATTTTGTCATTTTGCATGCTAAGATGATTTGACCTGTTTTGTAAATTTCACACTTGTGAGCCAAATTAGGTTGGGATGTTTTCATGAAACTTAAATCTTGTATCTAGACCTACTAGCACAAAAAATTGTGTATTTTTCTCATGTCATTTACAGAAGATAAAGCATCGCATGTTCTGAACATTATTGATGTTGTTGTTGTAGATTAGACCTCTTGATAAAATGTCCTTGATCATGCTTGCTAACATGCTTAATTGCATTAGGTGTGTTCTAGACATTTGTAGGAGACATTTTAAGCTTCAAAATGATATATGGCATGCCTTAATAGCTCATCATTTGCTATGTTTGCTATTTTCACTAAATCGGGTCTAAACTTAGCATTTAGATTGAACTGAAGAGCTGCCATGTTTTTTGTGATCCAATTTGTTTGATGATTTTGTGTGATTTTCTATGGACTGATTTTGAGGAATAGTCCTTGATAAAGTTTGTGCATGACAACTAGGTCTATAACATGTCAAAATTTGAGAATGTTTGCATGTCATTTGGTATGGTGTATTAGGTCTTGAGGTCTTCTTGAGATTTGTTTGTAATGTGCCATACTTTGTCACCATAAATTTTCACAAACTAGGAGGCGACTGGGAATTTTTACCATTCATTTAAAACTTGCAAATGTTTCCAAATTCTGAATTCAAACATGATTTCAAAGTCATTCCAAATTTTGATAGTTTATGTGATGCCTATAGGAAAATTCTTTTGGCATTCTTTGCATTACAATGTGACATGATTTTATTGAATTCTTGATTCATATTTGGGACATTTGTGATGCTTGATCAGTTGTACCCTCGATGCACCTGAGCCCACCTTAATGACTAGACATGATCCTTGGTTCGATAAAATCATGTCCCTATATGATATTTTCCTTAAAAATCTCAATTTGACATAAAACTTATCAAAGTTTGGATCATATTTAGAATATTTGCGATTCTTGGTCAGTTGTGCTCTTCGATGCACCCAAGCTAGGTTTGATAGCTAAATGTGTTCCATAGCATTTACAAAATTATGTCCCTTTTATCGAATCTTTTCGCCGAGGGCCGGCGAGCCTCGCTGTGGCTGGGCGAGGCTGCCGGCCCCGTCGGCCGGTCGCCGGAGGCCGGGACCGGCCGAAAAAAGAAAAAATAAAAAAGAAAGGAAAAAATGAAAAATAAAATAAAAATGTTTAAAAAATTAAAAGAAACAAAAAAAGAATAAAATTTACCAAACGTGTTTCTGTTCATTTTTTATTCCTGGACCAAACATTACCAAACGCGTTGTTTTGTTCAAAAATTGTTCCCCGGAACAGAAACATTTTTTGTTGTTGCTGTTCCCTAGAACAAAAAAAGAACAGAAACGTTACCATTCGCACTCTAAGTAATTCATTGTTGGCTTACTCAATTGATTAATTGATCAAGAAATAAGGTCAAATGGCTTGCGTGCATACTTTTATTACACACTTTGCATGTGATTTTTAGATGTATGATCTAGGTGCAATGCATGACCATATGGATTACGTTGGGATAACATTTAGAACTTTCATTAGGCACTTCTAGCTTTAGTCACCATGTGAGAATATAGCTGATGGCTAGTAGCTATAAGTCACACTAAAATGAATTGAGTAGGCATCTTAGGTGGGTCGTTGCGTGAACTTCAAAGGCCGACTTTTTTTTTATTCATGATGGATTGATGTTCTTCTTCTTTAATGCTTTGAGTGTCTTGTTTGTTTGCTTGCGTTGTGCAAATGGAATTTTTTTTTTTTAATTTTCAATTTTATTTCTAGACATGGATTAAAATTAGGGTTGGTGCATGGAGATCGCGATCCAAACACTTGAAGATGATGAATGATCGATATCCAATCCGATCTCACCATTTGTGTTAATCATTCCCTGACATATGTCTTGGGTTGTTTTTAGCATTGTATAAACACCCGATGAGTTGCAAGTTTTCTTTTTGCATTTCTTAGAATTTTGTAGATTTCTTTTATAGTGTTCTTTTATTACTATCAGGTGTTTACTCATTTGCATTGCAATTTCAATTACTTTCACTTTTCAATAATAGAGTAGAATGGCACGAACAAACCATCCATGTATGATCACCTTTACCTTATAAGTTTGCATGAAAATGTAAAAGAAATGCATGATCACGTAGATAACACGTTGACTATTAGGTACCGAAAGGATGCTAATAGTAACTTTAGCGTAACCCAAGTCCCCAAACTCTATATCTCTAGTTGCATAGGTATTGAGGAACTACTCCCAACCCTTGATTGGGTATTCTAGTTGGCCCCCAAAAATGAGGCTAGTGATGACTCCTAGATACTATTTAGGTTATCTAAACACAACTTTAAAATGAACTTACCTATTGTGCGAGGTATGAGCTTTGGAAAAGCTCGCGATTGTGATTGTAAGCTCAAGCAGTGATGACACCAACAAAAAGATGAGGTGATGACATCTTGTTGGGGGGATGTACCTTGAGTGAACTTTCATAGTCAAATACTTTTAAACTTTACCTTTATGCCTTTTTGTCAAAAAAAAAAAAAAGCACCAAGTTATTGTCATGACAAATTCTGCTGTTCTGCAAGGTGTGAGCTTGGGAGAGCTCACCACCATGACCGAGAGACCTCATGGCATCGGTCCTAAAGGATGAGGTGATGGCATCCGTTGGAATTACGTGCCATGAGGACACTTTCAAGTCTAACCACCTCTAAAGTCTATCTTTACGCCCATTCGCCCGCTTTGACTTTGGGCGCTAGGTCAGGTTGTGACACTTATCTAATCATATTTACTTCCTGAAGATATTCACATATTGAGTGTATTCACTTGTCTATATATATATATTCCTTTGTTGATCAAATTCACATTTTGTATATATACGTTCATTCGTTTGATCAGATTTGTTCACTCGCTAAGTCTAAGTATACTCGCCTAGTGTGTCTTCGTAGCTGACTCTCATCAAGTAGGCCAAGTAGATTGGCCAAGGTCTTCTTCCGCAAATCATACCAGTCTAAGTATATTCACTTACAGAATTTGAGTATATTCAATGGTCAGAATATTTTCAACTACCCACTTGTATGTAATTGAATGTGACCATTAGCTACATATATCTAGCTTCTGAATATATCAAACTACTGATTCTATCACATGTTCTTCTTATTTGTTTAACTAATATATTTGATTTCGTTGATGAATGTGTGATGAAATAAGAAAGAAGGTATTAGTGTTGAGATAACGCATTATTTTTTTAAATTTTTTTTTTTTGGTAAAGTAAGAATATATGGAGCTTTAACCAAAACTAAACAAAGCGAACTGGCACCAAAACTTACCCTTATAACGACAACTAGTCACAACGAGTGGAAAGGTGTCGACAAAACAAACAATAATTGCCAAAACAAGGCAACAAGAAAACCAACCAGAACCAAAAAGGCAACCAGCCTGCCAAACAACGGCTGAAAGCAAAGGAATAGGAACTCCAGGACAAGGAGAACCACTCGAGCAAAAGCAGCGACCAGCCAACCGTAGCAGGGAACCACAGCGGCAAACGGAGCAACAACTAGTCAACCAGCCGCTATATAAGGTCACAGCACGCACCAACCAACAGCGAATGTCAGTAATAGAAGTACCCGAGTATCAACCAGTAGCCGAGAAGCCAACGGAGCAGTCCACACCGCATCAAGCAGCGTACACCAGCTGAAGAAGCGGAGCGGCGGACGCCCACAGCAGCACCAGCAACCATGAAGCATAGCATTAAGGTTCCGGGACTTCAGAAGAGAAGATGAAGGGATCAAAACCCCAGCTGTGCTGGAGCCTCCTATTTCTTGGATTATCCACAACATTTTTGAACGTTAAGGCCTTGTCCTTAACATCTTTAATGAGGTGGTTTTTCATGGCCAGAACTGCTAAAGTTTGGTCCTTAAACAGAATACCATTCCTGTTCTTCCAATTTATTTATTTATTTTTTGGTGCTGGAGGAATCGGCTTACAGCTAACAGCCGCGCCGTAAACCCCCAGGTGACACTTAAGCAGGAGGACCCACCACCCCTGAGTCACACTTAATACACCTAGCGCCTCCTCTGGGTTTTGAACCATTCACCTCTTCGTTGAGGATCAGTAGAGTCTTAGCCAGTGGAGCCACCGTGGCCAGTGGTGTTCTTCCAATTTATTTATCACTGCTTTCATGAGAAATGAAAAGAGATGGGCTTGTCATCATCATTATCCACATATGTAATCGTTAAAAATGTAAGATAATGATTTGCATGAAAGGATATCGTTTGCTGGACGTTGATTGTGGAAATGAGCATTAATGTTGTCGTTAATGCAAGAAATATCATATGATTTTAACTCTTAACATATGCTCTGTTGCTATGCAATTAAATAAGGAAATTAATCATTTATCATGGCTTGCATGAGAACAATATGTTTTCGTCATTCACTTGTGAATGGTGGTGATGCCCCGTGTATTGAGATGCCTAAGTAGAGTTTAGGAGAAGAAGTAACGAACCTAATGCATGTGTATGTGCATATATGAATGCATATGAACTCTCATGTCGGGGAATAAACTAATTGATGGTTACACTGCAACAACTTTGTTATGTCATTCGCATGTGTATGAGTAAAACAATGTTGTTATTAGATTTCATTGGCATATCATAATAGAAAAAGGAAAAATATTTAGTTGTGCACTAGGCACATATATTAGCTTGTCGTGTACTCATGTTGTTTTGTACCAAATTAAGTGGTGAGGTAATTCTCTAACTTATATCCAGATTTTTCATTTACTAGATTTCAGCTCACTTATTATTTTTCAGCTTGTAAAATTGTCCTCTGAATATGACAAAGGAGGAGACTAGATGATACTTGAGACAATCAATCCTAAATTGGATGGTAGCTTACTTTTGGGAAAGTAAGGGGTAGTGGTCCTAGTCGATCCGACCTTTTTTCTTAGGACTTTTGTATATTGTATTTTGCTTAAATTATGTGTTAAAGTTGTAAAACTAGTGTTTATTATATATAAAAATAATATCCACATTTAACTCATGCTATTTCTTATACGGGATTTTGGTTGAGAAAATTTTAATGAGCTTCCACATGCTATTAATAAGTAAAAGATAATATTTAGAAAGGACGTGTTGTGCGTAACGTTCTCAGGCATCACTAATTTCCTTTAAAGTTATATTAACCATAACACAGTGTAAACTTTAGTGAATTCCACGGATAATTTCTTGATAATTTTCATCATCAGCTGATAATCAACTCTTTTTTTGAATGAAAACGTCAGACTTAAATTAAAATGTTATTTCATATAAAAGGTATAATATTAGTAGCTTAAATTTTATATTCTACTCTAACTATCGATAAAAAAAAGATTCATATTAATTGGGGGTGGGACTATTTCCATCTTTAATGTGACTAAGTTTACTCCTTTTATACTAAATAGACAAATCGGCCTTAATGGTTTCCAGTTTTGCACAGTTTTTGTATTTTCTTCTCTCTTTTTTTTCCATTAAATTCAAATTTATTGCTATTTAGAAAATAAAAACTAGTCTCTTTTTTATCATTGCCCTCAAAATAGCTTGTCTATTCTTTGTCCCTCCTATCTTAAAAGGTCATTTTCCTGATGAATTTTTCGTTTTTAAATTTTATTAGTCTAAAACAAAAATTAAGTCTCTTCATTCACGAGATATTAAATAATTTATATTTTTCAGTTTCACGTTGGGGAATAATACCATAATTTTGTTTTGTAAAATCTTTAAAGAGGTTCTTCTTGGGGCGTGATATCTCCACTCCTAAGATGGCTGGCTAATCCCCCTCCATCGGAAAGACAAAATCATCCAAATAGTCGGTCGGACTGGACAGAACCCCGACTTCATATGTTCTTCTTTCTCCTGATGTGTGTCTGTCTCCATCTCCCACCGTTCTCTTCTCAAAGCAAAAGATCCTTCCCATGGAATCCACTGTACGGCCTCAATCTCTGATCTCACTTTTCAAGTCATCTGCAAAACTTCGAGTCTTGATGTTCAGGAGGTCCAAGTCTGAGTACGTCCAACTTGCAATGTCAAAGTAGAGCAAATAGAGTTCAAAAACAGCGCACACGGCAAGTGGATCGTGGTGGATCAAAGGCCATCACAACTGTTGTAATATAACACGTAAGCTAATCAGATGTTACAATTAAATTAATGATAAATTATCAGGTAAATAAATGTTATTTTCTTTTAAAGATGAGAAACTAATGTTATTCAATTTGAGTATCGGTATTCACTCTATAGGGAGAGATAGCAGAAAAGAAATTCTCTAATCAATTGGAGAATTACAAAGTTATAATTGCCCACAAACTCAAGTGTTTCCCGCACCTAGATTATGCCCAAAGCAAACCCACGAGTATTATTTTACAATCTCTATATTTCACTCATAGAATATGATATCATAGTAGAATATATATATTAATTATAACTATCCGAAATAAGTAACCTATTTTTAGATCACAATCCCACCAAGGTTTAAAGGATGCGCCACCAACCAAAGATGAAGATCAAGATAAACGAAGTTCACCACCAAGGCTTAAAGGACGAACCACCCATCAAGGATAAAAGACTTCAAGATAAGAGAAGCTCACCACCAAGGCCTAAGAAAAATCCACCAGCCGAGAATAAAGGGTTTCTTAGCTCACCACCGAGGAGTAATCAATTCTCAAAGGATAAATGTACCGAAATAGGAGTTATCCACTTTTTGAAAATGTTCAATCACGTAGAGGAAAGCTCAAATATCTCATTTGTCAAATCTAGTTACAAATGAGAAGCTTACTCTATTTATAGGAGAAATACAACTTATAAAAGTAATAAATAGACATTGGAACTAGCTTGACATTAAAAACTTAGGAACTCAGAATTTTGACTCTTGAAACTTATATTACAATAAAGACTGCTGGGAAAATAGATATGCATTTAATGACTTTGGAAACTGCATTCTTAATTCTTCGGCCTTGCAAAATCCGTGCTCCCACCTTAATCAGAAGAAAAAAAAAAAAAACCTCGAGACTTCATAAAAAAACAAAGGAAGTTGTTCAAAATGGCCTCCCATTGATATGTTTAAGAAAGATTTCGAGATTAGCAACTAATAAAGCATACCAAGAAATCAGCAACTAATATATCATACCAAGAATTCGGTAACTCATTAATCATCAGTATCGATAATCTCAGTAAGGATAGTTCAATACCACTTTAGTGGGAAATTTCAAACTCGACCCATTGAAGCACGTTATACCCAAATTCTATCTTGACTTGAATGAGCAATGATGGTGCTGAGGGGCTAATGGAGCTAAGTCAATTGCTCCCACATCACCAGGTGTATGCCCATATCACGTATCATCCTTGTACATAAATAAATAAAAGGAAAATGCAGTTTCATGTCCCATGGTTCCCTTTCGTGTTCGTACCTTCTTTCTCATAAGTAGTAGCATATCTTCCACTTCCCTCTGTACTTTCTCGATCATAATGTTTTTAACTATTCTTATGCCATAATCCCATTTCTAATAATCATTCATAACTTTTAAATCTCATATGAGAATGTATGGGTAATTGAATATTAGAATTGTCATAATTTTTATGTGATGCTCACTTGCCAAAATTTTTCGACAAATCTTTTATGTGCTTGATCACTGTGATCTACAGTCTGAATTTTTTTCCCAATAACTTCATTGTTGGTTGCTCAGCCATCCACTCTTACCACCTCCTGAGGCACTTCAGCCTTCCATTTTACGCTCGGTCTTGTCATTATTTCAACTTTTGCCCCATCGACATTCCCAGTTTGTTCATTGATCCCATTTTGGCTTTGCTTGTTGTCGATAAGTTCTGGGAGACCCCTTTGCTGCCTGTCGACCTTCCCCTAAATTTTCGAACATAGGAAAGTTTTTCCCTGATTTCAAAGTCTACCCTCAAGTATGTGCTCGACAATTCAAATTGACTTAGGAGATTCCAATGCCGACCTTATATTCGATGGAGTTTTCCTTTTCTCTACATAGCATAAAGTAGATGACGTCAACATTCCCGACTTAGGAGATTCCAATGCCGACCTTAGGAGATTTCAAAGTTTTCCTTTTGACTGCCATTGCAACATTCGTTATCATTCTAAGGTGGTACATCGTTTGTTCTTTGGTTTCATCATTCTCCTACGCATCGTATTCCCTAAAGTTGTACCGGTTGCCAACAGATACAAATTTAATGGTCTACTTGCTTTAGATGACGTCAACACAAGAGGATTAGTCAAATATTTCTTAATTTGATTGAACGCAAATTATTTCTTCTTCTTTTTTCTCCCATATGAATAGCTCATTATTTTTCAACTTAGTAAAGGAGAAAAAGACTTCTGTCTTGCCAAATATATTAGCAGTGAACAAACATAAAAAAAAAAAAAAAATGTTTTCTTTTTCCAATTATCATTTGTAACTATTTTTAGTCATCGGTGGCGGTAACTCTAGAATTGCCTTAACTATGTTCTTATCTACTTCAGTACCTCTATAATTAATCAGGAATCCTAGGAAATTATCAGCTTTTACTCCAACAACACACTTTTGAGGATTCGTTTTCAAAGAACATTTTCTCATCTTACTAAAGGCATGTTTAAGATAGTTGAGATAACTTACCTTGTCAGAATTGGCAATAACATCGTCAATTTAGACCTTCATTTATTGATTATGTCAGGGAATATGAAGTTCGTCGCCCATTCATAGGATTTTGTTATCCAAGCTTGTCCACTGCAAGGCTATGAGTACTAATCCATGGGTTTATCTGAACAACATTCGGATTTATCGGGCGATGGATATGGTCCCAGGCCACCATACGCGCCCTCTTCATTTCATTAGGAAGTATAATTTCTTAATCCTGACGTGATTAATGCTTATCAAGTGCATTGGAGGAGTATGGAACTAATTATAGTCAATTCATTTGCTTCTGTAATAACTTTATTTTTCTTTTTTGTCAACGTTTAGTGTTGATGGAAAATGGTTAAAAGGTAAAGCTTTTACCGTACAGAAGACAAATGTCATTGTAAATGACATTATTTTTTAAAGTGACAGCTGGTTGGACTAAAATTTTTCCTCAGTATTAAGGCTAATGAATTAATTTAACGAACAAAGTTTCGTTGGTTTACTGCGAGTTATTTGGTATATCCTGCGGGTGAACCGTAACTATATTATGGCGTAGGCGTGTTACAAGTGTTGTAAGCATATGTTTTAAAGCTGCAGTACCTCAAGTAAAACGATTCCCTAAAGACTGTTATAAGCTATAATACGTTGTGGTGCAGGGGTGCTACGAAGTGTCATAACCTGTTGCAGCCTTTTAAATGATATAGTTGTGAGATGTTTGCCAAATACCTTATTAAAACTGCAGCACCCCTTTCCAAAACTGAAATTGATTTGGCGGAAAGGTACGGCAAATAGTTCTTGCAATGTGGATGCCTTTTCAATGTTCAAGCATTACCTGACGTCTTTTAATTCTCTATTCTGCTAAGTTGGTAATCTAGGGATTATTTGGTGACCATTCAGTTAGCTCCTTCCCGTAATTAAAATTTTTAGTCTTTCTTATGAATCAAATCGTATTGGAAATTTAAGAAATGTTGTAATCCTGGGCCATTTCATTTCTTAATTGACTATGAAACCGTTCTGATTGTATGGCTTCATAAGGCGAGCCAAGAAAGGAAAGGAAAGAAACTAACTGCTTTTGCATATTTTGAACCCTGCATACATTTAAATTGCCGAAGTACGCAAGTTGCAGATTGTCCATATTATGTAGCTGGCTGACATTGGCCAAGCAAATGCTTCGAGTAACCTCTCGATTCATCGTTGACTTTTGTTTATTTTGAGTGATCAACAAAAGTGCCCTTAGTCATGATCGAATTTCCAAAAACATAGTAGTTTGTGTGTTACCCTGTACAGAATTTGCATGAAAGAACAGTATGTAATATGACGACTACTTTAATGCGAAATGGGTTGTGTCCATCACCTTAAGTATGTCGCAATTTCACTGAATAGGATCGAAGTAACTGCAGAGCTCAGTTACAGCCAAGTGAGAGAAGAGGAACTTGATGATAACATTGTGAAGCCAGTCATCGAATGACTTGGGATTGCCAATTCTGCATGTATACATCCTTATTTCTCTTATTCGGCATTTCAAGCTCACAGGCATGGGGACACTGAGTGGGTGGAGATAAAGCACAAGAGCTCATCAGCCGTCCATGTCACTTGAGAGAGGTTGCACAGAAGGCTCACCAATTCCTCATTCAGCACAGAGAGCGTCGATAAACGACCTGATGAGTTAATATAGCAAAGTAAGTCAATCATTACTACAGGACTGTGCCAATTGCACATCATTTCTAACCTTGCAATTTCTTGGTTCCCCTCTTAATATTGCCAATTTTGTGTTTGCTAATGATAGATGTAACAAACTGTAGGTCTTTGGAATGGAACGTGCTCTGCTCATTAAATTTAGCTAAAAAGACAAGTGCTGGCATTCTGTACTGCTTTAATCTGAAGGAATGAGTTATTTTACTTATCACCAAACGGCCACAATGAATCTGAAGAATTATATGGTACTAGAATCATTCACTTTGGTCATACCGGATGGAAAAGGTGTAGTTCTGCAACAGTTTGTACTGGACAAGTACCTGAACTCTTGATGAGATTTAGAAGCGAAGATGATGCCAAGACTCTCTCCTCCAGTGCTCTATCAAAGTTCAATGACTTTAGCATCTGTGGCATTAAAATTGAGCACGCCTCCAACTGTAGATCTCCGTCCTTGACCAAATGGAGAAACTGGCTCAGCCATGAGACAGTGACGACGCCAGCTCTCACCAATACAGGGATACCATTTTCGATTGCACCTGAAAGGGCAGTCAAGAATCTGCCATTCCTGAGCAAGACAAGAGCTGTTTTCCTTAGCCAGTTTTTGGTTTCCTCTTCTTCGTCATCCTAAAAATTGCAGCATTGATTAGCCAAACCATGATGTTCTGGGTTATAGTGAGAGCACAACTTACGTTTCCACAGAAAGTGAGACTTGAAGTACGTTTCATTCATTAGAGCTGCTAGTTTGAAAGAGCACGAAATTCACAAGACTTGTTGCAACTTTCGACTACAAAAAGCTGAATAATGTGTTTTGGAACCATCAAGTTGTTTAGGCCATATTAGCTTCAGAATTCTCAGTGTGTCAAGAACTGATGTGTAGCAGTGATGTTATGCAATTCTTATCTGGCTATTAAAGGCTCAACTGAGTATAATAATACCAACCTTTATGCTTATGTATTAGCTATCAAGGAATTTTGCGCTAACCAGACCAATTCTGCCTGCATAATTCCACTTCAAAATGAAGTGCCCTCGCAAGACGGACTAAATTTTCCCTTTCCCTGGAAACTTCTCAAATAATCTACTTTGAAATTGAATTTGAATAACACACTAACCCTGGGCGTTGTAGTACCAAGAACTGTATTTTCACTGTGGAGTGCCATGTCTGGATCTTCTGGAAAACCCAACTTCTGCAGAAGCCATTGTTCAGTCACCGGCTCTCCTGTCAAAAGAAAATGGCCTCCAAGCATCAGGAGACTTCTCGCCACTTGTTCTTGGATATTTTCACTGACTAATTGACAATCCAAAGCAGCTATGATCGCCTCGAGCGCTTCTTCTCTGTATAAACTGCACATCCCACAGTCTCCCTGCAAGAAACTACAGTTCCTTATGGAGGTCGTTCTAGGATCTCAAATCGAAATTTCCACAGAAATTAAAAAGCTCAACAGTTAGATATTTCCAATATTTCACAACATAATTAGAAATACCAGAAGATCAAGCTGCAGTAAAATTATGGCAAACAGCGGGCGTTTTTCCAATGAAGCTCTTTGGAGGTAGATCAGCAAGACTTGCATAGCATTCAGCCCACCCGATCTACTTTTTACTCCACACAGGAACTTGTTTATTTCTGACCTTCTGTTATAATAACATGGCTGAGGATATCAATCTCGTCTTGCAAATAAAGCTAAAGTACAAGGTTTGTTGAGACAAGAAAAATGTACCTGCTAAGGCAGAGAAACTCAATTAGTAAATTTAAAGCGTGAGTAGATTTCTTTTGGTATTCAAGTACAATCAGTTCAAGCAGAGAAGCCTTGTTTATATTTTCAGCAACATAATTTCGACATGTCCCATCAGCTTGGATGCAACAAGATGTGAGAACTGCAGCATTTGTCCTCTCTTGAAATTCTCCTACATCGATCCGCTTTATAAGAAGATTTAATCCCCCAAGTGAGACCATATATCTTGCGTTTTCCAAGTTTTTGTCCTCGTCAAAACCGAAAACAAGTTGATTTAGCATATAGAAGGCCGCTACTCTAGGAGCACAGCATACGGTGAAAAGGGTCTGCAGTTGGTCACCAAACTCGAGGACTCGAAGGATCAGCAGGACCCACTCAGTTGGATATCATCTGTTTTGCCTTCGGTTTCAAGTGATAAAGCAGAATGGCAGCTTTTAGGAATACACTTGAACGTTTCAAAAGCCTTACGAAGATTTTGAGCTGCGGGTCAGAGCTCAAAACTATCTGGCTGATCTTCCCATTTCGTACGACTATTTCCGTTATCAATGAGATCACTAACTCAAGAACTTCGTCGTCTTGCGATGCAAATAAAACTTTAAGCATCCCCTGAATGACCAGGGTTTTCGATACTGATGCTTCAATGGTGTGACCACCATGCGAGCTCAACCAGGCTTTTGTTATGACATGGATAGCAGTTTCACATTCACTTAGAATATTCAAGCAACATAAACTGGAGATGGCTTTACCCAGATCATCTGAGACATCAGGATCAATTTCTTCCGGTATGTTCTGGCTATTGCTGGAGATGCCATTTCCGCTAACCAGGCACTGGATGGGAACACTTTGGCAGTTAAGCAATGAAAAGTAGTTTGGTCTCTGCGTCTTAGGCCACAAATCAACTTTCTGATTCTCGCAGTAGTTTCTCGATGATATTCGAAGAGTTTCGTTCTGCATTGAGGCAATTGAATATATTACGGCATTGTTACTCCTAAAGAAAAATTACAAACAGGAAACAAGTTGATATTTGACGTACATGAATGATTCTGGTGCTGCTACAATTTTCTTCACTACTACACAGATTCCCTTCATCAACCGAACCAAATTTTCTACTTCCACACTCAAGGTCCATAGATCGTCGATCCAGTTGGCGACCAAAAACCGCCTGGTATCTTGAGTGACATAGAAGACCATATAGCTTATCAGACATTCAGCATATCTTAATCACCTAAACTGTTGCATTGGAAAATTATTTAGCCTGAGTTGAATAAACTTACAGATTTCCACTAATTGAGGAACGTGTAGTATATGAATCCAGTGATTGCCTTCGAGTCAATCTGTGGCTATGCGTTCTTTGTGGTTTCACGTTCCTTGAAAATTCATGGCTCTGTTTTAATGGCAAAGGCACGTCTGGAACTGAAGGAGCCTCGACCCCTACTTTAAGCCACTGTTTGTAATACAGGGCAAATTGAGCAGTGCCCGTATCCAGTTGGTCATTGTACAACTTGCTTAAGCATTTCAATTTCCTCTCATCCTCAACATCGTCTGAGCTTGAAAGGAATTCGACTTCCCTAGTGTACCAAACCCTGAGGTGAAGAAGGTGAGGAAGGAAGAGATGCTCCCACAAGTCAGGAAGCAAGTGAGTCCTAGCAAGAAACGGTGAATCACAGAAAACCTGAAGCAAGTGCCTAGCTGAGATTCTATCATTCTTCTCTAACTTGTAGCTAATGGAGAGGTACAATTGAGCGCAAGCTGAGAGATATGAATTGGGTATCCCACAAGTGGAACCGTTCTTCATTTTCTTCGAATTCAAAGATGCGACAACATTCAGAAGCCCAATGGAGTTTCTCAGGGACTTCATCCTCCGCTCCTTTCTTTTTATACCTGGATCATCCACCAATTTTTCAATGCTATCGATACCCATTTCCATGCTCTTTAGGATCTCATCGTCGGCAATCCTTTTCTTCCGTGCCAAGCAAGAACCGCATTTCTCACGAATGCTAATCCTGAAGCTCTCATCCTTCACATACCGACCAGCGTAGCCACTTAATATTGAGATCACTGCTTTGATAGCCACCGTATCAATGGCAGGCTCATCTCTTATCTCTGATTCCGGCGATTTATTAGCATTCAACCTCTCTGACATAGAAGCGGCCCTTTCCGACACCAAAGCCAATGAACTACTCCTCCGCCTATTACACCTGACGGGTTTCTGCTCTGCAAACTCAATGCTTTTCCGACCACGGCAGAAGTACCCAGGCAACTGTTTTGGCTCGTCGTTTTGGGTCATATCCAGGAACTTCACTGGGGTGGTCGACAATAGCTGTCCGTCCTCGAATCCTTCTTCTGCCAGCAATTCCTGCAGAGAAGCCATTTCGTGGATACACAGACTCAGATGTGAAGGAGTGAAGAGGAAGAGAGGGCTGAAAGCTCCGGTTCTGTCATTCTTTGAAGAAGATAACAAAAGACAGCTTGGAAAACACAGAATGAGGTGACGAAAGACATGAGACAAACCCTCGTCCGGGCATCTTTATTTGCCCGTGTCTTTCCCTGGACCACCCTGTGCTATGGCACATTGGCAGTTTCTTGTTGATTTTGGCTTTTGTTGCGGTTGAGACGGTTCATTCGAGGCGTTTCTGTGATCCCGTTGGGTAAAATCCGAGGGTCAGCTCCCTAAAAAAATCACCAATATTAGGTTGAATTTCGATTCTGACCGCGCCTTTTTTTTTTTTTTTTTTGGGGGGGGGGGGTAAAGAACAATCGTCATTTTCGACTACATCCCAAATCTGAGCTCGTCGAAATTCCGTCCGACATGGCTGCTTCGATGTGGAAATTCCGCGTCAGCAATGAATTCACCTCGTTTTCTGACGTTTAATACAGGCATAAAAAAAAACCAAAAAAAGAAAAAGATGTCAGAGAGAGAGGGGCAAGCTGGTGGTGGAAGACACGAAGTTGGAGGCGATTGGATGGATGACGGCGACGCAACCTACGCACCGTCGATGATCCAGCGAGGTGGTGATGGACGGAGGGTCAGTTGACCGGCCCAACCCCTGACTACCAGCAGTCCCCCTCACGCCCCTGACCGCCCCAATCCCACGTCTCCCTTCCATCACATCCTTGCCGCAAGAACTCGTCCTCTAGAGATAAACGACGGCCGTCGACCTAGAAAATCCAGTCGTGGCCGCCGCCACCCTAGTCGACCTTGAACCAACCCAAATCTGAGGTCAGGCTGAGTACTAGTTCTCAAATCCAGGGCTCATTCAAGTTTATATCCAAAATCCAAAGCTCAAGTTCGCTGGCCAAGCTCGATAAAGGACAAGCCGCGGCTGGGCTAGTGGAGATGGATTGCGAGGGGCCATCAGCCTAGAGCAAAGGCTTTAGCAATGGAGATTAGTGTTTTATTTATGGTGGGTTAATTTATGTATCTCTCAAATTCGTGTATCTCTTAGATTTATGTATGTATTAATTCATGATTCAATTATTTTCTAGATTCTTGTATCCATTTAATTCTTATATCTTCTAGGCTATTGTATTTATTGAATTCATGGTTCATAATGAATTCTGAACTCTTCAATAGATTTGAAACTTCTCATTCCAAGTAAAAGCGAAACACGCACATCTCTTCTTTTCAAGTTTTCTCTAAGTGTGTCGGTTTCAAAAATTGTTATACATAGTCATATTCATATAGTGCCGATACCAATAAGTTCGATATGTTGTATTTTGGGAAGCGAAGTTTGTGAACTAATCATCTTAAGAAGATTTGGCTAGCCGTATCTCACCTCAAATTACTATTTCTTATTATTATCACTTTCTTGAATTTATTATTTTCCAATTATAACAAACAATGTTATTTATTCTTTCCCCAGTACGTTTTCTTCTTCTCCTCCTCTTTATATATTTTCCAACAATTTGTGGTGAGGGGTTAGGGAAATAGAGATCTCATTGGCGGTTGACCACAGAAGGGAGGATGGTCCCATGGCAGTGGAAGGCCGTGAGGGTCAGATGAGTAGACTATGAGTTTGAGGCCCTATTTGATAATGTTTTTGTTCCTCTATTTTTGTGTTCTTTTGTTCCCAAAATAATAATAATAATAATAATAATAATAATAATAATAATAATAATAATAATAATAATAATAATAATAATAATAATAAATAAATAAATAAATAAATAAATAAATAAATAAATAAATAAATAAATAAATAAATAAATAACGAATAGAAATATGTTTGATAACATCAGCTAATTTTTTTTAATTCCCTAAAACAAATCAGCGGCCAGGAAAATGATTTGGAACGAAAAAAAAAAATTACTTCTTTTGATGAAAATTAGATTCAAGATGGAATAAACTTTTAGCACTTTATATATATATATATATATATATATATATATATATATATATATATATATATATTTAATGTCATTTTCTTTTAGAAATAATACTAGATCGTGAAAACCTAGTGACTCCAGATAATGTTTACTATTCTTATGCACCTTTTTATTATGATGCCCAAAGATTAACTATCAACGTCATATATTATGAGTTACAAATCAGTGAGACTCTCTCCTACCATTTTTTGTCATCCATCATTGACTAACTATTACATTGGATTTTCTTAGATCATCTTAGAATATCTTGATCAATTAAATCATTACAAAAGTCCATTTTTATCCAAATATGAAAGGTCAAGTCTCCATCAATATTACTTATAATTAAGTTTAAAAAATTGGGAATATAAATTTTTAGGGTTGTACCAAACGTATTTATACGTTTTTTCTATTCTAGAAATGGAAATTTTGCGCAATTATCAAATGCGTTGTTCTGTTCAAAAACTCATCCAAGGAATAGAAATATAAAAAGCCTATTCTTGAATAATTTTTTTTTTCAGGAACAAAAATGTTACCAAATGCATCATGAGTTGACTTCTATTTGTTGTCTTCCACGACAAGAAGAAAGAACAAAAAAAAAGGAAAAAAGAAAAAGTAGGAAAAAAAAAGTGAAAACATTTATAATTGGCATGCGGAAAAAGAAAATTTTGTAGAATGGACACGTCACCCATTTAACATATCACTTGACCGAAAATAAACCGGTTAGATATAAGATTCAAGCAAAAGTTTATTTTTTTTTTAAAGAAAAAGTCAAAATTAGGATTTCACTAAAAGTCGATGAAACCCAAAAACGGATGTCATTACCTGCTAGGCTGATTAGCTTGTTTCTCTATTTAAAATAAATAAATAAATAAATAAACCAACAATCTGTGGCTGTTTCCTCAAAAAATCATTGTGGTTATATTATTAACTAAGGATGAATTTAATTCTATGTTATGCGAGCCAACAATTCTTGACAAAGACCATATTCTTGTGTTTGATTGACAGATAATTTCATTGAGAATTTGCAATGTGAGTTTTAACAAACTGTTTCATCGATCTTGTTTCGGCAACGAAATATTTTTCACCGAGTGTCATTTTCGACTTTTATTTAAAGGAGACAAAGGTTATGTGCTAATGCCAGTAAGGATATCAAATGCAATATCATAAAAGTTCCAATTACAAACAAAAATGTACAACCCCAATGACTAAACCTTAGATTCTTGAACTGAACCTAAATTATGTTGGAATCTAATCAACAACATAGCTAAAGCATATACGAGTTTAATGCTGAAATCTAATCAACGACAATGTACTCAGATAGAGGACACAATGTTGGAATTCAATTGACGATGCTAAGTAATAAATACAATATCCGAATTTAATTGACGATACTACACCAAGATAAAGATGTTCACCAAAATCTAATGGACGATAGGAATCCGGAAGCTACAATTAAAGAAACTAAAATGCAAAAATGTAAAAATAAAGTAATGACATTTGATGTGTTGTTTGAGGGCTCCTTTATTGGATGACTGGTATTTATAGAGAAACTTGGTAATCACTAAGTAATAGTCCATCTTTTCGTAACCGTTTCCATCTTTAGGCATGTCCCTTCTTTTCTGTAACCAACTCTTTGTAACTTCCTTGATCATGTTTTAATGTCTCCTAGTTTATCAACACCAATTCTACGACTAGGTACCTAGACGTTAATCACCTTTCCAATCGCACATTCCTCTGGCGCTTCTCGAAATATCTTGAAGACTCTAACCAAAGACTTACCACCAAAATCATTCAAGCGGCCACTTTGGTCTTCATTATTGTATTTTGACAACTAGATGCGTGGCAATCCTTTGCTTCACTTTCAATCATTGAACTCCTATCTGTAGGGTTGTTGATAATTGATCATATATCAGTAATCTTATGATGCGCAACTTCATTGTATTTCTCATCCATGTGACCAGCACATGATAGTACGACCAACTTTGAGTGTCAACAATTTTTTGTCCACGTGACCGATACATGATAGTACAACCAACTTTGAGTACCAACATAAACTAGAGCAAAAATCAGTCCATTAAGTACTAGTACAGGACGAAATTGATTGAAAAGGCTTTAAATAAATTGCAAAGAAACAATTGGTAAATCAATCACGTAGATCGATAAAAATTGATTTCATTCTTCAAGTGTTTGCGCAAGTCTCTTTTATTTCCATTGCCCTTTCTAGAGGTGTCAACCTTGACAATCAAGTAACTATTCCCTCTTAAATTTGAATCAATCGTTCAAACCCAATCCACTTTACCTTATTTTACCTCTTAAACTTGCGAGAGCACGTATAATTCCTTAAATAGTGTGAATACTTTGTATTGGCTCTCTCAAACCCTACTAACTAAACTGCAACTTGGTTAGCCTTATATTATTGATCAAACAAGACTAGGGTCAACACAAACCTGTTATATACCGACAATAGCTAAGTATGCTTTAATCTACAAATTCAAGAATGGAAAAGAAAAGTTAATTGAGATGTAATCAGATAGTTTATTGCTGCTAATGAACCAACCGTATCTTTCTTTTTGGACTTCTACTATACTATTCCTTAAACTTTATAGTTGAGATTAAATTAAACTCATTATTTTCCCTCACGTTACATTTAGACAAGATGATTTTAAAAGATATGAAGGGAGAACGCTTTTCATTAGGGAGGAGAAACGAAAATAAAGGAATTAATTGAGTTGAACGTGGGGCTTGGTGGGCGAAAATAAAGAAATTTTGTAATATTTTTTTATCTGGGTTGGGCCACTTATCATGTGGCATTGTGGCTTAAACCTGGCCCAATAATCAGATCGTTCAACCGGGGGTTTGAAAAATAACTTCCTCTCCACTTCGGGAAAGAAGGGAAAAAAAAACTCTCCCTGCATTTAACCAGTGTGAGGAAAAAATAAAGTCCTAGTAATGAGGAACGAGTTCCTTTGTTGAAGTAGCTAGAGAAGATCACTTGCAAGATCGAGCAAGCATCTAATGTCTTTGACGTAATATATTGGATTAATCACAAAAATAAAAATAAAACAATGCTCATTCCAATACGAATAATTTTTTTGTGTGTGTCATTAACATCCCTAAATTTGTCTAATAACCAAACATTTTTCTATTATAAAAAATCTTGAATTTATATCAGCGTGACAAAAATATCCCTAATGAAATTAAAATCGAGGGTATAAGTTTGGGTTTTTTTTTCTGTGATATAAAAAAAAAGTTTGGGGTATTTGTGTAATAGTAGGTAATTTTAGGATTCTTGGCAACATAAAAAAATTTAGAGTATTCGTGTAATAGTGGATATAATTTGATTTTTTTTTAATGGTAATTGCCTTAACGTATTTCTCAAATCTGTCTATAACATGAAAATAACTCCTGAGCAAAGTGGGGCGGACCGCACTTTCTCGTGTATAAACCTTGCTGAGCAAGCCCATGTTCCTCTCTCTTACCTCTCACTCTCAGGCCTAGCTGGGCCAAGTGGCCCTCGCCTAGTTGCTGTCTCCAGAAGTAACTTCGTGGCTCTAAGATTTAGCTCCTGGCAAAGAAAAATGGACCTTCGGCAACGAATTTTCTTTCCTCTCCATAGGTGGTTTTTCTTGTATAGTGTAACTGAGAAAACAACAGTGGAAATTATAGTCAAATAAGTAAAAATCAAGTTGCAATTAAGAGCTACTGCGGTCTTGTCTGAAAACATTTTTTAACAATCGCAAAAATGGGGCTAATTGTCGAACTATTAGAAAATTTATAAGATCTGGAATGGGGGCGGAGTAGTCATCGATTAGTGTGACTCTACTTGTAAAATCTAGAGGATGTAACTGGCCATCCTTCTCTGACTTTTTATCAACTATCTCTCTCCATATATTAAGAAAGAATATTGTGGTTATAGACTATTACCAACGATAAGAAATTCCATCAAACTGGCTTTTGTACTCGTGCCACGCATGGGAAGAATTGAAAATAGAATTATGTAGCACCATAATAGATAAGTCCATGAGAGCAGGTAGACTATTTTTTGTTTTTTAAAGTAAGATGTCCTGCGGTTTACTTAAATTAAATTTTATGCTAATTTTATATATCATTTAAAGTATGTAACTCTCCTGTTCTAGAGTTTATGCATGTTTGTCATGTATTCAATTCAATTCTTCTAAATCTTTTTTGAATAGGATATTCATCGTCTCATTATTTTTAACAGATTATACAACTTGATATCTCATTAGACAAATTGGTTAATGTATATTTTACTAACAAAAGGGCGCATTATTTGAAATAGGAAGTAATAAGTTATTAATGTTGTAAAATATCGCGTTGCAAATATATAATAGAGAAGAGATTAAAGAAGAGAAAGCAAGTGAACACTAGAGATAGTAGCAAGATGAGAGAGCTTTATTTCTAGTATCTCACTGTCGTGTTTTTGTGTGATTATGTATTGTACATCAAAACTAAACTCATATTTATAGGAGAATAAGAATGTACTTATCATTAATATCAATGTATCGAATGATACATGTACAGGATAAGGGAGACGAACGTTTATTGTATAGGGAGATGTACTTAGAACATTTGATACAAATGTACCATAATAAGTACATTGGATAAGATAAATATAATGAATATCCATTCATGTATTCTATTCATTCATGTATTTCATAACACTCCCCCTTGAATATTCATTATGAATGTGCATAGAATGATACTGCCTCATTAAAAACCTTAAGCCGGAAAAACCCAGTGGGATAAAAACCGGACAAAAGGGAAAAAGAGTGCAAAGCACACATGTTATGATATCTCCATTTTATGGATGCATTAATTGCCTCGTTAAAAACTTTAAGCTGGAAAAACCCTATGGGAAAAAACCGGACATAAAGAAAAAAGAGTGTAATGTATATATAGCCACTCCTAAGACTAATCATTATTGCATCTTATGAACTAGCCACATATCAATACTGCAATGCATAGTTCATAATATCTTCCCCTCAATAGAGCCATATAGCCACTTCTGGGGCTAATTAATCTTACATCTTATGAACTCGCCTCATACCAATGCCATATACTAATTTCTCAAAACTTGATATTGGCAATGATTTGGTAAAAAGATATGCAAGATTATTTATAGATCGAATCTGTTTAATATCAATTTGTCGACTTTCTTGGAGTTCATGAGTATAGAAAAATTTCGGCGAGATATGCTTGGTCTTATCACCTTTCATATATCCTCCCCTGACTTGTGCAACACAAGCAGCATTATCTTCATAAATTATAGTGGGAGAATTTGTAACCGGTATTAAGCAACAAGAATTATGAATATGTGTTATAACGGATCTTAACCAAACACACTCTCTTCCAGCTTCATATAAAGCAATAATCTCAGAGTGGTTAGAAGATGTAGCTACTAGCGATTGCTTCGTAGAACGCTAAGAAATAGCGGTGCCATTATAACAAAATAAATACCCGGTTTGAGAGCGAGCCTTATATGGATCGGATCTATATCCAGCATCAGCATATCCAACTAAACCAGAGTTAGTGGAATCATTGGAATAATATAATCCTAAATCTATGGTTCCTCGGAGATAACGGAAAATATGTTTAACTCCATTCCAATGTCTCCGAGTTGGCTCAGAACTAAAACGTGCCAATAAATTTACCGCAAAAGCGATATCTGGTCTCGTACATTGTGCCAAGTACATCAGAGCACCAATTGCATTGAGATATGGTACTTCAAGACCAAGTATCTCTTCATCAGATTCTCTAGGACGAAATTAGTCATTTTGGGGATCTAGAGACCTTACAACCATAGGGGTGCTCAATGGGTGAGCTTTGTCTATGTTGAAACATTTAAGCAATCTTTCAATATATGCTGATTGATGGACGATTATTCCATTTGCTTTATGCTCAAGCTCTAGACCAAGACAAAGTTTGGTTTTACCCAAATCTTTAACTTCAAACTCCCTTTTCAAATATTCAACAATTTCGGCTAACTCTTACGGCTAACTCTTATATTCAACAGTTTCAGCTAACTCTTCTGGAGTTCTAATTAAATTTATATCGTCGACATAAACTGCTATAATAGCAAATCCAGTTTCTAATTTCTTAATAAACACGCATGGGCAGATAGGATCATTTTTGTACCTTTCCTTAATTAGGTATTCACTTAGGCGTTGATACTACATGCGACCGGATTGCTTTAACCCGTACAAGGATCTTTGCAATTTTATTGAGAATAAATTGCAGGGAGTGCATGCTTCAGGCATTTTGAATCCCTTAGGAATTTTCATATAAATATCAGAGTCTAATGAGCCATATAGATATGCCGTCACAACGTCCATAAGACGCATTTCCAATCTTTCAAAGATTGCTAGGCTAATGAGAAAACGAAATGTAATCATATCCATCACAGGTGAATATGTCTCATTATAATCAATCCCAGGTCTCTGGGAGAATCCTTGGGCAACGAGTTGGGCTTTATACTTGATAATCTCATTTTTCTCATTTCGTTTTCGGATAAATACCCATTTATATCCAACGGGCTTTACATTATCGGGGATACAAGTTATAGGTCCAAAAACCTCTTGTTCAGTTTTAATTGCTTCCTCCCACTTATGCCAATCTTGCCTTTGACGACATTCAATAATAGATTGTAGTTCACAATCATTATCCATAATTTGATGAGCAACTGAGAATGCAAAAGCATAATCAATGATGATTTCATTTCGATCCCAAATTTCATTATAATATGTAATGAAATTCTCAGTATTCCCGGGGCTAGTGTTCCTTTCATGAGTTTGCGCCTCTTCAGGGGCAATAAGCTCTTTGGGAGCAAGCACAACGCCAGGCTCTTCTGGAGCAGATTCCTGATTTTTTCCCTTTTGTTTTCGAGGAGCAGTATCTTTTGATCCTATCGGTCTACCACGCTTCAAGTGCGGGGGATTTTGATTCACCTGTTCTTCGGGAACAGCTATCCTAGTTGGAGCATTTACAGCTGGAATATGAGACTTCGTTACCTTAGTAGCATCATTAAACGCATCAGGAAGTCTATTGGCCATAGCCTGTAAATGGATTATGCGCTGCACCTCGTTTTCACATTCAGGAGTTCTTGGGTCTAATTGAAATAAATTTTTCTCATTCCAGGAGAAAACATTAACTGGTTTTTGTTTTGCAGTCATGGAAGTTGTAGATATCCCAATTAATGGAAACCTAGTCTCATCGAAATGACAATTTGCAAACCTGGCAGTAAAAAGTTTACCAGTAGTTGGTTCCAAGAACCTAATGATAGATGATGAATTAAACCCAACATAAATGCCCAAACGGCGTTGGGGACCCATTTTCGTCATTTTTGGTGGTGCTACAGGTGCACTGCATCGCACAACCAAAGGTGCGTAGATGTGAAATATCTGGTTCATAACCAAGAACCATTTGAAGGGGAGATTGTAAAATACTAGCAGTGGGGCGTAATCTTATTAGAGCTGCCGCATGCAAAACTGCATGACCCCATGTTGTATCGTTGAGATTCGTTCTCAATAATAGAGTGCGGACAATGATTTTGATACGTTTAATCAAGGATTCTGCCAATCCATTTTGAGTATGAACATATGCAACCGGGTGCTCAACCTCGATTCCGAGTGAAGCACAATATGTATCAAAACTCTTTGATGTAAATTCACCAGCATTATCCATCCTTATGCTTTTAATTGGATAATCAGGGAATTGTGCCTGGAGCTTTATAATATGTGCAAGTAAACGTGCAAATGCGACATTGCGCGTAGATAATAGGCAAACATGGGACCATCTACAGGATGCGTCCACTAATACCATAAAATATCTAAATGGTCTACTTGGTGGTTGTATTGGTCCAAAAATATCACCATGAATTCTTTGCAAGAATAAAGGAGATCCAAAATTAACCTTTGTTATAGAAGGTTTGATAATAAGCTTTCCTTGTGAGCAAGCCTCACAATTATAATCTTTGGATAACAATACCTTTATATCCTTTAAAGGGTGCCATTTTGTATTTTGAATTATCCTACGCATCATTGAAGCGCCAGGATGACCAAGGCGATCATGCCACAGTCCAAACTTATCAGGACTTACCAATCTCCAGGATGTGGTAGCGTAGGTTTCAATAGCTTTAATCATGACATAATACAAACCCATAGAAGAAGCTTCTAGCTTCTCATGAATGGTCTTCAGGCCCATTTTATAAGACGAAATGCCAATATATTCCTTATCTTGCTCGTAAATAGTCTCAATATGGTACCCATTACGGCGTACATCTTTGAAACTGAGCAGATTCCTTTTTGATCGAATACTTAGAAACGCATTCTCAATATGCAGGATTGTGCCATTTGGCAAAATAATTGCAGCATTCCCAAAACCATCAATAATTGGAACAAGACCTGATATTGTATGGATTTGTGCCTTACGTAATGTCATACTCGAGAAAAAGTGTCTACTACAAAATATAGTATGTGTTGTTGCACTATCAAGCAAACAAACATCTTCATTTTTCTCGGTATTTTCCATTTGCATTTATATTGACAACTTCAGGTATTAAGTATCATAAAAGTTGCATATTAGTTATATAGTCGAATAAAATTTCAAAGATAAATATCACATTCTTTTGCTTTTTTTCTTTGCCATGATTCAGGCCAAAGTTTGATTTCCTAGAGTGGTTAAATTTTTGCCATCCCTTCTAGGATTATGTTCTTGCCTGCGCTTATAGCCCTTAAAATGGCCAGTATTTTTCTCAAAGTTAGCATGTGCTTCAGGCAATGCTTTTGAGCCAGTAGGTCTAAGATCATGATTTTTTAGCAGCAATTCAATAGTTTGTTTGGTAGTAAGAAGCACATAAATTAATTTAGAATACGTGGCAAATTGACGTTGCCGGTGTTGCTATTGCAATACAATATTCGAAGCATGAAAGGTGGAAAAAGTTTTCTTAAGCAATTCTACATCAGTGAGTTTGATACCGCATAACTCTAGCCGAGAAACGATATCAAATAAAGTAGAATTATAGTTAGACACTGATTTAAAATCTTGCAGTTTGAGATTTTGCCAATCATATTGTGCTTGAGGGATGATAAAAGTTTTGGTATGATCATACCTATCCTTCAACCTCCTCCACAAGATATGCGGGTCTTGAATGGATAAATATTGAGTCTGCAGGTTCTCATGCAAATGACGAGAAATAAAAATCAGCGCATTTGCTTTATCCTTTTCATTTGAGATTCCATCCTCTGTAATTGTATTAGCGAGACCTTGCCCTTGGAGGTGCATTTCCATGTCAAGGCACCAGGATAGATAATTCTTTCCACTCACTTCCGGGATGTGGAATTTGGGCTTTTCAATATTTGCCATAATTCTTGCAAAAATAAATCCTTAAATTAATTAAAGGAATTTTCAAATATCCACCGCTACTTCAGGAGGAGAAGGATACTTTTAGATTTAAAATTTTGGCTTTGGGCCAAGAAAAATAAAAATGAAGAATTGATAGAAGAAGATGACGTATAAGTTGATCAATAATAAGAATACCCACATTGCAAAAATTACTTACTCAGTCGGTAGATCTTCGTGCTTGCAACATTTACTTACTTAATCGGTAGATCCTCGTGCTGATAACGTGTTGTAAAATATCGCGTTGCAAATATATAATAGAGAAGAGATTAAAGAAGAGAAAGCAAGTGAACACTAGAGATAGTAGCAAGATGAGAGAGCTTTATTTCTAGTATCTCATTGTCGTGTTTCTGTGTGATTGTGTATTGTACATCAAAACTAAACTCCTATTTATAGGAGAACAAGAATGTACTTATCATTAATATCAATGTATCGAATGATACATGTACAGGATAAGGGAGACGAACGTTTATTGTATAGGGAGATGTACTTAGAACATTTGATACAAATGTACCATAATAAGTACATTGGATAAGATGAATATAATGAATATTCATTCATGTATTCTATTCATTCATGTATTTCATAACAATTAAGGTATTTTTCATGTTGCGAGTATGTTTATATATATTTGATTATATCTTTGATTAAATAAGGTAAATATGAGAGAGGAAGTGGATTTATTGGCGAAAGCCCACTCGAACACACAAACTAGCCAATAACTTATAAAGTCTAATACATCATTTCCAAAAAGTGTCAATCTTTGGAATCGTGAAATCGCATTATAAGTGATTCAACTCATTTATGCGAATCAATGTGGCATTACAATTCACCATAACCTATGATAAACTAGTGAATATCTCTTTGAGCTTCACCGTTCGGCAAGTAAAATGAATATGGGAGTGGACAAAGGTAGGGAGAATTACCAAAAAAGTCCTAAACCTATTGCAATTATGCCAATTCAGTTATAAACTTTTTTTTGGCTAATTTAGTCCTAAACCTTTTACAATTGTGCCAATTCAGTCTATCTGGCCAAAATTGGCCGGCCAACAAACGATTTTTTAATAATTTTTTTAATTTTTTTCGAATTTTTTCTTTTTTTAAAATATTTTTTTCTTTTTTTTTTTTTTTTTTCCTTATCTTCTTCTTCCTCTAGCCGGCGCCAGCCAGCCGGCCAGGCGAGGGCCGGTGAGGCTCGCCCCGTCGGCCACCGGGCGCGGCGAGCCTCGCCCGCCAAGAACGGCGAGGCCGCCATCGCTCGGCCAAGGCGAGGCCGCCGTCGCCGGCCAAGGCGAGGCTCGGCCTCGCCCGGCCATGGCGAGGTTGAGCCTCGCTAGATCCGGCGACGATGGCCTTGCTGTCGTTGGGCGAGGCTCGCCCGGCGGTGGTCGGCGGGGCGAGCCTCGCCTAGCGGCGGCGGCCTCGCCGGCCACCGGTGAGGCCGCCGTCGCCCGGCCCAAGGCGAGGGTCGACCTCGCCGGTGGCCGGCGAGGTTGCCGTCGCCGGATCCGGCAAGGCTCGACCTCACCATGGCTAGGCGAGGCCGAGCCTCGCCGGATCCGGCGACGGCCTCGCCATCACTAGGCGAGGCTTGCCTTCACCAGTGGCCGGCACGGGCGAGCCTCGCCAGTGGCTAGTGAGGCTGATCTCGCGGCTAGAGTAAGAAGAAGATAGGAAGAAAAAAAAATTAAAAAAATTAAAAAAATCGAAAAAAGTAAAAAAAATTATTAAAAAATCGTTCGCCCACCGGCCGGCGTCCACGTCAGCGTCGACTGGCCAATTTTGGCCGGATGGACTGAATTGGCACAATTGTAAAAGGTTTAGGACTAAATTGACCAAAAAAAAAGTTTAGGACTAAATTGGCACAATTGCAATGGGCTAATTCCATAAAAAAAACATCAATTTTAGAGCGATAGACAAATCGGCCAAAAATTTTTTTTTGTCCCTTGAAAATATACAAAATTTAGGTCGAGGGACAAATCTGGCTCGAACTTTTTTTTGTCTCGTAAAAAAGCACAAACTTTAGGTTAAGTGACAATTCTGGCCCCATTTTTGTTTTGTCTCATAAAAAATAACAAACTTTCACTCCTATCCAAAATCTAACATTTACCTTTAACTTTCTATTTGAAGTTAACCTTATTTCAAGAGAAAAAGTTCTAGCTGTGAGGTTGGTGGATCTCATCTATGGTTTCTCTTGACAGGCGATGATCTACAGTTTCATATTACGACAAAACAATAATGTCTAGCGAGAGAAATTCAATCAGGAGATTTTTTTACTTGCTAGTAAAGTATAGGAGATGGCATAGTTTCACTGTTATTTTTCAAGCTATGGCTTAAACAAGAAGAAAATGGATGGTGTTAGCCAACAAGTGCACATGGATTAAGGACAATCAATGAATATAAGTAAATGGTGGCCAGATTTAGAATTTAAGTGAAAGTTGATGATTTTTTTTCGAAACAGAAAAAATTTGGGCCAAAATTGTCACTCAACCTAAAGTTTGTACATTTTTATGAGACAAAAAAAAGTTTGGGCCAAATTTGTCCATTGACCTAAAGTTGGTGCTTTTTTATGAGACAAAAAAAAGTTTGGGCCAGATTTGTCCATCAACCTAAAGTTGGTGCTTTTTTTTGGAATTAACTCAAATTGCAATAGATTTAGGACTTTTTTGGTAATTCTCCCGACAAAGGTATAAGTAGGTGTATCATCGAAAACCTACTCGAACATATAAGATGGGCCGAGAGCTCAACACGCGATTTAAAAAAAGGTCAAACCTAAGGAATCAGGAACTAGATTATAAAATATTCAAATCATCTATACGTATTTTTTGTGGCATTTCAATTCACCTCAAAATAATCATACCCTTTTCCAATTCATTAAATGAAACTCAATTCTAAAATCAATTTTGATGAAATCACACCAATTGGACTCAATTTGATCATTTTAGCCAATTGATGATTAACAAAATCATGAAGGAATGGTTCGATTAGTGCAATTTGACTTGACCCATCTTGGACTAACATCCAATTTGAGAAATTGATTTTAAATTTAAGCCAATTGAACCTTAATCATTCATGTTGGTCTAGTTTGTCATGCATTTTAGCATAAATTGATGGAATCAAGGCATCATATGCTCAATTAATCAAATTGAGACAATTCAATTAAATATGTTGCATTCAATTTGACCCAATTCAACTGAAAATTTTAATTTATCTTAATTGGATTAAAAATAGCATATTGGAATAAAATTGGAGGGACCCAACTCTAAACCAAACCAGCCAACTCCCAAGTCAAGCCGATCCGACCGACTCAAATCGATTTGATCGGCATTGACCAACCAAGGTCGATTGGCTCTCACGACCAATTGCTAGCCAAAATTCCACTGGTTAGAGGTCCATTCCAACTAGCTAGGCCATGGTGGCCAACCAATCCTCTCGCCTACATGCAGAAATTACACAATTGACATTGGTAAAATTATAAAATTCCCCCTAAATCCATGTTATCAAATTTGGACCAATTAGAACTTTTTCTTAACTATTAAGCAAATATTCCAAGTCAGTCATCATCTTAGATCATGGCCATCCAATTTTCCAAGCCACCTATCCATGTGACATGAAATGGACCACTCAGAGAGATTTTTAATCATTTTTTTTTTGGTCAAAAGATAACATATATTAAAACTTCGAAAGAGTACAACCACTTGCAACAACGTCCGCATATACAATGTCTAAAAGGTAGAAAGGGGGAAAGATATTCTAATTGCGGGCTTGATCTATTCTGCCATGGGCCTTTGCAACCTAGTCCGCCACCGTGTTAGCCTCCTTTCTGCAGAAACAAAGTTGCAAATTAGGGTAAGAGAGAAGTAGTTCATTGACCTCTTCGAAGAGTACGCGATCTTCCCACGGTGGAGGTTTGCGCTAGTTCAAAGTGTCGATCAAGATCAAGCAATCCGATTCAATCAGAAGGTGACCGTTTTGGAGGCCTTGTTGCAGCAAATGGCGAAGGGTAAAGCTGAGCACTTGTACCTCGGATTGAAGCGTAGAGATCGCCGGAAAATCTGCAGTGAAAACATCGGTAAGCATTCCTCTGTAATCTCGACTGATGCACGCCATAGATCTAGTGTAACTTCATATCTTGTAAGCCCCATCAATATTGCATTTTAGGGTGCCACAATCAGGGGTTCTCCAAAGGGATTCGGTGTGGAGAGTAGAGGGCTTCAGTTGCTGGCGCCTAGGGTTAGATCTATCATAGCTTCGGGTTTGTGTTAGAGCGTCTTCAATGGCGATGTGGGGATTCGGTTGCTGATGTATGAAGATAAAGTTATTGCGGCCATGCCAGATCTGCCACAAGATGTGTGCAATAGTCTCTATCCTAGGTAATGTATGCTGAGCTGTTACCTGTGCTGTGATCCAAGCATCCAAACGATTAACTAAATGAGATGGGAATAATACCTTTGGATCAGGATAATTCCAGACTTCCTTTGTCCAAGAACAACATAAAAATATGTGTTCGATGGTTTCCTGGGCGTGTTGATTGCATAGGCAACAAATAGGATCAAGTATGATATGTCTTCGAAACAAATTTGATTTGGTTGTGAGTGAGTTGTGATAAGCTGCCCATAAGAACATACTGAATTTGGGTTCTGTGCGCATTGTCCATATTCGCCTTCAAAGGGTTTTGTTGTGCCTGAAAGATGTTGCAGCTGCATTATCTCTGCTGTTGATTGTTGTGGTGATTATAGTTTGATAATTACTCTTCACTGAATGAAGACCAGTAGTTGTTGCTGCCCATACCAACTGGTCAGAAGTAATTATTGGTCTAATAGGTATTTGAATAATCTCATTAATGATGAAATCATCATAATGCTGCTTAAGAAGAGGAAGATTCCATGATTGGTGGCTAGGGTCAATAAGATCAGCCACTAATTCTAGCTCTTCTCTTGTAGCAGGTCCTGCTATAGTGCCAATAGGTAACCACCGATCCCTGCGGATTTCGATACTCTTACCATCGCCAACGGATCATCGCAAGTTAGGTATAATGGCCTCTCTACCAATAAGTATGCTTCGCCAGCCCCAAGATGGACGACACCCAGTACCGCTTAGAGGAAGTCTTGAATAGGAAAATAAAGGCCCTTAAAAATTTGACTCCATAAGGAGAGTGGACTATGAAGTAATCTCTAGGCTTGCTTACCCAACAAAGCTTTATTAAAAGCTATCAGGTCTCGAAAGCCAAGACCCCCACAATGCTTGCTGATTTTTAAGTCATCCCATTTCTGCCAATGCACCCCTCTTCTGCTTATGTCGTTTTTCCACCAAAAACTAGATATTCGTTGTTCTAGCTCCTTACAAAGAGATTGAGGAAGCTTCAAAATAGACATTGCATATTGTGGAATAGCTTGTACAACAGATTTGAGTAGGATTTCTTTACCCCCTTTAGATAATAGTCGTTCTTTCCACCCTTCCAATTTTGCATTTACCCTCAATGAGATCCAAGAGAACATATCTCGTTTCGATCGTCCCCAGTTCGAAGGTATACCCAAGTATTTGCCATATCTTTGCAATACCGGAACTGTGAATTCCCTTGCCAAGTTTTCCTGCAAACTCATAGGACAATATTTACTAGAAAACATGCCAGACTTATTTCTGTTGATGACCTGTCTTGTGGCTAGACAATACTGATTCAGAATATTTGATAAGTTCTGACATTTAGTGATTGTACCATCTAGAAAAAATACTGAGTCATATGCAAAAAACAAGTGTGATAGAGTCGGACATGACCTGGCAAGCTGTATCCCTTTAAGATGGCCTCTTTCAACTACTTGGGAAATTAAGGTAGAAAGAACATTTGCCACTAGTACGAAAATGTAAGGGGATAGTGGATCACTTTGTCGGAGTCCCCTTGATAGCTGGATATAAGGTAGTTGTTCTCCATTAAATTGTATACTGAAAGATGGCATAGTTATACATTGCATAACCCAAGTAACCAATCTGTAATGAAAGCCCAACTTTGTCAAATAGTCTTTTAGAAAATCCCACTCCACTCTATCATACACTTTATGCATGTCTGTCTTGATTAATACCTTATGCTTTCGCTTCCATTTCCTCGTCTTGAATTGATGCATAACTTCCTGAACGATTAATATATTGTCTTGAATTTGTCGTCCACTCACAAAAGCAGCCTGTTCCTTAGCAATTAGAGTAGGAAGCCATGGTTTCAGGCAATTAGCAATAACTTTCGAGATGATTTTGTAGACGTAGTTGCATAAGCTTATGGGCTTGTACTAATCTAGTCTTTCAGGGTGATTGGTCTTAGGAATCAACACAATAGTGGTTCAATTGAGTTGGCTGGGTAACACGCCTAAATTAAAGAAATCCTGCACTAACCTTAGAAGATCATCCTTTATGATATCCCAATGTGTCTAGTAAAAGAGACCGCTCAAACCATCTGGGCATGGAGCTTTAGAAATCCCCAACTGGAAAGTCGCCTTGTGCACCTCTTCAAGATTGACTGAAGCAGTTAATCGGTTATTCATATCTAGAGTGACAACTGTAGAGCATTGATTCAAGACTGGGCCATAGTCTCGATATCCCTCTGAAGTATATAAGTCAGAGAAAAAAAGAAGTCGTCATCACTCGTAATGTTCTAGGATCCCACACCCATTCCCGATTTGCATCCTGTAGCATTGTTATCCTGTTTCATTGGCATCTTTGGATGGTGGAGGCGTGAAAAAATTTCGTATTCTTATCCCCCCAATGCAACCAATTGATTCTAGACCGCATGGCCCAAAATTGCTCTTCGTGCTGCCAAATGTGTCGAATTTCATCCCTGATGATAGTAGCTGCCTTTGTATC
Organism: Eucalyptus cladocalyx; assembly: GCA_017140615.1. Lineage (NCBI taxonomy): Eukaryota > Viridiplantae > Streptophyta > Magnoliopsida > Myrtales > Myrtaceae > Eucalyptus > Eucalyptus cladocalyx. The sequence continues at coordinate 1,500,242 of CM029519.1, forward strand.
ATGATTGTTGATAGATGTTCTATTAGTGAGTTTTGCTAGCTGTTGGTGTAGTGCATTGATCCGCAAATGGCCATTTTGAAATTTGGAACGACTCCAAACTTTTAAAGCCATAGAAACAGCCTGTAACTTATGCATTAGTATATGATTACGTTGCTGACTTGAATTCCATGCCTTATAGATAATCTCCTGACATTCGGGATCCCGGTTCCAATATGCTTCATAAACAAAAGGTCTGCTGCCTTTTCGAGTCAGTGCTGTTGTAATTAGCAGTATGGGACTATGATCAGAGCCCACAGCCGGCAAAGCCAATACTTTAGCCTCAAGATACAAAACTCGCCATTCTGATGTACACAGAACCCGATCTAATCGTTCTTTTATGAGTTCATCCCCGGTTCTATAGTTCATCCAGGTAAACATACAACCTTTGCTCTCCACTTCCATTAGGAAACAGTCATTGATGAAAGATTGAAAGGAAGAGAGACGAAAGGAAACAGATGGTCTCTTTCCTACCTTTTCCCATGGGTAGAGTATGTCATTAAAATCTCCTGCACAAACCTAAGGCAAGGTGTTTGAGATGCTAATTGGCCATAGCTCTTGCCATAATAACTGCCGCTTGTGATAGGAATATGGGGGGCATGGACACAGGTAATGCGTATTGTTCTATCTTCGACCAAGTCGCTGCATATCATATCAAAATAATCACCTGAAGAGTGAAGTATATCTAAAGATAAATTATCATGCCATAGAAGTGCTAGACCCCCTTCAAAACCAATAGGGTTACGAACAAAAGCGTTCTGGAATTTTAAACAGCGCTGCAAGCGTTTTAGTATTGATTCAGTGTTCTTGGTTTCCATTAGAAAAACCAAGTCGGGCTTATCCTTGGCCTGTAAGGCCTTAAGAGCTTGAATTGTTAGGGGATTGCCCAGACCCTGACAGTTCTAACGGATTAGCTTCATTTGCTTGTGGGTGGCTGTTGAGGGCCAACCACCAACACCAATTTCGCCATTTCTTCTACAGCATACATCGGAGTATCCATCAGGTGAGTGTCATGAAAATATGAAGAGGTTGAGTGTCGCATCTCATAGGGTGAAAACTGTTTCTGTTTCTTTGATGTGCCCCCTGTTTCAGTAGTCTGAATAGTCCTTCTTTGCATCTGAGGTGTCCTGTCAAGTTGTTGAGTCCGAATTGCCTTTAATTTGGCTGATGCGGGAACCAAATTAGTAGTGGGCTGAGCCCCCTGTCCTACAGCTGTCATTTGGGTTTGCTGATGAGACATAACAACTGTCGAGTTGTATTGATTTTCAGGTGGAGGCAATAAAGGGATATGCGGCTGCAAACCAGGGGAGTCTTAGGTACATTCTCTTCCATTTGTTCTATGGCTTCCTATGGGTTATAGAAAGCTTGCCAATAGGGACTATGCTCTCTCACTTCGGCACGTAACCATTGGCCATAGGCCATCTTGTTTTTACCCTTTATTTGTGCCTCGTCATAAGGAAACTCTTTGCAATGCATCGCATAATGTCCTATTTCCCACCTGAATAGCAGAAGTGAGGCAATCTTTCATATCTAAAATCAAGCCACAAAGTTTTCCCATTGATCCGAATTAGCTTTCCAGTCTTCAAAGGTTTCTCCAAGGCTATGTCTATCCTAACTCTGTCATTTCTTATTGCTGACCCCTCTGTTATTGGTAAATCAACTGCAACAACAGTACCAACCTACTGAACTGCCCTTCTAATAAGTTGTTCAGTGCTCCATTCCAAGGGTAATCCATAAACGTGTACCCAAAAAGCGCAGCAAGTAAAGTCATAATAGTGCATAGGCGTGTTAGGTATCCATTGCTTAAAGATAACTAGGTGTCCAGAGAATAACCAAGGACCACCTTTAGCTATTCTCTGCTTGTCGGCTGCTAACTGAAATTTTGTAATGTACAGGCCAGCATCCCTCTGGGATATTTCGACTCGGTCTGTCCTCCATGCCCGCTTCATGGTGCTTTGGAAAGCTTGCAGATTAACAAATGGGTTGGAGAATATGGTCCCTACTAAGGTTGTAATATTATGTTAGTGGGCCCCAAAAGAAGAAACTGAAAAAGAAACTGAAAAGTCATTAAAGCAAAAATGAGAGGGGAGATGGTTCGATTAAATAGAAGTTGAGGGGTCCTCGACTAGAAAGAAAAGAAAGAACAGAAGAAGAAGAAGAAGAAGAAGAAGAGAAAGGGGAAGAAATGAAAGGGGTTTGGGCACGTGCACTCCTCGGATGCCTCGCCAAGCTGACTCAACTCCATAACGCAGCACCCGGTAAGAGATCAAGCCCCTTGTTCGTCCAATTGAAGTAATTTTTGGATTTAGGACTCAAATTCGGAATTTTTGGAAAATCGAGTGGCGAAGTCCGATTTTGGAGTCGTTGAGCCATGTATTTTTTAGGAATAGTAATTTAGGGTGTTGTGGAGCCATGGGATTTTACGGATTGTGATTTGAGTTTATGGTTTGTCCGAAACAAAATTTCAAAGTTTCCCGCGCGCAGTGAACAGTACGCGTCCAGCAGCTTTGGGCTCGTATTTTGTCATTTTTCGGCTTGATTTTGTAGCGGCCAAGTTGGGATTCTTGTAATATGTCTTAAGGGCTTTCTATTGACTATGAGTATGTTCGGATCGGGGTTTGGAAGAGAAAGTTAAGGCGCAATCAAGTTTTGCGCTTAAATTTCGTGTTGTGAATGGCTTGAACAATCGCTTTTGTTATGCAATTTGTTAGCACATAGAAGTCCTTTTGTTAGAGTTAAGGCATAATTTAGTTGTTTCGTAGTGGAGACAAAGTTTTATTAGATTTTAACATTTTTCTCGGTTATTTGATAAGGCCTTGAGCTCGACGATACGAGTATCGTTCGTTGTTTGGTCGTTGACGATGAGGTGAGTGGTACTATATTTTCTTTGGTTTTATAAATCATGTCTTGAAGTATGTATGTATATATATTGAATCAAGAAGAGTATTTTTATTGTATAAAAGCCATATCAAGCAATTGCTACTCTTTGGTTGATTGTAAATGTTTGAAAAAAGCATGTTATACAATGTTTGTGGAAAAATATATATGAAATTGCTTTGTGACTGATTTATGGAAATATTTCTAATGATTTGAGAAACGGATATGAAATGGATGATGGGCTATGTTGCAAAATGTTATTTGTTTGGTTTAAGATATTGATTTTTGGATTGGATTTCTAGTATTGGAGAATGGTTATTTATGCTCAATATGATTGTGAACCCAGTGAGGGGTTTTTGGGGTATGCGTACCAGGTTTAGGATATCCTTCTGGGCCCAACCACCGGCTTTGTAGGTGGAGACCTTACCAAGAAGAGAATCTTGGCCGCCTTGTCACAAGGTGTTGTATCGTGACCATGGTTAGTTATTGAGCAAAAGATTGATCAATGAATAGACCATTGATATGTGTTTTTGATGGAGATTATTCAATGGATTTGACCATTGATACTTAACTTTTGACGGCGATTTAAATGAGTTTTCCATATTAGTATAAAGTTTTGATGATGTGAAATAACTTTTATATGATTCGATATGTATTTTATATATTGAATTGGCGTTATGAAATTTGGTATTGTTTTGTATACATGCATAGTGGTTGTTTGATCTGCTTAGAAGATATGTACTACTAACTGAGCCGTGGTTGCTCATCGCACTCCTCCTTTAATCTTTTCAGGTTCCTCGGTTAGTGGCGAATAGAGTGAGAGCGCCATCGGTGGGAAACTTTTGGGGAGTTCTATTTTGTTTTTGGTATGGTTTAAGGAAGTGGTGCAAATGATACTTACTAGTAGTTGGCTCGTCTGAGTTATAAACGTATATCTCTTTTCTCTTTTTGGTGGATTATAGAAACTCTGATGTTGCAACCAATTTGTTGGTTTATCTGATGTATATATATATATATAAGTTAATATCAGTTTGTTGGTTGTGTTTGAGGCTGCGTCCGTTGTAAAGAAGGACGACCGTGTCATCCCCATTTTTTGTAGTTTTGGGGTGTGACAAAGGTTAGACTCTTGCAGCCTTTCCAGGGGAGGTTCTTCATCCCAAATTTCTACTTCCTTTTCCGAGCATAATCGACCTAGTCGTTGACACAGGGCAGCTAGGCGCTTCGATTCCTCTGGTTCGGTCGAGGCCATTTGAACTATCCGACACTAATAAGACCCTAAATTACTTAGATCAAAAAGCTTTGGCCAGCCCACCTTGAGCCATTCATCTGACTACAGGACTAAATGATAGCAGGAAGAGTGCGAAGGGGAAGAAAACCTGACCTTCAGGAACAGCTGAATTGAGATGTCGTGATTGTCGAGCTTGAAGAATCGGTGACATGCAAGACCTGAGACCCACATGAATTTGAGGATGATCTCTCGTATGGGGTGCGCCAGGTTGAAGAAGAAGCAGACGAGTGGATAACCCACTGAGTAAAATTGGTAAAGGTGTTCATCCAAGGCAGTGGATAGAACTCTCCAAGAGTTAGGATTTGCGAAGAGAGGCCGGTGATCAAGTTAATTGGGTGATTAGGGCTTCACGGACATTGAACTACCATGGCGGTAGAGAAATGCTCTGCATATCGAGAGGATTTGAGGAACTATTATTTGTTCGTTTGATTTTTAATCATTAAACAATCATTTATAACCATTAGGTTGATCCGAAGGCCATAATTCAAGTTCGGCATGACATAGCTAATCCCACTCAATCAAACACTTCTCCCCCAATGTCATTGATCCTGAGCAATTTCTTCAACAGGCGAAGGACAGACGTCTTCAATCCTTTCTTGCTGGACATTTAGGCCCGTTCCTAGTCTTAGCGATCACACCATCGGTCGCCCTATCACTTGTCGCGACCTACCGCTTTAAGCCTTTAATCCTTAGGAAAAGATTTAGATATACTTGTTCAAGTGACAATCCTTAAAGTGTATTACATAAAGAAGGCTCGAAAAGCATCATCTTTGATGTTCATGTTGGAGGTCCATCAATCGAGAACGAGGGTTCTCCCAAACCTTGTGTGACAATGGTTCATTTTAAGCTTTTAGACAATCTAAAAAAAAAAATATCTAGGAGTTGTCACTAGTCTCTTCATCGAGGGCCGGCTAGAAACCCAATCAAGGGTAGGGAGACCTCACTTGATTTCCACGGAACTAGAGATTTTGTGGATTCAGAGACTTGGTTATGCTAATGAATATCTATTAGTGCCCTTTCGACCTATGAGTTGGATTGTTATTCAAGGTGGTCAAGCAATCTTTCTAAATTTTCGTGCAAGATTGAGTCTTAATGCTAAATGGTCACACATGGATAGTTCATTGGTGTCATTCTACACTAACTATCAAAATGAAAAGAAAAGCAATCAAGTAATCTAAATTGCAATACGAGAAATAAACACCTAAGAAAGAATGTGGACAATTATTCTAGGTGCAAAAAAAAAGGTAAACTTGCAACTCGTTGGGTATTTATACAATTCAATTGAAAATCTGTCAGGGGAATAAATAAATACAAATGTAAAGGGTTGCATTGGACATTGACTACTCCGCCGTCTTCAAGTCTTTCTGGCCACCTTCTATAAAAATTGCCTTTGGACTATTCTAACTCTAAACTAATATTGAACTAGTGTTAAAAAATGCAATCAAATGCAATCACATACATCCAAACAAGTTAAACAACTCGAAACAATTCATGACACAAAACACGGCCTCTAGGTTGGCCTTTGAGGTTTATGCATATTTGGCCATTCTATGTTTACTAATTGATTGATTTTAGCCGTCGATATTTGGCCATCCCTTATGTTCATAAGGGATGGTCAAGATTGATGACTCCTACAATTAGGTCTAAGTATATCCCTTTGGTTTACCCCCACAAACATGCATCGGTCATAATCCGTTCATTTAGAAGTCACATGCGAAGAGAATAGAATAGAAACTCAAGCCCTTAAGCCATAAGATCTTGGTTCTCAAGCAATTGTCTAGAGAAGGTGAACCAAAGAGTGTCACTTATTTATTCAAAGCAATTAAAATCATGCGATTATGTAAACAACATAGCCAATCAAATGGAACACAAACAAAGCAATTGAAAAGATTGAACTTTGAAAATTTGCAACCAGGGACACAAACTTGACATATGTGCATACAAGTCCTCAAAGGAGACTTTCATGTTTCAAAAGATGACAAACAATGACACCAACTTTGTTAAAAATTTTAAACAAGTTTGTTCTTGGGAAATATATTTTAGAACCCGGGTGCGGATAAGTCAGCACACTGATCGGGTTCATTGAACAATCAAACGTGTATCAATTCTAACAAAATTTATGTCAAAAGAAAGTTGAGATCATTGTCTGCAACTTTCGTATTTTGGAGTTTTCAAGAAAGGACAATAAATTCATCAAAATTATGAAACACTTTCAGATATCTAAGGAGAACCTGGGTGCGGAATTAAGAACACTCTGATCTTGCCTTTTTGAACATCCTAACGAGTTTCAAATTCAACGAAATTAGTGTCAAATCGAAGTTTGAAATGTTTTCAACAACATTGGTGAAGAACACATTTCAAAATTTAAATCAAATAAAAAATGACTGAAGGTCAGTTTAGGAAAACAGAGTTTCAGAATGCCTTGCAACTTTATGACACTCATGAAAAATGATAAATGGACTTTTTATTTTTCGAATAATTTTGAAAACAGAGATCAACATAACAAGCGATCTTCATGAATACAATATCACCTAATTTAGCATGCATGATTTTATAAAAATCACCAAATATGCAATGGTCATTCTGGAAAAATCAGCATTACTGAAGCAAACACATACAATTCAACGCAATTCTCATCAAACTAATGAGCTTCTTTCAACCTAAAAATTTTACATATCAAAGATCGTAACATGAGGAATACAACTCATAGAGACATCGACTTCCAGTTGTCATCACATGATTTTATAACAATCACATAATAGACAATAGTCATGCAGAAACATGTTTACAAACAAGATATTGTGTAATGCAAGTCTAATCATGTCTACCTAATGAGGTGAGTTTTTCTTGAAAATATGACAGCACACAGAACATAAAGACATCTACAATTTTCATGAGGACCTCCAATTCAGATTCTAGTTGCATGATTTTATAACGTTCAAAGAACTAGTACACTCAATCAGTGAAACAAGCTTTACAAAACACAACAAGGACGATTATTCACAACTTTCATGGAGAAGCCGACTTAAGATTCTCAATGTATGATTTTATAAAATATGAAAAACAGATGCAGGTCAATATGATGGATGATTTACAGATTGTGATATTGGCGATTTATAGGTGATCGACCTAACTAAATGATTTTCAAATTTCATGAAATCGTGTAAGTGTCCTGATCAACTTTTGTGGACATACCGACTCGAAAATCATAGTACAAAAAGTAAAGAAAAATGAAAAACCCGCATAGGTCGGTGAAAACAGAACATCTAGTAGAACACCATCAAATCCAGAATCAAGTACTGATTCTGTAACAAGCATATGACAGGGAAAACGATAGTCAAATTGAGCATATAATATGTCTATGGAAAGCTCGTGAAGTCTACTTCAAGTCATATGAAAACATCAAAGCCAAACAAGATCATTTACTAGCTCACTCTAAGACGTTTATCAGATTAGTCAAAATAGGTTTACGAATTTCTAGAACAAGAGATTATGCAACATCAAGCCATAGATTCATCATCAGTCATCACAACATCATCAAAACTCATCATGACTCATCTAAATTATCAATCTAAACATGTAATAACCACCTAGGGTTTTGAATCCTAGCCCCAATTGCCTATGGCAATCTCACCTCATTGGATTCAAGTTTAGTAGAACTTTACATTTGTGATCTTCTAAGTTGAGCTCAAATGAACTATTTCAGCCACCAGATAACACCTTGAAATGGCTCAAAGTAGCTCAACGATGATCTAAGTTGAATGATAAAACTTCAAGTTAGAATCAAGCTAAATCAAGTGAACAAACGATCAAAGGATGAGTATCAAGTAAAGTTTAGGAAGATTGGCAATCGGTGAAGTGTCGGATGACTGCCGGCCACCATAAGCTCGGCAACTCATCTACGATGACCATCGGGGTGATTGGACCACCAGAGGGAGCCGCTGGACTACTGGGTGAGGCTCGGGAACCACTGGATTAAAGATCGGTGTTAGACTCGGTCTTTGGAGTGAAGAGGTTTTGGTCACCGATCAAGGGCTTCCGATGAGGCTTGCAAGTGGAGAGAGGATGCCTTGGGGAAGATTGGCACTATGGTGGGTTGCAGGTGAGGGTCGCCGATCAGTTGACAAGTCGCTGATAGGGCTTCGGCTTCTATGTGCATGCGCGGAGAGAGAGATATATATATAGAGAGAGAGAGAGAGAGAGAGAGAGAGAGAGAGGATCTGAAAATGTAGCCCCTTGGAATTTGGAGGGAAAATGCCATTTTAGTCATACCAAGATTGAATCTCAACCATTGATTTGATCAATGATCGGGATTCAATCTTTTAAGATTAGATCAAATAAACTTAGAGATTAAGCAAGTTTATGATTATTTTTTTAATCACGTGGATTAATGATGTGGTGCATCAAATGGTCTAAATGAGTTCTCAAATTAATGGCAAAGATCATATCTCTTTTTCAATCAAAAAATGGAGTCAAGAGCATTTTAGTTATTTTTCCCCGAAAGGGCAATTTTGTAGTTTCAATGTACCAAGGGCATGGGAAGGTTGACCATGGGCTTGGCTAGGGGTGATCGGGTCCAAGGTGGGTTGGGTCTAGACCTGGATCATGTACCCGACCCTGATATAACCGGTTCCCCTTTTTTGGACTATATACCCGATCCTGTTTGTATTGGACCCTATACCCAACACACCTTGTTTTTCTGATCCGATTCTACGGTCAGTCCCGTTTCTACCGGAACATGTTTTGCAATCTCCCGATATCCTATACGACTTTGAATTTTATATTAATAAGTGAGAAAATAACATAATCCTCCTAATTTACATTGAAACATTAAGCACTAGTAATAAATTAATACATGAACTTTTTTACAAAACAATAAATTAAAGATCCATAGGGCTAATTATAATAAATAAAATCATAAGGCAAAGAATTAGTAACAAACATGGGTTTAATATTAGTCTTATTCCCACAACAACTACATGAAGTTACTCATTTATGCAAGCATAACTCCTCCTACAAAAGAGAAATTATGTGAGCCAATCCATGTGATACACAATAATTTGGCGGTGATGAACATCGTCCGTCCATCAAACGATGCGAGAGGGAGCTGGTGAGGGAGGGAAGCAAGTGAGGAAGAGGAATGACAAAGAAGGAGTGTTGTGTGTGTTTGAGAGAGTCAAGAGGAAAAACATCATGTGATTGTGGGAGTAAAAATATAAATTGAGAGAAAAAAAAAAGGGTTTTGAACCTCTAATTACAAAATTGGTCTAGGAACCGGTTTCCGAGTGGGTAATCACTTGGAACCTCTTCCCAAACCGGTTTAAATGGGTTTCAAATTTTGGGAACTGGTTCTCGAACCGGTTTCAATGAGAACTGATTCCCGACCCTATTTTTCGGGTGGCCTAGTCCGGGAATTGGGTATACCTGGTCCGATTGCACACCCCTAGGCTTGGCCACCTGGGGGTGGTCACTGATCATTGGAAAGCCACCTAGAGGCCAATTTGACTAGTTGGAACCGGTTTTGACCCATTCAGCTGGCCTTTGGCCAAAATTTGTGCAATTAGGTCATCTGAGGACCTAATTGTAAAGGATTTTTGTCCAATTTAAAAGAGAAATGGGCTAAATTGAAAAGAAACGGTCCAAATTCGTCCAATCAAACCAATCAAATCCTTTTAACAATATCCTGATGGATTAAATTGGTCTAATCATCTCTCAAATATAAAAAATCATGCGTAGATTTAATAGGCATGTGAATTTGGAGTTGTAAAACAATTAGCGCAATATCCATAGCTCCCACTCTTAGTTACCAAATTTGATTGAAATTGAATGCAATTGATATAAGAAAATATTAATCGGTTCTATTTATTGTACTCAATGTAGCCTAATGGCTTTAAATCAACATTGAAATGATGGTACAAAATAGACGTCAAAATGAAAATTGAAGTTCAATGTTCAAATTGGACTCGAATTCATCAAACTAAACCTTAGGGTCCGTTCATTTCACAGAAAATGGGCAATTTCCGGAAAATATTTTCCCGAAGTCATTTTCCAGGAAAATGATAATATTTTTCTCATTGTTCGGCTAAAACTTGAAAAATGTTTTGGAAAATATTTTCCGATATTCAGTAAGGAAAATATTTTCTGCTCACCAAATTGGCAAGTGCGAGCATCAAGCTCGAGGCTCACCACATCGACGAGCTTGAGGTTCACTTGGTGACGACCGACGACTAGCCAAGAAAGAAGAAGATGGGAAACAAAGAAAAGAAAAAAAAAAGAAATAGAAAAGAAAAAGGAAATTAAAAATAATTCGAATTAAAAAAGAAATAAAATTAAAGAATAATTTGAATAAAAAAAGAAAAGAAGAAGAAGAAAGGAGAGGAGGAAGTGAAGATTTGTAAAAGTGTGAAATAAGAGAGATCAAGTGAGGAAAATGTTTTCCATTTTTCAAAAGTGGAATATTTTCCCCTAATTTAAAAAACTTTTTTTTTTCATGGAAAACATTTTCCCAAGGAATTCATTTTTCGTGAAACGAATGCCAGAAAATCCGAAAAACGTTTTCTCGGAAATTATTTTTCGCGAAACGAATGGAGCCTTAGTCTACAATGGACAAGTTGAATCGGCTCAATCGGAACACATTAATCTCATTTCACAACCTTTAGATGTGCCAAAGTTGCCCAATTTGCCTTATTAAGAAGTTTATGTGTGAATTTGCCAAAATTAACCCGGGATTTGGATTGACATTAAGAAAACAAGTTGATAAGGGGTGCAATTACGCCAATCATCAAGAGTTGATCAGAACCCTTAATCATGGCTAAAAATGGAAATTTTCCCTACAACATGACAAATCACAAGATTTGTTGTGCGAGTGAATTTAAAATGACCTTTAGATCAAATGTTGTACAATAAGTTAGACCAAAATATGACTAGAAAAGAAGTAATTTTATTTATGTACAATTTTGAACCTAAATTTGAAAATTTCAGAAAAAAAAAAGATTCTTAATTGATTTTTGAGAAATATTTTTGGCAAAAGTCAAATTGAAGCTAAAAAAAGTCATTTATGGATTTTTAAATTAATTTTTTTTTTGCCAAAGAGTTAACTAAAAGTCAACTATTCAGTGACTAATCACTAAAAGGCGATTTATGGTCAAAACTTCGCTTTTTTCGAAATCTTTTTCGGGCAAATGAAATTGGGATTATTTGGGAACTTATTGTACAAAAAACCAAAATTTGACTTGGGTTAACATTTCAGTCTAAGGGTCGCCAAAATAAGTACACTCAAAAGTCAACTTTTTACTTTTTGATGAAAATAGCTAAGAAATTACCCATAAACAAAGGCCAATGAAAAAGAAATGAAAAATGACACTTTTTATCCAAGAAAATGGTTCCATTCTGATTAGAAATCCTAATCCCGACATTTTACCTTTTGTTGACATGTCAACTAAAAATTAAGTGTCAACATTGCTGCGTTAACCGGATGTATCAAGGGAGGTCGCATAGCTCATGATCACATAGATCGACCGAAGGGAGATGCTAAAGGTGCACATGTTCCAGGCGAACCTGCTGGGGATGAGGAAGTACGAGTTGAGAGTGGAAGTCGAGGAAGGGAGGGTGCTGAGCATTAACGATAAGCGGAGGAAGGAGAAACAAGAGGTGACGGACACATGGCACAGGATGGAAATGGAAAGCGGGCAATTCTCAAGGGGAAATGAGTAGCTTTGGAGAACAGATGAAGAAGTGAGAAAGATGGGGAAAATGATTTTTTTTTCAAAAAAGAAAATTATTTTCCCCAATTTTATTTTCTTTGGCCCCTCATTCTCCATGCCCCAAATACTAGAAATTGAGGAGAATATTTTCTTGAAAAATATTTTTCACGAGGCTTGAATGATTTGAAAAATATTTCCCAAAACTTGATAACTTTATTGTTTGAAATAAATTGTGTTGATACTTGATTTTTAGTCGAAGCGTCGATAAAGGTAGAAAACTCGAGATTAGAGTTTTTGATTGTAAAGGAGCCCGCTTTTCGAACAAAAAGTGTCAATTTCGTTTCTTTCCTTTTGGAATGTCATTTTTAGATGAGCTCCTAATTGTTTTCAATTAAAACTCAAAAAGTCAAACTGTTGACTTTTGAGTTAAATTTAGTCGATCTTTTGACCAAAAACCAAACCCTTGAGTCAAAGATTAAGGGTGTGAATGGTAATGTTTTTGTTCTTTTTTTGTTCCAGGAACGAAACAAAAAAAAGTGTTTTCCGGGAACAATTTTTGAACAAAAGAACGCGTTTGGTAACGTTTGTTCCGGAATAAAATATGAATAGAAACACGTTTGGTAAATTTTATTATTTTTTTGTTTCTTTTAATTTTTTAAACTTTTTTATTTTATTTTTCATTTTTTCCTTTCTTTTTTATTTTTTCTTTTTTCGGCCGTTCACCGGCCTCCGGCGACCGGCCGACGGGGCCGGCGGCCTCGCCCGGCCACGGCGAGGCTCGGCCTCGCTTGGCATCGCCGGCGCGGGCGAGGCCGAGCCTCGCCAAGCTCGCCCAACCAAGGCGAGGCTCGGCCTCGTAAGCGCCGGCGATGCTCGGCCTCACCGGGGGCCGGCGACGCTCCTGCGAGGTCACCGACCCTCGAGGGCATCGCCGGCCCTCGACGGCCGGTCGCCGGCCATGGCCGAGGCCGGCGACCGGCCATGGCCAAGGCCGGCGACCGGCCAAAAAAAAAAGAAAAAAAAGAAGAAAAGAAGAAGAGAAGAAGAAGAGAGAGAAGAGAAAACGTTTCTCCAAAATTGTTTCTGGAACAAGAAGTAAAAATTTGTTGTTTCTTTTTTTTTTGTTCCTATTTTGTTCCGGAAACAAAAAAACAAAAAAAGAACAGTAAACACAACCAAACGCGTTTGTTTTTTTTTTGTTCCTAGGAACAAAAAAACAAAAAAAATGTTCAAGTACAGAAATAAAGAACAATTCCATGCATGCCCTAACTTTTCACACAAAAAGATCCCATTTAGTCCCAATTTGACTTGAGCATAAATTTTTTTGCGAAAATCGATTAAGAACTTTGTTTTCCAAATTTTTCGATTTTAGGTTAAAAGTCAACTAAAAATAAAATTGCTTTCATCCTAGTCATAATTAGGCTTATTTCCTTTTATGGCATTTGATTTATAAATCATTACCCATTCACTTGTTCAATCAATTTTGAGATGGGGCGTGCGAAAATATGGATTCTCATTTTTAGCCCCAATTAGCGGGTCCATGTCGATTTTACATGATTTGCAAACAGACACTTTCATTCCACTCATTTTTGTGAGATAACTCCGAATCCAAGGTCAATTTTGGAAAATTCATTCGGGAACTTCTCAATTTGAGGAAGTTAGCTTACTCAAACATGAGAAAACCAAGTTATTGAATTATGATTGATGAAATTCACGTTGACTCATTTGAGACTAAGGTTTAATTTTGAGAATTGAGGCTCAATTTCACTATTAAACCTCGATTCAGTTTTAGCATAAAAGTTGCACCATCAATTTAAGGCTAATTTGAATGCAATAAGTCACCCTAGGTATAAACAATTAATCCAATAGGTGCATTGCAATTTTAATTGAATTGAATTTCAATTAATTTACATTTTTTTCAAGGAATTACATAAAATTGTCCAATTTAGCCTAGGAAGTTTAGTTACGTGTGCCCATGGCATGAATCCGGTACTTTTCATGTTAATTAATAAATTAGGCCAATAGAAAATTACCGAATTGTATTTACATAGCTTAATTGGCCTAATTTCTTCAAAATTAACCATTTCTCTTTAAATTACAGCGTTTATACTAAATTTGACAAGATTTCCTTTCAAATTGCATAACATTTAGGAAGATAAGGACCAAATCGCCCAAAAAGGTAGCTAAATTGGCCAAACCGATCCGATAGGTCACCAGTGAAGAAGGCCATTTCGGCCCTCATCTGGTCGGTTCTTAGTGATTGGTGACCTCCCATCCCTGTCCCGTTGTATGTACTTTGGTAACTCTATTTTAGATAGACTATTATTACTAATTTAAGCTTGATATTTGCTAAGTTTGATGAATTTTGAGTGAATTTATTTGCTACTCATGTAATTTTGTTGAATTTTGTAGGAAACACGACTTTCAGATTTATAAGTGATCACGTGCATCGATGCTAATTTTCTCAAGTATGGGATTTGCATATCAGTCCCTAGCCTCAATATTTTCCAGAATATTTTAATATCTCTGAGGATATTTCAATATCTTTAAGGATATCTCCATATCTTTAAGAATATTCAAGTATCTTTCCAAAATATCTTATCTTGAAGAAAAAGCGAGTCAAGACTAGTGGACCTGACTATAATTGAGGATAGGTTCAAAGAAAATCAAGGATATGAATCTTAAGAAGAAAAACTCCTAATTTGCCAAGGAAAACCAATCCAAAACCTAATGGGAGGTTGACTAGGGCAGATTTTTGGGAGCTATATAAACCCTTCTTGTGCTGCATATTTCAGAGGGAGAAGGAGCCTTGGAGCCGCCACCAGATTTTAGATTTTCTTAGTTAGCTTTTATGTTTTTATTTTTCTTAGTGGAATTGACGCATGTCAAGGAGAGAAGGAGGAGGCAAACCCGAACTTTTTGTGACTCAAATTGGTGAATTTGCTTTAATTTAGTATTATGTTCTCTTCACTTTTCGTTGTTAATTTAACTTTAATTATGCTCTAAATTTCTTTTGTTAAAGCTACAATGGATCTTAACCATGATTGATTGATTTTCAAGACTTGTTCATGCAGTATAATTGCTTTGATTGTGGCGTTTTCTATCATGATCTTAATGCTTTTAGAAGTTTGGCCAACTTTTAAATGATTTTTGATGTATGTATGATACCATATGGAGATTGTATGCATGAGCACTAGTGATATTGAACCATAAATTAAATCTAGGTCAATATATACTAGATTGTTTGTGTGGTTGCGGTAGTAGATCTAGGTTGGGACTACTTAGATTAAATCTGAGAATTTCCACAAGAACTTAATGCTTTTAGTTGGTTTAAATTTACCTAAGGTTAGTGTAGGTTAACATACTTAATTAGGGATTATTAGACCGAGATTGGCTTGTAATCTAATTTAGGGAAATTTCACCAGCACAATTGGAAATTAATTTATTGCATGACAAGTTAATAAAATTGAGTATGAGTGGTTAAGTAAAATTGGATGCTCTAACATTTTGTGATCTTAGTTAAATCTTGAAATTTATCTTGTAATTTTCATTTTACTTTAGATAAGGTTTATGTTACAATTTTAATTAGCTTTCGAATTCTTTAAGTTTCGACTCTTTTATAATTCAACTTTTTTTTAACTTGGTTTAGTTCACTTTTTTTTTTTTTTTTTTTTTTATCGTGGCTTGGTTAGTTAAATCTTTGGATTGATCACTTTCGGTAAGTAATTGGATAATTAGAAACAATCCTAGTGAGAATGATACTCTCTCATCACTTTATTACTTGTAGACATTGTTCACTTGCAATTCACCTAACATACTTTTCCCCCATGCCATCCCTTTTTCCAAATTCTACAAAAATGCTCCCAAGTTTTGTGAAATTATGAAAATGCTCCTAATTAGGCCTTAATTACAAATATGATCTGAACTATTGGCTCCAATGTATCACCACCATCTAGATAATCTCTTTTCTAATCTTCAAGATTGCTTAACCCCTAAGCAAATTAGTAAGGCTTTGAGATCAAATCTTAACCATCAGATCAAACCGACAGCTAGGATTTGATCTTGAGGGTAGTATATATACCATTTTCCCTCCAAAAATTAGGGAAGGGGCCTCACAATTTACAAAATCAAATCTGCATTCACTCGCTCTCTAAAAGGATTCTTCTTTTTCTCCACCGACTTTCCTCTTCTTCCTCTTGCCACGCGCCTAATCACCATTGTCACACCTCTTCTCTCGCCGACCCACCACCTCACGCCGGTGAGTCTACCACCATCACCTAGCTTCTTGGTGTCCCTCATCATCTCCTCGACCTTATCAATGCTGGTGCCACCTCCATCTTACCCCCGCACCACTCGTTTGACGGCTTCTTTCCTCGAGGGTTCAACTTCTTGGCGATCGAGCCAATATTATATCTGGCGGTCCATTCTTCATCGATCAGTGGTTCACAGTAGTACTTGATGTTCTAATCACTTCGGTTTCATCCTTTAATTGGTCCTAGCGTGGCTGGTGATCGGAAACTAGCAAAACAGCTACTGGTAGTTTGTTATGTTGGATGCAAAACGCGCAACCCCAAGACTCCATAACCAGAACAAGAACATACATAATTGAGTAGAAATATTAATACACTTGTTGTGGATTCATCGTTCTTGAAGCAAAAGTAGAAAACTGATGTTCCACATGCAAGTTTTTCTCCTCTATTGCCCTCCGTATCACTAGTTCAATGAGGCGCCTCCCTCACCCTTTAACGTTAGGCTAACGCTTTTTATGTGAGGATACATGTGAGAATTATGATTAGAGAAGATACCTGAGCATTATTTATAGAATTTCCAATCATATCCCCTCATTACGGGTTAGGCTCAACTCGGCCCACACTAGCCAGCCTCATATTAGACTAATTAAGAAATCTTCTATCTCACTTTAGACCAGCCTCGTTTTACAGTAACCATAAAACGGTAAATTACAATATCAATTAATGTAGTTCACAATAGAAAAACTATTACATTCTACCACTTGGACTATATTAATTGAAATTATATTATATGCGCGCACCTAGGTCTGGAGATAATTCTTAATAGTCAATTACATCCCATAAAGTCTCAAATACTGAATCATGGTGGTAACTGTATGTATACACACAAAACATTCCATGGTCACAAGTGCTTTCAACTTTATTAATATAAATTCAATATGGTAGTGTAGCAAATTAATAATATATCTCATAAAGAGATCTCATTTGTCAATCGTCATTCTCTTACCTTAAGATCACAAAAAAACTTATTTCACTAGAGAATGTATTTATGGTTCCAATGAACCCACATATGTTTTGTCTTTACGGTTAACCTTTCTTTATGTATAACAAGACATATGCACATGGCTAATAACTGGATGTCCCTAACCTTCACTCAAGATTTATATAATACCTTGAGACTTTATCAATATGTATATTACACATTCAAAGATATTTTATTAAATGCAAAAGTTGATACATATCAAATCGTTACTAAATGTAATGAACACAGATGTAAACTTTATCAGAGTAAAGTCAGAATAGCTTACACTAAACAACAGTATCTCATGATGCTCTTAAGCTCATATTAATGACATGTCATTTAAAAACAAAAGAGAAAAGTCCTTTAATTAGTGGATTTGTAACCATATCATATGTGAAAATATGTTATATTAAAACGTCACATTTTTGTACATTTTTTTATGGTAAAAAATTTAACTACCAAATATTTAGACCCCTTGAGACCTCTGGTATTAATAAATAATACTATAAATTTATTGTCTCAATACAACCATATAGGTCAATCCATAAAGTTAAAAACGGTCAACTCCTTCATGAGGTTCTGGAGCCTAATAGCCCAAGTAACAACCTAAAAAAATATTACTAACGTTTCTTACATAGTAGAAGATAACATAAAATTTTATTTACTGCACTTCATGCTAACATAAATATGTATTCTGTTATTGATCCCATATCATTATAACAGCCAGCAAAGTTTATATCTAAATACCTTACTAATTGCAAGAATTGAACATGTCTGTAAATTAACATATAATCTATTGTCCTCTTTAAGTACCTTAAAACTTTCTTGGCAGTAATCTAGTATAATTGATTTCTACCTAAAATTTCCGTTGAAAAGACGATATTTAGTTTAGTGCAAATTTGAGCATATATTATACTTTTAAGTGCACTGACACAAGGTATACCATTTAGCTAGATTTTCTCAATATATAAATAAGGACGATGTGATAGATTCAGTCCATCACCCTTAATGATACGAGCAATTCCTGACTTGTAATGATGTATGTTGAATATCTTCAACAAATGTTTTCTAAGATAAATCATATATATATGGCGAAAACAATCCTTACGAACCTCAGTGTAATAGACAAAAGATGTCTCAAAGTCACTACTTGTAAACAAAATATCACGTACATAAAGTATGAAAAAAATAAATTTCCTCCAACTGACCTTGTAGTATATTAAATTACTTTGTTCCCAATTGAACAAAATAATAATGCTATGAAACTTTAATAATATTGTTTGAAAACTTACTTAAGACCATGAATAAAACTTTTAAGTCTACACACAAGTTTACTTAAATCATCTGCTGCAAAATCCTCCAGTTGCACTATATAGATTTTGTATCTATTTGGCATAACTCCATATCAAAAATAAACTATTAATGCCACGTTCACTCTAAAAGAATTTTAAAAAAAAACTAGAAAGAAATAATTATTTCTTCATCATTAACTATCTATAACTCTTTTAGAGTGAAAACTCTAGCTACCAGTTTAGCTTTGAATTTCACAATCTTTCTTTGAAATTCTTTTAGTTTTGTACGCCAATTTGCAACTAATGAACTTATGATATTTAAGCAAGTCAGTAAGTTTCCAAACACTATAATGTTTCATAGATTGCATATCGCCTTTTATGGCATCTAATCACATACTTGATTGAGGATAAGGAACAACATTTATATAATTCGCTAAATCAACCATGTAATAAATATTATAGTCATGCTCTCACAGATAGACTATATAATCTGATGGTATAATTAATCGTCTTTTTCTGACAAATCTCCCGAGTAAAGGTACAACCACTTCATTCTATAATTGAGAAGTTTGAGAAATTTCATTATAAATTTATCAAAAATAGTACCTTAAACCTCAACAAGTTTAGTTTATGGTACAAGATATTTCACAATTATCTGTATAAGCAAAGACAAAGACACAGTAACTTACAACTTTACAAAAAAAAAAAAAAAAAAAAAAAAAAAGCACAGTAACCTACATTATACTATTAACTTTAATAGTCTAAGAGTAGCCATCCTTTACAACTACGTCAATATCGAGAAACTTTACTGTATGTGATTCCATAATTCTTATACCTTCTTTAAAGTCATAAAATCAATACCCCTTTGAACAACCTATGTAAGATACAAAATAATTCCAAGTAGATTTAAATTCCAACGCACTTAATATTAGATTAGATAATCTCACTTTTGCATAACACCTCTAAATGATTCAAGTAATTTACGCATAGTCCATAACTCAAAAGAAGTTTATGAAACAACTTTGGTAAGAAACACGTTTTTTATGTGAAAATGTTGCATTCAAAATATTAGTTCAAAAAGACCAAATAAATCAGTTATACTAATCATACTCATCACCATGTTCATTATGGTGCAAATATAACTTTCGGCCAAATCTTTTTGTCGGGATTTTTAATTAAGTTACCATCCCAGAATTTACTAAGTATTTGACAAATGACCCTTTAAGCTATTATGTATTGTCATATTTGCCAAAATACTCACTGCCACTATTAAGCTTGACAACCTTTAAGACTAATTCTAACTATTTTATTTTTTACCTCGGTCATTTTACTTCTACAATAATCTATAGAAGTCTTTAGATAACCATTAAGAGTAGACAAAATATCAAGGGATAAGTGTTCCAGACGTTCTAAAATTTGTCACGAAAATGCATTTTAGTCCTAAAACTTGCAAAAAATGCATTTAAGTCCTACAACTTGTCAAAATGTTTCAAACGAGTCCTAAAATTGACGCCAACTAATTTCTTAAAGGAAAAAGCAAACGTGGCCCCCGCGTGGCATTTTTTTAATCGTTTCTCTCTCCTTCATTTAAAAAAAAAAAAAAGCCACGAATGCAGAACGACGCCGTCTCCTCCTTTCTTCTTCACCGTCGTGTTCTCCCTCCCCTCTCCATCTCTACGTATTCTTTCGCTTTCCGAGTGTCCCCTAAGCCCCAAATCGAACTCGTCCGAACCCTAAGCCCTAAATCAAACTCGTTCGAATCCTAAGCCCCAAATTGAATTCGTCCGAACCTTAAGCCCCAAATTGAATTCATCCGAACCCTAAGCCCTAAATTTGATGATCTGCAGTTCTCTTGTGATTTGGGTCCTCATCAACCTCGAGTTCGACGCTCGTCGTGAGTTCGTGTTCTTTCCTTTCTTTGACGTTTGCGAGTTTGTGTGAAGACCTCTTTGCGGGAGTCTGGAAATCTCAGCAGTGAAGCGATTGGCGTCGGGGACGACAACAGGGTCATCGACGATGATGGCGACTCCTCCTCATGCAGGTATCGCTCTCTGCATTATAGCATTTGGGTACCTCATTGTAATGCTACGATTTTTTTTTGTTTTTGTTTTGCAAAGGTGCTTTAATCTCTGCATTATGTAAAACGATGTCAGTTGGCATCCTCATTTCTTCATTATTTGGAGTTTAGAGAGCTCGAGTTTGACACACATTAACTTTATGTTCTCTTCTTTGATAATTGCGAGTTCGTGCAAAGACATGTCTTGTGGGCATCTCGGCGTCTCAATGGCGGAGCGAGCGGCATCGGGGACGGTGATGGTGACTCCTAATGCAGGTATCACTCTCTACATTATAGCATTTGGGTATGTCATAGTAATATTACCATTTTTTTTGTTTTGTTTTGTAAAGGCGTTTTACTCTCTACATTATAACAGCGTTTTACTCTCTGCATTATGGTTGTTTTGCATTTTACAATTCTTGTGATAAATTAGAACATTGCTGCAAATTAGAACATTGCTCTCACTATTGATCATGTAGTTGCATTGTGGTTGTAAAGCGGATTATGCTAATTTGTTGTTTCTGTATTGATTGTTAGTCTTTTATAAAAATATATTCAATTTAGAACTTGAACATTACTTCAATAATTTGATGATTGAAAGTGCTCTGCTTTTTGTTTTTGTTCCCTTGTAGGTCCAATGGCCGAGAACAAAGTTTATGTCACTGTTCGCTATTGAGGTAAATTTAAAGTTGGCCCACCATTGGAATACATAGGTGGAAGGGTTGATGTTGCTAAAATAAGTTTAAGTAAGAGTTCACTGTCTAGTATAATTGAAGCTATTGAGGCTTTGGGTATGTGTGTAGAATAGAGAAACTTTTTTACAGAGTTCCTGGAAGTAAGACTCTTGTAGACGGAATAACTCTTAGGTATTTATGGGATAACTCTGATGTGATGGATCTATTTTATCATTATCTGTGCTTTGAAAATATTAAGCTATATGTTGAGCATGTTGATAATGAAAAGGCATGAGCTGAGATGGGGGGTGTTGAGATGGAAACTAGAAGTATGTCTAATGTGATTGGGAATACTGATGATGACGGGAATCGGGCTGAAGTTGCCAATAGGGATCTAGATGAGGAAGAGGATGATGATGCACATAATTTGGTGGATATGAAACAGTCGAGTGATGATGATAACTTTGAACTGGTTAATATAAAGAAAAAATTAATGGAATTTTCAATAAGACATAGGCTCCAAATTTTAAATTATAGTGAGGCAACTGGTACTTCCCAACCACCGATTATGGATGAGGCTCAATCGTTAGATGATTCTAGATACAAAATAGAGTATGTTGATTTAGATGAGGAAGACAGTCTTCAATCAATTTTAAATGATAAGGGTGATGAAGAGGTTGATGTTATTTCAAGGAGGAGAAGTAGGTTCCCATCATATGATCAAAGTGGTACAAATCCAGAATTTATTGTTGGGATGACATTTGAGGATGCAACTGAGTTCAAGAATGCAATTTTGAAGTATTCTGTGGCTGAGCAAAGAGCAATCAAAAACACTAAGAACACAAAAAGCTTTGTAAAAGCTAGGTGTGCCCAAAAAAATTGTAACCGGATGATCTATAGTGCTCTTGATAGCAAATCTAGGTCATTTCATTTGAGAAGATATATAAATCAACATATATGCAGTATCACTTTCGAGAATAAGATAATGTTTAACATTTATTTAGCTAAGTACTTCATGATTCTCATTTCTGCAATGCCTAAAATCAAAGCACTTGAGTTAAAGAAATTAGTTAGAGAACAATTTAGAGTCACTTTCAGTTAGTGTAGGAGAACAAAGCTGAAAGTATTGAAGGAACTGCAAGGCAATTACAAGAAGGAATATGCACAGATGTACGACTAGTTGGGAGAGCTTTATACTGCAAGCCCTTCAAGCAATTTTAAATTGAAAGTTGAAAAGCCATTGCCAAATTCTCTACCATTATTTGATAGGGCTTACATTTGCTTTGATGCTTGCAAGAAAGGTTTTTTGGCTGGATGTAGAAAGATCATTGGATTAAATGGATGTTTTTTGAGGGGTTTGATCAATGGTGAGTTGTTATGTGCTGTCAGAAGGGATGGCAACAATCAAATGTATCCAGTGGCATGGGTAGTGGTAAGAATCGAGAATAAGGACACATGGACTTGGTCTATCGAATTGTTGAAGTCATACCTCTATATGTGTAATGGTGATGGATGGGCTTTGATAAGTGATCAACAAAAGGTATGATTTTCTTTCTGTTTTCATTTGTAAATTGATTGTGACATTACAATGCTTTTCTTTCTATTTTCATATATATTTTCTTTTTTTGGGTAATCGTCAGGGTCTCGTCTAAACTATAGCTGAACTGTTGCAGAGCATAGGATGTGTGCAAGGCACGTTTATTCCAACTGGGGTGAAAAATACAAAGGAAAACAGTTGCTGAGGTAATTTTGGAGATGTGTCAAGAGCAATAATATGTCAGATTTCGAGATGTATAGACAGAGGTTGAAGGAACTAACTTGGGAAGGTCATGATGATTTATTCCGTATTGAGCCAAAATATTGGTGCAAAGCCTTCTTTGACACCGACATTAAATGTGATGTCGTTGATAATAATTTGAGTAAAGCTTTCAATGGCAGGTGTGTGGAAGCTAGATGCAAGGCCATTGTGAGTATGTTGGAGGATATTAGAATCATGATTATGAATATAATGCATACTTAAAGGGATGGATGTACTAGGTGGACCAGAAATTACGGTCCAAGGATTATGCGTAAGTTACATGAAAATACAAATGTTAGTAGGTATTGCCATTTGATATGGAATGGAAATGAAGGATATGAGATTACAGAAGGTGGTGACAAATATGTTGTTGATTTGAATTTAAAAACTTGTTTCTGTAAAGCTTGGGAACTTAGTGGAATTCCATGTTGTTATGCCATTTGTGCAATACACCATAAGAGAAATGATCCGACTGACTATTTAGCTAAATGCTTCAACAAGGAAAAGTGTATAAGTGCTTATCAATTCATGATGCCTATAGTGAGAGGATAGAAATTTTGGAATAAAGCTAATAAATAAGCTCTTTAACCCCTACCAATGAAGAACATGCTTGGTAGGCCAAAAATGAGTAGAAGAAAGCAACTGATTGAGCTTGTAAGAGGTGATAGAATGACTAAAGAGGGTAAGCAAATGACTTGTTCTACTTGCAAACAAATTGGACATAATTGCAAGGGATGTCCTTTAAAAAAGGTATTTCCTCAACTAACTGATCATCTTAATGCTGGGCATGTCACTTTAACATGTTAATCAATACTTAATATGTGCTTCTCAGGCCAATGCTGGGGCCAATGTATGTACATCCAATGCTCGGGCCAATGTACGTACATCCAATACTCCTGTCAATGTATGTACATCTAGTGCTCATGCCAATGCAAGTATAGCTGAAGCTCATGCTCAATCTCAGGCTAATTCCACTGGTCCAAGGCTCGGAAAAAGACAAGTAAGTTGTCATCTAACCATTATTGTAAGTTTTATATATCAAGGTTCCAATTTAGTAATTATGAATATATATTTAGGCTGAAACTAAAGCAACAACAAGTGTAACTAAAGGAGGATCCGAAAGCCATGCCAATGCTTCTGCAAATGCCAATTCAATAGGAGACAACAGTGGGCATGTTAATGCTTCTACTCAGGCTAGTGCAGATGTAAAAGAATGTAATGCTCGTGCAAATATAAGAGAATGTAGTGCCACTGCTTCTGCTCATGCTAGTGCTGATATTAGAGGATGTAGTGGTGAGGCCAATGCTTTTGGTGAAGTTCGTTCGGATCAAGGGAAAGGTAGTGCACCGGCCAATATAATGGCTAAGCATAGACGTGAAAAAATTCCGGTGAGTAATACCTCAATCCCAAGTATACATGTATTGTGACTATGTTCTCATGTTGAATAGATTTTTTATTATTTCAGTTTAAAAGACATGCCATTGAAAATTACATGATACATAGAGAATCACAAGCCAAGAGGATGAAAATGGTAGGGTTTGGTGTTGACGCAAATACTATGACAAACCTTCATATTTGCAAGGTGAGTAATATTTTTAAAATTTTATAATAGCAATTGCTTATCTCCTTAAGCTAAAAAGATGCTCATTCTTATGTAGCCTAATACAATTGGTGCAAGAATCGTTAACCTACCAAAGAAAGGGGTAGTTTCAAGAGCTACGTCAACAGCAAAGGTGCATTCCCAACTCAGTGCACAACCTTAGTCATATCATGTATCAGCAACTCCTCAAAAACAAATTGCGGTGACGCCGAAGCCACTATTACAACCCAAGGCCACTTCCCAACATCAGTCATATCATGCAATAGTAGCTCCTCCAAAGCACGTTGTAATGAAGCCAACGGCACTATCGCAACCTCAGGCCAATTCCCAAGCTTAGTCATCTCAAGCTACAATAGCTCAGAAGCATTTTGGTTTAAAGCAAAAGGCACCATCACAACCCCATGTAAGTTCCCAACCTCAATCATCTCGTGCAACATTACCTCCTCGAAAGCATGTTGCACTGAAGCCAAAGCCACTATCACAACCTCAAGCCAATTCCGAAGCTCAGTCATCTCAGGCTACAATAGCTCAGAAGCATCTTGGTTTAAAGCAAAAGGCACTATCACAACCCTAGGCAAATTCTCAATCTCAATCATCTCGTGCAACATTACCTCCTCGAAAGCATGTTGCGATGAAGCCAAAGCCATTATTACAACCTCAGACTCAATCATCTCAGGCTACAACAACTTCTCCAAAGCCTATCGCTGCGAGACCATATATAAGGAAAAACGCCATAATTATAAATCAAGTGAAGGCTCAACCTAATGGACCATGGAGACTATCATATTGTATTGATATGTTTGCTGAAATTGGTGTTGTTAGGTGAATTTATATAAATTATTAGCTGGTTTTTTGTATGAGACGTGTATCGTTTATGCATAGAACCTTTTCTGCACTGAAAGTGCATATTTTGTTGAACAGAACCTTTTGTGCACTGAAAGTGCAAGCATTTTGTTGAACAAATCCTTTTGTGCACTGAAATGTAAGCATGTTGCTTTGTCAATGAATCGTGTTTCAACGAGTTATGTGGGATGCTTGGTTTTGGTTTGGATAATGCACGAAAGTGGTTGCTCTTCAGGATTGTTAATAGGTAATTACTGAAATTGGCCATATAGAATTTTTATTGTTCCAATACTTTTGTCATTTTCTTTCCCATACATTTTTCTCGAGTTCCTCGAAGGCATTAATGGCAACCGATACTACCACCTCTTATTGCTAATTTTTCATTTTAGATGATGGGGTTTTGCTCGACGTGGTCTCTATGGCCCGCATTGGATGATTCATGGAAGATTTGATTAGGTAACTTAGGTATTGTAGCCGACTGCTTTGATTTCACTTGATTTTTTACACATTCCATTTAAGGCAAGCTCGTTATTAAAATCATAAAGAAATCACCAATTAACAATCTCGATTGCATAATAAGGGAGTTGTCACCATTTTTCGAAGTTCCAAATTTATTCTGGTGGCAATAGCTCATGTAGTGCTATTGACAAGCACACAAATCAAGCAACATTTTGCAATGCGAAAATAATTTCTCGCATGGCAAGCAACCGGTCTTGCAAACTACAAACTCACATCAAATTTCATTCCCATCTCAATTATCCACAACTAGTGTTCAAATTTACAAACTTAGAAAGAAGGTACTATGGAAGACTTAGAAATTCCTCACCAACTTTCACATTACATATAACCAATACAGCGATATAACACATGCATAGAATGAATGCCGATTGATATAGCATACTTCCTTTCTTTACTCGTGCAAGCTCCTCCTTTAAACGTCTATTTTTTGCCTTTTGAGTCTTCATTTCAGCTAGCAATGAGCTCACATCGACTCTGTCACCCCTCGATTGGCTTGATTTCTTTCAAGGAGGTCAACTATCATGTCCCTCACATGATCTGGTATCTTTGGATCCACCCACATGAAGAAATTACAGCAACTTGGACTATCAAACTTAGCACATCCATGGAACCTTCTTCCTGCATTTTTCCTTGTCTTTGCCATAAGAATTGGCGATTGAAGACCACAATAATATGTTGGCTCTGAGTTGACCTCATTAGGAGTTACGCCACTTGATTCAGATGTTGCCGTCCTCATTCTTCTAGGCTTCGTATTATAGGAACCTAATAGAAGTATATTAGCTATATTATGATTCCTTCATAACGTCTTCATATTAGTAACTTCTACATAATACAATGTGTTTACTTGAGAGATTTAGGAGATGTTTTCAATTTTCAAAAAACATCTCTCTTTTCATATGCACTAGATGAATAGACAACCATAACTTATTTTTGCATCAATGTTCTAATTTGTCACTAGTATTGGAGAATGGAAAACAACAAAATGCTATAATGCAGAGAGCGATACCTGTGTGAGGAGGAGTTGCCATCGCCGTCATTGACCCTGTCGTCATCCCTGACACCAATCACTTTGCCGTTGAGATGTCGAGACTCCCGCAAGCGAGATCTTCGCACGAACACGAAATCGTCAAAGGAAGGAAAGAACATGAACTCACGACGAGCGTCGAGCTCGAGGTCAATGAGGACCCAAATCGCAAGATAACCGTAGATCATCAAATTTGATTTGGGGCTTAGGGTTCAGACGAATTCGATTTGGGGTTTAGGGTTCGGATGATATCGATTTGGGGTTTAGGGTTTGGACGAATTCGATTTGGGGCTTAGGGTTCGAACGGGATCGATTTGGGACTAAGGGTTTGAACGAATTCGATTTGGGGTTTAGGGTTTGGACGAGATCGATTTAGGGCTTAGGGTTCGGACGAATTCAATTTGGGGCTTAGGGGACACTCGAAATAGAGAAAGAAGAAGTAAAGATAGAGGGGGGAGGGGGAACATGACTATGAAGAAGACATATAGACGGAGGGGGAGACGACGTCGTTCTGCATATGTGGCTTTTTTTTTTTTTTTTTTTTAAAACTATTCGCAACGGAGGAGAGAGAAACGATTAAAAAAAGCCACGCGGGGGCCACGTCAGCTTTTTCCGTTAAGAAATTAGACGACGTAGATTTTAGGACTCATTTGAAACATTTTGACAAGTTGTAGGATTTAAATGCACTTTTTGCAAGTTTTAGGATTGAAATGTATTTTCGTGACAAGTTTTATGACTTCCGGAACACTTATCCCAAATGTAACTTAATGTACAAGTACACATTTAAAGAGTTACATGCAAAATCATATAATCACGTTTGGGCAGAATATATGACATGCAGTTGTACACTCCCCACATAATAGCGGTTATGAAAATATATTCTAATCTTTGTGAATTCATCACCTTTGGGCATATGAACCACTAGAATTAATTACTCCTCTACCACACCATCATGTATCTGTCCATGAACTAATACATAATCACCTCCTTCAGAAGTGTGACTATGCATTAGACCAAAAAACATCTAAATCATTATACAAGACTGAAATTTTTCAAATCCAATCAAATGTGCCACTTTGGTGGTCACAACTTAATTGAATTTTTGAAACTATCTCATACCAGAGATACAAACTTTACTTCTTACACACACCATATACATGTGATTTTAACTTTAGTAATAGGGACAGTCAATCACTAAAATCACATGTCATGCTAATTATACTGTTTTATTCATTAATAAAATTAATCATACATATATGTAAATAACCTATTTTGATAGACTCCAATAAGATCACCGATCATAGCAATACAAGAAACTTTTCATAACATAAAAGAAAACATTTATTGTGCATCCAGATTACAGATTACTAGAACATAAAGAAGAATGCTGATCCATATGATTTATCACAAGTTATTATCAATAGCAATATAAGGTTTTGTAACTTTTATAGTTTCTCATCACCTCAATATATAGTTCAAATACTATTTCATAATGGTTGTATCTCATGAGGCCAACTTCAGTTCACAATAAAGTTTAATTTTTATTGATGAATCATACTTTTATAATTTTTTTTTTTGTGACCCAGGGAACCTGCGCACCATACCAACACGTGACAGCTCGAAAGGCCTGGGGTAACAGGGGGTAAACCTTGGGGGCAACACGTGCTAGCCACCACACACGTTCAACCGGGTAAATCACCCTGCGACGCCTGGGAATCAAACTCCTCCCCTTGCGTTAGGGGGAGAAGCTTGCCGCCAGCAGCGCCACCCAGGTGGGTGGTCACTTTTATAATGTTTATATGATACAATACTAGTAACCCAACACTTATATTTCCAAAATCACAAAAAAAAATACGCAAAAATCCACTAAAATACACGTATTTATGGTTTTGTATGTATTTTCACATCCATAAAATTATCAAACATGTAAAATAAACACACCACAACATAGAGGATGAATATACGAATCCAACGCCGCCAGCCATGCGCTGATCAAATGCTCCACACGCCCACACGCG
This sequence comes from Eucalyptus cladocalyx, assembly GCA_017140615.1. Classification (NCBI taxonomy): domain Eukaryota; kingdom Viridiplantae; phylum Streptophyta; class Magnoliopsida; order Myrtales; family Myrtaceae; genus Eucalyptus; species Eucalyptus cladocalyx. The sequence goes on from CM029519.1 coordinate 1,529,241, forward strand.
TCGCCTGAGTGCGCGATGCGTGGAGCTCACGCGCGGGCATATCTTGACCGGCCAAAAATGGGCCAACTGGTTCTTGGCTCGACCATCTGATTGCCTGGGTCAACGGTCGGGTCGGGTCGGGTCAAGCTCGGGTTGCTGACGTCATCGTGACGTTAGCACACGCGTGCGGCCTCCCCCGGCGATGTGCCGCCCATGGATTTGATCGTTCCAACAAGCCCAGTCCGAATTTTTGATTTAATTTTATTTTTTATGGAATAAAAAATAAGAAAATCACAAAATTAGGGCAAAAATTTTATGCGTTTGAGTTCTAGGGTTATGGTTGCTCTAATACCACATATTGGATGCAAAACGCGCAACTCCAAGATCTCCATAACCAAAATAAGAACATGCATAATTGAGTAAAAAGATTAACGCACCTGTTTTGGGATCGAAAAACAGATGTTCCAAGATCTCCATCGTTCTTGAAGTGGAAGCGAAAAACCGATGTTCCACACGCAAGTCCTTCTCCTCTATTGCCTTCCATATCATTGGCTCAATGAGACGACCCCCTCACCCTTGAATGTTAGGTTAACGCTCCATTGGCTCAATGAGACGACCCCCTCACCCTTGAATGTTAGGTTAACGCTCCTTATGTGATGATACGTGTGAAAATTAGGGTTAGATAAGAGACTTGAGCACTATTTATAGAGTTTCTAACTAGGTCCCCTTATTACGGGCCAAGCTCGACTCAGCCCACACTAGCAAACTCCATATTAGACTAATTAAAAAACCTTCTATCCCACCTTAGACCAACCCCATTTTACAGTAATCATAAAACAATAAATTATAATATCAATTAATGTAGTCCACATTAGAAAAACTCTTATATGTTCTACTATTAATCTCTCCTTACTGGTTCAAATTAGTGTCTAGCCATATGTTAGTCGCAATCTGGGTGGTCTGATGACTCTTTAGTCCTCTCGATCATTTTAGCCATGTCCTTTGGTGAGTTTTCATGTCCCTGGTGGTCGGAACACAACAAATCAGTCACTAGAGTTCCTATTGTGATCGTTTCCTCCTTACTGATCCAAACCAGTGATTGATTCCGTCACCAGCACTAAACTGAAGCCTCTAATGCTAATCTGCCCCACCCCCGCAGTCCTCTAGTGGTCTTGAACTCCCTCTGACATTCCTTGGTGTTGTTGTGCCTTGGTGATCACTCGTCATAGCTCAGTTCACATGATTAACACACACAAAGTAATTGTCTGAACTCAAGCTTAATGAAGCGAGGACACAATAGGTGTTCAAGGCTAGAGCTCACTTTAGGAAGATCATTTTTGCAAATAATAATGTGTTAGGATGTTAGAATGGCCATGTTAGCCCTGAATGAGTTTGATTGCAATGAATGTGCTTGATGAATTGATTATGTCTATTATGCAAAAATCATATAATCATGTATTTCTGTGATAGATCTGAGAAATGCCATGATATGAGCTTGTTATTGTGCTTTTTTATGCTCAATGTCTTCATGACATTCATAAATGATTCAAAGAACTTTCCAACAAGCTATAGAACGTCCCAATCCAGTATCATTTACTACCTGAAAACGGCTTTGAAAAATCAATGTATAGTTTCTAGAAATTTGATGTGGTCTAGTATAATGGTTTCGGATGACCTTTGCTACTTGTCCATGGATTTTTGTGCTTCAAATCTTAAATCAGTGCTTTAATGAAAGTTTCTCAAAACATGTTTCTCTACAACATAATTTTTCACATAATTTTTGGAAATCATTTGGTCGATGCTCAAAAAATTGTCCTCAGTTCTGCAAGTTTTTGATTCCCTGACTTGTGACCATATGATTGTCAATTTTTTGCTGATTTTCATGCTCAGATTTTGAGGTCTCTATGTCTCATGAAAGTTGTTCATATTGATATTTACTGTAACATTTCTTTTTTTCCAGATTTTTTGTAGTAGATTTGGTTAAGGAAGTCTCTAATAGATCGTCCTTAGGTCGTTCTCTCTTGTTTAAGCCCGACTTAAGGATTTTGAAGTCAAATCCTTCAAAGAATTTGATTTCCATTTATATGCTATGCTGTGGTAAATTTTAGATATTTTTGGACATCGTTTAGTAGGATAAACATGCATGAATATATTGCTGCCCTGCTCTGTTCCTGATGCGTTGTTCTGTGTTTGGATTTTTAGAAATTCATGTATAGCTTATCTTAGGAAACTTCCTTCATGGAAGTTGTTCCTTATTGAGTGCTTGATGTGGCATAATTTTTTTAGGACCAATTATTCATGAGTCACACTTCAATTGCTTGAATCTTGTATGCCATATTCTGACATGCTCTGTTTTCCCTTTATGACTTGTCTCTGTTGTAGCATTTTTAGGAAACTATGCTTACTTTACTAGCTTTCGATGCCTTAACGAGTTTTGTTCCTCATATTCTGAAATTCGTACACAAAAATTTCTAAAATATAAAAGACTTTTTGACATGCTTTTCAAACCCCTCAAATTATGCAAGACAATCTGAAATTTCATATTTTGATTGACCCGAATCCAATTTCATATTTATGAAATTTCAAGCCCATAGGAAAATTCTTTTGGTATTCTTTGCAATTCAATTTGACATGATTTTATTGAATTCTTGATTCATGTTTAGAATGTTTGTGATGCTTGATCAATTGTACCCTTATGCACCCGACCTCGCCTTAATGACTAGATGTGATTCTTGGTTTGATAAAATCCTGTCCCTATCTGACATTTTCCTTAAAAATCTCAATTTGACATAAAATTTGTCCAAGTTTGGATCATATTTAGAGCATTTGCAATGCCTAATTAGTTGTGCTCTTTGATACACCAAATCTAGCTCTGATGGCTAAATGTGCTCCATAGCATTGAAGAAATTATGTCTCTTTTATCGAATCTTTTTGCAATAATGTATTTTCTTGCCAATTGTTCATGAAATCTTTATGGGCATCACATGAGTACTCGAAATCTCTTATTTCGTTTTGCTGATATAACTCGCTGAATTTTTCCCCAGCAGAAGCAACATATATTGATCGTTTCACTTACTATAAAATGTGTGTAAATGTGTTCAACGCATGATGGATAAATAAGTGATCTAGTGTTGGCTCATTGATTTGTTTGATTGATTGAGAACCAAGGTCCAATGACCTGTATGCATGTTTACTTGTAAACAATGCGTGTGATTTTTAGATGTATGTATAGGTGTAATGCATGTACTTGTGGGATACTTTGGGTGACACTTAGAACCCAAATTAGGATTTTGTTAATATTAGTCACCGTTTGTGAACACAAGTGATGGCTAATAATTGCACACCATTAAAATGATCAAGTAGGAGTCTTAGTGTGGCTTGTTGCATGAACAAACAAAGGTCGACCCTAAGGCCATTCTTGATTGTTTGATTATTTTTCTTTGGATGCTTGATGTGGAATAACATGCTTGTTGATTACCATGAATTACCTATTTGACTGCCATGAGTAACTCTGAGGTCTTTTTTTAATTGATACTTTAGTTCAGTCATAGGATAGAATTATAATAGGCCCATGGAGGTGGCTGTCCCGTAGACCTCAAGATGACGAATGGCCGATTTCCAATATGACCCTATCTTTTTATTGTTCATTCTCCGATATATGTTTTGGGTTATTTTGGCATTGTATAAATACCCAATGAGTTGCCGGTTCTTTTATCGCACTTAGGATTGCATGCTAGATTTATTACTTTCCTTAAACTGTCTTGGGTGTTTTACTTACCGCACCGTCCTTTAAATTCTTATTGTTTGCTTTCTTTCCCTTCTTTTAAGTAGAAGTAGAATGGCTTGAAACCGACCATCCACATATAATCGCCTTGCTAGCTTCATATTGCATGAAAAAGTAAAAATACACACATGGTCACCTTAGGAAACACGACAACTGTTAGGCACCGAAAATGCATCAATAGAAATTTTAACGTAACCCAAGTCCTCGAATTTTAGAATCTCTAATTGTGCAAATATTGAGAGATTACTCTTGACTCTTGATTGGTTTTTCTAGCCAACCCATACAAATGAGACTAGGGGCAACTCCTAAAACTACATTTTAAGTTGTTTAATACAACTAATAATGAACTTAATAAAAAATGAACCTGTCATGCAGGGTATGGATTTCGACGAGATTCACCTTGATTTAGCATGCTCGATCGAATTTAGCAAAATGATGAAGTGATGCCGTCTTTAGTGGTATGACCTTGAGAGGGCTATCATAATAAAAGTACCATTAAATTCGCCTTTCACACCCGATCTCCTTTTTTTTTTAATGTGTATTGTATGTATGGATACAAATCATGACACCTTTCCATTGGGTAGGGTATTAGTTTGAGAGAACCCGCATTTGTGTAGATCTCAAACTCATTCAGCCGAAACCAAATGTGAGGTGATGACGTCTTTGGTAGACACGACCTCAAATGCAAACTCGAGAGCAAATATTGTCAAACACCATCCCTCCCCGATGAAGCTTGCGAAGGGCGAGTCGTGACAAATAGTTAATGAAAAATATTTTCATTATTTACAGTAATTTAAATCTAAACAATTTCATGGATGATAACAATATTTTTAATCAATTCATTTTTGTAAACAATAAAAATAATCATTTTTCAAAAATATTAATTGCTTTAACTTGATAAGTTTTATGATTTGATTATACTTTTGGAAAGTTTTGAAATAATTGTACTTTTATAATAAGTTTTACAACTTCTAGTACACTTATCTTTTATTATTACTACTATTACTCCTACCATTACAATTATTATCAATAACAATAATAGTAATAGGTATACTAAGTGTTGAGATATGAAATATACTCAACGTTGTACTCGCTTTTAAAATAAATAGTCGCGCGCTCAATTTCAAGTTGACACCAGAATTAGAGTTGTCGACTACATTCGTCGGACACCTTTTATTATTCTATGGGTTTCCCTTCATTAGGCATGACAGTTTTCAATAATTCTTTTATCCGTGCGCATTTAAGCTTGCATACTTAAGGCTTTCATCATCACATCGATCTTCATGTGGGGGGAAGTGCTAAAATAATAAAAAATGTTATTCTTATTTTTGGTTTGAAAAAGAAAATTTTAGTTTATTCTTCTATTAGTATAATATTTTATTTTAATTGATCGTGTTGGGTAATTAACATTTTGCTTAAGCTGAATTACTTATTGTTTCTAGGTTAATATCCTAAAAACCCCCCACCAAACTAATTTTTTAATCATAAAAAACTCAAAAATGGTACGTACACCTATGATAAATTTGCCATAAACTAATTTTTTGACTACTAAAAAACCCAAATAAGTACGTCTGTGACAAACTTACCCTCTATTAACTTCTATCAAATTTGTTAACCTAGATAACATATGATAACGTGGCATGTCTACATGGAAATCCATTGAGTAAGTATCACGAAAAATCTTAGATTAGTACACCTGCGACAAATTTAACAGTACTCCTATGATAAGTTTAAGAGTAAATCTATGATAAATTTGGGATTTTTTGTGGCATTAATCCTATGAATTTTTTCACGTGGACTTGTCAAGTCACCATAACATATCACTATGTGCTATTCACGTCAGCAAATTTAACCGTAATATTTGGTGGGGGTAAATTTATCACAACGGTACTAGTTTAGAGTTTTTAGTGGTAAAAAAAATAGTTTTTGATAAATTTGTTACGGATTATTAGTTTGGGATTTTTAATAGTTAAAAATTTCGTTTTAGATAAATTTGTCATAAGTGTACTACTTTAGGTTTTTTTTTTTTTTTTTTTTTTTTTTTTTTAGTTTGAAATATAAGTATCATTTATAAGATTACGTACAAGAGCTTAGGGGCATTCCCCAACATTACAAAGATAACTAAGAATGTGGAAAAATGGAGTGAGAAAGTCTCCATATGGTAGCCAATATTACATTTGTTTAACAAGGTCCAAAGTTTTTGTAATGTGAAGCTCGCCCTTTGACAAGTTTACGAATTTTAGCCACAATGATGGGGACATCATTTGACTTATTTTGGAAATGTCTGCAATTACATTCCATCTAAATGCATTATATGGTTGCTTACATTGAGAAGCCTTGCCACCAAGTCGTTGCCGTTGGCAACCCTAATCATCCATTGGAGTTCATCATTCCATCCTCATAAAGAACGACGGATTCCGTATTGTGCGAGGATAATACACCATATGCTTCCAATTCACATGCACTAAAAGAATAGATGATCAAGATTTTTCAGACCAACCAAATAGAAATTATAATGGATTCTCACTGCAGGCATCCAATGTGCTATGATTTCCGTTGTTGGTAGCTATTTGTACAAGCCGCCTGATAAAATTATGTTTGCTAACCCCACCTATCCATATTAGTTGATAACATCCCACAACCAATGCCATGCTCCTGAGTTCATTGTATAACTTTTTGCAACAATAACTTTGCCTAGATATAGTTGAAGCTAAAGTTAGTCTTAGTTTAAGAATACCACACCGATTCCATGCTAGTTTGGGGTTTTTGGTGGTAAAAAAATTAGTTTGGGTAAAGTTGTCACAAAAGTCTAGAGTTTGGGACACTTGAAGTGCCAAAACTTGGCACGAAGGGACACTTAAGTGCCAAAACTTCGAAAACGTACACTTAAGTGCCAATTTCAAAATAAAATGGATCACTTAAGTGCCAAAACGGCGTTGTTTTGCACGCTAACATGGCGACAAATTGCAAAAACGACGTCATTTTGTGTCGATGTGTAAATAATTAATTTAAAATTAATTTAATTAAATTTAAACTTAATTTTATTTAAAATATTCTAAAAAATTAAAAAAATAAAAAAATTTAGAAATAGGGGGAGGGGGCGAAGGGGTGGCCGAGGGCCGAGCCTTGCCACGTTGCTACCTCCCCGCCGTCGCCGGCCCTTCCTAGCGACGGAGGGGGAGGGTCGGCCGGGGTCGCCGGCCATCGGCCGATAGGCGGCGAGGGCCGCGAGCCCTCGCCGATCGCGGTGAGGGCTACAACCCTTGCCCCAAATCTGGGCGAGGGTTTGCGGGCCCTCATCGCCTCCCCGCCGTCATGGGGAAGGGCCGGCGACGGTGGGGGAGCATCGGTTGGGGTCGCCGAGCTCTAGCCAAGGGCCGGCGGTGAGGGCCCATGAGCCCTCGCCGGATCTAGGCGAGGGCCGCAACCCTCGCCCCCAAATCTGGGGGAGGGCTTGCAGGCCCTCACTGCCTCCCTGTCGTCGCTAGGAAGGGCCAGCAACCGTGGGGGGAGCATCAGCCGAGGTCCCTGGCGAGGGGCCGGCGGCGAGGGCCCGCAAGCCCTCGCCGTCGATCGGCCTGGGGCCAACGACCCTAGCTAACCCTCCCCCTCGTCACCGGTCCTTCCGGCGACGGCGGGAGGCGATGGCAACGAGGGCTCGGCCCTCAACCGCCCCTTCCCCCCCCTCTTTTTAATTTTTAATTTTTAGAATATTTTAAATAAAATTAAGTTTAAATTAAATTAAATTAATTTATATTAATTATTTACACATTAGACACAAAACGACGTTGTTTTTGCAATTTGTCGCAACATCGCATGTAAAATGACGTCGTTTTGCACCCAACTCGCCTGAAAATTGCCACGTCGGCAAATTGGCCGGATTTTGGCTGGAGTGGCACTTAAGTGTACATTTCCGAAATTTTGGCATTTAAGTTTCCCTCCGTGCCAAGTTTTGCCATTTGAGCTGAACTTCTGCCCAAAAGTCCATAGGTCAGAAGTTAAATATATTCTACTAGAAAGTGACACTACATTTTATTTCAAATTTCTCTTCTTCTTATCAACTTTTATCACATCACTTTTTACTGTATTTCTTGTTATGTGCTTCACATTGGGATTTAGATAACTAAGCAACTCTCTAGTAGCCTCTTGTTCTACAAAAAATGAGGTGTAATTGTGTTTGATTATCGCTTTTGCTAGCTTGCTTTTAAACACAGCTTGATCAAATCATTTCATGGAATCATCAACTTTGGCCTCTCGATTAGGACAACTACTTAAATGACGCAACAAAATTTTTGTCCCACGGCTAGCCATATAAGTTAATTTGCACCACTTACACTTGGCATTTTTCTTGCCATCTTCATCTGTGAATTTTTCGAATTTAGACCATACAACAGAAGTGCATCTTTTCAATCGCTTAGAGTAAGTAGAGTTATTTTCCTCATCCTCATGAACTAAGAATGCAACTCTACATCTCTTGCGTCATTCTATAACTGAATATTCTTCTTGATCCTCGTTAGATCATGACATGTCAACTAATTAGTTAGAGAAAACATGAATTAGAACAAGTTATGAACATTGAAAGAAAAGATAACATGTTATATTTCTATTTAACTTTAAATCAAACAAGCAAAAGCAACTCCCTTCAGCTTAATACAGGTCAACCCTAGTTTGCATGATGCTATCACGAGCCCAATATGCAAAAATGTTAGTCAGGAGCAAAACTTCCCTTCTTTTCTCTCAAATGCAGCATAAACAAACCAATGCCAATGATACCCTATAGCTTATCAGCCAAACGAAAGCACGTAATCGCGCACCATCCCATACAAAATAGTGTTGATTCACTATTGGTCTTGAGTTCTTTGCAAAAACGTAGTACAAGCTGAATTGGTCTTGAATTCTTCACAAAAATGTGTCTCTAGGTCTTGTCTATGTTATGTTAAAATTTCGTGATTTTTGAAGTTGTTTTACTTATGTAATGTTTGTGATTTCTAAAGGCGTGCAAACTGCTTTATGGGACAATTTTGGGATTTCAAATAAATTCCCTCTTGAAAATATTTGAAATTGCATCATCGAAATGTTGCACGATGGTGTGAATGTGGTGAATGCCATTGGTCCCCATGATGACAATGCCCTGGGTTGTGGTAGAGATGCCTAAAAAGGTAACTAGGTTCTCTTGGATGTCTAGGGGTGTGACACAGTTCTCTAGATGTCCTTACGATGTTGGGATGGGTGTGAGATGTCTGAGGGGTGTAACATGGTTCCCTCCAAATGCCGGGAGGTGTAACATGGTTCCTCCAAATGCCCTAAGAATAGGGATGCCTAAAGGGATAATCGGGTTCTTCTGAATGTCTAAGGGGGTATAACAAGGGTCCCCCAAATGACCTTGTGATACCGTGTGGGTGCAAGATGCTAGGGAGTAACAGGGTTCCCTAGAAGATGATGTCAGCTGAGTTTTCAAATCAAATATAATTATTGAAGTTTCCTAAGTCTCATTTGTGCATTGGTTTACCAATTTTAGTGAATTTCATTTTTGTGCCAAACTGTTACTTTAATTTTGAAGAAAGTTCTCAGGCAAGTTGACTTTAAAATGCTTTCCCATATTTTGTATTTGGAGTTTTTCCTCGCATGCACAGTGATAGATTTACATAGTATAGACTAGTAGACATTCCGCTTGCTAAGTTCATACTCACTGATTGTTGATTTTCCTCTTTTAGATTAGTAGCCATGCAGATCTTGCCAACCTCTCCACCTTGATTAGTTGTGGTGTCCCCATTGACTTTTCATGGCACCTTACCGAGTTCAAGGACCCTGACTTTCTTGAAATCACCTTTGTGAAATGTATTTCGATATTGATCATATACATAGGATCCCCAGCGAGTCCCGTACTTCTGGGACTCGTAACGGTATATGTTGAGCTGGTGGGTAAATGGTGGGGCCTATCCCACACCCTGGTAACGATGGAGCAATAATGGTAGCAACGTTGTGGAGCGAGGCAGGGACCGGAGGATAATGGAGTAGTATTTTTGTAGGCTAGGCAGTGATTTTTTGGATATACCATGGGCGATGGTTAGGTGATAGTATGTATATTTGGGCTTACAAGTCGGGAGAACATGATTGATAGTGTTTTTGGTGCTGTCAAGGATGCAATACCTTTGGTTCCCCAGTGTACCCCAATCGTTGTCACTTAAAGTACATAAATAAGAAATAAAAATGAGATCGCTTGGTTTATATCTTCTGTGTGTATTCATTTGAGTTTGATATGTCCTAGGTTGTTCTTTGTCCATACATGCTTCTGCATGCATAAAAAGTGAAAGAATATGTTAATTGCATGACATACTGGGGGTGTCACATGTGCTGTAGAGGCAAACAACGGAGGCACATGACGAAGTGTTGCGGTTGGGTCAATTGTATGAGTTAAGGGAGCTTTGTGTAATTGTTAGGTTGCTCACTTAATATCGAAAATGGGTAAAAAATGGGTTAGACGTTATGACCCATTTTTAACACATATAATCGAACTTAAAACTTTTTGGATCCATTTTATTGGACCTTTATATATTTATAATTCATGTACAACCCATTAATATAAAATATAAATAAAAAATAGTCATGGACTCATTTTGAAACCCCTTGTCACAAGTGTACTAGTTTGAAGTTTTTCAAAGTATTAATCCATTTTTTTCTAATTGATTATGCTTATTTCATTATCGTCATCGCCGTTGTCATCGTCATCATCATTATTAGTGTTATTACATTTCTTTCAATTTTGATACTTTATAGTTATTAGTTGGTCATGCTTTTTTTATTAGTGGTTTTGTCAAATTAAATACTTATTGTTAATTGATCTGTTCTTTTCATTAGAATTTTTACTTAAGTTATGTTATTTTTATAATAGTTTTTGATATTTTTCTTATTTTCCATTACTCTTTTAACTTGTGCGAAAGCTTAATTGGCCCTGCTTCACATTTGGGTGCAAAATGAGTTAACAAATGGCGAGTTTTGCCCCAAAGCCTTGAACTTAATACTTTATTTTCATAAAAGAGCACTTTGAATTATATTTATTTATTGAGAGTGCTTTGTGCTATGAAAGCATCTACATGTCTTTTCTTAATTTTTTTTTTATAAACTTTAATATCTCATACATTTAAAAGAAAATAAAGAACTTGCCTTTTTTGATTTGAAGAAAAAATTCTGTCAGTAGAGGTTGAATATTATGTATCGTAAAATATAGTTTTCTAATTAAAATATTTACAAATTATTTAATTTGAAAATATTTCATACTATATAATTTTCAAACATGTGTGACAAAATAACTTTACAAGTATCACTATCATTAATTATATAACTTAATATCATATATAATTACATAAATTCCTCTGAAATCTCTTTTTTTTTTTGAAAAAAAAAAGGTAACTTGCTTTACAAGTACAATGTTATTGTAGACATTCTTACTATAATAAAATGATAGTAAACTAGTATAAAGACATATCATAAAGTCCCTAATAAAAATTAAATAAATTAAAGTGTCATAATTTAATGTATAATAACTAAAAACTATTATAATAATATAATAACAAAGGATTATTTATTTATTTAATTTAACATAAATAGAGTATGGCAGTAAGTATATTAATGATATTGTCAAGAACATAAAAAAAAAATGTAATAATATCTTGAAAATGAGGAAAACTTATATTTTTTTAGGTTAATAACATAAAAAAAAACCTCAAACTAGTATACTAATCCTATATTTAACCGAACTAATTATGGGTTACAAAAAATCTCAAACTAGTACATCTGTGCCACATTCATCTCAAATTAGTCCACCTGTGCCACATATATCCCAAACAAATTTTTATGTCACAAAAAATCCCAAAGGGATATATCCCACCTCACATTTACCCAAAACTAATGCACTCATGCCACGTTTACCTTCATAATTTGGAGTGGATGTGACACGAGTATGCTATTTTGGGATTTTTTTTATTATATAAAAATTAGTTTTGGGTAAATGTGACATAGATGTACTAATTTTGGAGTTTTTATGATACAAAAGTTAGTTTGGAGTAAAAGTGACAAGAATGTACCCGTTTAAGTTTTTGTAGTATTAGCCCTATACATGATAGTAACTTATGTTAAAATAACTTTTTCATGCCATAATGGGAAGTTTTGAGGTTTTCCCATAAATGTGTGTGACGTGAAAAGGTGAAAGTTAAGTCACCTAAATGCTTTGGCACAAAGTGCTGTCAACAAGTAAATAAGATTGAAACCGTTTGGGGAAAAATAATAAGCCAAATGGCATAATTTAATATGTTTTTCTTCAAACCTCCACTTTACGATTATTATTTTTTATAGATATAGATAGATAGATTCCTGCTAACCTGTGAGAAGATTTGTTTGGTAGAGCATTTTAGTCGAGGATCCAGTGAAACAAATGAACGCATTACACTGATTCCTCACTCCCTCCGCCTTTTCTCTTCCGATTTACATGCAATCCAATATCCTTGCTCTCTCTCTCTCTCACTGTCGCACACGCGTTTGTGTGCATCAAGAATAGTCTTTTGATAAAGGCCTAACCTCATTTCTCATTTTCATAATTTCTCATCGATAATTGCAGATCAGAATTTACATGGTTTCTTGGTATCTCTGTAAAGAATTTCTCCTCCCTCAATTGTTAATACTGCCTTACTAAGTAATGTACTTGTATAAGGGAAAAGCTAAATATGTTAAAACTAATACATACCAATTGGTATTGAGTGATGTGATTGACTCTTATTATCGAACATATTTTTGGTCAAATGTCTGTTAAGAGTTAGCCATATCATTTAATATATTAATTCTATAAGGGTCACATTAACAAACGACTTTGGAACACTTATCAAGTGTACCCAGAAGAAAAGTAATTTCTTTTTCTCAATATGCTGATTGTCATAAGACAATTTATGTATTGAAAATTGCACATTAGAAGGATCCATTTCGTAAATCGGTATTGACATACCTACAATAATTTGAATGTACTTATAACACCTCCCTCTCTGTCTCTCTGTCTCTCTCTTTCTCTCTCTGTCTCTCTCTCTCTCTCTCTCTCTCTCCGTTTGTGTAATTTCTGGGGTTTGTAAATCTGTCAGTGCGGATTCGTTTGGCATTTTCTTATAATGACGGTGCGCTTGATTTCTCCCTCGTCCCTCCCTTTCCATCGCACATGCAGTTCCTCCGTGGGGAGCAGTGGTTGGAATAAGTGGATTTAGATTTGACTTTAATCTTTGGAGATCTTCGAAGAATTTAAGAAAATTGGCTTCCACATGAATTTTTAAAGTCGAAAAGTTTTATGTTTTTTAGGACAGAAAGTGGAGCGTAGCAAGAGAGAAGGGGGAAAGCAGCCCCCTCCTCCCAGTTGCTCTCCATCATTTGCCCCTCGGAGATGCAAAACCCATCCCTTTTCCAAAACATATCTAGTTGTGGAAGAATATTATATTCACCAGTCACTACAAGACAAATTCTCCGCCAACAACCTTCTCTGCATTGTTTTGGGTTACTATAACTATCCACTCTCTCACTAAACTTCGCATTTTTCTTAACTAATGGTTGATATAGGGTAAGTACTACAAGTATGAATCTACTGAACAAGCAGATTTAGCAAGTTCCTTTTTCTCATAAGCACACTAATAATTATCATGATTTCATTGTAAAAAACTTAAAATTCTTCTATTCAAGAATTTCAAAATATGTCAATTCACGATAGCACCATAAATTAATTATCATATTAGTACTTACACCATGAGAGAATCACACTACCTTAGTTAGCTAAGAGCCCACGATCACATAAATCATGTATCAAAGCTCCATACCTTGGATATGGATCCAAGTCTCATGCTTTCAAGGTCTCAGAACCCACCGTGGATTGGCTGCGTGCTGGTCTTTCATTAGTGCCAAAACAAAGCTTTCTTGACCATTTAATGACCCTCGAGGGCATAACTGTATGATAGGACATATGAATTTGGGCCACCATATGGGGAAACTGTTTCTGAAGGCAATGCTAAGAACCCATTGGCTATAGTTATATGCATGCATATGTACACCCACAAGAATACTTCAAAATTGTTGTGGGGTCGGTTCGAAAGGAGATATGGTTCCGTATAAGTCATATGATTTGTGTGTTGATTCACACTTCAAACCAACTTGGCATCATAAACTCCAAAAATCTCTCCCTAGGCTTTATAGAAATCAAGGAACGGAAGTGGGTGCTTAATCTCCATTTGTTTCACAAAAAAATCATAATTTGGAAAATAATTTCTAAAAAATTATCGCTTGTATCATTTGAAATATTTAACAAACTAAAAAGGGTTTTATTACCAAGAACAATTTATATTGTAACATTTTCGTGGTCGATGAAAAGTTAATTCTTTCATTCATTTTTATAATTTATGATTTGTAGGAAAATAGATTTTTTATCATTCGTTTTTCCATGAAACGAATGGAATCCAAAGAAAACTAATTTCTGCTTAATAATGTCAACCTCGCTAGGTCTTGTAGGATTAAAGATTTCATAGCGTTACAGACTTGCCGAATCTTTTGCACGGCAATTTCAAATTACTATAATGGACTCGAAAGTATTGCTAGAGGTACTTTTATTTTGCCCGTATACTGCAAGACGTACTGAAAATGCATTTTTTTTTTTATTATACTAAATAAGTGACCACATCGGATGTTTAAACAAGCGAGAGCAACGCACAGACCAAATAAAATAAAATAAAATAACACAAGCGAGAGATACGTGAATAAAAGCAGTGGCTTATTGGCATATATACCGGAGCTTGTTCTAGTTATGCCAAGACCAAATGCTTTGCCAGATGAATGCCCATTACATTCAGAATGGCGGATGCGGAAACCTAATGTTTACTCATGAAGCAATCAATGTTCCGGTCCTTGTTGGAGAACCAAGATTTATCGTTAGATAGATCTACTTTCTCGACGCTGGATGTGGATGTCGTTTTTGCCGATGCATTCTTAAGGGGACAATGAAGATAGGCACTTTGTGCTAGGTAACACTACGAATACTATAGCGGGGGTAGCAATAAAAAAAAATGTGAAAATCCTTGGTTAAGATTCGAGTTCCATCATTCAAGCAACAAGTATCACATACACTGTGGAGATGGGTGAGAAATTTGAAATAAACAAGTTGCTTAACTGCTCTCAAAAGATTTGATTAGAGGTAGTTTGAGTCCGCACTCCAAGCCCAGCCTTTATGGTAATTAACCATGCAGCGCTGGTGCTAGAGACAACACGAACGACTACAGACCATCGTCAGCTCAAGAAGGCAACAAAACACGATGGGTATAAAATTCCTAGGGCGGGAGAACTCATAGATGAACAAGTCTTGCACAGCTTCCATTACTTTCTCAATTCAGTTTGAAAAGTGGTTTTTGGCAGCTAAAGATTGAAGAAGACTCATAGTGCAATTGGTTGGACTTTTGAGGAAAGTTTTTGGGAAAAAGTAAATGCAAATGACTTTAAGTTAATAATTTTTTTCAAAATACAAATTGTGTTTGTTAAATTGTAATTTGAAAGTCTATTGTGAAGTATTTTTGAACAAAAAAAGTGTTTAGAGAAATTATATTTACAAATGACTTTTGTGATTAAAAAAAAGAAAAAAAATTATCAAAAGAAAAATAAAAAAGTTGGTCAACGAGGGCAAATGGTTGCCAGCAGCCTCAAGTAGCCCTCAGTGACAATCGACGAGGGCCGCTTGGGGTTGGACGACCCCTGACAACCCTTCACGGAGGTCGCTGATCTCGCCACGACCCAAACCACGACCCATATTTGGGTCATGCCTGAGGTCACGTGACCTTGGTGAGGGCCGCCTGGTTGCGCTACCTCAAGCAGCCCTTAATGGGGACTCAACTCATAGGCGATCGCGCAATTGGCCAATGATGGTCACGCAAGGTAGCCATGACCTCATTGGCCTCTCTCCAACCCGCCACTGACCAACCACACACAACCACACCGCGCTAATGGAGAAGAAGATGAAAAATAACTATGGGGGCTTCCGAAAATGTTGAAAGCCCAAGACAACTTAGGATTTGCCTTAGGCCTTTAGCCTTTCAAGGCTAACATTCTCTCAACGTGGGTTTCAAAATTTTTACTAAACACTCAATATTTGCCCAAATGGGTTTTGGACACTCAAAATCCCTTCCCAAAGCAAATCCCAAATGCACCCTCAATTCTATTGACTATCTTTGCACGGACAAGATGTCTTGTTAAACCTTTGTAGGAGTATAGGTAGTTTCATTTTGGTTGAGTCCATTTCTTATTTAGAACATAAGCTGGCAAGTAGTCCATGTACTTGATCCATCTTCACTTGAAAGGTGAGGCCAAATCAATGATTGGAAAATTTCCAATGTGAGAAAAGAAACGCAATCCCTTAAGTGGCAAACCATCCTTGATACTTCATTGGTATGAGGAGAATGTGCTCATATTCACCAAGTGAGGTGAAGAGTTTTCTAATTAAGAAAGCTTTACATCAGTAAAAGTTTGTTTGTTTCGTGAAAAATTTACTATAAGGAATTATTTTCCTCGTTTTCCTATTTTTGCATCACTTAAAAAAAAATGAGCTGTGGAAAGTCTTATTATAGTCAATGAAAAATCTATACTCAAATTTCGGAAAATAATTTACTCTTCTAGAAAATAAAAATCGCTTTCCAGCATGTGACTAAAACCTTACATTTGTGCCTGAATCTTGGTGGCCGGGCTCGAAATCGATGGCTGAGTCAAGGTTAATGGTGGTAGTCTTGGACTTTAGCGCCCAACCTTGAGTACCTCGAGACCGTGCCCAAGATCCATACACCTGAGATCAAGTCCCTGGCTCTCAAATCCGAGACCTAAGGTACTCGGGATATTTTTCATCAAATACGTTTTCATAAATTTCTTGTAACTAAAGTGAGAAAATGATTTCCATATTATTTGTAATATCACAGCGAAATATAGGAAAATAAAATTATTTTTCTTGAAAATAAGTTTCATCGCGTGAAATAAAGGGAGCATAAATGAAAGTGCCTCAAAGGAAGCGGACTTTTATCTCAATGCTCCGTTGGAATGGCATGCACTAAGCACATACAGCCCCACCTTCCACTCCACTCCACTCCACTCCACTCCTGACTCTACTACAAATCCTGATCCTGTTGTTGACTGAGGAAGACCCCGTTACACCAATCTCTCCTTGCCCAAATTAGCAGGGGTCTCACTCTCACCAGAAGATTTGACCGGTTTCAACACACACCCACACATCAATTCAGAGCCCTCCTAAAGGGAAGCAACATCGCACTCATGTAGATGTAACACTTGTTGGGCAGGCACATATAATCTCTCTCTCTCTCTCTCTCTCTCTCTCTCTCTCTCCCCAAAAGTTGCACTGGCATGGTGAAATGGCCGATCAAAGTGGTGGTGGTGGCAACAACGCGATGATGAGGGACTACAGGAAAGGGAACTGGAATGTGAACGAGACCATTATACTGATTGAGGCGAAGAAGATGGACGACGAGAGGCGGACAAAGCGGAGCGAGGAGAGCGGCGAAGGAGTAGGGGGAGGAGCCGGAAGAGGCGGGGCCAAGCCCTCGGAGCCGAGGTGGAAGTGGGTGGAGGACTACTGCTGGAGGAGGGATTGCTGCAGGAGCCAGAACCAGTGCAACGATAAGTGGGACAATCTCATGAGGGACTACAAGAAGGTGAGGGAATACGAGAGGCGGAGGACTGGCGAGGAGGAGGAGGCGGCCTCGTATTGGAAGATCGAGAAGAGCGAGAGGAAGGAGAGGAACCTGCCCACCAACATGATGCCGCAGATATACGAGGCCTTGGTGGATGTGGTGGAGAGGAGAGCAGGAGGAGGAGGAGGAGCAGGAGGATCTCAGAGGGCCACTGCCGCTGCTTCCGCCTCCATCACCGCCTATTCCATCGGCCACCCGAATCCCGACGTCATCGTTAGCACTGGTTATGTGGTGGAAACGCCCATTCAGCCTCCGTTGCCTCCGCAGCAGCATGTATTGCCGGGCCCCATCGTGCCGGCATTACCTCCTCCTTCTCAGACGCTGGAGGCTCCGCCTCAGCTGCCTTCCGCTTCCGCTTCTCAGCCATTTCCAACACCAGGTACCACTCTGTAAATATAATCAAACTCTATCAACCGTAATTTTCTTCCCTTCAAAATTGCGCAGAATCCGAACCGAGCGAGCATTCAGACACGCCGGCTAAGAGGCGGAGGAGAGGCGGAGATCGTGGTGGAGCAGCGAGCGAGGATCGCCACGAGCCGGGTGACGTGGGGACCGCGATCTCAAGGAGCGCCTCCATCATAGCGGAAGCGCTCCAGGCCTGCGACGAGAGAGAAGAGGGACGGCACAGAGACCTGGTAGGCCTCCACGAGAGGAGGCTCAAGCTTGAGGAGTCCAAGACGGAGATCAACCGACAAGGCATCGATGGCCTTGTGAGCGCCATCAACAAGCTCGCCAATTCCATCCACGCTCTAGCTTCCAGTAGTAAGAATCAATCCTCCTCATGAGGCAGCCCGCATTCAAATCCGGTTCTGTACATATGAAAATCAAAAATGTTGGATGATCATCCTCGATTGATGATGAAGATGACGACAACGACGATGATCCCATCACTCCATTTCATTATTGATGGCTATTAGTCTGGTTTCATATGTAAACATTTTTTTTCCTAATATGAACGAACTGGCACGTATGAGAATTCATCCTATGATGTTTTATTAGTGCAGAAATTTTTTCCTAAGCGAGTGGCAACTGGAGGGATTCCAAATATTAGTATTTTTCATATATGTCGTGTGCTACATTGCAAGTTTTGCAGCAAGAAATCGGTTTAGAGTTCCTACTTCCTTTCAATGCCACACCTGATGAGGAAAACGAGAGACAGAAAGAAAGAGAGGGGGTTGTTTTGAAAGAAAGGAGCGAGGAGATTTTGCACCGCACGCGCTGCATTGGGGCGTGACGAGGGGTCGGCTTATCTATCATTTATGAGGCACAAATATGAGAAATTTTTGCTACTGGGCAGCACTGACAAGTACTCTGAAAAACAGGTATGGCACTTCCAAAAAGGACTGGTCAAAGGCGACCGGTCAATGACTCTCTGATGATGCCTTTGCTCATAATTACTAGATTGCCATTTATTTATTTTCTTTTTCTTTTTTCTTTTCGGCTTCCCGCTGGGGGGTGTTGTCTTGTTGCGTTATGTGCATCCTCGTGGTGGAGGGGCTGAGGCAAAAGCTTTTGGTCCCTCCTTTTATTTCCCACTTCTTACTCTCTGAAATGGGAGGTCATTATTGGCTAATTGGGTAGCCTGGCTCTGTGGCTTCTGACAAAAGGGTGAGCCACAGTTTGCCGATTTTGCCCTTCGAGGAGATCCAGCTGGATTTTGTGGGGTACTTTGGTAATTTCATGGCCAAGAATAGTAGACCGACTATTCCCAGAAAATATTTGCATTTTGAGACGAAGGTTGGTTTGGAACCTTGATTTAGTTCCTTTTTTTATGGAAGTAAGATCGAGTTTAGGTCATTGTTGTCCCTGCTCAAATTCTCTTGAGCCGTAGGACTGAAATAAGCTCTCGCAAGTTTGTTGTGCATTTTTTATTTGGCAAACACTAATGCATGAGATTCACAATACTCAGATAACATTTCCTCGAATCAATTGTTTTCACACTAATATCACTTAATTTTTTATTTTTTATTTATTTTCCCAAACCATTACTTGGCATCCTATGATAAAGCCCAACAAATAAAAAGACTATATTGCCCTATCTTTGCACGCCTTAACCTCGGTCCATCCATAACCGTCCATGGCCTTCGCAGTCACCCCACCACCCCCGGTCACTATCTTCTCGGCATTGCCTTTAACTCTCTATCTCTCTCAGCTCTCTCTCTCTCTCTCTCTCTCTCTCTCTGAGGTAGTCCATGGCCTTGCCGCGCCCTTGATCTTGATCTTGGGTCCAAATAGCCATGGTCAACCCTCCATAGCCTCAGCGGGGCTCTCAACCTTGATCTAAGGCCATCAATGATTGCTAGTATCCTTACCATTAACTTTGTCGGTGCTGTGGCATGAAATTGTTGGAGAGAGAGAGAGAGGGGTTACGAGATGGAGGAATTGAGGATGAACCTCAAAACGATAGGTGATGGCGAGGGTACTGCAACTGGTTGCCCATTTAGGGTTTGGGTTGATTTGGAATTTTCATTGTTTAAGCAACATAACAATTTTGGTAGGGGCATTTGGGAAAGAAAAATGACTGATTTCGTAACATTAATGATATTAATGGGAAGGCTTAATACCCCAAAAACCCCAAACTTTAGTTTTAATTCTACCCTAAATTTTGATTTTTATCACATAAAAAACCCCATTCTACCCTAATTCTTTTATCACATAAAAAAAAACCCTCAAATTTGATTTTTGTCTTAATTCTACCCTAAATTTTAATTTATCCAATAAGAAAACCCTCTACTTTAGATCCAATCCCAATCTACTTAAATTTTTTTTCGTCTCATAAAAACATCGACTTTTAATTGAGTTCCAAATCTATCCCTACTAACCCTTCATTCAAAATATCTCTTGACAATAGAGATAAAGAAAAGAAAAAAAAAACTCTTGAGTGCGAGCTATTTGAGCAACCTAAGCGCGAGATTTCCAACCACAAGAGATGCAAGACTCTTGAACACAATAGGTTGAATACTAAGCGCAAAATTGAAGATCCTCTAGTAAGATGGAAGAATTAACAATAAGAGCAATTGAAGAAAACTAGCCCTAATTGCTCTAGTTTTAACCCAAATTTCAGATCCAAGAAAATGTTGTGTGAGTTGACGTGGAAATTCATCTCCAAAAGTTGTTAAAGTCGAGGAAAACTGGAGCAATGACGTGAAAATGTCACATCACCAAGGGCAATTTTGGACATAGTGTCCACTAAGGTAAATATGATGCTCAAGCAAAAATTGGTGGTTCTTTATGAGACAAAAAAAAAAAAAGTTTAGGATAGAATTGGGATTGGACCAAAATTTAAGAGTTTTTTATGAGCTGAAAAAAATTTAGAGTATAATTGGGACAAGATCTAAAGTTGAGGGTGTTTAGGATAATAGGCTCATCTGGAAAAGGATGTTTATTGTCAAAAGCGAAGGTAAAGTGGTATTATTGAGAAAAGTGATGATGGTTTTTCGTGTTTTTCTCTTCTTTTTTCCTTTTATTGATGAGTTTAAACAGGTAATCATAATCAACATCCTATTTTAAGTCTGAATTTTCGGCGAGATAGTATTGCGAACCTAAAATCATGGAAACTGTGCAAAAGAACATATAAAAAATCAACTATATTAAGATAATGTACAGAGCAAAACGTGAATTTTACCCAGAGCAAAACGAACTAAGGTTTGTTGTGAAACCCAAATCCTAAAATATCAACTCTAGTATTAGAATGTAATGTGAGGAAAATCTCTCTAATATCTATATTCTTGAAACAGATAAACTACTGTGTACACTATAAATATACATTTAATCTGAAATAAAACACTCTATAAAAGTATAGGGTTTATGTGACATTGATTTTATTATTTACCATTTTATCCTTTTTCACCAACATTCTTTTTCGCAAATGGTTGTCCTCATAGAGCTGTGAACATCTAAAATATTCTTCAATCTTATCTCACGAGAAAGTAATTCAAGCGACGGACATGATGACGTGATGTACACAACTAATTACCATTGTTCACATGTGATAAATCTAATCTACTTGGCATCATGTGTATATATCCTACTTTTCATTTATTAGCATGTCCTTTTCACGTGGTGCATCGCTCACACGAAATATATTTTTCTCCTCCCACACTCCTCCAATCATGGTTTTCTGGACCAATATACATTTTTCCATTAAATCACATGCTAATTAGTCCTTTTGCAAATGCATATATTCATAACCAAGCTCACAAGAAAAGCAGGGAAACGCTCACAAATATCTGGGCAACAAATCAACTCCATGTGGTTGCCAGGCAGAGCCTCACCTTGCTTTTCAGCCCGTGTTATTTTCTCCCTCAATCCGCTTCTTCTTCTTCTTCATTCTCGTTTCGGCTACTTGTCTAATTCATTAACTAACAATCACCATGTAAATCTTTACGTTTTCGCCTTCCCTTACATAAACACTCACCACGTATACTATGGTTTTGTCCTCACGAAATTGATTATGTATCAGCCCAAACCATCCGAAAAATGTCAATGTAAATTTTAAGGTCTGGAGTAAGCGACATCAATTAGCTAGCCAATTAAGTTTCACCAATACTATTTTTGGTACAACAAAATAGAATAGAGCAAATATGTTAATTTGGTAAATTTTACAGTGACGAAAAAAAATACCATGAAAGTAGAGGGAAGCATTAATCTTAATATGTTTAATACAAAAATTTAGATTAAAAGTCATAAATAATTTAATAAAATATTATTCTAAAAACATAGTTGACTACACAGTCATGACACTGATTAATAGGGAAAAAACCACAAAAAGGTCTAAACTATACCCATCGTGATACATTTATCTAAACTTTTTTCTATGTACCAAAAAATCATAAACTTATACCTTTATGACACATTTACTTACTATCAGAATTCTGTTAATACTTACCATTAAAAATCTGCCTTCATGGATGCTAGAAAGCAAACATTGTAGCCATGACGCCCCCATAGCTTAAGCGAAATAAAAATGATATACTTTTGATCGAAAAATCATTTCTGGAGAATCTTGATGAATGATAATTGTGTCACATAACTACAAGTTTGGTGTTTTTATGTCACAAAAAAATGTTTAGGGTAAAAGTGTCATAGTGGGTATAATTTTGGAGGTTTTTTTACAAATGGTTATTGAACTTTGGCCCAATGCGCAATGTGATCCGTGAGCTTTAACTTAATGTTCAAATTTAGTCCCTAAATTTTTAATTTGGTATATGTTTAACTATATGAAAATGTGCAATGTTGTCCTTGATCTTAAATTAATGGAAAAACTATATCAAACATTTTTATATAATTCAAGGAGTATATTGAACATGTAGCAAAAGTTTATGGACCATAAATAATTCATTAAAATTTAAGGGACTATATTGAATATTAAGCTAAAATTTAGGAACCACATTATATGTTGAGCAAAGTTCAAGAATTATTTATGTTATTATCCCAAAAAGGAACTTTGATGTATGTCAAGTGGTTAAAATTTGGGGTTATTTGTGGCTTTTTTATATAATTAATATGTCATCAACTAAATTATTAAGAAATATTAGTTTTGGTGGGGTAATATCTGACCCTTTGCCATGAAAATCTTTTGGTCATTTTGGGTTGACTTTGACCACGTGTTTCTTTTTCGTGGCGAAAGTACCCAAAATGTTTGACCGAAAAGTTTCTTACTCTCCACGTTGTTATGAGATAGATCTAAACTTTCAGTTCGAAGATTTATAATTACCGAAATAATTCGTTTATGCTTAATTTCTCAAGAATATATAATTAATTTAATTTACTTTATAGATTAATTTTTTGGTTAAAGTACTTTATTGATTGAATGATTAATTTTTTCATCTAATATTTTTATATCAAAATATTTACACTTACTACTTTCCTCTTCAATTGTCATTTTTTTTTCTTAGATTGTTCAAGCTATACACTTGCATACGAAATAAGTTGGCAACTGTGAAAATTGAATTCAAAATCAATAAACCTTAGCCATAAAATATTCTCAAATAGATAGAGAGCACCGATTACATGTCGAAATGAGTTAGTACTTCATGTTATAAGGTGAGAATAGCAGAAATTTCAATTATATTGATAATTTATGTTCATGTGTTTTTTCTAGAAAATTCGTAGGTTTCATAGACTGAGTTTATATTTGAGGTCTTAAACCTCAAAATCTCGAGTTGAGGTGCTCGAGACTTTTAATCTAAGTTCAATAACCTTCATTTTGATACTTCGAACGAATGTCGTTTGATACCTGAAATCCACTTCCAAAGGTTGGTGTCTCATGAAAGTTGTTTGAAATGTCATTGGCTACAACATATATTTTTTTTCAGATTTTTTTGGAGTTGATTTAGCCAAGGAAATCTCTGATAAATCGTCCTTAGGGTGCTTTGTCCTGTTTGTGACTTGATTGATGTTTGCCTTAAAATGAGTCAGTAAATGCATTTGATTGGTCTCGAGTCCTTCACAACAGTTGTAGTGCGTCTCATAAGTTTTTTACGATGTATAGATTGCACCAATTGGCCATCCTTTGCTTGGTTAATCTCATGATCAAAGATAGATTTTAACTATGCAATTTTGGGCAGTAGGATTGGTTTGAGCTGTTTTGCAAATTTTGTATGATTTTTTGCGAATCAAATTAGGTTAAGATGTTTCATGAAACTTAAACCTTGCATCTAGACCTAATAGCACAAAAAATTGTATATTTTTTTTATGTCATTTAAAGAAGATAAATCATGATTTGTTTAGGACATTGTTGATGTGGTTACTGCAGATTAGACCTCTAAATGGAAATATCTTTGATCATGAGTATTAACATGTTCAATTGCCTTTGATGCATTCTAGACATTTGTAAAGGACATTTCAAGTTTCGAAATGACATATAGCATGCCTAAATTGTCCGTCATTATCCCTAAGCCTACGTCTATCCACTCTTCAAACTAATAGCCATTAGTCGGACTAGATTCTATTGTTAATCTACTCAAAAAGTTACAATTGACAAGCACTAATCTTATTACAAGATAGATCACATTATTAGGACATAACTACTGCTTTTACTCTTGTACTCTTAATCTAGAGCACAATCACTCCAACAACACAAATACAATACTCAATGAAACAATCGAAAGAGAGCTTATCGCTAAAAACAATGTGAAACTATTTTTCAAATCTTGATATATGTCGTTCTCTCTCTAACATTTGGCATCTATTATCTTCTCCTTTGTAACCATCTTCAATCTATCCATTGGAGGTGGATTGAAGAAACAAAGAATCGTTAGAGTGATCATTGATGTATTGTCTAAAGATAGAACTACTCATACAATCCTTTTCTTAGATATTTGCACTCTAAAAATAATATCAGCTACTGTCCCTTCGCTGTAGTCTTTGACAAACCTATCAGACTACCTAACTATTTGATTACTATATCCACCTGAATTTTACTATTGTGTGAATCCATAGCCACAACAGTTGTATTACTAAATTAACAAACATTAACAAAATGTACGTTGTTGCCATAGCACCAATGACCCAATATGTGTAGCATCAACATAGATATCGACATCAGTTGATTTTTTAGGTCTATTGGTACTATTTATGGAAAATCTGTATCAAGACGTATTGTCATTCTTCTTTCCACTTAATCACACATGGATCTTACTTGGTCTTTTGTTGCAACCACTGCATATACTATAGTGAACATTATACTGAAGATAGCTTGGGCATTATCAAAATCATTTGGAGATATTTTTCAACAAAGAATATGTGTGATGAGTTTATAGTTGAATTGAATCTTTAAATAGTTTCCGGTCGATGGATCATCTCTTTACATCCCAAAACTAGCCATTATGCTACTAGTGAGAGGATATCAATTTTCCTATTGAGACTGATGGGTCAAAGCTTCACCATTGAGTATTAGGTATCTTAGGGAATAATGAGTCATAAGTTATTGGGTATTGAGATACTTAAGCTAGAACATAGGTGCTTGACTTGAACAAGTTCACTGAACATGACATACATAGAACAATTAGCAATATGAAAGTTCTAAGTGGGGTTAATAACTAATCTTCATACTTTGGTCTTGTATAAAATCCTTAGACCTAAGACATGAAACTGACTTGTATGTTGAATGGATGTGGTTTATAAGTGCGCATATTCACGTATGAAGGTACATGCATGTGCAATATGGAATCTATCTTCCTGTTATATACCTAAATATACAAGATAGAAGATTGATGTCTTATGCAATCTAATCGTGACATTATATTGAAATCTTCGATCGGGTTTGTAATTGAGAATGATTATTTCATGTCTTGTGAAAATATATGTTAGTTAAATTTGGGCATATGATCGAATTGATGGCTTGACAAACAATTCCACAGTCTTTGTTTGATTGGGACATATAGAGACAAAATGCTTAAATTATATGATCGCCAAAACTGATAGGTTTATTATGTTCTTGAAATGTTCACATTATAGGAACTGGAGACTGATTAAGGCAATCAGTTCTCTTAGTCCTATTGCTAGCTCAATAATGAATCTAGGGATATCACATACCATAACCAATTCAAAATGACATTTAAAACAAGAGAGACAATATTGCAAATTTGTTTGCAATTGAGGCAATTAGATTGAGTTGGGTTAAAACTAAAATATCTGAAAGGGGTTTCAAACTTTACAGCCAAATCAAAGGTTTGAAGCGAGTTCAGACTTTACGGTAGAATCAAAGAAATGAAGTGCAATTATTGAATTAATGATCTAAAGTAAGTTTAGACCAATAACCGTATTAATGATTTGAAGTGAGTTCAGAATTAATGGTCACATTAATGATATGAAATGAGTTCAAAATAAATAACCAATTAAATATATGAAACGATTCCCAACTTAAGGGGTAATTTAAATTGTTGAAACGGTTTTAGATTTAATGACCACATTAATGATTTAAAATGATTTTAGAAGTAATGATCAAATTAAATTTTTGTAATTACAGAGTTAATACATAGAATAAAGTTTTGTAATGGTTACAGAATTAATGTCTGAATTAATGCTTTGAAATGGTTTTAGAACTTATGTCCACATTCAAAGTCTAAAGCAAGTTCAAACATTACAACCAAATTAATACTTTAAAATAGTGTTAGAGTGCATGTGACATCCTAAAATTTCGGATTTTAGAATTTATGAGTAAACTATTACTTTTTGAAGGAAAATAGAATCGGGCTGAGTGATTGGCCCGGTAAGTTTCATCTATGTTGTGCATGAGGGCCGGGTTTAGGCCACCAATTAGGCTGGCATAGTTGGTGTTGGGCCATGAATTGGGCCCGATGGGCCAAACATATATAAAAGGCTTGGTTTGGTTGGAAATGCCCAAATCTTGTCAATTTAGGTTTTGTGTAAATTCAAGTGGTCTCAGATGTTCGACATCGATTTTTTATAGTTTGAATAGTATCGTCATTTTCATGCAACGTATAGAGCTATTAGTGGATCTACAATCTTAAAAGGCTAGAAATAGTGATATGAGGATATCTAGTTAGCTTAGATTATTTCTTTTAATGGTTGAATTGTGTGGGGATATGAGCATTATTACTAAGCTTTAGCTTATGACATTAGTGAAAACCCCCAAAATAAAGTAGCTTAACTTAGATGCCTTAGCATTCTGACCTAAAAAAAAAAAAAAAAAACTCTAGTGCTTTAGCCTCTCATGGTGATTGAACATTTAGGGGGTAAAATAGGGAATAAACCCTATTCACTTAAACCAAATTTCTCTAAGGCACATAAGTCAAGTAAGAAAGACAGAATTTGGATCTTGCATGCAAATGGGACAAAATCCCATTCGGCTTCCCCATGCAAGAAGGGATGAGAGACCCTTTGATTTCTATATCTCTACACCTTAGAACCTAGCCTCATCATCATTGCCTTTTCCCTTTTTAGCAATCGACATTCATGCAAGTTGAGGAGGCTCATGTCACGCACCAAAAACCCCATCGTCTCAGCCAATCTTTTCTTCTTCCTTCCCTCTTCTCCGTTGGCTCTTTTCTCCTTCACCCGAGACACCCCATATTTTCCTCTCCATTTTCTCTCTCATTTTCTTGTTGTTCCTTAAGAAACCAATAAACATAGGACCTTCCAACCTTCGAGCCTTCCTAGAGAAGCCATTTGTGAGTTCCAGAACTAGGTATGGGAGAAGCTTGGTAATAAGCTTCAATGTCCTCTCGGCACTTGAAGATGGATTGGTTTGGTTTAGCAGATTCTCAACCATAGGTGTTAGTTTCATGGATAATTTTTGCAACACCCTCGATTATGACCCCATAAGGATTGGCCATAAGGTCCCGAATGGATCGACCATGGACCATTGGCCATGGATCGATCAGTTTGATTGGCAAGGAATCACAGATTAGTCATGGTCCAACCGACCGACCGATCGACCAGTCACGAACGGGTCGAGGTGTTGGCCGTGGATTTTCTATCGATCATACCTATGGATAGGATCACCAGCTCATAAGATGACTTTTTGATCACGATGATTGATCACGGGATGATTTGGATTGGTGGATGGTCGTGGGTTGATCCAACCGGTCGTGATGCTTGGCCGCAGGTGATTCCGTCCGGTTATGCATCGATACACAGACGATCCGACTTGATCAAATGTGATTGCCTTCTGATAAAAAATTCATCATTCTTTATTTAATTCTTAGTGATTGAAAAGGAATCTTGAATTGGTGATGTCCAATCATGGATCGGTAATGCATCGACCATGAGCCATACAAATGGATCGGGTGTTGACCAAAATGAGCTCAGGGATAGACCTAGCTATTCCGTCACACATTCGAAAGTCCATGAATGCCTTAACTTAGTACTAGGCCATGGATACCCTTAGGATTGACCTTGACCGACCGAAGGGCTAATGGATCGACCCTTTTAGGCCAATCGATTGTCCAAAGAAACGGTTCGTGCAAGCATGGGACGTGATGGCCAAAGCTCGGGTATACATGATTCAGTTTTTTGAGGTGTACTTTAATGATCCCTTTTCCGACTTTGGAACCAACTAAGACGAGAGAATTCTCTAGACCACATTTTTGATGAAGAAAAAGACAAAATCGAATTCTTTAGAACACCTTAACTTCTTCATGAAGGAGGTTGACTTATCATTCCATCTAGATTTTTCTAGATATGGTCATAATTACCAATGATTTACCTTGGGAATTAAGCAAAGTATCCAAGCCAAATGTCCCAATAAAAATAGGACACACGGGAGCCTTAAAGCCACCCTATCTTTTAGAGTGCCACGTATGCATAATAACTTGTCCCTTAATAATGAGCAAAGTGCTCTTGTGGTCCAATGAAATGGAGACAAATAAGGCTTCAATTAATGACACTAGGTCATTAGATCTCCACCTCATAAGCTTAGGTGTCCCTTGAAAATTTGGTAATGATGGCTTAAGATTTTCCTTAGGGAAGAAGTAAATGACTCAAGGGCTTAAGTGGACTAATAAGAATAGAACTTGGTGAATATTCTAGAAAGCCAAAACTTATGAAGCAAGTTCTTGAATTTAAGCATGTGCTAAATATCAAACCCCATGATTAACTTGGTGAGTCATTAGTTTAGGTGTTCATGAAAGATATGGTCATCATTATCATAAGATTTTTCTCATGCCCCGATCCTTGGGCGCGTGCCCATCCCTTTGTAGTCGATGAAATTTGCGATGTCCCAAGACGCGTTGTCGACCCATTCATTTTATTGCAAATGTAAAAACGAATTAAACACCCCTGACAACAAACATCATAGGTTAGAAAAACAGGAAAACAGATTCACAACCAAAACACGCTTTTATATACACAATGAGTCATAAACATAAGTCAACAACCAAAAGCCTACAAAAGACCAGTTCTCAAAAAGAAGCTGTCCTAACTGATCTACACTTCAAATCTCCTCAGCTCGACTCCAGGTCCTCCATCCTATAGCCCTGAAAAGTTAAAGCCCACAACGGGGTGAGATATAAATCTCAACGTGTTTACGTTCTAAACCCCGATTAGGAGAATAATACACCTACGGGCGTTCTAACCACTCAGCTTCACAATCACAAAGACTTACCTCGTCTCAGATTATTCTTGCATGTTAGCATAGTTCATAACACAGACATAACAATATTCATGCTCAAACAATTAGAATGCCAACACTTTCATCTCAACAACACAAGGGGTCCTAATTATAAGGCCAAATCGTTATGACACATCCCATTCCATGCTACACAATTTTACCCCATAATCTGACGCATCAATTTCACTTAGAATGCGTTCCAATTGTTAATCTCAGCCACACACGGGCACGGCCTACTCGAAGTTCGGTGGTCTACTGGTGTAGCCAGGCATTATCTCGCCCCATCGAACACGGTAACGTCACTATGTCGACGGCATTCCATAAAGGAGCTTCAGTCCAGAATCTACTGCGACTGGCATCCATTGGTAGGGCATCACATATAGGGGCACGTCTAGCTCAACGGCTTGCTACGGGTTCTCTTAATCAATACACGACCATTCAATCTCGGCCTAAGACATCATGCATTGCACTTAAATACCTTAATTAAAATAGTGAATCAAGCATATTTTCTTCGTATTAAAAATATACGGTAAAAGTAATCGTGTGTAGGTACACGGTCAATTTGAACAAGAAAAATTGATACCCTTCCTTTTCAAATCCCACTATTTGATATAGTATTTAAAACCATTTTCAGCGTCTAAACCCAACACCCGGTAATTTTTGAATAATTACCAAAATTTCCAAAATTTGAATTAAATACTCAAAATTACAATCACCACTCAATTTACACAATTTAACACTCAATTGTAGAAATTAACCATACCATTACAATCAGCATGAAATTCTGGTCACCAGCTATCCTAGTCTAATTTCCGGAAAATATTACATAATTAAATAATTTTCAAAATTAATTCAATAAATACATATTAATTCAATAAATACAAACTTGGGCTAAAAATTGCTAATCTAACTGCCTATTGAACTAATTAAATTATCCTAACCATTCTAACTACAAGGCCACACAATAAACTAACTAATTACAATTTCTAACCACCTAAATCACTAATCTAACTAACCTAAATTAATTAAACAAACTAATAACTACACTAATCTAATCTTAATTTAATCTAAACACCCCTTAAACGTCATTAACACCCTAATGAGAATTTAGTATATAAACTCACTGGTTTAGCGCAAAAAAATCAATTCATTCTGATGGCGACGCAACGGCGGCCGAAACTTGGGCCTAAGGCAACACTAAGGAAGACCAAACCGAGGCCGAAAAGACCTTGCAAGGCTCACGGTTGCTGCTGGTTTGGAAGGGGCTTGCTAGTCACGGCTTGGCATGACTGATCGGAGTTGCAGCACACGGTGGCAGCTTGGCAGGGACACGATTGTTGGTTGCAGGCGGTCATGGTTGCTGGAATGTGGCCGCACGAGAAGGACCAGCAAAGGAGTTGACTCGGTGGTGGGGGGGTTTCTCGCGAGACAGTGGCAGCGAAATGGAGTGAGTCGGTGGAGGGAGATGTGGACGAAGGAGAGGGGGCACTGCTGGAGTCTTTATGGCAGTGTGAAAGAGGAGCAGCAGATTCGGTGGAGAACAGAGGTTGGTGGGGTTGCAGGGTTCAAAGGAAGGAGTTGCTTCAAGGGAAAAGAAAATTGAAAGAAAGCAAAAATAGAAGGAAAAATTGAAAGAGAAGCATAAGCGAAAGGGTCGGGGGGAGTTGGTTCGCAAAGAAGAAGGGAGTAGCTTGGCGTGAGGAGGAAGCTTTGGTTTGGGCGGGGGGGGGGAGTCAACAAAACCATCTACACAAATAATGTTTGGTCCCCAAAAGTCTCCATGCCTATCCCTTAGTTCCCAAATTCTTTATTGCATATAAAATCTCTTAAATAACAAGTTTTTATGCCAAATGTTGCAGCCCCCATACCAGCCTCTGAATTTCACCAATAGAGCTTCAATTTCTTCACCAAATTCCCCAATTTGATGTCCAATTTTGCTAAGGAGGAAACCCACACAATTTCCACAATTTCCCTTCACTAAATAGCTCACTAAGGAGGCCAAACATCCACTTAATTTGGCCCCTCCGAATTTCCTCTTTTTTCTAAATTGTCTGAATTGATTTTTCATAAAAATCCCGAGCTCGCCGAAATTTTTTTCGAAGGATGAGTATCCTAAAATAAATCGTGACATGACAAAACTTTCAATTTCTGAAATTGAGTTCAAATTCACGATTAATTTCAATTTGACGTGATTTTAGCGTGACCTAACCTACTGGGTAGCTTTTAGGAATTTTTAGTGCAATGACTCGTGGTTGATTAATTTTGAGCCACAATGTACATCTTCGACACAATGACAACTCTCGGTTATCATGAAAATCTTGAGGTTTCAAATCCAGGCATAGGGTACCAAAACGACAAACAAATCAGTTTAATGCTGTTCGATAAAAATTTTGCAATTAGGTGGAATCGTCCACATACTAATCACATACCTCTGTCAAATTAACCTATTTCTGGTGTCTAATCGATTTTGACGGTGCCGTAATGACCCTTGCAAATTAGCACGGTCGAGCAGTCGATTCCTAGTCGAATTTTCAAGTCTATTACGTTTAGATTCATTAACGGCTTCACTTGATATGCTAGTTATTCCGTAAGTAGCCAACTCATGGAAAAGAACTATAAGCGTGTCGATGAAAAGCCCTACTTATTCAATTGAAAACATAACCTGAAATTCAAGATGTCACATTTTTCCTTAGAGAACAAGTAGGCCAAGTCATGATAGCATTGTATAAATGGTTTAATAGGAATGAAACAAGTAAGCCTCAAATCATTGCATTTGGCCATTGGGTGTGCCACCTTTTAAAATAGGCATGACACCTTGCAACTTAAGCTTGCCACCTTAATGCCATAGCCGTGCCACTCTAAATAGATAGAGGCCCCATTCATTTCTATCGTTGGAACCCTTTTGCCATTCACACACCATTCTTTCCTTTCTCTCCATTCTCTTGGCCTTACACCATCGCCCCATCAAGTTAGCCAAGCTAGTTCTTGATGTTTGCCCAGGTAAGTATGATCCTTATGTCTCATTTAGGATGGTAGTCTCCATTGTCAAGTCTAGTAAGGTGCTCATCCGTCAAGCCGTGGCTTTTGTATGGTTTTGCTCATGTTTGTGCTTGAACGTGTGCTTGAGTTGTTCACGCCCAAAATGAGGCCGAGGTTCATTTGGATTGATTTCATTACAAGATAAAGTTGCCCAAGCCATAAAGCCTTGGTTTCGGCATAAATAGGATGCCATGTCCAAGCCTCGCTTGGTGTGAGAATCTCCTAAGGCCGCAAGATCCTAAATCAACATTAAGGTGTGTCGATCTTATGCCTTGGTTAGTATAGGAATCACCTAAATCCACGAGGTCTTGGTAAGGCACCAAGCATGCTGATTTCTATAGCCCAATGGACACGGGGACTTTGTACTTGGCATTGAATGAAACCGCGAGCTGAGGGTCATTCTTGATACATGTATTTTCATATCGGGTTGGAGCCAAGGTCCATCAAGCTTGGGATCGTGTGAGGGCCCGGCCGGTGACGACCCTCGACCCTTTGGGTACGCCACACCGTCCCTTAGTCCTTGTACTTATCTCAATGCGGAAGTGGGTATCGAAACTCCATCTTAATTTAAAATGATGCACACGATATATAAACCAGGCACTTTTATTTATTTATAACTTTCAAATGATATCAGTCGGTACACTTAGGCAAAAAAAGTTCCTATTTTTGGCTAAACCAAAATTGGACTGACCATATAGCTATCTATCTATACTGTCGTCTGGGTGTCACGTGCTGGCGTCCAAAAATGCTGCCATCCTTTCAGGTCCTCCACCTACTCGACCCCACTCAAGCCGTCATCATCATCCTCTGGAAGTGGTAATGGCCCCATCGTATGCCTATTGACTCGGGCATACAGGACAATAAACTCCATGAGCACGGGGCCTGTGGTGAGGATCATCGTGATCCAAATGAATGTGACGCTCGGAAAGTTAGGGTTAGCATCTCCATTTAATGGGGATGCCATAGAACATACCGGAAGACACGGGCTGCAGCGGCATATCTATGTCTCTGAAATATGATAGTCCCACAATGGTGTGAATACAACCACTTAGCAGTCAAATTTCTACTAAACTACACTACTTTAGTCTATCGTCACTCGATTACATGCAATCCAAAACAAGGTATATAACTGTAGTAATGAATATGCATCATTTCAAAGGAATCTCATAACAAGACGGAATCTCAAAATTCAGCTCAGTTGATTGGCAGGATAGTTTGGGCCAACGTTTCTTTCGTAGTTAACTACATTAAACGAGAAAATTTTATATGATGAGCTATCGTGAGAATGTGACAAAACGTGGCGTTTTGTTACAGTGAGAGTGGTGATGAAACGACGGCTGCAGGTGGTGCCAACAACGTAGTCGACAATAAACTCGTCAATCCGTCACGGACCGCTACGTATTCAAGGTCCGGCGAAATCCGAATATCACAAATCGTCACTAAAGCGAGGTGTACCCAAGCCTCGAGGTCTTGGATCGGTATTAAGGCGTACCATTTCTGAGCCTTGTCTAGTGCAGTGATTAGTGCTAAGTGATTGATTTAAGTTACCATTTTCGAGCCTTTGGGCGGTGCATGTGTCGACTAAGAGAAAATATAAGAATCGACTTATATGATGCATTTATGCATGCACTTAAAGAGAAAAAAGCGTCCGTCGCCACATAGTGCCGGCAACGATGCGTCGTTTATTAAACGGGATGCCTTGGTTGAGTCGGGATGTCCTGGTTGAGCTAGGATGCTTAGGTCTTGAACCGGTCAAGCTGAGAAGCCTCGGTCAAGCCGAGATGCCCTGATCGAGCTAGAAAGTCTAGCAAGAAGCTGGAAGCCTTGGTTGAGCCAAGAGGGCTTGGTTGAGCCAGAATGATGCTCAATGAATTTGCATAAGTGCTAGTTATGCATAAGCGTAATTTGTTGATATATTAATTGATAAGCCAAAGGTAAGTATGCATTGAAGCATGTCACAATGGATATCTACATGTAGTCGAAGGTAGCAACAAGTTTGCTATTGATCTACCATCAACATTGTTTGCAAGTGTTGTACTTGCTAGGCTTCGATGATGAGATGCTTCCTAGTAGAGAACTAGGAATTTTATTTATTGAGTTTTCCTAAAACTCATCCATTATCTTTCAGTCTTGTAGGTATGGAAATCTCACGTCAATTTTGAGAA
This sequence comes from Eucalyptus cladocalyx, assembly GCA_017140615.1. Taxonomy (NCBI): domain Eukaryota; kingdom Viridiplantae; phylum Streptophyta; class Magnoliopsida; order Myrtales; family Myrtaceae; genus Eucalyptus; species Eucalyptus cladocalyx. The sequence continues at coordinate 1,564,041 of CM029519.1, forward strand.
TTGCAATCACGTTAGAGGAGATAGGATTTCCCTTGGCCTATGTGAAAAAATTTGTACTTTAATGTAAAAATAAAAGAGGGCCTATATAGGAAGGGCTTGTAAAAGTATTGTTATAATATAAATTAGTTTGTTCTGCTTGATGTAGGTCTCAGTCTTCCAGTTGTTGTTTGTCTGGAGAGTTGTTTATTCACGTTTTCGCATGTGCATGATAACAAGTTAAAAAGAATCGAGAAGGTGACAAGCCTGGGACATTGCAAAAATAACCCTTGTCGCTCGCGACCTTGGAGATGGAGTTGGGGTCGTGACAATTTTAGCTTGCATGTGTTCTATGCATGAGGTGTGAACTAAGGAGCTGAGCTAGGTTTCCCTAGAATTTATTTTACGGAACCTTTGGTATTTATCAATTTTGTTGTTTGGAATGTGGTGCAAATTTACGAAAGCTTCCTTCATGAAAAATGCTTTAAACATCCTCATCTATAACATACATTTTAATCGAAATAATATGGACTAGGAGAGTCAAGTTATAAGTCTTGTTTCATGGAAGTCAGAATGCTGTTTAGGGTTGGAATTTGTGACCTTTAAAGTTTGCAGAGTTTTTATAAAATATCGTGGATCAAATTTCAATATGTTTTCCACACAAAGGTTGTTCATCATATCTTAAAGTACAACATAGGTAAATTTTAGAGCTAATGAATGAGTTTTGGGCGTCAAAGTAGCCTGGTTTGTAAGGATGTATATTCTGGTTACTAGGACAGTCTTGTGGCTGTTTTTTGCAATTTACTGCTCTTAATTTAGAAGGAACTAGGTTTGTCTTTCTTCATGAAAAATGTTCATTTAAATGTCAAATACAACATACTAAAATTTGAGGATTTTTCAAACTCATTTTGTTAAGTTTCTGGAATTAATTCCAAAGCCATGCAAGTAGGCTTGGTTCTGCCGGTAAGTGCTGTTGGTGGTCTAGTTATTATCTTTGACATTCTTCTTGCTGAAACTTGTAATTCGAGATTGTGGGAGATTCTAGCATGCTGTGGATCTTTGTTTGATGGCTGTGCACGAGTGATGCTTGTTGTGTATGTGGAATAATGTGTAGTAAGTTAGGATGATTGTGTAGGGTAATTCTGTCATGCATGGTGTGGTGTGGTGTTGTGATGTTAGCATGTGAGCATGCTTTGTGGAAGTGCATATTTGTGCTGGTGATGATATAAGTGTGTCTTATATTAAAATTGTGGTGTGGTAAAATGTGTGAAATGGATTAAATCAAGAGATGTTCCATCAACCAGCTTTCCGATGATTTCCCCCAGGGAGTCGGGATGCCTTAACTTGTGTGGTCTAGGATGTCTCAGTTTAAATCACAAGGCAAGCACCCCTTGAATACCGGGATGCCTCGAAGGGAGATGCTTAGAGCCAGCATCCCATGAAAGTCCAGCCAACGACCCATAAATGACTCAAGTAGACTAGCTAGTGACTCGAGTTAAATCTGTCTCAAGGGTTGAATGAAATTATTCACACATTTAAATTAATCCATAAGGTGTGTGAGTACATGTGAATGTGTGAAGCTGCGTGCTTGTTGAATTATTGGGTTGTGTATGCCCTGTTATGTGAATTTTGTGCATTATGTCTATTTTGGTATGTTTGGACCGATGAACTTCATGAGTATTATATGCTGCCCTGATTGGATATGTCCATGTATATGTTGGTCCGTTATTTTGAGCTATGTTTGCTACTAAGCGAGATTAGGATCTTGAGGTTTAATGCCGTGCTTTATCCTTTATTGGGCATTTTGCTCACCTCTTATTTTCATTTCAAGTCATTAGCGATAGACATGTTGCTAGTGGCAACCTATGGCACACCTATGCATGTAATGGGTGTATATCAATACTTCCAAGACCGAGAGTCCGTCGTCACCTTTACCCGATATATTTGGATAGATGATGGGTGCCCCAACCTATTTCCAATACGCTTTGTATTTGTGTACCTCAATTTGATAGAGCAGTTCTATGGCCTCATCCGCTTATGAGGTGTTAGGTGTGAAACTAGGAGGTGCTCCATAGTAGGGCGCTAGGTGATAGATGGGAAAAATTACCGAGTAGAGGAGTTAGACACCTTTTTGGGCTGTCCCAGGTGTTTTGATGTTTCAAATCATCTTGATATGTATTTTGTGGTCCTAGTATCTATCATGATGTTGTTTTGCCATTGTAATTATATAAAGAACGAATGATATGGAAGGAAGTGTTCATGAAACTTGTTTTTGAGTGCAAAACACTTACATTAAGAATGTAAATTGATAAATATTCTTCCGCACATGTGAAAATATAAAAAGATTAAGGTCCAGGGTCTAGTAAGTGATGGCCTTGGACGTCACAGTTAATGAGTCGAATTAATGTGATTTGTGACTGATTATAAAAAACGATTGAGAGATAGGGTCATGGATGGTTGAGTGATGATAGTGATTAATCAAAATAGTAACACACAAGAGTAATTACTAACATAATTGTCATGGTAAGCTCTCTCAAGTTAGTCTCTATCATTTGACGCAAGTTGGTGGTGTGTTTGAATTAAAGGCCCGGCATTTGTAGAGCGGGAACTAAACAACATTAGAATCGAAGTAAGTTAGAACTAGCGTCACGAGGAGATCAGACATTTGTAGGTAGGAATGTGAGAACCAATGCTACGAGCACATTAGGCATTTGCGGTCTAGATCTAAAGAACGTTAGAATCAATGTCACAAGCAGACTAGACATTCATAGTGGAGATCTGAAAAACGTCAGAACCAATGCTATAAGGATATCAAACGTTTGTGATAATAATTTGAAGAACATTAAACTTTTGGAGCATAGTATAAGGGTAATGTGATTAGCCTCCTTTTCATTTTTACGTGCTTTTTATTAAAATGTACAAATAATGTCAATGAGATACGTATATGGGCATTTTTGCTTCCACTGCGAATTTGATTCAATTTAACTATGCAAGTATTCTTATTTTTGAAACAAAATCACAACAGTGTCCTTCCAGCCTTTGATTCATTGAAGGAACCTACCTTATCAATCTTGGATTCCTTCTCCTTGTTCGATCCATTAAACCATGTTGTGATCAACATCTCTCTTTGCTTGCATAAACATTAAATGGTCTTTATCGGAAATTGATGCTTCTAGATTAAAAAGTGAGGTTGTGGTTTTTTGCTTGAGTAACTGAGAAATTCACATCCTGCATCATTTTCTCGCAGATTTTCAGAACTCGAAAATGTGAATTAGCCGATGTTCATCGATGTCCTTCACGATTTTCAAATTTTTCTTGTCAATTCCGCCTGGACCCAATGCGTTCGGGCCGGACCAAATGCCGACAAAATCCCGGCCCGCCCGAGACAACTAGCTAAGTAGCCATCTAGCCCTTGTGCATGAGATTTGCCAGCAAACGGGGATGCGGAGCCTGCGCACCGTGCAGATGGAATCCCTTTCTCCTCTCTCCTACCACCATTTCTGCTATTCCAACGCCTCTGCAGGTGCAAGGGGCCGAAAGCCCAGATTCTATCTTCCTCCATCGAAGAATCCTCGTCTTCTTCGCACCTTCCCTTCGTCCCCCTCCCTCCCTTTCTTCATCGACTCCAGATTCTTCTGGAAGAATTCGGGTGTCCGTGACTTCATTGCCTTGAGCTCACTTTCTGGCCAAGACCCACCTCAAGAGCTCGCTCTTCTTCTTGAAGTTGAAGGGTGGGCTGATTTTTCTCATCTTCTTTCCGTTGTTTTGTTTCATTATTGTTATAAGGTTTTCTTTCCCTGTCCTTTTCTTGTGTTTGAATTTCCCTAGGGTCCTTGTGGATGCCTACCGGCTGGCTAATCGCCAGGCCTTCAATTTGGGTGAGTTCAGTTTGACGGAGTGCGTCTATCAACACATTACGGTGTTGTTCCTTTTAGTTTGAGAATGTTTAATACGGCGGTGCCGCTGAACTCTCTTTTTCCGTTCTGGGTATGTTCAGCATTTCGAAAGCTTGGGCTTGACTGTGCGAATTGGACCGAGCCTGTCTACCTAGACCTCGTAAGGTTTGGAAATTAGTTAATCATGCATTCTTTTCTTATCTCGTCTGTAATTACATTCCCATGTTAGGTTCGTACGCATTGATTGATGATGGCTATATAAAGATTGGTACGCAAAACTGGTATATAAAGTGACTTGGCAGACCTGAATCTAGTGGGCCAGGTTTAGTAGCCAATTAGAGTCCACCACCGATGTTGTGGACCAGTTTCCCTAGCGTTGTTCTTCTTGGTGATGATTGATGGGAATTGTTAGATTCTTGTCATGAGTTGATTATTTTTAATGCATGCATATCGTTATCCTTTTGGAGTTTGGATACTTTCTTATACTACTTGAATTTCTGGCAGTCTTTGCTTTTACATATTCTTTACAGTACTCAATTTCTGTGCCATACTTTGATTTTGGACTGTAGGTTGGAAATAATTGTTTTGGGCAAGTTTTTTGAGATAGGGGCTTGTGGTGGAGTAGACTTCCCACCGTTTCTCTTCACTGGTTTTTTTAACAAAAGGATACCTCACTCTGTTGATGTCAAAGTGGGCTTGCAGTGGGAATTAGTCCTCCCACAATTCAAATTTTTCTAAAAAAGATGATTTACTTATGGGAGAAGAAAATCTCTCCTTTCTGTCTCCAACTGCATTGCTTTCATAACTGTGCTCTATGCACTTCAATTATCTTGCTGCAGTTAATATTTTTGCATCTTAAGTAGCTTGACATTTAATGGTGAAGCATCTTGTGAGGGATTATTCCTGAAATTAAGGCTGCTGTGATTGATTTTGTCATGGTTTCTAGGAAAAGTGCTGCTGATGAAGAAAGGATGCTGATTCTATATTTTAACCGTGTAAGCTCTTTTTCCTCTCTTTCCTGTTCATTTGTAGAAATATGAGAGATCTTGTGTATCTGTTTTCATGTTTCTTTTTCTTCCTGTTTTACTACTAACCTGATGTTATGTCTAAGTATAGATTGGTTGGCCTACTTCATTGCCCACTAGCGAGAAGAGTTCGTTTGTGAAAAGTGTCTTGCGAGAGAAGGTGAGTTGACTTATATGTTCTTGAGCTCAATCTTCTTTGGCGTTGGATGTACAAAACAAGTATTCAATGCTCTCAATGTGCCCTGTCATCCTTCTGGATAAAAATTCAGTACCATTGTTTTATGTAAATGTAGATATTGAGAGGGACATGAAGAGGAGGAATGATATGTTATGGTAGTCAAACTTAGAAGCCCCCATATTTTTATCTCCATGACAGTAAGACACCCTTAATTTTTTAATGGATTAGACTTCTTCAACTTATGAATTTGCCAATTAGATCCTTGTAGCACTTTTGGCAGGTTGTTAAATGTTAGCAAAGAAACTTTTCTCTACTTTCTTATTATCCCTTCATCCTTTATAGGGTCAGCTGGATAACAGAATAGAACACCATTGATCTCTCCCCCTCTCCCTCTCTCTCTTCTCCACCCCACAAGCCCCCCCCCACCCCCTTCCTTTCCCTCTCCCTCTCTCTCCCCCTAAGTTAGTGCGTAAAAACACAGCTAAAGCAAAATAACTTGGGTATTATTTATGCTCTCTACAAGACATGGTTTAGGAGTCTTCCTCTTATTACTCTAGAGGGTCTATTAACTAGATGAAGGTTAAAGAATCTAGTAGTTCAAAGATCAAATGATAAAATGCAAAGTTGATGCACATTTTAGTGTTCAAAAAGTAAAGTTTAGGGTCTTACTGCATTTAACCTATAAATTGACAAACCTTCTCTATCTCTATCTCTGTCTCTGTGCTTTTTCTCTGGTTGATGGTTCTATCTCTACCTCCATGATGCACAGTTTCTAGAGACAAAGAATTAGCTTATCCCTCACATATGTTCAACCACTTGTCTTCATTAGGGTTTACTCCTCTTTATTACCATTTCCAAACCTATGAAAGGATTTTGTTGCAAAAGAATTTGCCTACCTGCAAAACGCTAGCACAAGATTGGACAAGACAGTCGGTGATGCATGATGGAAATGATGGGATAAGAAATTTGTTTTCTGGACTAGTGGTCAAAGGATAGAGTGTATGAATATGTGTTTTTACTGGGATTTATACGAAGGAATATGCTGTATTTTACTATAAAAAAAAGAACTTACTGGAAACTGTGAAATTGATGCTGAATGGAGTGCATTCTGAATGAAAATAAAGTTGGAAAAGATGTAGTTTGCCGCCAAGGTCTAAAGAAAAAATCCACTAGTCAAGGATAAAGAATTTAAGGCTCATCCCCATAAAAATGGATAAAGAACCATAAATTGAAGGAAGTTATTTACTTCAAGAGGAACTCTCATGTATACAACTCATGTCTGTCATACATGTGAGATTACATCTTTATTTATGGCCAAACTAATACATTGAACTAAGACTAATAATAAATTTCACAACACTCTACATTTTGACTCTCCGGTCTAGTAATGAAGACTAGCTCACACTTTCAAACTTGCAATAAAGACTCTTTGACAATCAAGCACAAGAAGACGCATCAATTGACTCTTCAACCTTGCATATCAGCCATCGACTATCACTTGAGATTCTTCAAGTTGTATAAACATTATTCTAAGTGTCTTGAATGCATTGAATCAATTTGTGGACAAAAATACCAAATAAAGACCAGAAGGCACACTTTGATTCTTCAATCTTGTATTTAAGCCACTAATCATCAACAAATGCTATCTTGAGTGCCTTGGACCCATGGGACAATGTTGAGGACGAATTTTCTATGTGCTTGCACGACTGCCAAATTGGCTTGATTGATTGATGAAGCTTGGGCTGGGATTGTGATGTAATCATTGGAAAATTTAAGTTCTGATGCGCCACATCAATTGGCTGGTAGAGTCGGTGTGTGACTATGCAAATTTGGGCACTGTAGCTGTGTTGTACAGGATTTTTTGTAGCTGTAACCCCCCATTCCATTGCATTAGATCATCCAGTATATGTACAGGCTTTGCCCTCTTCTCATTCTTAGGTTGCCTTTTCTTAATATCCTTTCTCTAACTTTTCTGATAAAGCTGCATAAACATGTGTACAAACTTTGGATTTCTTAAACGAAAATTTTCACATAAACCTCAAGTAATGGTCAATGCCTCAGCTAACACAAAAAATTATCATTCAGCACAGCTGCAAAGAGGAGCACACCAGTCCATTTAAACTTCAAGGAACTATCCCCTGAATGTAGACACATGAAATACAATTGCGATTTGATTGTTTAAATTGAGTTGATGCCAATGTGAGTGTGTTAAGGCTGCAAACTTTAAAAAGCATCATTGTTATAGTGGTTTTTTGTCTGCATAACCAAAGCATGATTTCAAATAAGCTTTTAAGTTGCTGAGTGTCAATATGAATATATTTTGTGATGAATGCTAAAAAAAACTTATGAAAGGCTTAGATGCCTTGCATTTTTGTGAAATTCGTTGGTAGAAATTCTCTTTGTGACATGAGCAACCATTGTGTATTTGCTCATTGCTCTGCATTTTTGTCAGGAATGTAACCTGACTTTGCTGTCCTTGTCTATTCCATTTGATGTACTTCATTTATTACATTATTCTGGTGGGATTTTTTTCTTCTTCCTTACACATAGATAACTGTCTTATAAGATATTTATCTTCCTAGCTGGTTGCTGCAGAAAAATGCAATGGATGAACTTATGATGTCCAAAGATTTACCTTTGCGACCTGGAATTCAAGAGTAAGTTCTTCCATTTAACAATATGCCAGTAAGTTATCTGCTTTTTCTGAGCATATAATTTCTTTTATGCATTTGATAAGGAAAAGCTTCTTTTTTATCACTTGTCATTTTGGGATAGTCGCTCAAAATTGCCATTTTTCTCACAGCTTGTTCAATGTATCTCTATGGACATGGCTGTCCTTTCAATTAGAGATATTATTTTTGACTGTCTTTAAATTTTGTAGTTGTGGAAATTGATAAGCTTCTGTTACTTTTTGTTATAGAAAGAAAATCAATAATACATCAATAATACTTAAATATTTCTCAATTCTTTGTAAGTTTGGTGAAGCAAACTTTCTAGATGCTAGGTAGTCAAACTTGCTGTTTTACCTAGAATCAGTGAGGTTCTTGCAATGTCGAATCATAAAATTTTACTAGATTTGTAAAGTAACTCTGGAGAATTCTCCGTATCTAAGGATCATGAATCTCTAAACATTTAGACTAAGCAATTAAGTCAAATTAAGTGGGTAACATTTTTATGATATTTCAAAATAGATGCTATAAGATGATAACTGAAGATCTTGAGCATTGTACATTGAAAAATCAATCACTAACAGAAGCTAGGCTGTCCAATTTAATCAATAGAAGGCTGATCAATCACAAAAAGAAAGTAGAGGCCTAATGAAGTGCCAAGCTAGAGAAGGCCATCCACATGTTTCATCAAAATCACCATCCTTATATAACCATTATTCATGAATATCATCAAAATTGCAATTATCATCAGCAAGTTCATCCTTTGTCACCTTTGTGGTCGTTGGCATCACTTGTGGTTTATAGCCACCATGCAAGTTCATCCCTTGTCACCTTTGTGGTCGTCGGCATCACTTGTGGTTTATAGCCACCATGCAAGTTCATCCCTTGTCACCTTTGTGGTCGTTGGCATCACTTGTGGTTTATAGACACCATGGCAAAGCTTTGACATTCTTCTGGCTGTGATGTCGCAGAGAAGAGTGTTTTCTTTTGGAATTTAGGCTGCTCAATTAAGGCACAATCTCTCTTCATACAAGAAAATTAACATCCCTAGAAAAATCATCCTAGTGTTCACTAATCCAACACCACAGACTTGCTCCATAGGTGCCAACACAACGTCAGTAGCGCAACAAAAGAAGTTTTTCCATATAGCTTTGCATAACCTCTCCTTAAAAATAATTTTGGTCCATAAATCACCAAATGTATCTTCCGCACAAAAGCCTTGTTGAAATGCCATAAAGACATGGCTGTTTGATGGAGAACTTTGGCAACGATATTAAAGGCTTGCCAAGTGGAGATTTAGTTTTAGGTGATAATCTGATTTATTTTGCTTATTAGATTAAGAATCTTTTAAGTGCTCAAGAGTCATTTAGTCTCATTAAGATATTATGTGTCCTATTTATTAGAATAGAATATTCTGTTTCCTAATTTGTGGGATAATATGTCTCCCTTTAAATGGAATGTATGTTTCCTAGTTTTTAAGATATGAAATTTCTTAGGTTTCTTATTTAGGAATTTCCTATTGGGAATAGGGACTACTAGAGTCAATAAGTATGCTCTTCCTTTAATTTATGGTGTATCTATCAACCATTAAACAAAAGCTTCAGTATTTCTTCGCTTTGAATTGTTCGATGCTTTAAACCGCAGGCATGAAGCTTACATCCTCTGGATGTGAACCCACATTCATTTTCCATAATTCACAGATTAGCCAACTCACGTTACTGTTCACGAGAACTGTTCATAGCTCAAAAACAATATTCCATGATCTGAATCAATCCAAAATAGATTGTCTCACATCACTGTTTGTTCCATCTTTATAAATAAGAGGATACTTATTGACTTCCATTCTGCTACCCCCCCGCCCCTCTCTCTCTCTCAACTTTTCTTCCATTAATTCTTTCTAGGATATAGGTCCAATCTGGCCAGCCATTTTATCCCCACCTACCACCTTAGCAACCAGCTAACGGAGGTTACATTTACCAGTGAATAAGTTTGATTTCTCCTGGGGGACAAGATTTAAAGTTCCAGATATTTTTACGAAAGAGTCAAAGCTTTAGGTACTTTTGAATATTTGGTGTAAAAATTTATAAAAGACTCTTAAACATTTGGGCCTTTCAGTACTTATTAAAAGTAGTCCAATGCTACAAGTTTAAAAGTTAAACTCATACCAAACGGGTTTTCAAGTTGCTGATCTGTGGAGAGGGCAGGAACCAATATGAGCGGAAATTGAGTCAACTATCTTTATCTGGTTTCTCCTAATTAACATGGTTGTGGCAATTGAACATAATTCTCCACACCAAGCTATCTTAACTAAATTGTGTATATAGACTGTTTAGTACCCTATTGGTTCTTTATTTGGATATTTCTTTTACCCCTAGGAAAGTCCATAACTCGTATCTGCACAAACTCAACAAAACTTTCATAAAGGCATCTTGGGGCTCGGCTGATGAAATTGTTCCAAATTTTGAATATTCAAGCACTAAATCATCTTTGTTGACAACCTTGAGTGCTAATGGAAATAAAGAATCGTTTGATAATAAATGAAGATCAGATAATAAATATTATTTTTTTTCACTTAATGTAGAACTTGGAATATACTTGGTAGATTTTTAGCAACATAATTGGGAATAGAGAAGTTCCATTCCTTAACACATTTAGCGGATTTCTGACTTGAATCAATCTTTCATATCAAAATTAGTTAGTTTTATGAAACGTGCTTAATCTTGGTAAGTGTTTATCAAGTGTTTGATTTTTTATTTTCAATAACGATAGTCATCAAACAGGACCTTATTGTCCTCAGCATCTAAGATCCTTTACAAATATTTAGCACTGAAAATTATTAAGCTCACTTGGCAATACTAACTTTTCTTGATATAGAAGATTCAATTCTCTGAAAAATTCACTGGATTTGTTTAAATATACAAGGGTTTCTAATTCTTTTGCTGAAAAAAAAAGAAATACAAAGGACACAACATATCATTGATTGTATTACTAAAACTTACCTACAGTTTCCGCAATTGCATGTTTGGCAAGGGAGAAAAAAAATAACATACGATATCTGATGTTAAGGCATCGGCGCACAACTCTTTCTGTTCCATATTTGACTTAAGGTTGTCAACACTTAAAAAGTCAACGTTGGATTTTGACTATTCATTGTACGGTTATATCAAACAAGGCTTTAAGTTTTGGGTTTTAACTACTGAGGTATTGGTCCACTTACATGCTTCATATGTTGTTGTATTGTTTAAAGTTTCGTACAAAAAAGTACTTTAGTTTGGAACGTGTCCTGCAAATTGTTGGCGCTCGTTGGAATGGATTACTGTTATTTTTCTTTTCTAGGAAGAAAGGATCAGTTACCTTGTGCTGAAGTCCTAATAGCATGCATAATAAGTCAAGGCCTAATACACGTCTAAAAATGCTGGTTCACGCTTGTTACGAAAAAAAGGCCAAAAGATGCACCAATCAAAGCACGAGTAGTAAAGGATGAAAAGAAAATCAAAATCACACGAGACACAAAATTTACGTGGAAAATTCAAAATGAAAAAAATTAAGAGGAAAGGGGTTTCACTATCTTCAGTAAAGAGTACGAGAGTACAATCCAAAAGCTTTAAAAACTACTTGGTAAACCACAAAATCTAAAGATCTAACAAGAAGATAAGAAAAAACAAAAGGGGAAATAATATGGAGGCTAGGGTTATAGAATATTATTAAACACTTTCCTTTTATAGTGTATTCTTAAAAAAATAAAAAAAAACTAAAACAAAGGTGCATGGTCTAAAATACCATTATATCTAATTTGAAAGTCAAAAACTAAACAAATCTCCACCCTTAACTTCAAATCTCCAAAGGAGCATTGTGCCAAATGTGACAAGACTTCTCTACCTCACCACTAAAAGTGACCCCACAAGGCCACCCCCAAAATGGTAGAGTCGACGATACACACTCCTAAACCTACATTAGTGTACTTGGCGTAGGAAACAAGAGATGAAATGTCACCAACACTGATTAAGCAATTCAAATGGTGAAAACGCCAATCAAGTTGAAGCAATGCTTGAACTTGATCAAAAGAACTAATTTGATTAATATATCTGCTGGATTATCTACCATGGGCATTTTTTTTTTATCGTAACTATATCCAATTTCATCACGCACAAAGTGATAATGAATGTCGATATGTTTTATCCTCGTGAAACATCATATTTTTGGTAAACTAGATTGCACTTCAATTATTGCAAAAGATAACGGAGGCTTCCTCCTACTTTACCCCAAATTTGCAATCAAACACTTCAACCAAAGAGCTTCCTTTACTACTTCCGTTATTGCCATGTATTCTACTTCGGTAGTAGACAAAGCAATTTTGTAGGACAAAATTGCTCTCCAACCAACTGCGGAACTACCAAGCATAAAAACATAACTTGTCAAAGATCTTCCTTCGTCAATATCGCCTGCATAGTTAGAATCAATGAAGCCAACAACCAAATGTCCTATATCACAACTTCTATCAAAGACCAAACCCCCATTCAAGGTAATCCAGATCTACCGAATTCATTTCATAGCTTGCTAGTAAGCTTTATCTGGATGTGTCATATACTTAACTCACCACTAACAACCTGTGAAATATTTGGATGAGTGCAAATCATAGCGTACATGAGACTATCCATAATATTAGAATGTGGAACTCAAGACATCTCATCTTCCTTTGCTTTAGTTTCAGACGACAGAGAAACTAAAAGCCTAAAATGAGACATCGAAGGAGTACTTACCGATTTGGCATTCTTTATGCGAAAGTGCTCAAGCACTTTCTCAATATACTTCTTCTATGAGAGGTATAACTTCTCAATCCGTTTGTCTCTGCTAATCTGTATACCTAGAATTTTCTTGGCAGCTTCAAGATCTCTTATCTCAAATTTCCTATTTAGTTGCATTTTCAAATTTTGTATCTCTAATATGTTCTTCGCTACAATAAGCATGTCATTCACATATGATAGCAAATAAATAAATAAAATCATCACACAATCTTTTATTGTACACATAGCTATCATGCGCACTTCTAACTCAACATAAAGTTATCAAACCTCTTGTACCATTGTCGCGGAAATTGCTTGAGACTATACAAAGAACGTTTCAACCTACAAATATGAGCTTCCTTAGCCTCTACAATGAATCCCTCAAGATGAGACATAGATTGTTTTCTTAAGGTCGCCATGCAGAAAAGCGGTCTTGATATCATGTTGCTCTAGCTCTAAATCATGAAGGGCTACTAACACGAGTAACACACAAATAGAATTATGTTTTATAACTAGAGAGAACATTTCATTAAAGTCGATCCCCCCTTTCTAACTAAAACCCTTCGCTACCAAACATGCCTTGAATCTTCCATCTTCAACAATCTTGAGAATTGCTTATTTTCTTTTAAAGGCCCACTTGCATCCAACAACGCTTTTGCTCTTAGGCAATTTCACAAAATCTCAAGTTTGGTTCTTATGAAGAGACTCCATTCATCCCAACAAGACTTCTCAAATTTATAACAAATAGTAGTTTCATGGAATGTGAAAACTTCAATACCAAGCTCTTTAGCGACTATAAGAGCATATACTATCAAATCAACAAAATCATACATTTGGGGAAACGTAATTTGTCGTTTAGCCCTTTTGTAGTTTATAAAGTATGGACACTCTCTAGGAGCTTTTGTATTGTGTCGGACACGCTTCAACATGCTTGTACATACGGTGGACACGTGTCGAAAAATCTAACTCATGGTCAACTCTTCCTAACACGCTTCGACACGCATATCTAGAACTGCATAAGGCATGGTGGGTTTTTGGAGCGGGTTTGTAAGTGCGAAGGGAGAGAATCATTGAAGCAGGCAATGGAGGGTGGAGGTGAGCGCAAGGGAGTGGAGGCGAGGCTGTGAGCAATGACGAAGTTATGATTGCAAGAGAGGGCCAGAGTAAGAGTAGAGATCGAGAGGGTCACGATTGCAATGTCGCAATGGAGGACTGCGATGCCTCGATGGAGGGTCGAAGGCAAGGCGACAAGTGACTATGATGAGGCAATCGAGAGGGAGTAGGATCATGTAGGGAGGAGGTGACACGACTAGGGCTTTTGGGTTTCCATGCTACTATAATGAGGTTTGTCTTTTAGTTTTATGAAGGAGCAAAAAAAAAAAAAAATGGGGATGTTGGGGAAGAAATGAGGGGTGAAATAAATGGGTGATTTTTTTCTTTTTCTTTTCTTTTTTGGAAGGAGGGAAGGGTGGAAGGTGATTTCAATCTTAAAGAAAGGGATTGACGGGTGGTGGGTGGGGCGGTGGAAGAAATAAGAGGGTGAAATAAATGGGGGGGCCATTTACCCCCACCCAAAAAAAAAAAAAAAGCATTAAATGTTGAATAATGATAAATTTTGGTCATTGTGGAAGATCATAAATTTATTTAAATACATTGGCTCTAATTTCTTATTAGTCATTAGTTTCATGGATAACTTTTATTAAAGTTAGAAAATGTCTTTCCAAATTCTTATGATTAAATTTATTAATGTTATTAGTGTAGACTTATTATAAGCTCTTTTATTATTATGTATTTATCTGTAAATTTGAATTAAATTAATTCAAAAATAATAATTTATCATGTATATATAAAAATATTCATTTAACATATGCGTCTCAACGCGTTGAAATTTTTTATTTTTTGAGAAATGATATGTTGGTGTGTCGTCTCATGTTTCAGTATCAGTGTTTCTTAGCCTGTAGCCAAATTTTGAGTTTGCTTAATTTCTTTTGTTTAAAATTTGAGTTTTGTTGCTCATTCACTTTCTAGTTAAATAATATCTTCAAATGTTCTCCATCGATGCTTGACATGAAGCTCCATCTTTTTCCCAACATTCTCCTCATGAATACTTGTATATTTAGTAACAATCTTTCTCTTTTCAAGCATGGAAACATCATCCAAAGTAACATTGCTATTAATTATAAACTTTAATGACGGAGGGTTAGAACGTCATAATTTGTATATTTTAGTCCATATTTAGTAACAATCTTTCTCTTTTTTAGCATGGAAACATCATCAAAAGTAACATTGCTACTAATTATAAACTTTAATGACTGAGGGTCAGAACCCTTCTGCATAATCAATGAAAATACATTCTTAGCCCTAGGTTCAAGTTACCCTCTTTTACACAATAATAAGCGGGGCATTTAAATATTTTCAAACCTGATTAATTAAAAGGTTTATCTAACCATTCCTCATTAGGAGTCTCATACTCAATTGTGGTCAAAAGAGAACGATTTACCAAATAACATGCCATGTTTATAGCTCTAGCCTAAAAATCTTTCTCAAGTCTAGTAGTAGAAAGCATACACCTAGCTCTTTCTGAAAGTGTCCGATTCATGCACTTTGCCACCCCATTTTGTTGAGTTGTGTTTCTAACTATTCGATGTTGAATAATATTCAAATCTTCACAATACTTGTTGAAATCACCTCCGCAAAATTTAAGACGAATGTGTTTTTGGAACACTTTAATCTTCTTTCCGGTTTGATTTTCCATCAATATCTTCCACTTCTTAAACATATAAAAAAACGTCACTGTTACACTTAAAGAAATAAATCCAGACATTTCTAGAAAAATCATCAATAAATGTTAGAAGATAAACTACACCACCTTTAGATGTTACCTATGTTAGCCCCTACAAATTGAAGTGAATATAGTCAACTATGTCCTTTGTTGAGTACATTCCAATATTAAAACTGACTTTGCACTGCTTCTCGAAAACACAATGCTCGTAAAAGTTAAGTGTGAGCGTATGATCCTGACAAAGCAAATGACGTTTACTCAAGATAGTCATTCCTTTTTTACTCATGGTGCCTAGCGACATATGCCACGACATTGATTTTTTAGAATTTCAAAAGGATGATACATGTAAAGAACCCACAATGGTACTTTCTTGCCAAATGTTAAGGTTTTTCTTTATGTTACCTCATCACAATCAAGGAACATTTTGAAATTTGCAAAACTCCACCTCCACCTATGTACATACACTCGATAGAATCTAAACTACTCAAATGAAATAAAGCTATTCTTCAAATTTGAGATGTGCCTAATATTTGTCAAAGTCCTTGCTACATTGTCGTGATATTTAATTTGCATCGTACCAATATCCACAATCCTGCAAACTACATTGCTACCCAACAAAACTTAGCTACCATTGACTTTCTCATATGTGAAACCAATCTCCATGTGGAAACGTGGTATGAATATGCAGAATCCGAAATTCATTCATTATTGACATGACAATATGAAGACAAAACAGTAAGAACATTGATTGATTAGCTAACTTGTTGTTTTTCATCAGACTAGCTAAATTGGAATTCTCCATCGACTTCTTCCCTTTAGCTTTGAGTACTGGACACTTATTTTTGTAGTGTTTGAATTTATAGCAATAATAACATTCTACCTTACTCTTATCTTTGCTTGATCTAGAATTCAAATGCCCTTTACTATTATTGCGTCTATTACATTGATTCGACCTTCCCCTGACAATTAAGCCATTAGTTTTATCATTACTATTACTCGCATTCAATTTTATACGCATCTCCACGAAATTCAACGAGGCTTTCACATTCTCAAGAGTAATGGATTCCCTTCCCTATAGCATAGAACTCATAAAATTCTCATACAAACTCGATAGTGAGCATAACACAATTAGGGCTTGATCTTCATAATCTAATTTCAAATGTAGATTTTTCATATTCATAATAATCTTATTAAATTCATCTAGATGCTTTTGGATAGGAGTACCTTCTTACATCTTTAGTATGTAAAGATGTTTCAAGAATAATCTTGTTATAAGAGATTTCTTCATGTAGAGACTTTTAAGCTTAGCTATTCCTTCATGAGCGATTTTGTGAAGCACCCTATCAGATAAGGACGATTGAATGGTTGTATGCGCTTTCTCTTTCATCTTCTCAATCTTAGCCATAGTCATATCGTTGAAATAATTTTCGTTCAAGGCTTTACTTGAGCCTTCCCGATGCAATAATGCCTTCATCTTGATCTTCCCTAGCCCAAAATTGCTTTAGCCATCAAAGGTGCCACTTCGAACTCAGTAGATGCCATCTCGAACAAAAGCACTGAAATTCTTTCATTTTGATACCAATTTGTTGCGGAAGAAAAGGTCAAAAGATATACCAATCGAAGCACAAGTAACAAAGGATGAAAAGAAAATTGAAATTACATGAGACACAAGATTTGCATGATAAACTCAAAATGGGAAAAACTATGGGGAGAAAGAGGGGTTTCATTATTTTCAGCAAAGAGTATAAGAGTAGAATTTAAAAGCTCTAAAAACCATTTGGTGGACCACGGAATTTAAAAGATAGGAAAAAACAAAAGAGGAAATAATATGGAGACTAGGGCTAGAAATGTGTTATTTATAAATGCATTTCTTTTATAGTCCTCCTTAAAAACAAAAAAAAATCCTAAAATAAAGGTGTATGGTCTAAAACTACTTTTACCCCTAATTTGAAAGTCAAAACTCAACAATGCTATAGGACATAAGATGTCTATGTTCTTTGGTGGCATCCTCAATTCCAGAAGATCCTAGTGCATTCATGAATTGTCTACTTCTGCATCTTTTTTCTTTTTTCTTTTTTTCTTTTTTTCTGGCTGAAAAGCAAATGCGTTTTATATGTCATAACTTGTAAGTAATGTAGTTTGTTTGACATCAGATAAAGAGGTGACAAAAAATGTGTATTTGTTGGCACCTATTCCTAAGCTGATCTTATGGGTTGATGTTCCTCTTAGCATTTTGATGAATTGGCGTAATTCCTCTTCCTAGTTGCCAGTAGAAGGTTGGACTCAGCACATGTTTGGCATGTGGTTGGAACTCCTTTTGGAAGGTTTTAATGGATATCTCCCCTTTCTCATGGAAATTTGGTAGCTTCTACTTGCACGAACAACCCCTTAGGGGCAAATTTAAAGGAAAGAATGTC
This sequence comes from Eucalyptus cladocalyx, assembly GCA_017140615.1. Lineage (NCBI taxonomy): Eukaryota > Viridiplantae > Streptophyta > Magnoliopsida > Myrtales > Myrtaceae > Eucalyptus > Eucalyptus cladocalyx. The sequence continues at coordinate 1,581,768 of CM029519.1, forward strand.
ATACATGCAAAATCCTGGTACAGAAATTCTGTGAAGATACCGCACTGGGAAGAACCCATTGTCGTTCACTCCATAAGTGCACTTTGGTGTGCTTCTTTCCATGCATCTAGCCGAATCTAAATCCATTCATACATGTAGTGTCTTTCTATCTTTAAAATTCTAAGAACTTCATGCCAGATCTAAATTTCAAGTATCTCATTATTCTTTGTGCAAACTATTATGCAGTACATATGTAGCAAAATTATTGCTCTCTACTTTTGCCTAATATTACGCCTTCTGCCAATTTATTTTGCAGTTTTATTGATAATGCATGGGATGAAGGTATACCTGTGCTCATCATGACTGCATACAGTAGAAGCGGGGATAAAATTGCCAGGTACACTCACCTGACCAGACTTTACAGAGTCTTGCAACGTAGTTAATTTTACATTCCATATTCAATTGTTCATCCTTGAGCACACAGCTGTTGCTTCTTTACCTAGATAGTTGCTTTATGCATTGCTTATAGAATTAGTGGGATATGCACTTAAACTGACCAAGTATCATAATGCCTTTTTAGCATTTTGACATTGCTAACTCACATAATACAGTTCTTGACATGTATTGGGGTAATAACACAGCAAGTCCATGAACTTTTTCTCTTTATTCTATTGTCTTTGAACATTTTTTTTTTCCAATATGGTCCTTTAATTTTTTAAAATCAGCTTAATGTTATCCTTCTGTTAGTTTGAGCATAAGGTCGCGTGTATTTTGTTTTACATGGATTGCCAACTCAGCAGTGATTGGACCAAAATAATGGATGTGGAGTGCCATGTCACTCTTTTTTTTAACATGCTAATTCCCAAAAAACAAACATCAACTTTAGGTCAAGTAATAAATCTGGTCCAAATTTTTTTTCACATAAAAAAGCACCAACTTTAGATCAAGTGATAAATTTGGTTCAAACTTTTTTGTCACGTAAAACAGCATAAATTTTAGGTCGAGTGACAATTTTGACCCTAACTTTTTATTGTCTTGAAAAAAATCACTAACTTTCATTTAAATCCCAAATCTGGCCCCCTTAATTTAGATTCATTGATTGTCCTTAGCAATAAATCCGTGTGCACTTGCTGGCTAAATTTAAAACACTATTCATTATCTTTTTGTTTGAGTCACAGCATGGAGAGTAATGGTGAAACTGTTTATCAACTCCTACACTTCACTAGCAAGTCAAAAAATCTCCAGATTGAATTTCTTTGGCCAGACTTTGTGGTTTTGTCATAACATGAAGCTGTAAACCACTATCCATCAAGAGACACTATAGACGAGATTTGCCAAGCTCACGACTAGAACCATTTTTCCTAAAACAAGGTTAACTTCAAGTAGAGAGTGAATGGTAGGGGTTAAATTTGGGATGAAGGGTGAAAGTTTGTGATTTTTTACGAGACAAAAAAAAAAAAAAAAAATTGGGGTCAGAATTATCACTCGACCTAAATTTGTGCTTTTTTACTAGACCAAAAAAAAGTTTGGGCGAGATTGTCTCTCAATCTAAAGTTTGTGATTTTTTACAAGACAAAAAAAGTTTGAGTCAAATTTGTTCTTTGACCTAAAGTTGGTACTTTATTTTTTGGAATTAGCCCTTTGTTAACTCAGCCCTTTTTGTTTTTTTGTTTTTTTCCTTCTTCCTCCACTGATGCAGACCTTACCACCTCTGTTTTCTTGGTTGAAGTTATCCCACTTCACCGCCCTCTCTCAAATAATCAATGTAAGCTTTGGATCGATACTCTCTCTGTAATCACCATCCTTATTGCCCCTCTCTCGGGTGAAAATCAACTTTGAGCTTGACAATTGGACCTTAAAGAAACTATACTTTGGACCGCTTCTCAGCTTAGCAACTATAATCTAGACCCTAAAGAAAGGAATTTTAACTACAAATTTGCCCAATCCTCGCAATGCTTCGGCTTTGAAACCTTGAAGAACTTACATGTGAATTTGAGTATGGATTTCTTAGTTAGAATTTGTGTTTTGAGGGCAATTAGGAATTCTACAGCGTGGGCTGTTCCCTCTTCACTGTCTGTGGAGATCTTATTTTTCTTATTTTTCCCCAAAATCATGTTTCTTGCTTCTTCAGAGGAGGTAATTAGGAGCAGGTTGTGTTAATTGGTAGTATGAATGGTGAACAAGTTTAGGGTGCTAGTGGCGGTGGTGCCAGCCATGGCGGCTTCCTAAGTGAGTTTGGTGGTGGCAGCACCAGCGGTCATGGGATTTGCCAGTGTTATGTATTTATTTATTTTTGTGGAGAGAGAGGAGTGTGACATGGACGACACATCAGACTGTGTGGATGCTAGCATGTGCATATTAATGGCACCATCATCCATGTCAGCTAACTCCATCTGATATTTTAAGAGGACAAAATTGAGCCAATTTTCAGATTGTAAGGACTGGATGGAAAAAGAAAAATCCAGAGACCACATCAAACATTGAGAAAAAAGTGCAAGGACTTCCTGTATCATAATTTCACTTGTATTGATGTTAAAAATTAGAAACCTTCAGTCTTCCTTTGCTGACAATTTTTGTGGGGTTCCATGGAAGATTGTGAAAATCATAAAATTGCCATTGAAAACTTTAGTGTCGATTTGCTGATTTTTTTTTTTTTTATTCTTTTATCAGTAGAAGGGAGATGCTGTTTCTGATCGAGTTTTTTGGAAGGTTTTAGCAAGCTTTTTAGTCTACCAAAAATCTTTAGATAAACAAAATTTGTGATAGGAATGATTACATCAGCAGTGCTGTCAACCTTTGTTTTCTTATTCATTGTGTTCACGTAATCATGCTTTCTTAGATTATGGAAGATTTTGATCTTCTCTTGTGGTGCTTTTCAGGATTTCTTCTGTACTAATGCATTCTTTGTCATTGCACTTCTGTAATGAGAAATTAATTTTCTTTGGAAATTGTTAGGAGTAAGAAGGGTAAATTAGTCTTTACCACTTTTAGGGTTTAGTTTTGATGTATATATATTAAAGTTTATTGAATAATACAAAGTAACTTTTCTCTACTGGATATTGTACCTTAGTCGGAGGAAATCTGGTATCATGGAAAAGTAAGAAACAAAGTGTTGTTGCTCACTCTAGTGCTGAGTCAGAATATAGAGCTATGGCACAAGTGACGTGTGAATTAGTGTGGATTCGACAGTTATTGACTGAGTTAGGCTTTAAAGATTTAGTACCCATGACTCTGTGGTGCGATAATAAAGCTGCTGTGCATATAGCTTCCAACCCCGTGTTTCATGAGAGAACAAAACACATTGAGGTTGATTGTCATTTTATCCGAGAGAAGTTGCAAAATGGAGTAATTTTTCCCAGTCATGTTCGAACCAGTGAACAACTTGCAGACATCTTTACTAAGTCCTTGGGTAATGGGAGGATAGAACATATTTGTAACAAGCTGGGCATGATTAATATTTATGCTCCAGCTTGAGGGGGAGTGTTAGGAGTAAGAAGGGTAAATTAGTCTTTACCACTTTTAGGGTTTAGTTTTGATGTATATATATTAAAGTTTATTGAATAATACAAAGTAACTTTTCTCTACAGAAATGTTTTATGCCACATGTTCTCTCAGGCTTGAACATAATCTTGTGCAAGATTTACTTTTGAAGGCTGATGGAAATGATCTATAGTCCAGCAATCACAATGTGATCTAGATAAAATAAAGAGATATCATATCTTCATGTGGAAAGATGCTGTAACAATTAGTCTTTTGATCATATTCTGTTTTAGCTTATGTTTAGCAAGCTCCAAATTACTTGATCAATGATTCAAAATTTTAGGTCAGTAGCTGAAAAGCTTGGCCAGGAAAGGTTCTCCAAAGTCAAGATTGTAGGCCCAGCAGAGGTTGAACAGAGTCTCTATGGGCAACTAGTGCTTGGCAGAGGAGTGTCTTCAGGGTTGGATGAGATGCTGGCTAAGGAAGTGGCCAAGGCAGGTAGACTTGCCACTTACCGTTAGTTTGCAACATTTTATTTCATCTGTTCTATTGTTATTTATTTTCTGCTAATTCTCGCGTTCTTTTTTTTTTTAATCCTTAAAATATGCATGTAAGGTCAACATATGATCAACTAAGGTAGAGCCTTATTTTCAGATACAACACCAACAATAAAGGAAAATGATCAGACTGAGCTGAATTTCATTGAGTAAACTACTGATCTTCATTTTAGTAGGTTAATCTATTGGCTTCACACTCAAATTGATGAATCCAAAATGCTATTTAATCTACATTTGTTTACTCGATAAGATATTTGTTAACTCTTACACTAATTGGTAATTGACCACACTGAGCTAAATTTCAATATAAGTTACTAATTTTAATGGGAAAATTTTGATGCAACTGGTAAATTTAGAAAGAGAGTTGACCTTAATAAAAAGTTACCTGAGAAAAAAATGCCAGTATCCTCATTTTCACTTACCCTATTTTGATTTACTCTTATTTCATATTACCAACCATGGACAAAATGTCTGCACTGCAATTTTGCATATTGCCATTTACTCTTGTGCAAGGGAAGCTTCATCCACTTTGGTCTTTCCCTTCTCCTTTCAACTTCTATATTGATGCGGACTAGCTATATGGGAAACATAATTAAGAACAGCCTTTTGATTAATCTATAGGCATGATGTAAGTATAAAGATTGCCATTTTTGAATTTCTTATGCAGTAAAGTTTGCAACATGTATATATTTCATTTTGCTTATAATTTTATGCTTAAAATATCTGAAGCATTTTGAATGTTTCAGGAAATGATGGTCTCTTTAGTAGTAGTTTGCTATGGTTAACGGTTGTTTAGGAGTGTTGGTTAGGTACTGACAGCCCTATAAGAAGGGAGCATTCCGACATGCAATGAGAAAAAAATATCTTCGTTATAAACAAGTTCTTACTCTCTAAAATAATACAGACTCCAGTAAAAAAATTAATCTGAGAAAGAAAATTTACTGTGCTCTTTGATAGCATTTTACCATGTTCTATTATTTTATCTTAAGAGTTAAGAAGCCTGGGTGCTAAAAGACTCTTTTCTCGGACCAGCTTCTGCAGAGAAACAAAGAATAGCAAAGGAGGTTGCTTCCATGCTAAAATTGAGTGTAGAGATTGATACCACCTCATCTGAAAGGTAAACGGTGCACTTGCCTTTTTTTACTCCCAAGCTTGTATTTCCCAATGAATAATGATGGAAGGTATAATTTCTTGGTTTATCTTTCCTGTGGCTCAAAATGTGGAGATACAATTTTCTCATTTGCAGCAGTACAATTTTTAAGTTACTTCAATCTGTGAAAAAAGTGCATAAATGTTTCCAACTTAGAAATTACTCTATTTATGCAGTAGCATTCCATCAGTCAATCTGTGAAGAAAGTGCATAAATGTTTTCAACATAGAAATAACTCTCTTTATGCAGTAGTATTCCATCAGTTTGTGATTTATCTGGGTCCTGGCAAAAATCTAAGTTTGACCAGGGTGTTATGGGCTTACCCTTTGCTATTATATGCTTTTATTAATGTGAAGAAGTCAAGGTATTCATTCATGATTTCTGAGTTTTCACAGAACTATGCTAGGAAACTTCAAATGTAGGAAGCTCGGGAAATTTCAAGTTACTTGAAGTGCTGTGGAATTTTTCACTGAGTCAAAATGATTGGTGTGGACGGTTGGTTTTCTGTTTTTTTAATTATGTCGCACCTTTGGGATTCAGCTTAGAGAAGATTGTAGTTGCATTGCGTGCTGGTGCCGAATTTGCGGGGGTTCCTGTCTGCAGATGTATCCTTGTAGCAGGAAGTCAATCTGGTGTGGCTGCGGCTGAGAGAATTGGTATGCCGTGTGTTGTTGTACGTAGCAGGTAATCACCTGTTTCTCAGATTTCTATATGCGCACCAATGTGTCTACCAATAGAACCACTGCTGTGCACTTGCTACATTGTGTATCTGATGCAGGAGCATAGTTTTATCTAGGAGTTTTGAGTCTCTTCTTCTTTATCTAATCTTTTCTTATATGCGGTTATGGTTAATAGATAGTGATGCGATAGGCATGTGACTCTTAATGGGGTCGGATGGCTGAGATTAGAAATTTTATGTCTAATCCAAGGTTGAGATCTTCTTATGTCTGGGGTATAAATAGGCCTTTCCAGTCACCTTTCATCAATTGTCTTATTCTTAATGAACATTATCATTTTACTAAACCCAAGAACACTATTTTCAGTGCAATCTCAATTCTTCTAAAATTTAACTCTTATTTAGATATATTTCTAAGCAATGTGATTATTAGTGTATTACAGATATTTTTTAATACTGTACTGAATGTTGACTTTGCCACATCACAAATGTGAACCTCATGACCCTGGGGTCTTGAATTCTGGTGGAAGTTTAAGTGACGAGTAGTCTTTATTTTATTGGGCTCATTAGGAAATTGTGGCTATTCTTTTTAGGAGCAGCTTGCAATTTTCCCCTTCTTTCTTTGTTTGTCTTTACCAGTTCAGTCCCTCCAGTTGATATCATGAAGTTTGTAACACCCTATCCTTATTGTCTAACTAAGAAGAATGGTGGGAGCATTCTAATCCAACATATTAAGTGCAATCCCTTAATCCAACATATCATTCTTTGCTCTTCTTTCTCATATGTGCGTGCCCCTTAGAGTGCCGAATGGGCACATAAACTCAGGACAGTCTCATTGGCTTGTGTTTCAACTAGCACTCAACTCCATTTGACGCACCGCGGATACCTCTCTCTCTCTCTCTCTCTCTCTCTCTCGTGCCCAAAAGGCTTGAATTTATACATCTATCTTTACCTTTGTCTTCTATCTTGCTAGATTTATCTTATTTATGCAGATGAAGTGAACACCGTGGTCTATCTTAACAATGATTACCTACTGTTCATTGGTTTCTTCTGGAACAATGGCCATCAACGAAAACCTTTTTCTGCTGCAAACTAACAGTGGTGAATTAATAATTGAGTTTAGAGATATGGGTACTCAAGAACATTTTAGAGAGCAATTGATTCTGAACACTACGAGGCATGCGTGAGGCTGCAAAGATAAGACCTTTGGCAGTTTGTTTTCACTCTTTTCCTAGGCTCTGTCGATCCCTTAAAATGACATTTACTTCTTACTGGAATATTGGGACTGTAAGAAAAGAATTTTGGCTCTTAGGGAAGACATAAGACGCCATTATAGATAAGTAAACTATTTATTGTGGAAGTGGAGTGGTGGATGCTTAAAAACCAAAGGAATTAAGGAGCCATTAGGACTAGGTGGATGCTGCAAATAGCTGTGCAATATTGATGTTTGGTTTCTTCCATAATCATAAATGATCAGTTAGAATTCCAATTTGATATGGAAGAAAGAGTCATTGCTTCTTTGATTTTAAGTCCATTGCTAGACTTTTTTTTAATGAATGCCTGGGCGCTCGCAGAGGGGACATGCATTTTCACAAAAAACACCTTGTTTTGAGTTCTCCACGAAGGTGTCTTTGCTTGTCCTGATGTTTATGTTTTCCCCTCCCTCACAGTTTGACTTCCAGAGCGGAGTTTCCATCAGCTAAGGCAGTTATGGATGGTTTTGGAGGTGCAGATCTGACCATCTCTAAGTTGATAGGCAGAAAATGGTCATGAAGGTTCACGAAGGTTTTGCAGCTAATCAACGTTAGAACGCTTTGAGTTTATTGAGGTTGTATTCATATATATTGATGCTTGCTACTTTAGTCAGGAAAGAGAGGGACGTGGGACATATGTTGCAAAGCTGTGGTTCATTTTCTCTGTAATTATTCTTAACATCAGTTGGTGCACTGCCCATCTGTCTATAAGCTGTCTGTCAATGCATAGGTACACAGAGTTTGACCCTTAAGGGTTGTTGGATTGGTTGAGTTGTTTATTGCTTGAATTCGAGGGTGTTAAAATCACTGCATCACCTCCTGATATTAACATTGGAGTCCACGCTATCATGTGGAGCTTTACCCGATGTACATTGATGGGGCCTTTCATTGTGTATTCTTGAGGATTAGTTGAGCCGCAAGTTTGAATTTGTTAAAAAAATCTTTAAATTTAGGGCAAAGAAGAGTGCCTTGATATTAAATTCACATGCTACTTTTTATTTGTGCTTTTAAGTAATAAATTCTCACTTCATTCACATGATGTGCTTACAAAGAACCGTTTCCATTATCTCTTTGTGGTGATTTCCAGTTTGTATTAGTTCCCGCACATGAAAGTATTAAAAAATAGCATTAAAGTTCAACAGAGTCATTTCTCAATTGAGAAGTGATAATATTGGCATTTCACTTACCTTTTTCTCTCCGTGAGAAAATATTCAGTGGTATGTGCGCGCCATGTCATCTGCTGACCTGGTGCGCACATACCAATGAAATACCGGCACGTGTCCCCGAGCGGGACCCGCTGGAGGCGCTGGTTTTTGGTCGGCTCGGCTCGGCTCCACGCACGGTCAGCGCATTCTTCCCGCTCAAAATTTTTCTCTCTCCTCACTTGAATGCGCGGCTTCTCTCTCCTCGTAAAAGAAAAAAGAACGCTCAGAACGCTCAGAGCCTTCCTCTGTTTCCTCCTCCGCGCATCCCACCTCCTCCGCCTCCATCTCCAGCTCTGCCTCCGTCTCCGCCTCCGCCTCCGCCTGCCCAAAAGCCTCGCTGGTCATCTGCCTTTGGTATCTCGGTCTCGTTCCCGAGCGGCACCAGGCTCCCCGCCGCTGACCAGGCGCTGTCCCTGACGCTGGCCCGCTCGGTCGCGAGGGAGATCTCGGCAGACTTTGGCGGGGTCGACGGCGCGGCAAAGAAGGAGAGGCCTGCTGCATTTTCTCTCTTTTTTTTTTCAACGAAGAGCGCTTTTTCTTCCCGCTTCTGCCTCTCTCTTCCTCAAGCACTCCTCTCCTCTCTGTCCCGAGCCCTCTCACTCACCCTAAGCGCTTCCCTCCTCGTCGCCGTCATCAACTTTCCAGCCGCGGCTCCAGAAATCGCCGGCTGTCAACTGGTCTCTCGAGCTTCTTTGTCTTCTACTCCTTATTCGGTCCCGATTTCGGGCTCGAGTACGTAGCCAAGGATTTTGAAGCAAAAGAGTTTGCGAGGCTAGATATATTGGTGGCGGTGCTAAGTTTTGGGGTTTCGCCGCGACCAGTGAACTTCCAAGATCACGGTCGAGCACCGGCACCGGCACCTGCACATCGAAGAATTTACTTCTGGGTTCCAGCTCTTTTCTAACGCTTCCTCCGGACATGAATTCGCCGACCGTTTTCATCTCCGTCGTCGCATTGGTCCTGCTGTCCAACGGTTCTCTCCGCGTGTCGTCCTCGACTTCGCTGCCCAAAGACCCGTTTCTCGGGATAGCTCCTGAAGGTTCGAGCCCGTCGCTTTCTTATGGGTGCCTCGTTTGTAAAGTGTTTTTTATTGGACAGAGCTCGCTGTAGTGTGTGGAGTAGGGTGGGGTGGGGTGAGGGGTTTTGACTATTTGAGGATGTGGTTGGGTGACTGATGACAGTCTGCGTGATACCCAGATGTGAAATATTACAGTTCATCGAACAGGATGAAGTGTAAGGATGGGTCGAAGAAATTCACCAGAGCCCAGGTCAGTGACGATTTCTGCAACTGCCCAGATGGGACAGATGAGGCAGGTCCTTTTGAGCCATTTTTTTTTTAGTAATTAGTTTGCTGTTGTCCTTGAATGTCTTGGTTGTTCTCACGTCTTGCATTGTGTTTAGATGGATGAATTGATGCAACGGAAGGGAAATAAAGACAGATTATGAATAGGATAAATAATGGAAATAGTAAAATAAATATTTATTTTTGGGCCATAGACCACCCTGGGGCAAAATTGGGAGGAGATAGAAGTAAATTCATGAATCACTGTCGCCCTTCTTTTCATTTTTGATGAGATGCATATGAAGAACTCCCAGTTTACTTTCTTGCTGAACGAAGCAGACGAATTGTTACCTTAAGCAATTTCACCAGATATTACGAACTTGGCAGGTATATTACGAGGACTTAATATTTTCCTTGGTAATTGTCATGAATAATCGGTTTTGCATCATAGATCAGCAGAACTGCAGATTGCTTTATTTGATATAAATGCTTTTGAAGAGCAAAGAAGTGTATTCAGTTTATATGGGATGGTCTGGCCAACTTCCATAAACTGGCATAGTTGAGCGATGCTCTCCATTGATATATTAGTAATGATGGTTCATCAAGAAGCTCAGCTGGACTCATGTTAGTTCAGTTGTATTGTGGTTATCACAAACCATGGGTTTCTTTTTGTTAGGCTTGTACTGGTTTTAGATATTACTTATCCAACAAAGACTGTTACTAATCCTAGGCTTTATTTCTTCTTATAGAACATAGTATGTGAGCAAACACCTAGTAGTGTCCACATCTGGACCTGCTTTGATGTTTAGACTATTCTAAATGACACTGTTACTTGTACCCGGCTTTGTTTCCTTCTTTAGAACATCTCATGTATGTCTGCAGATTTCTTGTAGTGTCCACCACTAGAGCTACGTACTTTTCTAATTGTAACTTCACTTTCTTTTTCTGCCTCCTCTTAATGTTTCCTCCTAACATATGTTCTTTGCCTGCTCCATGATAGTCAGACTGCTGTGATGGGAGTGACGAATACGGTGATAAAGTGAAGTGCCCGAATACATGTCGGGAAGCTGGAAAAGCAGCACGAGATGAGCTGAAGAAAAAAATTGCTGTGTACCAGGAGGGCGTTGCCGTATGTAACCAGGAGGTGGAACGGGCTAAAGTAGCTCTTGCAAAAGACAAGGAAGAATTGTCAAAACTGAAAAGTGAGGAGTGCAGTTTGAACAGCTTAAAGGTTTGGTTTTTCCTAATTTGGTGGTATCTTGGCAAAATAACTTGAATTTAGTTGTCATGATCTCATTAAACCTGAGTTTGCCCTTAAAACGTAGTTGCTGGCTACTGCACATATATATCATCTTTGTTCATACTGCATCGAGTGATAGCAGCATATTATGGTCTATGGAATTGGAAAAACTCACTCTGATGATAATGAACTCATCATAGTATAGCTTATGTATAGATATTTTACAGTACTAACTGTTTGGTAGTTTTACCAAACAACGAAGCATTTTCTGAATGAGTGTGGATGTTGTGACTATCAGATATTGATGTGCCAGATGTATCCCAGCCTTGTAGGTAAATGGATGGAAGATTTGGGAAGAATTTGGTTTACCTCACTAAAGAAATTACTTCATCCCTCTAAACGAGTGTCTAGTAGTGTTATGATGTTTGGAAGATTAGCTAAATTTGGGAAAAATAGTGAAAATGGACGGGATAGGTGGAAAGTCGGGAGAAGTTTGAAATTTCTATGAGAGAGAAATAGAGGGAAAATTTGAATTTTTAGATACTCTCTCCAAATTCTGGCCCTTGGTGCTCTCAAAATAGCCTTAGTGTCATGGTCACTATCTGCTATCTCTGTTGTTGTACATGTGCTTAGACTACCCTTCTTCCATGCTTTGGCACTTTATGATGCTTAGTTTAAGATTTCTTTTACATGCGTTCGTTTTTGTGTTACTATCAATTGTTTTGTTGCTTTTTCATCTCTAAATATAGAGCGCAAAGAACAAATAGAGAAAGCAGAGGAGAAAGAACGAATGAGAAAAGAAAAAGAAGAGAGGGAAAAAAGAGAAGCTGAGGGGAAAGCTGGCAAAGAGAAAGCAGTTTCAGCAGGGTTGGGTGTTGGAGATCTTGGATCACGTAAGGATGGGAGGAGGCAGGCTAGCAGAGAGGAACAAGAGAAAATCGAGGCTGAGATAAGAAAGAATGCCTACCAATTGGCCTATGCTAAAGCAGAGGAGGCATCTAGGTTACTGTGGGTGGAGCAAACAAGAAAGGGAAGAGATTCTAAGATGTTTTGCTGTTGCTTTTTCTTGAATCTCTTGGGCCTACCAAAAACCCGCAGTGAAAGACTGCAATTCCATTCCGCCAAAAACATACTGGTGGGACTGGATTTGTATCCGAGGACATAGCTTTGAAGTGTCGTGGAAATATTTTCAAGGAAAGGGGTGTGATTGCTTCTGCTTTTAAGGTTTGTGACCTGTGGATATGGGTATCATCTTAGTGGTATCTTCCTCTTGCTATGCAAAAAAAACTAATCTCCAAAAAATAATTATGACAAATAAAAAGGAAAATCTACATTGCATTATTAAGTATCATTTCAGCTTTGAGCTGTAAGTGTGAGTCTAGTTATTAGTATTTTAGCTTCAATAATTCTCCATATTGCGATATATTTCATTTTTTCTATCGGTTCATTTATATCTTCCATTCTAATTGTTTTGGCCGAATTTTAATCTGTAGCTCCCTCCTCATACAATTCATATTCGACCGTCGATGATCAAGGTTGAAAAGGACCGAAGCTTTCGGATATCGGGGACCGTTGATGCACTCGAAATAGTACAAACAAGGTACAACCAACATATTTTGCCAGCAGGCTATCATTGTTTTAATTAATTCTCTTGAGGTTCTTATGGTACCTCGACTCCTAATCTTGTGATCACGGTGTTATATGTGGGTTTGTTGCCTGGCTATGCTATTGATTTGTTGATCATTGTGTTAAGATTTTCCTTTGGAGTTAGCTGGTTAAAAGACCCTTACATAAACAGACTGAAAAGTTAGCAGCTTTCTTGTTCTTTCAGCAGTTTAATTTGAACATGGGACATGTTTTTCTTGTGAATTACTAAATCCCATTGCTTTTTGTTTGGAGCTTTTTCTGCCATCAAATTTTACCATTTCGGAAGAACTGATTAGACCTTGGTCCTCATTGATGCAGTAATAAACCAAAGCCTGCATATCTTTCAAAGATTTTGATTGCACTTTTAATCTATGGCGGGGTCCCTAATGAATTTCTTTTGGACATGGTGGAGAATGCTCTGGGAGATGCAAATACTGTCTTCTCTAGTAAACGAGCAGCTCTAAGAGGTAGTATTCTTCTGAACATTTGGACTGTTAAAATTATGTCTATTCTTAAAACAGTCCAAAAAGAGATTTTTCTCCAATTTTTTTTTCTATACTTGGATGTGCTTTTTTTTTTCTTGATTCGAAATATGCATAAGTAAAAAAATGCATCTCTATTCATCTTTGCTGCTTTTACTTCCCCTGGGTGCGTATTTCCTTCAATTGCTATTTGACGTGTAAACATTTTCCCCTGTGTTTTCCTTTTGTTCTATTACCATATGAAGAGTTTCGGTGAATCATGGTGAGAAGGATGGTTTGACTGCAGCCAGAATGATCTTATCTGGGATTCCTCTGGACGAAACATACCTACAGAATCGTCTGTCCATCCTGATGAATGATGAAAAGAAGAGTTTGAAAGGAGGAAGGATTCCTATTCCAGATTCTTACTATCTAATGGGGACAGCCGATCACGGGGAATTCTTAAAAGCGATGAAGTTTGTATTATCCCGTATGTACTCATAATCTCATCTTTACGTGCTTGATTTATCATTTAGCATGAGTCGCTAAAGAAAACTCAAGAAAAACGGTCATTTTTGTAATTTTAATTTTAGAGTGCATCCCTTGGTTTTTAGTGGCTTGGTATGGTTATGGAATAATTTCTAACCATGCCGTAGGGTAAAATTCAAAATTTAAGTCTGCATATGATTTGGCTTATTAGAATTCAAGTATGTGCCACTTGTGTTGACCTAAGCATATGCGTACCTATATAAACCGTTGACTCAGCTCCTACCTTTCACAGTTTCAGAGCCAAACTTGGTAAAGCCTCTACTTGTTTCTTGTTTCCTTGTATTGCCAGTTAGGGAAACTATCAAATTGCACAAAGAAATTTCATCTTTTTGTGATTTGTTTGCAGAAATGTTTCTGGTTGTGATTTATGCAAGTCGTTTTGGTACATGCACCAATAAAGGATAATAACCAAAATAAAGATTACAGCATCAGTGGACTTTATGGATTTTGTTTGAATGGCTTTCATCTGTGGCACCTACAATACGCTCACAGAATCTGATTTCTATGTAAACACAGAGGAAACTTAGTAATTAACTGCTCTCTACGAGACCAAGCTAAATCTGGCAAAGCATGCAACTACTATATAAAACAAATACAACTTTGCTATTAGGAACTGTGCAGTCCCTGAATCAGCATATAGAGCAAGGCAGAAGTGCATCGCGGACAAGACCCATCAGTATCCTTAACATGGACATTGCAGAGTCTGACCCTTCCCTGTTCCAGAGGCTCTTCCACTAGGTGAAAAGAGATAGTAAGTTCCTGATGGCCAAAGTTAATATTTGCTCTATATAGTAGTCCCAGTTCTTTGCCAGATCTTACTCGGTTGTTATGGGGTAAGAAGCTGATTGCTTATTTTCCTCCTTGCTCTACAATGCAACCCCAAACGTAATGCAAAACTTCCATATTAGGCTCATTTGACCTGCTGATTTGGCTTGGATATGGTCATTGGTGTGCAAGAGTCGGGATATCTGCCATTTGACCATTTGGTCCGCAAGTTTTGCATCGGTTTCAGTTAACGGTGCTTAAGAAATGGATATTTTCCTTCCGTGTGCTGTACCCATCTAAACTGATTGTTTTTTTATTAGTTATGACAATAAATGCGCGGAAGACAGGATTTCGGCAAAATATGTCTTCTTTCTTATGGTGTTATTTCTTTGTATTAGGAGAATGGAGTCACAAGATAAATTATGTTGAAGCACTAATGCATCCTCTAAAACTTGCTATCAAGTTGCTGCAGCATTAAATGGTGAACTTTTTGCAGATGGCGGGGTCGAGATCAGAGGAATGACCGTAGCAGGTGATGAGACGGATCACAGGTCTGGGAAGGTGTTTGAGTGGAGAATTGAAAGCCTTTTCCCGACTGGCTCTTCTCTCTTTTGAGCTGCCTAGACCCATTGATCACACATTTCACCGGCAACTTCAGTGCGGATGGGATTTTCCAGTGATTCATAGAGAAGTGGATGGACAATCGCTAAATCTGGCAACTAAGGCTTCATAGGGGTATTGACTTCATAAAGGGAAAATGTCAGAGCATTTCCGGGCACTTGCTAAGGCTCTTTAGTTATGCTTTTGTTAAGTAGACTTTTCAAAAAGTTCTTCGTCTCGTACGTTAGTCCTCATCCATTCTACTAATGGGATATATTTTCCCTTTAAAGTATTGGATACTCTTGTTTTCCTATAGAGAATATGTTGCTCTGCACATAAAATCAGATTATGCAAGCAACTTTATCTGGTTGTGATTTCTCACTTGTTTTCTCATTACCTATGCTGAGGTACCTTAAGCCAAATGAAGAGTGTAAGATGTTCAGACCGTTGGGCTTTGTTTCAAATTGGTTTCGTCTACAATATCGGCACTTCCAAGTCCTAGATATGTCCAAGGGTGTTATCTGGCTTTTCTGGTTTCTTGTCCTGATTGGTTCATATCACCGTGGCAAGATAGAAAGGATCGAGTAAAACCTTCATAAAGTCAGTATGCGCTCTGGGCACCTTGGATTGGCACATACTATCCATGAGTGTCCTTAGAAGGTTGTTAATGGATGAGTCTTAACTTAAAAAGGTGGTGTTTTCCTGTATTATGGAATTCAGGACCCATCAAACAATCTATGGAATTCTTTCATGGGATTGGAAGCGTTAGAGTGTTTTGCAGATGGTGGCATAAATTCTTTTCTTGTAGACTTTGACCAGTGATGGTGAGCAATGAAACCACAAAGATAGGGACGATTAGCCAAACTAGGATACCTCTGTGTAAAGCTTTTGTTATAGAAAATGATAGTATGATGTTAGTCAATGTACATTCGTCTTACTCAAATGTTGTAGGTGCTAGATTAGCATATAGATGAGTTAGTGCAGGCGTTTAACCAGAGTGAGGTTGCTAAATGGCTCTGTCCGATACATCATCCTTAGTCAACTGGTGCATTTACCTTTCTTTTTTTCTCTTGCCTTGTTCTATCTCCCCAAGCTTTTAGAAGGTTGTTCTGTATGAGACTAAAAGCTTGTATCATATATATTATATCGTGAAAACATCACGAATTTTTTATGTCAATAAGGGTTCATTTTCTGGTTGCAGTGTGATGAATTTTTTGCATAACGAGCAATACTAGCAACCATGAAAAGCCATTGTCAAAATTCCGCCAAGCTTTCAAGAGGACAAGGGTAAACACACATATAGTTTACCTGATTTGTGCATCATTTCTTATAGATTCATATTAATCGAAATCGGGACTTTGAGACTGCAACGTGTAGGGTTTAATCTCTTCAAGCACAAAAACATACCTGGTGAAATTGAGTTTTACTATGATGACTAATCGAAGGAAGGAACGGTTATGGAGACTACTAATGAGATTTAATCACATGAATTTAGAGCTTAAAGGACCAAAGTGAATGGACTTATAACTTATTAAACCAACATCTCGTCAGAGTTGAACAACGCTACGTCTTCTTGCCCACATTATTTTGCGAAATTGAAGCGGTGCATTTTGTATGACACTAGTATTCTGTAGTCGAGGGCCAAAAAGAACTCGAACACAGCATTTCGATGTTTGAATAACAAAGTGTTCAAGATATCTTCCAACAATACAAAAAGTGAGAATTAAGAACCCGCCATATTCTTTATAACAAGAATTAAAAATTCAAGATTGTTCTGATTTCCAAAACTGAGTTAACTAATGTCGATTTTGTTTGTATATCTACACACTCAAAAGCTGCAGAAATTCTTTAGATCCTCTTCCTTGCCATACCAGCTCGGTATTTATCTTCGAAATGTGAGGATACAGATCCTTGGAGTTCCTAATCATCCCCTCGGTGACTCTAGTAGCAAGTGATATATCTGCACAAACATTCGGTTATTTATATGCATGCGCTGTTTCAAATGCCATTTACATATGCACCAATATGTCTTTAGTTGTTCAAATTGAATAGGATTGGAGAAACTAAAACCTTGGGGAGACTTCTTCTCATCAGAGAGCAGCTGCTGCAATGGATATGGGGCTCCTCCTGCAAAATTAGAGGATAAAAACAGAGGAGAATACGTTCAGCACTTGAAAAGGAACAACAGTAAAGCATTTGAACTAAACCTGGTAAGTAATCTCTATACACAGCAGGTCTACATTGACGAACCTGCTCAAATCACGTCTTTCAACCTCAATAGAAGAAAGATGAAATGTTGTCAACCAAGTTTTACAGTTTTCGACTCTTCCTCCAGCATTACCATTAAAATTCCAGCCGATGAGAGAATAACCACTGAAAAACATTTAGATTGTGCAGTTTGATATCACCGTCAATGCTTATATCAGCTTGTCTGTCATCAGCAAGTCCAGCCCTGTCTCCTGCATCTAAGTTCATTTCGCCAGAAGTACTATGTCGATGTCTGTCCTCCTTCTCTGGAACAAGTAAACTAACAGAATTAAGGATGTCTACAATACATACATAAACATAAAACAATGAACTTGCATCATTACCTCTAACATGACAGCCCAAAACCCGATCAACCTGAAAAGTAGAAAAGGGTCAAATGAATTAAAGATGGATTCTAAGATAGATCACCAGAACCAAACAACAAAGTTGGTTATTTGTAGATTTACCTGCTGAAATTCACTCTGGCGGTGCCGCTTATGCACACTGGTTTATCATTCACATGACGGTCTCTTTTCTTTGGCTTTACTAGTGGGCATTTCAACTCTCCAGAAAGCTTCTGCACCACAAAATCAATTTTAAATATACCATCAAGCCTCAATAAAAGTATCTTATATATGTCTATGCGTAATATGTCAGTAATGAAAAGGCCAATGTAAAAGTATCTACCTTTTGTTTATTTGGACCATTTGAACCTTCTTTTGCTCCATTTTCTTCCATGGCAGACTGTGAACCCCTGTTTATAATTGTTCTCTTTCTTAATTGTGAATTACCTATTTCAGGTATTGCAGCTTTCTTCTTCGATCCATGTCTCTTAAAAGTAGCAATAATTTGCTTGCCATCATCATTCCTGCTCTTAGAAGCAACAATAATTTGCTTGCCATCATCATTCCTGCTCTTAGAAGTAGCAATAATTTGCTTTCCATTGTCAGTCATGCGTTTCTTCTGAATGTCATTTTTCTGCACAAGCTTTCTCTTCTTAGCTCTCTCTTTACTAGCACCAATTCCGAGAGCAGCTTGACCATCTGGACTATTGAATCCATCAGAACATTGAGAATTTTTCTCTGATGCATTTTGCATTCCTTTTTCCAGAGCCTTCAATTTTTAATAGCATGTTTCTTGCTCATGCCAATTAGTGTTAGCAAAGCATTTGAACATTACATCTTTATTTTCCACATGCCAAACAACTGACTCACTAAAAAAGGATTAGTTTGTGTCACCATATGGTTATGCAGATCGCAGTGTCATCTCATATAAAGCCTTTTCTCCATAATGTCTTGTCCAATATTGGTAGTCCCGTGCATTTTGTTGCATTAACTAATAGATATCAAACAAACTATCTCTCACCCATTTCCTACGTTCAACTTATGATAATCAAGACAGAGAATGGCGAAGTATCTTATATTACGTACATCAGGAGATTCAAGACCTTGGCCAACCATAAACATCACAGCAACCATGCAACGAACTTGGTGCCACAAAAATGCACTGCCCTTAATTTTGAAACACCACAGTTCATTACTTGCCAACCTGCATAAAAGGAAGTTCATTAAAATCAGAAAAGACACTGCAAACTAGATTGGTCTTATTAATATAATAACTTGTACATGAGAGAAACTGGCCAAAATGAAAAGGCCCTTTTTTTGCCTTTTGATTTCTCTTTTGTCATACCAACAAAAAGTATAGATGCATCTTTGCATCTTTTCTTAACTTATAAAGATCTCAAAAAAAACATCTACCAGAACCAACCTCTTATCACAAGAAGAGAGTTCAAAGGATGTTATATGACGCTTGTAGTTGTGGACATTAAATGCATCCATCTTACAAAAATTTCTGAAATCATGATCCCCCACAAACTTTTGGCCTGCACTCTCCATTGCCTAGCATAAAAACAGAGAAAGGACTTCTATCAACGGTAGTAGTAATAGCAGCAGCAGTAGTAGTAGCAACGATAGTAGTAGTAGCAGCAACAGTAATAGTAGCAGCAACAGTAGCAACCGCAGTAGCAGTAGCAACGGTAGTAGTAGCAGTGGTAGCAGTAATAGCAGCAGCAGAAGTAGGAGCAACGATAGTAGTAGTAATAGCAGCAGCAGAAGCAGGAGCAACAGTAGTAGTAGCAACGATAGTAGTAGTAGCAGCAACGGTAGTAGTAGTAGCAGCAACGGTAATAGTAGTAGCAGCAACAGTAGCAGCAACGGTAATAGTAGCAACAACAGTAGCAACCGCAGTAGCAGTAGCAACGGTAGTAGTAGCAGTAGCAACTGCAGTAGTAGTTGCAGCAGAAGTAGTAGCAACAGTAGTAGTAGTAGCAACAACCACAGTAGTAGCAGCAGTAGCAATCACAGTAGTAGTTGCAGCAAAAGTAGTAGCAACGGTAATAGTAGTAGCAGCAACCACAGTAGTAGCAGCAACGGTAGTGGTAACAGCAGCAGTAGCAATCGCAGTAGTAGCAGCAACGGTAGTAATAGCAATAGCAACCGTAGTAGTAGCAGCAACGGTAGTAATAGCAGTAGCAGCAACAATAGTAGCAGCAGCAGTAGCTGTAGTAGCAATAGCCGCAATAGCAGCAACCATAGTAGTAGGAGCAGCAATAGCAACAGTAGTAGGAGTCGTAGCAGTATTACTCATGATAATAATCTCAATATAAATATATCTACCACAGAAATCTCGATTCAAATAAATTATATTCTTGACGGAAACCCAGCAAGACCAGTCAACCATAATCAATAAAGTACTCCGATTCTTGAATTCGCTGATTAATAAGTGTTGTAATCCATGTTCACAAACCGAACCTGATGAATCTGATATCTTCCGATCTCATATGTATCAAGACTTGGAGAGAAAACAGATAAAAATTACAGCTTTAGGTGGCTATGCACTAACCCTAGGGGACTCTCAAACCAGCAATAGGATTAAGGGTGCGTTTGGAATCAGCTTTGCAAGGGGCTTTGGGCTTCTAAAGGTACTTGGGCTAAAGCTGGAGTGTTTGGGAACAACTTTGGAATTTTCATTAGGCCAAAGCTGGCCTTCCCAAGGCTGAAAGCCCAAGGCAGGTGAAGGGGTGCCTTGGGCTTTCAGCTTTCTCGGCATACAAGTGACTATTCACTTTTTTTTTATTTTCTTCCAAAAATATCCTCAGCTACTCTCGATTTTTCCGGTTTTACCCTCGTTGTTGTACTGTTCATCTTCTTCTCCGTTGAAGGCCGGCAACGTGTTCCTCGAAGCTGTGAGTGAGTGGCCGCCGACGGCTCGGCATGGTTGCGGTGGCCCAGGCGACCGTCGCCGCGACCCAGATTCGGGGGCGACGCGGTCGCGTGACCCCGCCGCGACCCGGATCGGGGCCGCAAGGTCGCGGGGACCTCGCCGCCCCGGATCTTGGTCACGGCGGTTGCCGGAGGTCGCGCGACCTCGCCGCGACCCAGATCTGAGGGCGGCAAGGTCGCGTGACCCCGCCGTGACCCAGATCTGGGTCGCGGCGGGGTCGCCCGACGTCCGGAGACCCTCGCCGATGGTTTTCAGCGGTCGCCCGACGTCCGGCGACCCTCTGTGATGGTCTTCAGCGGTCGCCCGACGTCCGGCGACCCTCGCCGGTGGTCTTCAATGGACGTCCGGCGGCCTCTTGCCCTTCCCGGCGATCTGCCCTTCCGATCAATTTTTTATTTATTTTTCTTTTGATAATTTTTTTTTATCACCAAAGCACTTTGCAAATATAATTCCTCCAAACACCATTTTGCTCAACATACTTCAAATGGGCTTTCAAACTACAATTTTACCAAACACACTTTGCATTTTGGAAAATACATTAAACTCAAAGATCTTTGCATTTTGCTAAGGACTTTTCCCCAAAGCGTTCCCAAACGCACCCTAAGTAATCAGGTAGTTAGACTTGCTCTGATACCATGTCACAAAATTGATTAGAGAACCCGCAACAAATAGTAAGAGAGAAAGAAGGAACAGAGAGGAGGAGGAGAAAGAGAATGTAAAAGAAAGAAAGAGAGGGCTATAGTTTTTTGTAGTCACAGAAACCCTACACCCATTGTATTTATATTGAATATAAATTGTATACAACAATAATACCCTTATGTAAGTAAAAAAGGAAATAAAACTAATAATAAAGGAAACTCAATTAAAATAACTTAACAAACATCATCATGAATATTCACAGTAATCACGTCTATCACGAGGATGGAAATATATGGTTGTTATAAGGAAGAACTCTGATAATTGCCCCTTGTGCCCATACTTCCACAATTGCATTTTAGTAGTTAAAAGTACTAAGTAGTACACATGCAACAGTTAACCATCTTTTTCCAGAAGCCCTTAAACATGTTTCTGAGTAGCCTTGTCATCTGTTTTTCCAAGTTTAAGAAATAATCGAAAATTGCAAAATACAACTGAGATTGTGCTCGTCTACTAAATATAAGTTGACACGTGTTTTTGCAAGAAAATGCTCAACATTTAATACAGGTTGAAACAAAGACCCACATTCTCTCTGCAAGGAGATGGTGATTGCACGGACTAGTGAGCCAAAGATAAAACCCAATCTAGCGTCTGTGAACAAAATAACAATCTACCGATCCATCAAGAAACTTAGAAGCGGAGTAGCAGTTTTTTAACTTACTTGTCCAAAAGATGAAACTCCTTTGTCTGTTCTGCCACATCTTGAGTACTGTGACTTTTTCTTGTCACCAACTAAAAGCTTAGTCTTCTCAAGAGCTTCAAAAATTTCGGACTGTGTGACACCAAAATCAGTATGATGGGATTCGGATCGAAATGAATTAGGTGTCTGCCAAGAATGTCAAAAATGCCAAAATGGAACATCTGCTGATTTTAAATCGATAGCATCCATGATTTAAACATTCGCATTGCACAATATTAAAGAACTCTTCCATGTATCTTTGATAATAAACAGAAACTCAGTGACTTTGCTTGCATGGTTCAAACTGATCTACTAGTGTACCAAAAGATAGGTGTCCTTACTGAAAACATAAATTTAAATCTTATGAAGAAGTAGAACCCTCTTTTATAGCACATATTTTCCATTAGGCCCAATGCTGAAATGAATGAAAATTTTGGGGAGAAGATGGAATCTAGGACCAGACCTCGACAGTTGGATCCAATTGTGCTTCAGAGG
Source organism: Eucalyptus cladocalyx (assembly GCA_017140615.1). Classification (NCBI taxonomy): domain Eukaryota; kingdom Viridiplantae; phylum Streptophyta; class Magnoliopsida; order Myrtales; family Myrtaceae; genus Eucalyptus; species Eucalyptus cladocalyx. The sequence goes on from CM029519.1 coordinate 1,604,011, forward strand.
CAAAACCATAAAACCTGTAAAATAAAGCAAAAGTGAAGCGATTTCATCGTGCCAAAGAAAAGCCACAGTACATTCAATTGCCTAAGGCACAACACATTCAGGATTTCATATGTCCAGGAAATTAGTCAGACTTGCCATGTGGTGTGACAGAAAATTAGTCACATATTTCACGAAGCACATCCACTACACATTTACTTGTGACAGATTCTGCAACTTAAGAGATTTCCGCAGTGACACCCTAGCATTTCAATTTTTTTTAGAACATGAATGCTTCCATAGCAGAAATATCCTCAAATTATTAATAACAGCTAAACTTTCACAATCTCTAGAGTATTTTATATTCCATGCTGCCTCTTAAGAACAGACAAAATCAAGACAAAGGGAAAGATAATATACTACACCAGATTAAAATCGTTTTATGATGCAACAGTTGCATTGTATGACAAACAGTACAATGGCTACAATCTGTACCTTTGTCCAAAATACATCAATCTTAGAGCAACATATCGCCTTGGATGGTGTTCGAGAATTCCTATTTTGAAATCTGCAGCAGGAGGTATCACAACATTCACTAAAATATGGCTGCACATCGAAAGAACTTTAGCCGAACAGCATGCTCATCTCTATGGAAACAGGGTTGTAAGAAATTACTAACTTGAACCCTATAAAACTTAGTATTAAAAACTATTCGCACAACAATATTGATGCTTTGATTATGTCTAGTTTTAGCGCTTAGGGTCGCTTGTTTTTTCTTTAGACTGTTTGGAGTCATAACTAACACAGCCTGCTACGCAACTCCACGAAACTTCAGCACTATAGTATCCTGTAACCTCTCAAAATTTGCAAGAAGGCCACTTAATTATTGTTTGACTTTTGAACTTAAACCGTTCCTCCTGTTCCTGAAAACAGACTGACCTCCCAAGTCACTGAAAAACCCTCGACTGGAACTTGAAGAGCAATAAACATACAAGATCTCAGTGGTTCAGATTAAACATGCAATTGGAGCTCAAAAAGTTTGACCAGTAGCACCTTTTTTTCTTCCTAGTCTTCTTGTCCAGTTTCATTGATTTGCCATTCCCATCGACCACTCCGCCTCCCTCTACGACACAACCAATCTTGTCTTCCATCTGCACAAAATGAAGCAATAAGCTCAAGTACATCGCATTCAGCATGGAACATTGAATTTCGCTTATCCCCTATATGCATGGCCAATAACAAAGAAGTGCCAACCAAAAGATGCATGCATTCACTCAAACCACCGACAAACAATGCATGCCCAACTCAAATACGCGCTCGACCCAACACCGAAACCGGCTTCGGGCTGCTATAAAGATATCAAGATTCATTCAAGAAGTCGTAAAGACAGTGAAATCCTCTCGAAAAGTGAAAAGGGAGAATCGAAATGGCTCACCTTTTGACAGCAACATCCAGAGAGTCGAGAAGAAAGGTCGGCGTTCTGCTTCTCCAGCTCCTGAAATGCAATGGGGGCCAAGTCGCGTAACCGACAGAGTTAGCACGCGGCAGCTCGTACAGGCAATCGAAACTCCCACGCACACGTGCGGGTACGAACCGCTCGATCGAGTTACAGCTTCAAGGAAATCGCAATCGAATTTTAAATAGAAAAGAAAGGAGGAACAAGCGTTTCCAATGGAGCGCGCGCTAGAGAGAGAGGGAGGAGTACGTTGATTGTCGTCTGGAGAGAATGGATCTGGGAGCGAAGGGCGTCGACTGAATCTGCATCGGGCGAAGTAGACATTGCCTCTCTCCCGCTTCGCCTCGCTGCGCTCGACGTTCTGCTCCGCGCTCTTACTCCGGCGAGACAGGCGATAGAAAAGAAAAAAAAGCAAAAGGAGAAAGAGAGGTCTCACGGTACCCATACGCCTCTCTCTCCTCCACCACAATATCCCTCGCGGCTGTCACGGCGTCGCCGAAACCCCAAAACTTAGCACCGCCACCAGTATATCTAGCCTCACAAACCTCTTTTGCTTCAAAATCCTTGGCTACGTACTCGAAATCGGGACCGAATAAGGAGTAGAAGACAAAGAAGCTCGAGAGGCCAGTCGGCAGCCGGCGATTTCTGGAGCCACGGCTGGAAAGTCGATGACGGCGACGAGGAGGGAAGCGCTTAGGGTGAGTGAGAGGGCTCGAGTGAGAGGGCTCGGGACAGAGAGGAGAGGAGTGCTTGAGGAAGAGAGAGGCAGAAGCGGGAAGAAAAAGCGCTCTTCATTGAAAAAAAAGAGAGAGAAAATGCAGCAGGCCTCTCCTTCTTCGCCGCGCCGTCGACCTCGCCAAAGTCCGCCGAGATCTCCCTCGCGACCGAGCGGGCCAGCGTCAGGGACAGCGCCTGGTCAGCGGCGGGGAGCCTGGTGCCGCTCGGGAACGAGACCGAGATACCAGAGGCAGATGACCTGCGAGGCTTTTGGGCAGGCGGAGGCGGAGGCGGAGGCGGAGGCAGAGCTGGAGATGGAGGCGGAGGAGGTGGGATGCGCGGAGGAGGAAACAGAGGAAGGCTCTGAGCGTTCTGAGCGTTCGTTTTTCTTTTACGAGGAGAGAGAACCCGCGCATTCAAGTGGGGAGAGAGAAAAATTTTGAGCGGGAGGAATGCGCCGACCGTCCTTTCTTCTGCGTGGAGCCGAGCCGAGCCGAGCCGACTAAAAACCAGCGCCTTCCTTTTTTTCAGCGGGTCCCGCTCAGGGACACGTGCCGGTATTTCATTGGTATGTGCGCACCAGGTAGCAGATGACGTGGCGCGCACATATCACTAAATATTTTCTCATTCAACAAGTTCGATCCACGGGATTTTCAATTAACATTCAAAGATAATTAAATTTACTGTATTAGGCCTTGTCGTGTCCACAACTCATAATATTTTAGTTTTTGTTGTTCAATGTCATTTATGAATTCAAATTTGACCAAAATATCCAAGCAAAAGAAAATTTTGACCAAATTAAATTCTTGAGTTGTTATCTAGAGACTCATTGCCCTATTTCCCTCCAAGTTTAATAGAATTTCTTAATGTGTTACACAACTAAAGAAATTTACATTTAATCGTGTGGTAGAAACCAAGTTGATCATTCTTTTGGGAAACTATGAGTTGTCCAAATACTTTGTAATGTAAACTATATTCACTACCATCATGAATGGTCTTGTTCGTCAAGGAAAAATCTTCACTGATATCGAAAAAGTGAACAAGTGATGTGAGAGCATCTGACTTAGTTCCATCAAACAATTCAGCACCATCAATGCTTATTCAAATCAAGATAGACTTTGGGCATAACATGCTTAAATGGGTCAACACTAAAGTTTCCATATAGAAGGGTAGCGATCCATTACCTCCTAAGTTATCGATAAGACAAGAGTCATTGGTATTTGGTAAGATTACTAATGGGCTACTGATCAGCAAGTTACCGAAACTTGTTGGTAGACCATGTTAGTTGTTGAATTCAAAGTTCATCAACAACACATTAATGGGAGACTATTTTGTACAACTTCCTCTCTTATTTGAAGGTGTCTTGAGGTGTTTATTCTAGTCAAGGTAGGAGCATGAATTTTGCAAGACTAAAGAATTAAGAATGCAAGTTCCCAAGTCATTTAATTGCATCTCTAATTTTCTAGGAGTATTCATTATTACGTAATTTTCAAGAGTCAAAGTTCTAAGTTCTTAAGTTCTTATTATCTTTCTAGTTCCCATGTCCATTGTCATGCCCTGACCTTCGAACGCATGATAACCCTCTTTCTCTTTGGTCATTCATTTTTATCTTTTAATTACACGTAAAAGGAAGCAATAATAAAACCACCAAACCATTCACAAACAATAGAGATAGCATAAGGCACATAACAAAACACACTTTCATTTTCATATGTGTGTGCGTGTGTGTGTACACACACATTAACCATTATACACTAACTTTTTACATCACAGGCTTAGTCATACACATGAATGCGAAGCGATTCCTTCATCCTCATCCAAATCGGCGTTGGGTTGACCTAGCTTCTCTATACTATGAGGGCAACCTCAAAAGTGATGCACCCCACATGCTCCTTGTACCCTACCGGCTCAAGTTATCATGGCTCGAGGTAGGGGTCCTAATTGGGGTCAGTCTTCGGATCAATAAAAACACCATCAGGGATGACTACATCCATGGTATCCCAACTGGCAATCCCAAGTCCCCTGCCTAAAGGCCCATTGAATCTTTGAAAAGGGCCAAATAGATCCTCTCCTACCTTGACGTACCAAGCCACAAACTGGTGAGGTACCAAGTTCATTAACCCCTCATCCATCCAAACGGTGGTTACGTATCTCTTGTGACGAGTGTCCATCTCCACAATTGGATAAGTGGTCACCTCGGTATTTTGGTCTACAAGAACCCCAAAATAGACATGGTGAAACGGCTCAAGTATGCTTAGGGCCTCAAATATTTAATAACAACAGTGAGATAAACTCAATAAGTAAACTCTCTAATCCTCACATAGGAGGGTTCTTTGCCTCAAAAATGCCCTAAACGTGAAGCTTATCTATTGATGGTAGATCAATAGCAAAGCATTACTTTACATTATTTATAAATAGGAAATAGGCCACTCAACATGCATAAATAATCACTACATGAGTGTACCATTCCATCAAGCATATGACGATGATAATTTAATAATCCAAACATGAATAGTAATACTTCCATGTACAATGCATCACACAAGTCCAGATTATTACGACTACTCGCATTAATGGTCTTCCAGCTTAACCGGATATTGTCCCACCCCATTGCATACGACAACATCTCGACCTCACTCAAAGACGGCATTTTAATTAAGAAGTTTCGTTTTGAAATTCATCCACGAACAACATCTCGTTGACATGGGGGCATCCAAAATCCATCGAACATCATCCCTTGTAATCATACAAGTATGAAATCCAATATGTGATCACATGAGCATATCACTACTCAAGCCAATTTTATCTTTCTCATTAGCCAATATATGAGTGTTTAATACTCATATATCATATAATAGCGACAATACCACGTGATCACCTCTCAATTAATCATTCGCCAAAGTAATTATGCGTTAACATCACATCATAATTTCTTTAAACAATTTAAACACTCATCTTTCAAAGTAGTCTTTTGTAAGTATTCATTACTTATAAACATAGAATGTCAAGAACATTTATCAGTTTCAAAATAGGGATTGAATAAGCATATATACTATTTTAGAAGTTACAACATAATAAGTACTTATCACACTCATGATAGGTTTTCACATCCAATTATAACTTATAACACTAGTTTATCGCATGCAATTATAATCTATCACGATGGCTTATCACATCCAAGCATAACCTATCACTATAGCTTATCACATTCAATTATAGTCTATTGTGACAGCTTATCACATCCAAGCATAGCTTGTCATCACACCCGACCCGCAAACGCGTGACAACCCTGTTTTCCCTTCGATCATTTAATTGCGACATCTCAAGAGGTGTTGTCGACTCATTCTTTTTATCTTTCGATTAAAAACAAACAGAAATGGAATAAACATCTCCCAATCATTCTCATTAGTAGGGATAGCATAGAATAGATATCAAACACACTTTCGTCTTATAATATATATATATATATATATATCACATCTCAATTTAAGCATTAGGAGTTCATTTTTACATATTTGCAATGCAAATTCCTGCTAGCTTATCAAAAGGGGGTTGGGTTGGCCTAGCACTTCTATACTATGAGGGCAATATCAAAAAGTGGTATTCCCTATGTGCCTAGTACACATCCATCTCAAAGTACCTTAGCTTGAGCTCGGTTAGCCATTATTAAGGCCTAGAAAAGTTTAAATAACGAGGAATGAGATAAACTCAATGAGTAACATTTCTAATTCTCACAAAGGGAAGTAATTCGTTTCGAAGTCGCCCTAAATATACAACTTTTCTATCAATGGTAGATCAATAACAAAAGGGCAATCTAGGAAGAGAAGATAGGCTTTGGTTTAATTACATGCACATGCTCAAATAGGTTAGGCTAAGGTAGACTAGGTTTTAGGGTGACGTCACTCCCTCTCTTCTCATAACTTGGGCACCAAACAACCTCCACATGCCCAGCATTCTTGTTTTATTCACTTTAAGCTTCTAGAAAGAGCAAATGGGTCAATACACAAGGTTACGCCACTATTCAAGCACATGGGGTCATTAATGTGAGATCTTGCAAAGAGACTTGGATAGCCCATGAACCTTCTTGCTCTACCCATGCTTGGGCGTGGGGCCGTTGGGCCCATTTGTGGGCTTGGGCCCACACATGTCCTCATCCACAACCCGTTTCCACTTTTTCGAATTTCCAAGGTCCACCAATGAAAAAATGAGTTTTCGCCTTAAAATGGCCTTCTTGGCTTTTCCGTGGTTTATCGATCCCCATCGTAATCTCATTCCGGAGATTAACCATCGTCATAATCCCATTTCGAAGGTCGGGGTTAGATCGATGGTGTCACATGTTACCTTGTTGCTAGTATACTGTCAGTGTCACCAATTATCGCTTATCATGATAGCTTATTGCATCCAATTATCACTTATCAGGATATTTTGTCGCATCCACTTATCGCTTATCACGATAGCTTATTGCATCCACTTATCAGTTATCACCATAGCTTATTCCCTCAACTTATCACTTATCATGATAGCTTATGACATCTACTTATTGCTTATCATGATAGTTTATCACTTTGACCTATCACTTGTCATTGTAACCTATCACCCTAATCCACTTATCATCTAATTTAACCATCACTAATCTTAATGTAATCCTAATCGTAGGTGTAACTACCACCCTAAACAAGGATTAGGAGGCAGTGGCGAAGCTCCCGGCATGGACGGTGGCTTGGCATGCAACAGCTCAATGAGAGCGATGGCAGTGAATGTTGGTTCGACAATAGTAGCTCTCAACACGACGACAAAGGTAGCGGCAATAGCAATGGTGATGACGATTCGTAGCCAAGGAATGGCGTGACGGCAATGAGGGTGGCTCCTGGTGGCTCACGATGAGGTGGTAAGGTGGCATGGAGGTAAGGTCAATGATGGCTCACCCGTGCAATGTTGGACAATGGTTCACAACGGCACCAACCGATGGGGAAAGGGAGAGATGAGGGTGCTATGAGAGAGAGGATGTGGGAGAGGAAATTCAACCAAAGAGGGGTGAGAAAAGTGAGGGAAATGAGAGGAAAAGAAGAAGACTTGGAAGAGAAGTTGCCCATCCCTTTAATGCTTCATACATTATTGTCCTTATGCCATCATTGCCCCAAACTTGGGGAGCAAGAACACATGTTGACCCTCCATTAGGCCACGTGACTCATCCAAGACCAATGGCTGGGATTGCTTCTTGCCTTTTCAATTATTGGAGGACATTTTGGTCATTTCCCTTTGGATGACAACCAATGCAGCCTTGGATAGCTTAATAAGCCCGGCGTGAGGCCCATTGGCTTAGTGGGCCCTCTTGGGCCACCCATAGGGGGTGTGAGTCCCATTGGGTCTGCCCGAGGCTTAGGCCTTCGTGGCTCCTCTTTCTCGGCCCATTTCCACTTTCTAAATATTTGTAGCCCGCCGATGAAAAATTGAGTTTTCATCTGAAGGTGGCCTTTGCCTACATTTCCATAGTATGTCAATTACCGTTGTAATTCCACTTCATAAATTGGTGTCAAATTGAGAATGTCAGATGTTTGCTTTAGAAGATCAAAATCCACAATCTTTCATAGGAATTTTGAATGTGCAATAGTAGGAAAGAAATTATTATGAGATTAACGACATTTAAAAAAATTTGGAAAAAATAGAAATCCACGCAATGCATGGTTAACAACATTAGTTTTATATAAAGCAAAGCTAGTTTGTAATTAAAAAAATTTGAAATAAAATAAAACAAGTTACTTAAATTTTATTTTGAAATTTTTAGAGCCTAGTTGACAAATATTGAACATTTAAGACTCAATTAATTAAAGTTGCTAGTCTAGTGCCTCCACTCATGATGCTAGGCATATTACATTTATACTCCATTTGTTTCCCAAAAAATGAACGATTTGAAAAATAATTTCCCAAAAGTGAAGCTTTTAGTGCTTGATTAGTCAATAGAAAATATTTTTTATTGACAATAAACCATGTCTAAATAATTTCGTGGAATGATAAAGATATCTTTCATTTATTTATTTTATAAGCGATACAAGAAACTGCCTTTAGAAAAATGTTTTTTAGATTATTCATTTTTTGCGAAACAAACAAAACCTTAATATAGGTAAATTAATATACTAAGTAATGCATTGGATTAAGTGAATAATTTAAAAGAGGACCCCTTGTTTGCATTTTTTGAAGTATATTCAATTGTGAATGCTAAACTTAGTTGAACGTTGTAACCAAAGGTGCAACGGTTTTTTCCCTTGCAATTGAGTAATTTTACGAAGAAATACGATCTTGGTGGCTAGGTGATGTTTATATGTAAGGTTTGGTTAAAAACAGGTCAAACTCTCAAAAAGTGGACTAGTGGGAACGAACGACGTATGAAAGCCCATTTCGTCTGATTGATTGGTTCGTGTTCCATTGCTATTTGAAATAAAGATTGAAAAAAGAAAAAAATGGAAGATCAATAAATTAAATAATTTGAATTCTAGATTCTAGATTTTGTTTTGAGTAATGAAAGAAAAAATGTCCATTTTCCTTTGTTATTGCCAATTGAAGGAATATGATTGGGTGGTTTAGGAAGATATTGGTTCCTCCTTGCTCTGATTATGATGATTGATTGCTCACTGTATTTCTGTATTCCCTTATAGGAAGATCACCGTATTTCTGTATTGCCAAAGTGCAGCATTACTGCATAAATTTCCTTATATGTCGTCTTGTTCCTTTTAGATGGATGGTTACGTTCTGCCACCCTCTGTGTCAACTTGCATACTCAAGGACAAGGTTATGGTTGGAGTAGTTAATGGTATGCCTTTGCTTGGTACCAATTTTTCCGATCATTCTAAGGAAGAGTTGGTTGACTCCGTGTTTCTTTTTGCTACATAGTGAAAAAGAAACAGAGTACTTCAAGAGGCACCACTATCCCTCTTACTTTTGGTTGGGGCTAATTGATCGGGAATGGAATATCCAAAAACTGCAAGGACTCTTTGAAGAGCACGTGGTACATGAAATCTTAACTATCCCTCTCACTTCCAGTTCTAGTAAAGACAAGCTAATTTGGATACGAAATAAAGATGGGTCCTTCACAGTTACAGTTAAGAGTGGATATAACAACATTCAATCTTATAGCAGAGCACTAGACATTATCCAAGCCTCATCTTCCTATCAGCCCTTGCGCCTTATGGAACACTATATGGCAGCTATGTTTTTTTTTATTATTTTGTGAGCCAGGACTCCGCCACACGCCCCCTGTGCCCGAATGGCTCTTGAGGACCGAGCCCCTATACCTCAGGGGAAAACTAGCACAGCAACCCACCACCATAACCCCTCACTTAAATCGCTAGGAACGCAGGGTTTCAAACTCTCGACCTTAGAGATGAGGGAGGGACTCTCAACCAATTGCGCTACCCACAAATGGGTATATGGCAACTACGTTCCTTCCCTAAAAAATGAGAATTTGTATAAATGCAAGTTATTACCTAATCCAATAAGCCCATTTATGTCGACAAGCTCAAGAAATGTTAGAACATCTCTTCACTTCGCGCGGGTGGACCAATGCTATTTGGTTAAATCCAAGGACTGACATAAACACATCTCCGAGAAATATAACTAGAATAGAAAAGTGTATCCTTCAAGCTACGTCAAAAGGATTTCATGCACCTCTGAGAGAATTGGTAGCTGGTATACTCTGGTCGGTGTGGACTCTCGAAACTTCTATGTTTTTCAAGGCCGTAAGCCAAATCTGGGAACAATAATGGATGCTATTGTTGTGCTGCATAAGAGGTATGTGATTTAGGCTCAAGCACCCAAGAGATCTATGTCGAAGGGCTGTGAGTTTGGACGAATTGGATGGATGCCACGCGGACAAGGGATTCTGAAATTGAATTTGGACGAATTGTGGGTCGACAGCTCCTCGGAAGCTTCCATTGCAGGGATTTGCTGAGATGCTCATGGACTGTTGATTTGTTGGTTTTCTGAAGAAAATATGAGTTGATTCGGTGGATTTGGCTAAAACTATAGCTCTTCGGGAAGCTCTTTTGTTCCTATCTAAAGAAAGGGACTTGGGCGCACGCGTAGGTCAAGCTGAAAAGCAAACTGATTTGCCGGGAGAAAGCTTTGATCTACATGTGCTCCTCCATAGTGATAACCTATCAGTAGTGGACTCCATATAAAGCCGAATTCGAAGCTCCGGGCCTCTTGGCCCAACTCAAAGGAGTTGTTATGGAATTTTGTCCAAGAGAGGCTAATCAATGTGTTGATTGGATAGCAAAGGCCCATAGATTGTGGTCCTTCCTTTCTAATTAACTCTTTAAGCCCTCTCAACCCTTTACGATTTCTTATGCTTAGACGCTCACCATTGTTGCTCTTCTAGTTCTACTACTTAATAGATTGTTTCGCTTGGACAAGAGGAAAAACTTGGCCGAATTGGACCTTAGTTAGTCTTATTGACTGCTAATCTAGAAAGGGTCAAAGAAAATTGTGTCAATTGGATCAACCTATCTCAGTTTTGTTAATTATTGTTGGGAATAACGGATCCCCGAAAACCGGATTCAACATTAAATCGAACCCCTAAAACGAATGCGGAAGTGAAGCCTAGGAAAACCACATATCACCGATCCTAAAGCACACCACGGATTCGAGCGTACCTTGTTAGCCACAGATTGAACACTAATGCCGAAGATCGAGGAAGAAATTCTGATCCGATGATGTCAATTTGCCTTAAAAGGGGAAACGGCGTCGCCTTAAGCATTTTGGAAGAAAAAAGAGCGTTAGAAGGAGAGGGAGACGTACATACGTTATTATGCCAAGAGGTGCGTTCTCCCTCTCTCTCCTCCCTTATATATGTCCCTCCAAAAAATAATTAATCGTGCCCCTTCATCCATAGGCCCTATTCTTGTGGGCCGGGCTTTTAGGCCCAACATGGGCGGACGGGCCTTAAGCCCATCACGGACGGGCCTTAAGCCCATCACTTATAAAACCATCATCTCCCACTCGCACATGGTGGGCCGAACAGAATTCTCTTTACCTCTCTTCAACATTCATACCGATGAATAATCCGTGCGACCAGCATATTTTGAGAGCTCGTTGCCATACATCTGTTAGGAATATATAGCAGCTCATAATGGGCATCACATCATGAGTAGATTTAGTATGCAGTTCCCTAGATCGATCGATCACATTTATATCTCTCTTGATCTCTTTTAAACAATGATATAATATATATATATATATTGTATTCACAATTATGATTATCCCAAAGACAGTCATAATTGGTTAACCGGTGAATACAAAACTACAATGTGATTCTCCAAAATCGATCTTCCTCTTTCCTTCAAACTCTCAATTTCAGTTCAACTTGCTTTTCTAGAAATGTCACATTAGATCGAATCAAACTCATGACCATTAGCAACATCTTAAGATAGCAAACACTAAATAGAAATATTGAGAATAAGTAAGAGTCATGAGAGCACTAAAAATTGAGGAACTCTTTTCCTCAAGAGTCTCACACGACATAAAAGTTGAGATCAAACTTTTGTCACTCTTATTGGTCGTCTCATGTATACGTAGTATGAAATACGTATTACGGTATTAACTCATTTCCCATGGAGCGTATGTCTACACCTTTCAATACCGTACAGATGATAGTTCAGACATACCCAATGTCTAACTTGAGTTCACGTATCTACTAATTCACAAAATTCATCAGAACTCACATCTGGCATCTTAGACAGATTAAGTAAAATATGTGGGGTATTTTACTTTCGGACATAGTAAGTATTATGTCCTCATCTTAACACTTAGTTAAGGCGACTTATGTATTTTAAGCTTGAGCTCTCGATTATCACCTAGATAATAAGCTTAAAAACAGTCTCATCTCTATTTATCACATAGTAAATAGAGGCGATTACCTGTGTGAGTGGGCTAATCTTATATCTGTCCGACATACTTTCTCAACTTAAAGTAATGCACTGAGCATTAAGATGCATAAAGATCAAAACAAAGATTCATAGGCATTAATGATGAAAACACAAATTAATCAAATGTGAACACTTTAGGGAAATTACAATCCAGTACATCAGACTCTACGCAATCCTTGAGATTTCATATGGCCACAAAAACACATCTCTAGGTATTGGCTTTATCATAGGATCTGCTACCATACTATGCGTAGTATGTACTCTAAGTTCACTTCTTTTCGTGCAACCAAATCTTTGACAAGATTATACTTGGTATCTATATGTTTGGTCTTGCCATGATATTTTGGATATTTGGTGTACACTTTTGCTGCTTGGCTATCACAGTTAACCAACAATTAATCTGCAGCACTTCCAATAACACCTAAATGATCCAAAAAATCTCTTAAGCCAAACACATTCTTATCTCTTCTTGATAATGCCACGAACTCAACTTCCATCGTGGACAAGGCTATACATGTTTGTTTCTTACTGCTCTAACATATGGTGCCATTATTCGGTAAGAAAACAAACCCAGAGGTAGATTTCCTTTCATTTAAATCTCCTCCCCAAACAGCATCAAAATAGCCTTAGAGCCGTAGATCCATTCCTTAATAACTCAGTGTATAATCAACAGTCCCTTTTAGATACCTCAATATTCTCTTAACGGTTTTCCAATGTGCTATACTTGAGTTGGATTGGTATCTACTCACCATTCCAACTGCAAAACATATGTCAGGTCTTGTACACATCATAGCGTACTTCAAGCTTCTAACAGCACTAGCATAAGAAACATATTTCATTTGTTCCTTCTCTTATGGAGTCATTGGACACAGTCTATGGCTCAATCCTTCACATTTTGCAATAAGAGTGTCTATGAGTTTACAATCCCATATCATTCATCTCAAAGTTAGAAGACAACCAACTTTTGACAGTATTGACAAGCTCCATATTGCTTCCGGCAATTAGTATATCATCAACATATAATGATATGATCACAAATTGATCATTGGATCTTTTGATATATATATATATATACAATGATCCTCATCTATCATTGTAAAATCATATGCCATTATGACATTATGAAATTGTATATACCATTATCTTGACGACTGCTTAAGGCCATATATCGACCTCAAAAGTCGACATACCTTTTCTTCTTGGCCTTTAACTATGAAACCAGCATGTTGTTCCATATATGTTCCTTCCTCTAATTCTCCATTGATGAAAGCAGTCTTTACATCCATTTGATGTAACTCAAGATCCATACTAACCACTATTGCCAGAATTATGCGAATCGAGGTAAATCTCATTACAGAAGAAAATGTTTCTTCATAATCAATTCCTTCCTGTTGATTATACCCATTCGCCACAAGGCGGGCCTTATGCCTTTATATCGAGCCATCAGCTTTATGCTTTATTTTGAGAACCCACTTGTTCCCAATAGCTTTGCGTCCTATTGGAAGATCAACTAGTTCCAAACTTGGTTTGACTTCATTGACTCCATCTCCTCTTTCATTGCATAAATCCATTTTTTTTTACTAGGGCAATTCAGAGCCTCATTAATATTTCTTGGCTCATCCTTATCTTGTGGAGCAATCATAAAAAGTTTCCTCTTCAATGTGAAAACGTCGAAGGAGAATACTTTGGCGATGCGTTCACCGTATGAGAGATTGTACACTTAGCACATCATTTCCCATTATGCTCCCACTAAGATTAGATAATGATGATGTCGTCTCATCATGTGGTTGCAATTGAGAATGAGTTGAATTCAATTCATCATTTCTCATATCACTCCCACTTGGACGAACTCCACTAATATCATTATCTTGATCCAATGTTTCAAATATGGAGTAATCTTCCCCTATTTCGCCCTTCTTAGGAAATTCATCCACTAAAAATGTGGCATCCCGTGATTCAAATTTAGTTATACTCCCACTTTCCTGCTCACCTATGAACACATACCATTTCAAGTGTTCGGAGTATCTCATTAAAATACCCTTCTTTCATTTGGGACCCAAGTTCTCAAACTTGTGAGAGGATTCATGAGTATAGACAGCACAACCTCATGACTTAAGAAAACTTAAGTCCGGTTTTCTACCTGTCCATAACTTATATGGAGTGGAAGCAACTGATTTGGAAGGCACACGATTAAGTATATAGGTAGCAGTTAACAACGCATCACTCCAAAAAGTGATAGGTAAGTTAGCATGCGTCATCATGGACCTAACCATTTCCAGTAGGGTTCTGTTTCTTCTCTCCGCAACACCATTTTGTTGAGGAGTATATGGAATAGACAACTGTCTTTCTATTCCCTTTTCATCACATAATTTTCTGAACTCATCAGATAAATATCTCGACCTCGATCGGATCTTAATGCTTTTATTTTCTTGTCTAATTGATTTTCTACCAAGTCCATAAACCTTTTGAAACTACTTATTACTTCAGATTTATGAGAAATCAAATAGACATATCCGAATCGAGTATCATCATCTATAAAAGTGATGAAATAAACAGCCCCTTGCCTTCCTCTCACATACATTGAACCACAGACATTATAATGGATTAAATGCAGAGGAAATTCAGCTCTTTTACCTTTTCCAAATGGTTTCTTTGTCGTTTTCCCTACTAGGCAATACTCATATCTGGGCAAATCGACTTTTTCAATGTTACCCAACAAGCCCTCTTTGGCTAGTTTATTCATATGTCGTTGGCCAATATGACCAAGTCTAGCATGCCACATAATCACATCATTATCACATGAAGCAGAAGACGTGAAATAAGGGAATAACAAATATTGACATCACCACAGTCAACATCTAGTACAATAAAACCATCCAGAAAGTGACCATAACCATAGTAGTTTGTATCCAAATACAAATCTACACAGTTATTACAGAAGTTCACATTAAAACCAAGTTTAACCAACACCAAAAACAGACACTAATTCCGACAAATCTCCAGAGCATACAGAACATCAAGGTGCGTCCATCATGCATGTTCAATTGGTAGGTGTCAATCCCTTTAACTTCAGCTCTGGAGTTATTTCCCACATAGATCCACTTAGTTCCAGTTAGTATCGTCGAAATTCCACTAAGGATCCTCTATCATTCGCTATATAGTTTGTTGCTCCTGAATCTACAATCCACAAAAGATTGGATTCAGCTAATGATGCAGAACTTGACACGTAAGAAAGTTCTCAAATGTACAAGAGGTGTTTACTTTCTTTGGCTCACGACAATCGCGAGCATAGTGACCCTTCTTGTTACAATTGTAACACCTCACCCTTGACATTTTCTTCACTTGAGGACGTTTTCCTCTCTTGTGTTGGTTAACTCTTGATTTCTTGCAATAAGGACTTGATCCTTTGCATTCCCATATATTGAACGAATCAATACGCTTGCGCTTAGAGCTCAAAGCCATATCTGAGCTAAAACCAGCATTGCAAATGTCTATTTTCGACTCAAATGCCGTTAGGCGGTCCTCTACTAGCTCAAGGTGGCGCACGGCATCCTCAAGATCTTCCATAATATGGTTAAGAGCTTCTAGTGCTTCTTGCTTTTCCAGCACATATTGAATCTTCATATTCAATATTTCACAATTTTTGCCATTCATATAAGCAATTACGTTCTTAGTTGCTGAAACCATCGATCTGAACACATCAGACATATATGCATGAATAATTAATGCCTATCATTTATGCATCCCTATTTGCACAGACCCATCATATTAATGAATAATTTTAAGTAAGGCTTTAGAATCAAAATGTCACTATGTTTCCAATCATCCTTCAAAAAATCCTAACTTAAAACTATCATTAATATAATTGTCTTATACAAAACTAATTCTATGAAGTTACAAAAACTTCTATCAACGACCCACAGCAGTCAATAATAACAGAAAGCAAATAATATATAACATCTAATAGAATAACAATGCTTTCACATAATACAATTATACATTACACTAAGTAATATATACAGGGAAAAATATCAACATGGAAATAGATATTTACACCCACAAAACATCTCATAATTAATCTAAGAAATAAATAGGGAATGTCCCTTCTAATCTATCAATCAAAATATCTGAGAAATTTGAAGGCATATTTGCCAACCATGGAAAAACTTTTGGAGAGCTTTCATGTCACCTCCAAGGCGCATTCGCTCTGCGCCATGTGGCGCTCAATCTAAGGGTTGAAGTTTTGGTTAACTCAATCCTATAATACTCTCTTACAAAAGCTTCCACTAGCATCCTATAACCCGGGACCACGTTGACCTCCCATAGCCGACCTAACACTGCTTGCCATTCAGGTGGAAGAGTGTTCATCAAAGCCGGCACCTTCTCAAAATCTGGCATAAGATAACCATTCCAGATGATTTCCTGTATCATCTTATTGACCCTGACCACATGTGATACTAAATCACCGTCATGCCACCGATAATTAGCTAAATTTGACATCAGCCTTTTAAGTCTTGCATTTCCCTCGTCCGTTCTCGGGATTGCAGGTATCCGTGTATAACGCATCATAGTTTCTGCAACAAATGCAGAACTAAAAATGGATCACTTATAATCAATAATGCACATAAGGGAAAATACATAATTTTCCATAATTTATGCAACAAATGCAGAATAAATAATGGATTACATATAACCCACATAGGCATAAAATTGAAAAAAGAAAAACAAATTCCTTTTTTTTTTCTTTCAGGTCAACGGTCGTTGGTCAATGATCAACGGTCGTCGGTCAACAGGTCAACGGGCGGGCGGGTCGGACCGGTCGGACTGGTCGCGTCGGTCGGACCGGTCGCGTCGATCAGACCGGCCGACCAGTCAGGCTAGCCGGGCCGGGTCGGACCGACCGACCACACGTGTCGCGCGCATGCGTGGGCTGACGTCACGCAGTGTGCCGCGCGCGTGCGCGGGCTGACGTCACGCAGACGTCAACCGGCATGTGCTGCGCGCGTGCGCGGGCTGACGTCACGCAAACGTCAGTCGACGTGTGCGCGGCATGCGCCAGGCTTCCAGGCAATGTCGGGTCGGGTCGGGGACTAGCCGGCCAACGGTTGTCGGCGATGACATCATCGATGACGTCATCCCGACGATTACCGTGACATCACGATGACGTCCGCACGCGTCGGTCCGTCGACTGGTGCGTGCCGGTTCGCCACCGGCGCATGTGGCGCACGCGCTGGCGAAGCCAGTGCTTCGGGCGTCTCCCGGCGGCGCACAACATGTCGTCGTACTCGTCTCGACGAGCCCTTTCACCCTATGCCTTCAGAAATTTATTCCAACTTACGGAAACTCAAAAAAAAGGACGAACAATGCTCGGGTGTCGGGATTTCTCGCCCCGATCCGTGTCGGCCGAATATTTTCGCGAAAAATCAATCAAAAAACATCAAAGGGATCAGGAAAACATGAACTAGGGCTCTGATACCAATGTTGGGAATAACGGATCCTCGAAAACCGAATTCGACACTAAATCAAACCCCTAAAATGAATGCGGAAGTGAAGCCCGGGAAAAAAGAAAAAAAAGAGAAAACTAAGAAAAATATAACGAAAGTATTTAAAAAAATTTTAAAAATTAAAAATTAAAAATCCTACTAATCGCATTTCTATCCCAAGAATAAAAAATTTGGATAGTTACCAAATGTCTTAAAATACTAAGAAATTATTCCCGAGAACATAACAAAAACAAATCATTTCTAAGCAAAAATTGTTCCTAATAATGGAATGATAATCAAACGCGCTCTTAGAGGTTTGGATCTTGTGAGCCTAGGAATTGAAGTTTGAGCCAATCCACAATGAAGGAGGCTTATATTGACTAGTCAGCCTGTCTCTAGAAGACCTCTCCGGAGGTGAGTCTACAACTTTAGTGCATAGGAATCGGTCGATATGTGGCAAGGTGTGACGTGGCTGGCTACCCTACCATAGGAGATAATTACATGGTAGTCCCAACTTATTTTTGTTTTCAGAAGGGAAAAGAAAGAAATATAATACCATTAAAAACCCAAAATTAGTATACTTGTAACAAATTTATCCTTAATTAGTTTTCATTAAATCTTATCATTAAATTATTGAGTTATATCACACGCGACAGTTGGCAGGTGTACCAATTTGAGATTTTACCTATATGTGTACTAGTTTGTGTGATTTTTCGTGAAATTAATTCAATTTAATTTGTCATAAATATACCATTTTAAAGGTTTTTTGTGTTTAGAAATTTGTTTTTATAAGTTTGTCATAAGTGTACTAATTTGAGTTTTTTATGATAAAAAATTAGGATTAATTTACAAGGAGTTTACCGATTTGAAATTTTTCTGAGTGTACCGATTTGAAAATTTTCTTAGTGTTAATCCAAAAGAAATAAAAGCTTCACACATATTTTTGGCACGAGTATCTTTGCTTCTTGTCATTTATGAGGACCTTACGAAGAATATCGAAAGCTAACACGAAATAACACTAGTGCTTCTAAATTTACTTGGAATGTCATCCGTAAGTCAAAGCTCAACGCCAGGATCCATATCGACTGTCCCAATACAAGTTGGGGGCACAAACGAAAAACAAAAGAAAAACTCTAATCTCCTTGGCCACTGAACTCATAACCGAGCCTTCACCTGATTAAATTAGTTTAACCAAACGAAGTTGACTTGATGCCAAAGTCACCCCTGCTTAACGAATTGCTCCAGCTCAAACTCGGGGGCGCGATTTCTATTCACCGCCATCAAGCCGCCACAGATGAATCAATTCGACAATACAAATTCTACCAAAAGCCTTATCCGTGAGCACATTCGCCAGCCTCCCCCGCCCATGCCTTTCTTAGCTTCTTCCCGATCTACACTGAAGACGAAACAGAGAGAGAAGTGGCAGACGATGTTCTCGGCGAATGAGGGGAGCTCCGCTTCAGAACGACCGTCGGTAGTATGCTGGTTTTCCTCTTCTCTTCCTCCTTGAGGATTTCCCCGGAAAATAGCTCCAGTCTGTCTATGTTGGTACTCTCCCCTATCTTCTTCCCTTGGAATAGTACTGACTCTACATGCCTCTGCACTAACATCTCCTCTGTGCGTTCCAATATGTCTCTGGTCTTCTGATAATTGGCGAGGCCTTGCCTTCTTGCGGCGACACCATTCGCCTGCAACAACATGCATCCCGATTCATCAGACACTGAACAATGTCGGAAACACGTAATTGGAGGAGAGTTATGGAAAGAAAGAAAGAAAGAAGCAGGCGAGATTCATCAGGCGAGAAACAACCCACCTGAATGCGGACGTAATTGTGCTTTCCTGATTCACCAAATGCCATGGACACAGCTTGATCCACCTGATCATTTGAATAACACGAACTCAGATGCGTTAGACGTACCATGGCCAAAACTCCATCCAGTTACATTATGAATAAATCGAGAAGGAACAAAATCGAACACGAGTGAAAAACGTACCATGGCAGAAGCTCCATCTTCAGTGATCCGAGCGAGCCCTGACCGGCTGGGGTCTTCAAAATCCGACCCGCCATTCCCCAGGGAGAGCACCAGCAAGTCCTCCAGGCCGTTACAAAATGGGAACTCCTGCTTATTATTCAACACGTGCGTGATGGCCGCGGCCGTCGGATTGTTCATCGCCACCCGCCCATTGATTGCCACTATTCTCGTCCTCCCGTCGACTGACCTCAGCTCCAACGGCCTCTCTGCCATAGTCGCGGCGCACACGTCCCTCAGCTTGAAATCATAGCCGTCCATCTCGAGTGCGTCCGCGCGTGAGAACACAAAGGGTGCGTGGGACTCGAAGTCGTAGCAAGGGATCAGAACCGGCTTGACCGTGTCTCGCATCGTAAGCTCGTCCGCGAACGCCTCTCTCAGCAGTTTCTTCTCGGCCCTGCCCGCCGGCCACCGACGCCGGAATATCCGCCAGCAGGACTCCTTCCGGCGGCGGACGAGGAACCCCAGAGCCTCCTCCGCCGTGATCGTGGGACTGCCTTCTCTGGCATCCTTCCGGCGCATGAAGAGCAGCGTGGCCAGGATCCCGCCGGCGCCGGAACCAGCAGCGACATCGAAGAAGTCGGCGATGCGAGCATTCGGATCGCCGGACCTCCGGCGGAGGGACGCCTCGAGGTGGACGAGGGACTTTGCGGCAAGGACTCCATCGGTGGCGCCGCCGCCGTCAATGGAGAGGATCCTGACTTTGCCGGCGGCGAGCTTGCCAGGTTGGGGTTTTGGGACGGCGAAGTTGGGGGTGTCGTAGCCGAACAGGAACTTGTTCTCGAGGATCGAGAAGATTTCGTTGGTGAGCTTGTCGACATCGAAAGCCGGGTCGCGTACTGGAGATTTTGGAAGTGCTGCCATTTTTGTGCTTTTTTGCTGGAAGCTAATTTGCAGTGTTGTGTAAGAGAGAGGGAGAGAGGGAGGGGGAGAGAGAGAGAGAGATGGTGACGAGGAAAAGCAGCGAGAATGGGTGGCGATTTAAAGAGGCCTGCTGGTGAAATGAGGAGAGCTGACAGAGCGAGCGAGCGAGCGAGCGACCCACGGTCATTTCGCTTGGCGATTAATCGGCGATTCCGCCTGCCCATTTTGTAACTTCCTCCCGCCCATAGCGTAACTGCTTTTTGCCATTTCCCAGTTTCTTATTTTTCATATGATTCTTTTTATTAAAAAAAAAAAAAATCCAAGAGCCCACAATACTAGCAAACCATAAAGATGGTTATTCTCTTTGATTGCCAACATTCCTTTACTCTCTTTAACAATCCAAGGGTTGCTTTCTCAGAAATAGTCTTGCTTTTCCGTTTTCATTTGATTCACTTGGTGATATTTTGATTGATTTGCAATTACCTTCGACCGAAGTAACCACAAAAGGTTGTGGCCAATTGCTCTTGTTGCGAGACTAAATCATGAAATCGCCATTGTTGTTGTCTCCTCTAGCCACGCATGATATGATGACGTGAACAACGTAGTCATTTTTATTTTATTTTTTTGGTTTGGTAAAGGTCTCCCAAGCAATTCGGACATTTTTGGCATCTGATGTTTTGGGCCTAGCCCCATGTCACTATTCTAAACTGCTAATAACTATATAACGAGTACGTTGATCTGTGGCAGGCCGCGAGGAACAAGATGTGTTGTGGAAAGGGGAAAGGGGAAAATATCAGTGGCGGAGAGGGACTTTGTGACTTCGACGGGTTCGATTCCTACTCACGTCTAAAGCTGACGCAACAAATGAATTTTCAATATCTAGTGTACGCTTTCAATTCCTTTTCTTTGTCCGTGTAAATATGACGATGCCATCGTTTCGACCTATGGAGTCAACGGTCTTACTTATGGTTCAACCTTCGTGTCATATCTATGTCATTTGCGTGTCAGTAACTCGTTTTAATACTTGTTTGAGCTAACGTGCATGATCGGAATAACGTACGATGTTGTGAATCAGTGATGACTTATCTCCATGAGTTGAGAGTAGACCAAACAGGGAAAATCCTAGTAGGACAGGGCAAATCAAGGATTTATGTTGTACAATAAGATCTGGTGGTTCAAACTTCAATCCATATGTAGGACATAGCTGCTTCTTCTTTTTTTCCCAATTCAGCTTTTATCATCTTCCCTAAGTTCACTAGGCCCTCCGACCAGTCACTGTGGTTGTACCGACATTTTGTCCCTACCTATTATGTGTCTTCTCTCTCCTAAGGAAGACGAGCCACAACCAAAGACATGCTTCCATGCTCCCGTGTAGTGAGCCCAACTAGACATAAACCCTTAGATGACCTGGGGGGGCCATGTGGATCTCATCTCATCCAACGGTATAGGTGAACCTTTTTTTTTCCCCCGGGGGGGAGGGTGAGGGGAAATCAGATGTTATTAATGAGTGGATTTTTTCAAATTTTTCATTTGGAGGACATAGACCAGAGATACAACATATGCGAAGGAAGGTTTAATTCCACTTCGTCTTGATATTGTGTGGCACATTAACAGTACTACTAGGTCCGTGCCATGCCATGTGCTTATTTGCTGATCTGGGAATCGTGACTTTACATTTGTAAGCGTTTCATAGAAGGACCAAAGATTCCTTAAATTTATAAGATAATTGTCTAAAACATTATAAATCAATTATAGGATGTCTAATTCAATTGCAAAACTTTCAATTTGATAGTTTTATTCTTAAACCTTTTAACGATTTTCCAATATAATCATTTCAGCCAATTTTGGTCGAATATTGCCAATGTGATGTGCGAATGGTGTTCACGTGGGGGATTTTTGCAAAATTTTCAAAAAAAAGATTCTGGATTTTCTCTTGTTTTTCTTTTCCTTTTTGCTTGTGGCCAATCTTTGCGATGGTTGTAGCACCCTCACTAGGCCCTCATTGGATTTGGGTGAGCAGTTAGCCATCATCGAGATCGACCATAGGAAAAAAGGAAAATAAAAAGAAAAGAATTATAATTGGTTGGAAGGATTGACTATACACTATGTCAGCAATTTTCAATTAAAACTGGTTAGAATAAATTGTCAAAGATTAATAACTAAATATGTCAAATTAAAAATTTAATAATTATATTGACCATCATACAATATATTAAAGCCTTTTTGAATAATTTTTTCCTAAATTTAGCATCCTTTAATTTGAGATGAAGTTAGAGCTGACATCAGATACTTGCTTTTCTTTTTCCCTCCATAATAGAACTTTTGCACGAGCACAGCATCTTGCAAAAAAATATCACCAGTCCCTCTACATAATACGCACGCTTTTTTCGCATGATTCTTTGGAACTTTCGCACGTAAAGAAATCGGGATGGGACAGCGAAGTTAGGCTGCTGCTGGTGTGGTGGTGCCGAGATCTTTGAGCTTTAGATGGAGGCATTCCGTCGAGCAATTAATGGGCAATACTCGATTAAAGCTTGAGAGAGAAGGATGGCCGATGGACCCTCCCGCCTTTTGATAATTTCATGTTATGAAGGATCTCATCATTTGTTCATGCCCCTGGTCCAATATTTATCATGCTCTTTGTTTCAAATATTTATGGCGCCCCCACACGGGGTTTCCTTGAGGTGGGCCCCCATTAAAAAAATCATCCTGGCCTTTTCAAAAGAGAAAAGAAGTTGTGGCTTGTCGACGTGTGAAAACTCGCCGATTTGAACGCAAGCCATTTCAGCTCAAGTCAACAATCTCTCTCTCTCTCTCTCTCTCGGATGTAGATCACCGACGCCCCCAAAGTGTACGTGGCGTATTTTCCTTTGACTCTTGTCCTCTTATTGTCAATGAGATATGAGGGACATAAATAATGTGGATTTAATATATCATGTTTTGATGAGTGCATTGTACATGTACATGTATATGTACATGAAATCCTTAGTTTGAATAGTAAAATGACACCTTGATTTGCTTTCCTTAGAAGCTCTCACATTGTACAGAGACAAATCCAATGATTAAGGACGGAAGAATTAGTTGCTTTCTCATATAAATGTTTAAAAAATTATCCATCATGAACAATGTCACATTGTACAGAGACTAGGAATGTGGAAATTGCGTCTAAATTGAATTAATTGATTCTCTCCTCCTAATGAAAGAATTAGGGAATAATAATTCAATTTGCAGTGAATGTACGTCACCAGGGAGTGCGGGTGGGGTGGGGGGGACACCGACCCATTAAGCGTTAGGTGAATGGGAAAAGGCCAAAAGAGCCAAAAGGACTTGAGACTCAAGACATGGCCTCCACGCCCTCCATGTCGGACCACATCAGTGGTTGAGCAGCATTAATTAGTATAATGATATGGTTTCTTTCAATCTCTTGTTTCACGCCCAATTTAATATTCACCTGTTCATCCGACAGAAGAATGGTCTGCTTAATCATGGGGTTTAGGAGGTTTAATCATTAAAGCAGGGTTTGATTAATTTAATGTGACTAGTGTCGATATGTGTTGGGTGGTACTACTTACTTTGATTCTCCTGTTCGTGAATAGAAGCGGACTTACAATAGGATATGTGGCATTGGTTGGTCTTTGCCGGAGAAAAGACAAAGGGTTGAGTTTTTGTCGTTTGCGTTGGATAGGATGGCAACGGGGGCTAACCTTCGTGGAAATTAAAATTGGGAAGGAGGGAACACGTGTGCGAACCAGACAGGAAGCCAGAAAGAAACAACTTATTCGCAGAAAGAAAAATTGCAAACTGGCAAGAATAAAATGGCAATTCTTTCGCATTCGCCACGTGGCCCATTTCTACAAATTTCCAAAGATAGTAAAAGAAAAGAATTGGCTAACCCTTAACCTCAAATTGATAAACATATCATGAATTTATCATAAATATTAATATATTTGTGACAAATTTATCCTTTATTATTTTATGTTAAATTTAATGACCTAGATGACATATGATGACGTAGCAAATCCATATGAAATTTCATAAGGTAAATATAACGAAAAATCCTAAAAGATACACGTGTAATAAATTTAATGGTACACTTATGTGTCATCCACATAAACAAATTTAATGGTAAAACTTGATGGAAGTTAATATAGGATAAATTTGTTACATGAATACCAATTTAAGGAATTAGTGTAGGGTAAACTTGTCACGGGTGTATTAGTTTATGGTTTTTTTTTTATGGTGAAAAAATTAGTATGTAGTAAATTTGTCACAGGTATACTAGTTTGAGGAATTTTTCAAGATATTAATCATTGTATATATAATGGTTGCCTTTGAAGAGAGATTTGAGATTTAGATCTTTCAAGACCCATACTTGTTTCTCTTATTATATTTTTTTACATAATCTTGATTAAAATCTAGTTTACATGTCAAGAGCAGTGGTACAATATTTGTAATAGGGAAAAAGCAAAAGAAAAAAAAAAGACAAATTGTTACCACTTAACTCGTTTGTCCTAATTTTTTTTTTTTTTTGTAACATAAAAAGTTCAAACTATGCCCATGATCACATATTAACCCTATTGCAAAATTATAATTAAATGACACATTTATCATTCGTTAAAGTTTGATGAGATTTTTTTCAGCCAAAATAACTTCGTTTTATTCCACTTAAGCTATATGACACCATATCAACATTGTTTGCTTTCCGATTTCCATATAGGCCAATTTTTATTAGTCCTCATTAACGGAATTTTGACGGAAGATAAATGTGTCACAGAAGCATAATTTTACATGTCGAGAGTAACTTCATAATAATTATAATATTAATTGCATCTTCAAATAACATCTCGTACTTTTAATTTACACATTCTAGTATGGTATCGGTAGTTTAAGAATTCAAATCCCAATACTCATCTTTTAAACTCATTGTTCATGGTAGGAGCACAACTTTCTCACTTAAGACAAGAGTCTTGCTCACTTCACAACATTGAACCAGGCCATGGGCTCCAAGGATGAGTATGATCCAGGTTGGGCTGATCCACCCCCTAACTCTAGGACTAACTCGCACAATATTGATCCTCAATGTTTGAGACCGAAGATCGACTCTATAAAACTTGGGACCAAGGATCACACTAACCCAATGGGCTCGATCCAGTTCTAAGGTCAACTTAAGACCAACCTATAATTTTTTTTGTTTCATTTTTTGTACTCCATGAAAAGGCGATCGAGGATCGGACTGACCTAATGGGTTTAGCAATGAGAGAGGTCAACAAAGAGAGGCAAGTGTTGTGGGCAACGAGCATCTAGTGGGGCAAGTAAGGTGAGTGGCAAGTGGAAAGCTAGGTGAGCATCGAGTGACAAACAATGCGAGCGACCAAAAGTGAGTGAGCTAAGTATCAAGCGGTGAGCAGGGAAGTTGTTTATTTCAATTTTGGCAAATTGAAGATTAAGAGGATAAAGAAGACAAAAAAAAAAAAAAAAGAGTATTCAAAGAGAATACTATAAGAAGCTGTTTATGTCATTTTGGATGCAGTGAGAACTACTCACAAAGACATTTTCCTCATTGGTAAATTATGACGTTGATGTCGTAAAAGACATTAAAAGTCTAAGCTATTAAAGAATGATGTAAAATTACTTGGACTTCTCATTAAAGAGTTGTTTATTGATGTTAACGCTATTTAACTTGGGGGGTTTTCTCTAGGGGTGTGCAAAATACTTGAGAACTGCCTGAACCGCCCAGAACCGAACCGGAACTGCCCGAAACCGATGGTTCTTGAGGGAACCGATGGGTACCGGTCCAGTTCCCGGTTCCATGGGCGGATCCATCCGCCCGCCCACCTGGATTGGACCAGAACCTTTTTAATATTAAAATATTACTAAAACAAAAGAAACCCTAACCGAGACCTCTCTCCTCTGTCCATCTTTGACTTCTCTCCTCTGTGACCGTTTGTCTCTCTTCTCTATCTCTCTTCTTCTTCAACTTCTTCAACTTCTTTGGTTCTTCTGCAATGACCCGCGACTGCTGCTCGCCCCCTTGTGTCGGCTGCTGCTGCTGTTCGCTCCCTCACGTCGGCCGCCACCCGCCAAAGCCTCTGCTCCGCCCAGCAGTGACCTGCGACTCCACGGCTCGCCTCCGCGCCAACCGCCGCGCTAGCAGTGAGGGAGAAGTGGATCGACATCGAGAAGGCCAAGATTCTGCGCGATCGCGTCAAGGGAATCAACCACCTCCAGAAGTGCTACCACCTCGTTCGCCAGTACCTCGAGTCCACCCGCGGCATCGGTTGGGGCAAGGACGACCGCCACCCCTCCCTCCACGGTCCCCTTCCTCTTTCCCCCTTTCTCCGACTCTGTTTCTGTGCCCTAGGAATTGTGTGGCTTTGGCATTGAGTTGATTGATTGTGGTCGGGTTGAATTAGTTGAGGCATCAAGATCGGTTCCATGGATCCACTTGGGAACCAGACCGGATTAGCGGTCTAGTTCCTAGGTGGATCCATGCAACAAACGGGTGGATCCCGATTCCAATTTTTCGGAACCGGTCCTTAGCGGGCGGTTCCCAATTCTATGTCGGGAACCGCCCGCTCGGACAATGCACACCCCTAATTTTCTTTATATATAAAAATTATAAATAATATATTATATATATAATATAAACCATTAGAGTTAGTCCGAGTTGGACTGACCATAAACTCCCGAGACCAAAAACCAACTCGTACAGTACTGATCTAGGATTCCATAACTAAAGACTGATTTAGTCCCTTTAGAAATCGGATCAAGACTGGCAGGGTTAGGCTAATCTAGAGTTGGTTCGGGATTGACCCTAAACTGATTCTCACCCCTAATGGGCTCACATAATGGATCAATTTCACACCCAAGGGGAGTATTGAATATGATACAAACTGAATCGGGCTACCCATGATCAATGCAAAATTCGTAGGAGGGAATAGTTAGAGGATCTCTCTCTCTCTCTCACCCGACCTAGCCCATGATGAATGCAAAATTCACGGGAGGGAATAGTTAGAGGCTCTCTCTCTCTCTCTCTCTCTCTCTCTCTCTCTCTCTCTCTCTCTCTCTCTCTCTCTCCCGAAAAAACCAAAAAGAGTGCTCGTGTGTTCTTACGAGACCAACCCCAAAATTCTCCGATAGGAAAATTGCAAGCACTCATTTTTCTGTGGGAGATCTCCGATCGCCCATATTTTGTTAAACATACTGGAAAAGACTCATTCTTTTGAGTGAAATAGACTACACATATATGAGATACGTATCATATTAAATTTGATTCTCTTTTGATTTCGTTCTACATAGCACAAAAAGTAGAAAGAAATATATATATATATCTCAAATCTTGTAATTCAAAAGGGTCCCATTCTAAGGGTCCATTTGTTTTGCGAAAAATATCATGTTTTCGGAAAACATTTTCCAGGAAAATGACTCTATTTTCCAGTGTTCGTCGAAATCTAAACTTTGAGTGGAAAATATTTTCCGATGTTCGTTAGCTAATTTAATTGTTTGGGAAAAATAATCAAAAATTTAATTTTAATATTTTTAATTGACCAAAAAATTAGTTTTTCTTAAATGAATTTTTAATTATTTGTATTTTTAAAAAATCGAAATTTTTATTATTTATTATTTTTTTCTTTATTTCCTTTTTCTTTTCCTTCCTCCTTCCTCCTCCTTCTTCCTCCTCCTTCCTCCGCCGCCGCATGCCTGACGATGGCCATTTTGCTCGCGACCGACTAAGACCCGGTCGCTAGATCCAGTGAGCTCAAGGCTTGACCAATCTCACCTGAGCTCACCAAATCTAGCAGCGGAGCTTGAGCTTGCCTAGATCGGGAGCTCGAGCTCCGTCGCTAGATCCAGCGAGCTCAAGGCTTGACCAATCTCACCTGAGCTCACCAAATCTAGCAGCGGAGCTTGAGCTTGCCTAGATCGGGAGCTCGAGCTCCGTCGCTAGATCCGACGAGCTCACGGCTCACTAGAGCCCAGTGAACCTCTGGCAAGCTCGGGCGAGGCTCGAGCCCTGCCCAGCTCGCCAGATCTGGCGAGCCGCAAGCTCCACCCCAAGTCTACGAGAGCTCTGCCTTGCTCGATCTAGTGAGATCTGAGCTCGGCTTCTCCAGATTGGGCTAGGCGGAGCCTCGCCAGCTTGGGGTGAGGCTCGAGCTGGCTTGTGGCGGTAGCCAGTCGCCGGACACCGCCATGGTCGGTTGCCGACCACCGCCAAAGAAGAAGATGAAAAGGAAAGAAAGAAAAGAAAAAAAGAAAAGGAAAAAAAAATTAAAAGCTCAATTAAAAAAAAGAAAAAGAAAGCATAAAAATAAAACGAAAATGTATTGGTAAAAAGAAACAAGATGGAAGAAGTTATTGAAATGTTGTTTTTTCAATGATGGAAAACATTTTCCTTAACTAGTTCATTTTTCGTGAAACGAACGCTGGAAAATCCAGAAAACGTTTTATCGAAAGTCATTTTCTGTGAAACGAACGGACCCTAAAGTGCAAACTTTTCTCATGTACAATATAATTCACATAAGTTTGTAATATTTCATTTTCAGATTTTATAACCATGCCTTTGAATTATGCAGAAAAGAAAGAAAAGAGCGAAGTCAAGGAGTTGGCCGCGTACAGATGGGTGGTGGTTCAATGATGGCCACCAACCGGGCAGAAGGAGGGTACACGGTTGCAACAGACTGTATCGGAAAAGGAATGAGGTTTGCCTTGTCACTATTCTGCGGTTAGATTTTGATCTTTAGTTTATGATGCTCGGTCTTTTTGGAATGTTTCTGGTGAAAGTACGACGAAAGAAAAGCTCAAAACTAAGGGCTTAACCTTAGTTACGCTGGATATTTCCACATCCCTTTTCCTGGTCGACATTCTTTTAAAGTTCTTAATTAGCTATCTCACAGAGCCGTGGTTAGAAAAAGAAACTAAACGTGGATCGAAATACTGTCAACTTGACGAGGTTCTCTTTCAAATTAGTTCAAAGAAAACTCTTTCCAACCACATTTGTAATAAGTGAATTGCTGGTAATGAACATCTCCTACATGCAAACTTGACCAAAATTAAGTGAGACTCTTATGGAAATGCTCCAAAAGGGCGCCCCTGTAAAGAAAAAACCAAAATTAAATGGGTCATGTACATACTTATAACCAATCAATCAAAAGCATAGTTGGACGGATTTTTCTTCAATCCAAATTGGAAAAGTATATGG
Organism: Eucalyptus cladocalyx; assembly: GCA_017140615.1. NCBI lineage: Eukaryota > Viridiplantae > Streptophyta > Magnoliopsida > Myrtales > Myrtaceae > Eucalyptus > Eucalyptus cladocalyx. The sequence continues at coordinate 1,633,659 of CM029519.1, forward strand.
TCCTTATCGAACTGTAAAAAGGGGCGTTATATAACAGTTTTCTGAATACATATTTCATTAGGATCAATTTTACCAAGAAAGATGAAAATTTTAGAATCCCGGAAAGATAGTGATGTATTAATCACGTGGCTTTGTACATGCTAACAATTTAGGCCCATCACGAAAGGCCCAATGCTCTTAGTTCTTAAGACCAGCGGTGCACACGACCTGATTTTGTAACCTGACAAATACGACTAAGAAATCCTGGAAAACAACGTCCCTTCGATGCATTCAGTTTCACAAGCTTATGTAAGGACTCAAAAATTTATGGTCATCATTCTATTTCTGTCTAAAACTATCTTCCTATTGTAAAAACAAGTTTAGAAAATCCATTCGATAACACGATTTCAATTTTTTTAGAACAATTTTTTAATTCAGAAATAGTTTTAAAATAGAAATGAAGAGTAAAATTTTTTAACTTCTCTATTTTTTTAATAAAAATGAGAAATAAAAATTATTCTTATCACTTGCTCCCGTTATTAGCTAGTTTGTTGTCATTGCTTGCTGTCGCCCATTGTGCAATCGGCATTGCGGGTCACTAGTTGCTTGTCACCATCGCCTGCCCCCCCCTCCCCCCGGTCGACCTTTGCTACCGCTGCCCACCGCTCACTGCTCGTTATCCGTTGTCGCTCGAGAAATATAAATTTTGTGTTGCTATTAAACGAATTTTTATTTTGAAAACAAAAATTTTATGTCATTATCAAATGCGCATTTTTATTTGAAAATTATTAGAAATCAATTTCTGAACAAAAATAAAATTTTGACTATAATAATAATTATTCTTGACTTTAGTATTTAGATTAAGGAACAAAGGAAGTACGTGTCAACCCTCCTGATGATTTCATATGATTCAAAGTACGTGTCCCCGTGAAGTTTTCTCTCGTTCTGTCGAGCTTCATCTACCTCAAATGGCAGTTTTCTCTTTAACCCTAATCCTCATTCCTCTTAACAAATACCATCAGTTCTCTAAACCCACCTTGTACATCAGTTTTCTCAACTTGGCAACTAATCCAGAATCTACAATTCTGGTTGTATTTGCTCCCTTCCCATCTGCGACTGACTGCATGGCTTGAAATCTTCTTGCATCGGGCTCATCGTTCACTTCCATCGGACTCAGAACCATGTCGCATATGCGAAATTCTGCGCCGATTGTCAATGGTTAGCTTCTGCATGTCTATCCTTCTTGGTGATTGTCATGAATTGTATTGAATTGTTGTTACTCTCCATCTGCTGTCCTCGTCGTGGTCTCTATTTCTGTTTTCCGCTTCATTGGATGTGGTTCCCTTCGACATGGCTTCGAACGAACCGGCCCAATCTTCACGTCTAGCTGCTCTCTGTTCAAGCCTGAGTCGTTTCACTACTGAACAAATTATTGAAGATTGGGATGAAGCTCCACCCACTGACACGGTAGAGGAATGCTGTTTAACACTAGTTGCCAAAATTTTGTCCGACCCATCTATCAATCTTCCAGCACTTCAAACCACGCTCCAGAAAGCATGGCGTATAGATTCTGTAGATATAACACAAAGTGAGACAAGTTTCTACATTGCAAAGTTTAAGACCAACGCAGATATGCAAAGAGTTCTTGATGGCGGACATTGGCTTTTTTCCGGCCACTTGGTTATTTTCAAACCCTAGATTCCCAATACCCCCCCTACACTGTTATGATTTCTCAACCTGTGACTTTTGGGTCCAAGTCATTGGATTACCTTTAGAATGGTCTTCAGAGCGTATGTTAATAAAAGCTGTACAACACCTTGGTGAGATTAAAGACGTGAAGACGGATTCAAAGGAAGGCCAACTGTCTAAAGCAGGAAGAGTTCATGTTCAACTTAATGTGCATACACCTCTTGTCACAAGGAAATTAATACGAATATAGGGCAAACCTTTTTGGCTAGATTTCCGATATGAACGACTTTCTCATTTCTGCTTCTCCTGTGGCAAGCTCGGGCATTATGTGATGTACTGCAAGGACGTTCCCTACATTGAAGATAAACATGAGGGACAAGAAAAGATGGCCTATGGGCCATGGCTCCGAGCCGAGGTCAAAATGCATAGTCCTTACTGGAAACTCTTTTATGGCCCACTAGATTCATCAGAGCAAGCAGAAGAAATTATTCCTGAAACTCCCCCTGCACGGGTAACTATGGCTCAATTATTGCCTCCTCCATCTACAATTATGGGTGAAAATCCAAACAGGGAGTTCGAAGGTTACCGTTCTGAGTCTACTGTACCTTCTTCACCAACCCAACTCCCATTGGTTATGCATAGTACAGCCCTTGTACCCGCTGACCAAAAGCTAAAGGGAGTTCAATCCTCACCTATGGACAACAAAACATCAAAGAAGCAGAATAATCCTTGGTCGAAACCTCTTCTAGGCTCGGCCAAAAAACAACGAAGATATAATCCATATGAATCCAAGAGTGTTTTCATTATGGAACCTCCTGACCTACACTTTATGGATGCTCCTGTTTTCCTAGCAAATGAGAATGAAGTTCGGGCTCTGGTGGCTGGCCCTAAACAGCCACCTGTTGACAAATGAAGCTTATCTATTGGAATTGTCAAAGTTTGGGCAATCCCCTGACAGTTCGCGCCCTTAGGGTCATGATGATCGTTGAAAAGCCCGATATAATACTTCTTATAGAAACTAAAAATTCTACAGCAAAGCTGAAGCAAGTGCAGAGAATTCTCACCTTTTCTCATTCCTATATACTTGATCCAGTTGGTCTGGCGGGAGGTTTAGCAGCTTTCTAGAATGATCCCATCTCTTTACAGGTGATCACAGCCACAAAATACTGGTTAGACATGACTTGTAAGTTTGGCCTGCAAAGAAGGACTATTCGCATTACCTTTCTTCACGCTCCTACAGAATTTCAACAGCGCTAGGTGGTATGGGATGATCTTCGCCACATTCATTCCCAAAATAACTTTCCTTGGCTCTGTGCTGGTGATTTTAACGAAGTCCTCTACCCTTGGGAAAAGATCGGTAAAAGACCTGCCTTGCTGCAACAAATGCAATCGTTTCGAACTATGTTAGATGATTGTGCTTCTACTGAGTTAGAAGGCAAAGGTTGTAAATTCACCTGGTTATATAATAGAGCAGGAGAGGAGCTAGTAAAGGCCAAACTTGATCGGATGGTTTGCTCGATGGACTAGCGTTTATTGTTTCCTGCAGCAGAAGTTGTTGCCCTTCCACCGGTGGGTTCTGACCACTGTCCCCTTGTGCTTAATACATCACTAGTTCTTCGCAAACTAAGTAGGCCTTTTGTATTCAAGCTTTTTGGAATGAAGATCTTGAATGTAGGCATATTATTTCGAAAGCATGGACTTCAGCTGACTTACAACACGCTGATTTTAGTCGGCAAGTGAGGAATGTGACAGCAGCCCTTCAAAGATGGAGCCGTCGCAAGTTTTCAAATGGTCAACAGAAACTTGTGATCCTGCAAGACAAATTAAAGCATCTTATCAATCAGACTTCCCCAGTTGACAAGGTACAAGTATCACGTTTGAAAGAAGAAATACGACAAGATTGGAAACAAGAGGAACAATATTGGGCCTTACGTCTCGAATTAAATGGCTTAAATGGGGCGATAAAAATACTCGATTCTTTCATGCATCAACTATTCAGCGTCGACAACGGAATCGCATTACTATGTTACAAGATGAAAATCAGCAGTGGATACGTGATATCCCAGCCCTTCAGAATATGACACTCTCCTATTTTTCTCAACTCTATACTTCAGAGGGTTATCGTAACTACCACCCGCTTCTGGACCAATGCACGACAGTTGTTACACCCGAGATGAACCATCAACTAACAGCCACTCTTACCCTTGAGGAAGTTCGCCAAGCTACTTTCCAAATGGTAGCTACCAAAGCTCCGGGACCGGATGGCTTAACTGGCCTATTTTATCAAGAGCATTGGGAAACAATTAAAGATAGCCTATTTGAATTAGTCCACAATTTTATGCTATATGAGGAAATGCCTCCAGGTCTAAATCAGACTATTATCACCCTCATTCCCAAAAAATCTCAACCTGAAACACTGGACCAATTTCGGCCCATCAGCTTGTGTAACTTCGCATACAAAGTTATATCTAAAGTGCTTGCTAATCGCCTCAAACCCTTATTGCCTATTCTCATTTCTAAGGAACAATCAGCATTTGTTCAAGGCCGCTAGATCCAAGACAATATCCTTATTGTCCAAGAAGTTCTTCATCACTTTCGCACACACCAGACTACTAGAAGTTTCAATGCTATTCTGAAAACAGACATGAAAAAAGCCTATGACAGGGTTGAATGTGATTTCTTACAAGATTATCTCCTTAGACTAGGTTTTCATCCAAGGTGGGTAGGTTGGATTATGCTATGCGTCACCACTTCATCCCTCGGTGTGAAGTTCAATGGAGAAATCTTACCCTATTTCTTTCCAACTCGAGGGCTGAGACAGGGTGACCCCATCTCACCTTATCTATTTATCCTTGTGGCTAATGCTTTATCCTCTTTAATTACCCAAGCTATCAGCTTAGGACAACTCAAAGGCCTTCGTTTGAATAGATGGTGTCCTACATTATCACACTTATTTTTTGTTGACGACGCCATCTTCTTTTTAGCTGGCACTACTTCAGAATGTCACAATTTAGCAAATCTTTTGAACTTATATTGTGTGGCTACTAGTCAGCTGATTAACCGCAATAAATCGAGTCTCATTTTTTCCAAGAACTGTCCTATTTCTTTACAGCAGAATATGGCTGAGGAACTTCGGATCCCAATTTTACAAAGGACTGGAAAATATCTAGGCCTACCATCGGACTAGGGCAGATCAAGGAAAGAGGTGTTCTCATGGATAATTGCACGAGTTAATGCTAAGCTTGAGGGATGGAAGGAGCAGTTCATTTCCAAGTAGGTAAGGAAATCCTAATTAAATCTGTTATTCAGGCTATTCCACAGTATGCGATGATGATATTTCAGCTGCCTATTTCTATTTGTTCATCTATTGAGAAGTGCATAGCTAGATTCTGGTGGCGAACTAATCAGAATAAGGGAGGTGTGTATTGGAAGAAATGGGATGTCTTGAAAGATCGGAAGATACAAGGGGGAATGGGATTTCGTGATTTGCTGACTTTAAATAAGGCACTTTTGGGAAAATAGGCTTGGCGAATGTTAACTAATCCTGATTCGTTATGGGGAACTCTGTTTAGGGGTTTGTATTTTCACTCCTCTAATTTTCTATTGGCTGTTCGAGGAAATAGGCCATCTTGGGGGTGGCAAAGCATTCTGAAAGGCAGGGATACTATTTTACCAAATCTTTGCTAGTCTGTTGGGAATGGAGCTCCTATACGAATTCGAGGTGATCGCTGGTTACCTATGGGAATCATCTATGGACCTATAGCTAGAGCGGAACCAGTTAAAGTGGCAGAAATCATTGACCAGACCAACCAATCCTGGAAGACTTTGGTGATTCACGAATATTTTGAAGCACAGGTTGCTAAAGAAATTACGTCACTCCCTATCCGACCCTTATTTTCAGAAGACAAACTAATATGGTTAGCTACATCGACTGGTATATACACTGTTAAAAGCAACTACCATGCGATTTTACAGTCAAGCAGCTAGCCACAAGAGTCACATGGTTCAACTCCTTACCGGAATACCTAAAGTCTCTGGCGGAAAATCTGGTCGATGAAGCTAGTTCCCAAAATTTGTACTTTCCTCTGGTTCGTTTGCCAGAACGCTATTGCAACCCGAGCTAACCTCTTCAACCGTCGGATTGTTCTAGACCCCTTCTGCCCGATATGCCGCCAATCTGTTCCTGAAACAATTGAACATCTACTTATACAATGTCCTTGGACAAGCAAAATTTGGTCACACTCACAGCTCGCTTTATTCTCCTCTACACCCTCAGTTTCCAGTATTACGCGGTGCTTATCTGAATATGTCCTCTTACCTGATCCATCTCTAGGGTTAGAGGTTGTTGCCACCATATTTTGGCAGATCTGGAAGAAGAGAAATCATTTTATTTTTCAAAATCAGACTTTGAATCCTTCTATGGTAGTGGAGTCGGCCCTGGCACAAACCACAGCCTATCGGTTTTCTGTTGTTGCACCCCGTCACTCAAGCTCTGGCCTCAACCCTGTTCAACCCGACCAGCTTTGGCGACCTCCGTCAAAGGGAGTTCTGAAATGTAATATAGACGGTATCAAGAGGGCAAATCTGAAGGTTCTATGGCTTGTATTTGCAGAGATGATCAAGGTCGCATTACAGACATTTTATCCCGACGTTTTTCAGCATACTCCCCTTTCGAATCAGAACTCCAGGCGCTGAATCTGACTCTCCAACATCTTCATCATCGAGGACTCCAAGACGCTCCACTCGAACTTGAGACTGACTGTCTTCAACTTGTTGAAATCGTGACCGATATTCGACCACCGCCATGGGAGCAGCGGCCAGTGATCGACGAAACCCTTTTCTGGCTATCAAACTTCTCTTTCCTCTCTCTGCGGCACTGTCGTCGATAAGCTAATCTAGTGGCTGACTGGGTTGCCAAAGCCCACTTAGCTCACCCGGCCCAAAATTTTACACTTTCTCTTCCGCTTGAACTGTTGGATTTACTGTATGCGGACGCTTTGGCTGCAGGATGTAATCTTCCTCTATAATCTATATATAAGTGTATTTTCCGTCAAAAAGAAAAAAAGAAAAAAAGGAAGAATTACAATCTTTACCCAAAAAAATGAGAGGAAGAATTACAGTCTCCTGATGCTCTCTCTTGTGTTGGTAGCTTGACATTGTTGTGAAATCTTGACACGTAATCATCAAGTTTCCCAATCTTGACGGTACTTAATTACCCAATTGTACTCTCTGGCTGTGAGCATTTATGCAATTTTGACTTGGGATTTGACGGAGGTCAAAACTCGATTTATTCTTATTCTCTTCTTTGATGATGAATCGGTGGGCCAGATCGAGCATTACTCGCTCTTCCGGAAATAGCTGGGCCCAAATCGAATTCTAAACTCACGACTTACAATTACCGTAATTTTAGGATAGCGCTATTTTCATCCCTTAAATGATTAAATACATCCCTCTTTACACTAAAAAAGGCAAATTTGCCCCAAAATCTTTCCATTACAATTTAAAGTGGTGACCCAGCTCCTCATCACTGTAAGTCTTCACCGTCGTGCTTTACAGCATCATCGCAAGTACACTTGCTATTGAACAAAGTCTTGACGGTGTCCCTACACCGCAATTTGCTCCTCCTCGCAAGCCGCCGTTACGATCTTTTCCCTACATTGTTAGTTATCGAGCCACATCAACAGGCTACTGTAGTTGAGCGACAATCCTGCACCACGAGTCCTCTACCTAGCCGTTGAGAAAGAGAGATGTTCATAACAAAAGAAGCTATTGGATGCGACAATAGCAAATGCTTTCTGAGAAAAAAAAAGTCTCACTCTCTAGGGTTAAAGCTAGCTTTTATTTTGCTGGAATTTGGTTTGACGATAAAATTGTAAGAGTTTTTCTAATGTAGGCTATATCAATTAATATTATAAATTACCGTTTTATGATGTTGGACTAAGATAAGATAGAAAATTTCTTGATTAATCTAATATGAGATTAGTTAGTGTGGGTCGAGTTAAGCCCGGCCTGTAATGAGAGAGTTAGTTGGAAACTTTATAAATAACGCTCAAGTCTTTCTTATAATCCCAACACATATGTATCCTCACAAAATCTTTCTTGGGTACTTTCTAGGAAGACGATGGTACGTTGAAAATCTTGGCTGATTCCTTTATCTTCTATGCATGTAAAAGTTTGGTAAACATTGATTGTTCAAAAGTAGTTGAATGATTTATTAAAAAGTACAATTAAATCATAAAACTTATAAAAAAGTATAATTAAATCATAAAACTTGTCAAACTAATGCAATCAAATTCTAAAGTTAACACTGTCAATTTGGCTAACTGAAAATGTTGTTGTGGCATTTTTATTATTTATTCAATCTATTTTTAAAGAATTAGATTCAAAAACTAATAAGGAAAAGTTAAATTTTTAAAAAAAAAAAAACAAGAAGAAGGAGAAAATGGCAAGGTCTTTGGTAGGCGCTTTCACCTCCGCTGCCCATCATTGGAGGGATCGGCAATGGTCGTCGGACTTAGGCAATGGTGATTAGCCCTGGGCGAGGGCAAGGGTGAGGGGGCCTAGATGGGTGCGCCGGCCTTCATGGGGGCTAACGGGCATCTCCGTCTTGGGTGAGGCCTCGCTGGTGACCTTCACTAGTCTTGAGCGGGGCCTCATTAGCCGTTGCTCAGGGTTGGCTAGGCGTTGCCCCTTCACCTATATTTAGGGGAGCCTCATCGACCTCAAGCGAGGGCTGGCAACCATTGCCTGGGCCTAGCAAGGGGTGTCGGCCTTGGCTGAGGGAGGGCTGGCGATTGTCGCTGGCCCTTCTGACGATGGATGGTGGTGACGAAAGTGTCCATCGGCGACCTTGCCATTTCTTCTTCTTCTTGGTAGTTTTAAAATAAATTTTAGCTTTCATTTTTTAGATTTTAAATCTTTTTTTAAAAAATGAATAAAAAATAATAAAAAAAGGCCACATGGAAAATAAGAATTAATTTTAAAATGCTACGTGAAAAATAAAAAATTAATTTAAATGTCATGTTAATATTTTCCGTTAGTTAAATTGATAGTTTTAATTTTAGGACTTGATTGCACCAATTCGACAAGTTTTACGACTTGACTATATTTTTTGTAAATTTTAGAACTCAACTGTAATTTTGTGACAAGTTTTAGGATTTCTAGTTAACATATTCCATTAAAAAAAGAGAGCACATCATTTGTGCATTATCCTTCGGTCAGATTTGATCGTTATTCATTATGCTAAGTTTTTTTTTTCCTGGAATATTGTTCGTGGAAGTACGATGAAAAGCTCAAAACGCCGGACATTTCCAAATCCGTTTTCCTAGTCGACATTCTTTTATAGTTCTTAACTAGCCCTTTCACGCTGTCGTTGGTGGGAAAAGAAAATGGGCATGGATTGAGATATTATCAACCTAACAACGTTTTCTTTCAAATTTGATCGGAGAAAACTATTTCTAATCACATTTCTGATTGACAGATTGCAGGTAATGAATATCTCCTACATGTGAACTTAACCAAAGTTCATTAGGATTCTCATGATAGTCCTCCAAAGGGATGTCCATATTATAAATAGAAAATCAAGATTGAGTGATGTCCATTGTGACATCATAAGAATTCGACCTATTTGGGTTATGATAAGAGTTTTACTTTTATTAATGTGCCATTGGTAGAGTTAGACCTTGAATTGGTTTGTGAACTATTCAAAAATATTAAAGCTATTGGAAAATGCAATTTAGGATTTCGATTCTCACGACCAAAGAACTTAATTATGGATTGACAATTTGATCATAAGGATCAATGAGGGACAATCTTAAACCATTTCAAACCAATCTAGGAACAGTTATAGATTGATTCAATAATAGTATATAATCAGATTGCGGGTGATTCTATACGATTATTATATTAATTATGAATGACCCTAAATTAATTCTAAATGATCGTGTGCTTCGAAATGAGTAATTGACCCCTCATGATTCCATGACAACCGATGATCATCCATGTATTGAAAATGGCTTAAATGTGGATTGACATCGAATCGACCATAGGTTGAACTCACAAAACTCCTAATGGACGCCCGTTGGATTTAATTATGCTAAAGTTGCATTTGATTGATTTCAACTGTAAATTCTAATCCGTTTAAGGGTATCATACCTTAGAAGATTAAGAGACAACCATTGGACATTACTTAGTCAAATTCCTTATTTATCAGTAAATCTCGAATTTTTGGACAAATGAAATTCTGCTCGAAATTAGAAAGCCAAAGGGGGCATGCGAATTTGGAAAGGCCCCATGGGCCACATTTCCTTTAAAATTCGGCCATAAGGGCCCAATTGGTGGAAATTACAGTTTTGCTCTTTAAGGCCCATTTTGAGCTCACTTAGGCCCATTAAATTGTTAAGGCCTAAATTGGATGAATCAAGCATAAACCCAAGTTTATCAAGCTCAAAGACAATTAGGCCATTTTGGGCTTGGCCCATGTGCGTGAATAGTGGCCTACATGAAGAGTGCGCGTGAATAGCAACCTAGTTTCTAATAGAAGGTTGTGACTTTTGTGGCAAGATGGAAGAATGCGATTTCTTCTTGCTCCCCAAGTTAGAATGGAGGGCCAAGATATGTTCTTGCTCTCCGAGTTAGGACACTAAGTCAAAGAGCATTAAAAGACTAACTTCTTCGTCAAAGTTTTCCTCTTTTTTTTTTTTTTGATGAAAGTAAGTGTGCCTCAAGTTTTCCTCTTTTTCCCTCATTTCTCTCACTTTCTCTCTCTACCCCTCCCTTTGGACGAATTTTCTTCCATCTCCCCTTCAGCTCATGCCCATTTCTCTCACTTTTCCCTATTGGTTGTAGTGGCCGTGAGCTACCGTCCACCATTTAGCTCACCAAGCCACCCTTACTGCAAGATCTCATCGTGCCGTCGTTCTCGGTGGAGAAATTTTTTCCAAAGGAAACAGTTATAGGGGTAAGTTTGGTGAATGATAACATATATGCCCTAATACATCATCCTTGGGATTTATACTAATAAATAGACAGAGAAAAGGAACAGATAATTTATCTTCCTCATCTTTAGGAAGAGATTTATTCTAATAACTCATGTAGAAATAAAACATAGGCAGCTTGATATAAAAGACAAAAAGAAAGAATGGGAACATCTGATATCAAATAATATTACCACAATGATAAGCTATGAAAAGCTTAACATGAGAAATACAATTTACCAGATTCTTCTGGATTTGTATTCGAGCAATCTGCTAGCTTTCCCGAAAGAGATGATGATCTCAAAACACTATTTTGTCTCACCAGCAACCATCCCATCATTCTGCATGTCACCAAATCATCATTTTTCAATAAATGACAATGCACCAAAAAGGGTCCCACAGCATGAGCTTCAAAAGGCTGCCTTATATGGCTGAGCATTCATTCAAATGCATCATCGTCGTCGTCAAGAAGAGGCTGACTAGTAGCTTGAGCAAGCTTCGCCTCATGCCTGCAAGCACAGTAGGTAGCCATCAGACGAGGAATACATTTTACTTACACAACGAGGAATACCAACATCACTCGAGCATTTCCTTTTTATTAACAGAAAGAGCAGCATGAACTAAATCCTTTCCATAAGAAGATGCACTAACAGCCTCCTTTATCTTCTTTGATTCATCTTTAGATTTAACAAATGAAGTTATAAAGTCGATGGAACCAAGTGATGCCTTCAAACTTTTTGCCACCTCCACTTCCTTCCTATAGCGAAACAAACTAAGAACAAAGACAAGGAAAGAATTGTATGCATCAATGGCAGAAATTGAGGAACTCAATGTGTTGAAAATGTATAAAGACACTTCTCTAAGAACAAGCGTTGTTGTCCCAACTAGTCCAACCAGTCCGAATCCTAGCCCTTGCTGAAATCAACTAGAAGAATGAACACATAAGCTAAGAACTCATTCAGTTGGAATAAAGTTGTGATTTTGCCCCATTTAAGCCACAAAATGCGCAGAACCCAACTCTATCAAACGATCTCTACTGATAAATACCCCTCAGTTCAGACATGGAAGCCGAGGACACTTCACTTCTCCTATGCAATTGCTCATCATCTTCCACCACCAAAAAAATGACTAACAACAGAGACAAGAAAAGAATCATTATCATCGTTAGCAGAAGTTGAGGAACTCAATGTGTCGGAAATGTATAAAAAAAAACGTCTTTAAGAACAAGCATTGCTGTCCTAACCAATCTGAATCCTAGACCCGGCTAAAATCAACTAGAAGAATTAAGATATAGGTCAAGAACTCATTTAGTTGGAACAGATTTGTGATTTTCCCCCATTTAAGCCGCAAAATGGCAGAACCCAACTCTAATCAAACGATCTCTACTGCTAAAAACCCTCAGTTTGGACACGGAAGCTGAGGAAACGTCACTTATCCTATGCAAATTATTCATCATCTTTCACCACCAGAAAATAGACTAAGAACGGTGACAAGAAAAAGAATCACACGCATCAATAGCAGCAGCAGAAATTGTGGAAACTAAACGAAGCACACGCTACCCAATAGTTATAAAAAGAACAAGGCGACGGGCCAAGAGAAAGACGGGGAACTCATGGAAGGGTTGGAGGGATCGGAGGGCCTGAAATGGCTGAAGTTGTGCTATTAAGGCAAAAATCGACACCCGGGAAATGGATTTTAACGGGGTGAGGCTGAAGCTCGTCGACCTTCGGGGGAGCAGCAGAGGTGAGCCTCAGAGGTGGGCGGTGAAGGTGTCTCATAGGCGAGTGGCGAAGGCGGCTCAGAGGCGAGCAAGGAGGCAAGCGGCGAAGGTGGGTGACGAAGGGTAGCTGAAAAGGTTTCGTGTTTTTTAGGTTTCAAAAATGGGTCAGAATGTGTGACCCATTTTCGACCCATATGAATTCAAGTTAAAACATTTTGGATCCATTTTAATTGGGCCATTATATATTCATAACCAATATGCAACCCATTAGTGAAAAATATGAGTCAAAAAATGGGTCATGGACCCTTTGTGTGACCCCTAGTTCTCGCACATTGGCAGTGAGTCCCAAGTCCTTGTCGGATCGCCCTCAAGCCATGTGCTACCGTTCCTTGGTTGTTCTAGCCTTCACCGTGAGCTGCCGCTGCCCATGAGCCTCGCCACCAAACGCTATAGCTTAGTTTTGGAAGTGAATAGCTTCCTAACTCTTGATTAGGGTGGCAATTGCGCTAAGGAGTAGGATTAGGATTAGTTTAAGGTTAATGATAATTAGATTAGGTGATTAGTGGATTAAATTGATAAGTAGTGATAATAGGCTATCACAATAATCAATAAGTGGATGCGATAAGTTATCGCGATAAGTGATAGTTAGATGTAATAAGCTATTGTGATAGACTATTGTTAGATGGGATAAGTTATCGTTTTAGGCTATTATTGGAAGTGACAAGCTATCATTATAAGTTATCGTTAGATGCGATAACCTACCTTGATCGTAATAAGTGTTTATTATGTTGTGACTTTTAATGTGATGTGGGATTACTAAATCCTAAGTTTAAAGATAGTTGATGCTTATGCAATCTTTTATTTTGAAAATGATGAGTGTTCTTCACATTCTATGATTATAAGTAACGAAAGACTATTTTGAAAGGTAAATATGCTAAGGTTGTTCGATTTGATATTGTCATTGGAAGCGACTTGTAATGTTATTGGATGTGCTTGTTTTATGTGATGTTGTTTGGTATTATTGGCAATATTTTATATATGATCATCACACATATGTTCATTATTCATGGTCAATGCGTGAGAACATCTCAAGCCTCTGAGACGGATATACGATGGCTCTTGGATGTGCGTAGAAGACACCAAGTCAAGTCTCTCTCTTGGATCGGCGATACTAAGGCGTATCATTCCCGAATCAAGTTCGATACTAAATCGGTGATCATGTCACAACGGGTTAGTCATTTCTTGGTCTTGGTGTGACATTAAGATATATTGTTCCCAAGCTAAGTTTGGTGTTAGGCTGATGATCATGTCTTGATGGATTGGTCCTTTCTTGGTTTTGGTGTGATTTCGAGGCGTATTGTTTTCGATTCGGATTGGACTTAGGTTGGTGCTTAACGTATCGTGTCAAACCATGGACTCTCATTTTGTGCTGAGCATGTTTTATTTGATATAGTTTTTATAGATCATGAGACACACTCTACTTGGCACAAGTGTGGCATGAAGATATATGAGTTGGATGAAACACATGCGTGAATAAAATATCATAGTAGTGACTTATATGGCATGTGCATGCTCGACTAATCCTGCCTATGAAATTGAGAAGTATATGGATTTGTATGCTTGCGATAGGTCTCGAGGATAGCATGGTAGTATGAGATGCCATGATACTCTCAAGACGTCAATGTGTGTAAAGTGCATGAATGCTATAATCCGCACATGTGTGGCATGGCTATAAATGAGTTGCATGAGAAAAGTGTCTGAATTAAATGTCATTTTAGTGACTTATGTAGCACACGCATTCTTTTGTCGACCTTGTTTAGGAATTGAGAAGCATGAGGAAGTCCTATAGGTAGATGATTGAGCCAGAAAGGCGCGGATAAGATTGTGGATAAGATTGTGGATAAGATTGTGGATTTGTATGCCTTTGATTAGGGCGCGAGAGATTTAGGTTGCTGCATGATATATGGAATTATTGTTATTCATGCCTAGATTATTAAATTGTGAATGTTGTATGCTTAATAGAATGGTACATTCACGTAGTGATTGTTTATACTATAATTGGACACACGTGATAGAGTGTCACATGTTGAGTGTCATGCCCCGAACCCTGATCATGCGCACATCCCTTGACAGTCGATTAAAAATGCGACATCCTAGGATGCGTCACCGACTCATTATTTTTATCTTTTAATTAAGAACATGTGGAAGCGAATTAAATAAACACCAGGACAATGAACAAACATAGGGATAGTCAACACACGGCAAATATTGCCGAAAACAACATATTCATTTAACCACTATTTTCCCTAGGAAATTTAATGATTTACAAAGTCCTTACATTGGCAACTTCCAACCGATCCTCTCAAAAACCTTCAGGGACTAGGGCAACCTAAACTTCGCTAACAACAGGGCCAGCCAAAAGGTGTCGTATCTCGCGCCCACCACATCCGCACCCAGCAAATCTGCATGTTACGGCCTTGGAAAAGATTAGCCCACGACAGGGTGAGATAAAATCTCAGTGAGTCAAAACTCTAAACCACGATTAGGATGCAAATTCGCTTCGAAGGTGATCCTAAACACACACCATACAAACTTACCTCGCCTCAGTGCGTCCTTACATGTTAGCTCATCACATATGCTATTATCAATGCATCAAGCGCAATTAATAAATGGAACACATCATTTTCATCCTACAAACAATCACATGAGTCTCGATTATATGGTAAAACTGTTATGGCACGTCCCATACAAGACCACACAATTTTGCCCCACAATTAAGTGCAACTATCACAACCATTCAGGCATGTTCTAGTTATTAGAACCCATTGGCCACGGCCAACTTGAAAGTTGGCGGTCATCCGGCGTAATCGGGCATTGTCCCGCCCTATCGGGCATAGCATCATCCAGAACTCCCGCCTAGATGGCATTTCACACAGGAGTATCGTTCCGAAATCCATCCGCAAATAGCAACGTCTAGCATCCTCCACCTAGACGGCATTCCACATAGGAGCATCATTCCGCGTAATCATACGCATTAGGACGGGTTCACTTAATGACCACATGAGCATGCCATCAATCAACCCATTTCTTATCTTTCGTCAATTAGCCCAAAACACTAAAATCCCTTTTTAAACAATAAACCTTGCCCCCTTTTCTTTTGTTTAAAACTTTCCAAAATAAATTCGTAGGTGCTTGCGTACTCAAAATTAATCCATCCAAATTTGCACGCATCTAGTTTAAAACCTCATCATTTATTGAGCAAATGAGATTTGGTGTCCAAACCCGACACCTAAATTTTCTTTCTTTTTAAATGCCCAAAGGCCATCTCTTGCAATAATAATAAACAATCATCATAGAATAGCCATTCTCATAATATCACGCATGAGTTCTCAGCATGCCAAACATCAACCAAATCACAACATATTCATTTCTTAGCAAGCGAGATACCAAGAACAACTACAAAACCACAATCGGCCCTAACCGGCATAACCGAGTCCACTCGTGCGTCTCCAAGTTTAATTCTCGAAACATAACCAAACGAGTTCGGAAAATTCTCAAATTTAAATATGTTATAAAGGACACTTAAACGAACACTTTTTATGAAGATAAATTGATCCAAATCTTCCTAGAGTGAGAGCAGTAAATCATCCAAACTGTTACCAAAATCGTGTCAGTGTCCAGAAATTATGTTTTCCAAAATCAGTTTGGTTCGAGGTCCAAATCTTATCCTTTTGATCTAAAATTTTATTATGTTAAACTAAAAGATGTGATTAACAACTTTTGTGAAGAAATTCTTTCGAAAATTCAATTTTAAGAGTTGATGAAAATCCATTAAACACTAAAAGGTTACTGGTTCTAGCACAGACTGGGATTCTGCCTTGCCGAAATGAAGCTGAAATCTTATTCTTTTAAACCCATAAAATCCTAAGTAAGATATATGTCATAGCTGAAGATGTTTAGAACATTTTTCAAGAAGGAAATAATCTCAAAATCGTAGCACATTTTAACCCACGAAAATGGCAAATGGCGAGTGTCAAGTAAACTCATCTAGAGAGAAATTCACTAGACCAAGCTAAACAACCCTCACAAGTACTAATCTAACCAACTAGATTAATACTAATACATCTTAAGGCTAATCTAACCAAACTAGATTAACACTAATTCATCTTAAGGCTAAACTAACCAAATTAGATTAACACTAATCTATCTTAATGCTAATCTAACCAAATTAGATTAACATTAATCAATCTCAAGGCTAATCTAATCAAATTAGATTAATACTAATCCATCTTAAGGATAAACCAAACCCCTAAGAAAAATTAACAATTTAATTAAGGATTATGGAGTTAACTCACTGGAATTTGACGGTGATGGCAACTCGATGGCGGTGAGGACCCTAAACTACCGTGTCTCCAACGGAGCTCAAACGGTGGTTGAAAATAGCCCTACAAGCTCATGGCTTGTGGTTGGTTTGGTTCTGGAGTTGCTGGGTTGAGCTGGTCTCGGCTTGGTGGGGCTGGTCGTTGGCGCGGCTGGGTGGCTGGGCTCGGGATGAGCTGGTGCGAGTGGACAAAGCTAGCGACGGGGACGGGCACTATTAGGGTGATGTTGGGACGAGTGGTAGATGCTGATCGTTGGGTGGTGAAATAATGGAGATGATGGCGTTGATGATGGAGTTTGGCGGCTGTGGTGGTGATGGCACGTGGCCAAGGAGTTGCTAGGTTAATAGTAGCAGTAAATGCAGCAAATTGGAGAAAGGGGCTGGCAGTGGAGTAGGATGAAAGAACGTGGGGTTGCGGTAGGGAAAAAGGGAGTGCATGAGGGAGGGTGGCAGATGTTGGTGTGAGGGTAAATGGTGTTAGAGTGGTAGATGTGTGGGCTGTGGTAGCAAGGTGGAGATGGTGATGAGATGGTAGATGCATAAGGTTGGGTGATGCAGCAACAAAAAGGAAGAAAAGCAAGCTGGCGTGAAGGGGTGAAAGAGAAAAGAAGGTGTGAGGAAGAAGTGGGTAGAAGAAAGGAAATGGAGAAGAAATTGGAGTTGGCCTCTGCTGGTGTGGGCTGCACGCATGGGAGGAGAGAGGAATGAGATGGGAAGTAAAGGCCAAGGCCATACGAAGCCTAGAGACTCAAGTGTCTAAGCCCCAAAGTCTTCATGCCAATTAGTCAAGCACCCTTCCAATGGCTATTTTTCTTCCAATTCCTCACAAAATAAAGCATTTTGGTGGCCAAATAACCAAGTAAATCAACCCATCCGAATTTCTATTTCTTTTCCGAATTGTCCAAAATTGATTTTTCCGCAAAATTCCGGGCTCAACGGAATTTCTCCGAAAGACGAGATGACGTCCTAAAAATAAATCATGACACGCTTGGATGTCTGATTCCTGAAACTGAATTTAATTTCGTGGTTAAAATTGATCGAACGCAATTTTAGTACAACCTAACCTATTGGGTAGCTTTTATGAATTTTAGGGCGTTTGACCCGTGGTCGATAATTTTTTATCCATGTTTGTGCATTTCCGACTCGTAGGCCACTCTCGGTTGTCGTAAAAATCACAAGATTTTAATTACGTGTCATGAGTATAAAATCGGCAGAAAATCGAGTTAGTGTCATTCGACGCGAAATTTGCAATCATGTGGAATTACCCGCAATTCAATTACGTGTCTCCGTCGAATCGACCTGCATCTGATCACTAATCAATTATAACAATGTCGTATTGACCATTGTCGATTATTATGGTTGAGCAAGCGATTTTTGATCGAATTCTCAAGTATGTCGCGTTTATCTCCTTTAATGACCTCACGTAATAGATTAATTAACTTGTGAAGGGCCCAACTCAGAGTGAAATGACCATAGGCGCGTCGACAAAACAACCATTTCATATTATTGGGACGGGGTCAAATTTCATAATGTCACAACTCTTCCCCTTTTATAAAAATTCCATCCTCGAAATTTAAACCATTACAATTCTTTCACAAAAAAGTGGGGATATTGACATCTCATCGATTCCTTGCTTTCCCATGTTGCTCATTTTGTTCCGTGATGTTGCCAAACTACTTTAACCAATGAAATCATCTTGTTGCGCAACACTTGTTCTTTTTGATCCACTATCCGAACCGGTCTCTCCACGTATGACACTCTCTTGTCCACGTCTAATTCCTTGAAATTTAGAACGTGGGTTGGATCAGGTCCATACTTCCTCAACATCGACACGTGGAAGACGTCATGCACTTGAGCGAGTCTCGGTAGCAACGCAAAACGATACACCAAAATCCCAATTTACTCCAAAATCTCAAAGGGGCTGACGTACCTCAGACTTAGCTTCACTTTCTTGCCAAAGTGCAAAGTACCCCTCATCGGTGACACTTTAAGTTTACCAACTTAGAACTCCACTGGCCTATGCCGCTTATCTGCATAGCTCTTCTAATGACTTTGAGTGGTCTTAAGTCTTTCTCGAATGACTTTAACAACGTCGACTGATTGCTGCACTAATTCTGGGCTTATAATCTTGCGCTCTCTAACTTTGTCCCAACAATTGGAGTTCTGTAGGCTTTGCCATACAATGCTTCAAACGATGCCATCTTGATGCTCTGTTGATAACTGTTATTATATGCGAACTCAACTAGATGAAGCTGTTCCTCCTAGCTTCCTTTGAAGTCTAGTACACAAGCTTGCAGCATATCCTCGAGGGTTTGAATCGTCCTCTCAGACTGGCCATCCATTTGTGGATGATAGGTCGTATTGTACTGTAGCTTTGTTCCCAAGGCAATTTGTAGACTTTTTCAAAAAGCTGCCGTGAACTTCGGGTCTCGATTTGACATGATCATCATTGGCACTCCCTAAAGACGAACTCTCTGTCGCACATACCATTCAGCATACCTGTCCAATGCCAAGTCTTTTTGTACGACGATGTCTTCCATCTTCAACTCCTCAACTGACGTATCCATTAAGGTTACCAATTAACTTTGACAACCCACATCCAATAACCGGGTTGCCTCAATAAATGAAATCAAAGTAATTGAGGGCCCTCCTCGATTTTCAATAAATTCACAACTATCTCCTACCAACAGGTTAAGCTGAATTGCTTCACAATAACAAATCATTATAGCAAGATGCTCCTAGAGCCAAGCAACAATTCAACACGGCTCGTTGTTTCTTAAACCAATCCTTTTTCATTTATGATATCCAAGTCACACATAGACAAAATAATTAAATACAACTTTAGCCAGTAGTCCTCTTTTCTACGACCTCATTCCAATAAATCAAAGTTCTACAAGCTCGACGATATTTTCGTAGCAGCGCCACTCCGATAAATTATCCCAAAAACACTACCCCTCCTGATCGGTGCATAGTCCGATTCATTTCTGCCCCCTTCGCCATCTTAGAAGCTTGCCAGGAGCCACTCCTTACTTAGGCCCTCTGGCCTTGGAGATAACTCCCCGCCCTCATCGAATCGGGTCATTACAAGCCCACTAGCTTTTGCCTGGTTCATCCCCGATCTACTAAAATGGTCCCATTTCTATAAGAACTAACTCAGAGATATTGTTCGCTTCGGCCCGTCCCATATTAAGCCTCACGGTTTTATCCTTTGGTGCATAGATAGGCACTTTCCCAGGAGGTCATCCCTCCTAATAATGCACTATCCTAAGCTTGCTTATCCTTCCGGTTCAGGGGTACCAACTGTTCGGATGTTTAGTCTTAACCTATACTGAAATCTCTTTGTCCAATCCGTGGAAACCTCTTGGTTGTCCTATCTGCGACAGTGGCGCCAATGCTCCCATGGGCCTACGAGACAGTCCTTGATCTGGTGGCCGTACTGGCCACACCTGTAACAAGCTCTCATCTTAGCATGACATGGGATTGGTCCATGTTTCCTTCTACAAATTCGACACACGTTGTTCGGGTTGGGTGCTAGCTTTTCGATTCCACCATTTCGGTTGGGCGGAATGGAATACCTTCCTCCTGACATTGGCCATTTTTCGAACCAATTGCGATCTTTGTTGGGCACAAACTGCGTTCCAGATGCGGCGGCCCGTTCATTCAAATTCCTCTCCATCAGTTGAGCCCTCTTGTACAGCTCATTATAGTCTTTGAGATTCAACGACACCAGCAGATCTTGATCTTTGGTCTAAGGCCATCTATGAATCTTCTCGCCCTATCCATTGGGTCTTCAATTAGTCTTGGTGCGTACTTGGACAATTCTACAAATTTCGCCTCGTACTGATCCACTGACATTTGACCCTGACGAAGACGCTAGAACTCGACCATTTTCTATTCTCTAGTGCAATCTGAAATGTACTTTCAATAAAAGACTTCAACGAAGGCGTTCCACTCCGGAACCATACCATCGGGAAACATTCTCCCTTTGGTGGCTTCCCACCAAGTGCTTGCATTCCCTTGCAACTAGTAGACAACTAGGACTACCTTGTCCTCTATAGAGCACCTAAGCAATGCGAAAACCTTCTCTAGCTCTCAGATCCATAAGGTTGCAACCTAAAGATCGCCTGCTCTAGAGAACCTTAGCGGATTTAGCTTTAAGAACTACTCCACCAATTGATGCATTAGCCGCCCACCATTTCCATTTCCAGGTGGGACCTCAACAGGTGCGGTGGCAACAACAGCAATGGCATTGGCAGCAGTAGTGGCAATAGTGGCGGCAGTAGTAGTAGTAGCTTGGTTCTAAGCCTGCTGACTGATCAAATTCCCTAAGGTCTTTAGCGCATGAACAATCCCATCTATCCTAGGATCGTCAAGTGCTACTCCCTCAATACCAGCCTATGATGATACTTTATCTTTTGCGCTGGCCTGAGCCGACGCTCTACCTTGGGCACCAACCCTAATTGGTGTCCTACCCTGAGAAACAGACGCAACTGCTCTCTTTCGAGGAGTCCTTTGCTAAGGATCACTCATACTGCAAGAAATTCGAACCTGCTTTCCAATTTTAACACATAATTAGAAATTCGAGCGACCCACACAAAGCAATCGATCAATCAATCATAAGCATGAGCGTAAGGACAATGTCTTCTCTACTAACTATTCCAAGACCCATCGTACCTTATCACCCCAGACATTGACCAGCTCTGATATCACTTTAGCCGGGGATGTCACACCCCGAACCCCAGGCACACGCACATCCCTCGGTGGTCGATTAAAAATACAACGTCCTATGACATGTTACCGATCCTTTTTTTTTTATCTTTTAATTAAGCACATGCAGAAGCGAATTAAATAAACACCCCGCCAACAAACAAACATAAGGATAGTCAACACACTACAAACATTGCCGAAAACAACATATTCATTTAACTGCTGTTGTCCCTAGGAACTTTAATGATTTACAAGTCCTTACACTGGCAACTTCTAACCGATCCTCTCAAAAACCTTCAAGGACTAGGGCAACCTAAACTTCGCTAACAGTAGGGCCAGCCAAAAGGTGTTGCATCTCGTGCCTACCATATCCGTACCAAGCAGATCTTCATGTTATAACCCTAAAAAAGGTTAGCCCACGATGAGGTGAGATAAAATCTCAGCGAGTCAAAATCCTAAACCCTGATTAGGACGCAAATTAGCCTCGAAGGCGGTCCTAAACATGCACCATACAAACTTATCTCTCATCAGTGCATCCCTGCATGTTAGCTCATCACATATGCTATTATCAATGCAACAAGCGCAATTAATAACTGAAACACATCATTTTCATCCTATAAACAATTACATGGGTCCTGATTATAAGGTAAAATTGTTATGGCACGTCTCGTACCATGCCACTTAATTTTGCCCCATAATTAGGCGCAACTATTATAACCATTTAGGTGTGTTCCAGTTATTATGACCCATTAGCCATGGCCAACTTGAAAGTCGGTGGTCATTCGGCATAACTGGGCATCGTCCCTCCCGTCGGGCACGGTATCGTCCAAAACCCCCGCCTAGATGGCATTCCACACAAGAGCATTGTTTTGAAATCCATCCGCGAATGACAATGTCTAGCATCCTCCGTCTAGACGGCATTCCATACAGGAGTATCATCCCACGTAATCATAAGCATCGGGACAAGTTCACTTAATGACCACATGAGCACATCATCAATCAATCAATTTTTTATCTTTCATCAATTAGCTCAAAATAACAAAATCTCTTTTTAAATAATAAACCTTGCCCCGTTTTCTTTTGTTCAAAACTTTCCAAAATAAATTCGTAGGTACTTGCGTACTCAAAATTAATCTGACAAACTTTGCACGCACCTAATTTAAAACCTCATTGTTTTATTGAGTATATGAGATTTGATGTCCAAACCCGACACCTAATTTTTTTTTTCTTTTTAAATGCCTAAATGCCATCTCTTGTAATAATAATAAACAATCATCATAGAACAGCCATTCTCATAATATCACGCATGAGTTCTCAGCACGCCAAACATCAACCAAATCACAATATATTCATTTCCCAGCAAGCGAGATACCAAGAACAACTACAAAACAACAATCGGCCCTAACCGGCAGAACTGAGTCCCCTCGCGCGTCTCCAAGTTTAATTCCCGAAACATAACCAAACAAGGTTGAAAAATTCTCAAATTTAAATATATTATAAAGGACACTTAAAAAAACACTTTTTATCGCGACAACTTGACCCAAATCTTCCTAGAATGAGAGCAGTAAATCATCCAAACCATTACCAAAACTGTGTCCGTGTCTAAAAATTATGTTTTCTGAAATCAGTTTGATTTGAGGTCCAAAACTTATTCTTTTGATATGAAATTTGATTATGTTAAACTAAAAGATGTGATGAAAAAATTTTGTGAAAAACTTCTTTCGAAAATCAAACCCTAAGAGTTGATAAAAATTCATTAAACATTAAAAGGTCACTGGTTCCAACATGAACCAGGATTCTGCTTTGCTTGAAACGAAGGTGAAATCTTGTTCTTTTAAACCCATAAAATCCTGAGTAAAATATATGTCATAACTAAAGATATTTAGAACATTTTTCAAGAAGAAAGCAACCTCAAAATTGTAGCACATTTTAACGCACGAAAATGGTAAACGGCAAGTGTCAAGTAAACTGATTCAGAGAGAAATCCACTAGACCAAGCTAAACCACCGTCATTAGTACTAATCTAATCAACTAGATTAACACTAATCCATCTTAAGGCTAATCTAACCAAACTAGATTAACAATAATCCATCTTAAGGCTAAACTAACCAAATTATATTAACATTAATCCATCTTAATGCTAATCTAACCAAACTAGATTAACACTAATCCATCTCAAGGCTAATCTAACCAAATTAGATTAACACTAATCCATATTAAGGCTAAACTAACCTTCTAGGCACAATTAACAACATAATCAAGGATTAGAGAGTTAACTCATTGGAATTTGACAACGGCAAGCTCACGGCAACAACAACGCAATGAAGGTGAGGACCTGAAATTACCGTGTCTCCAATGGAGCTCAAACGATAGCTGAAAATAGCCCTACAAGCTCACGGCTTGTGATTGGTTCAGTTCTAGAGTTGCTGGTCTAAGTTGGTCTTGGCTTTGTGGGGCTGGTTGGTGCGGCTGAGGCAGTTGGGCTCAGGGTGAGCTGGTGCAGGTGGACGGAGCTAGCGGTGGGGATAGGCGTTGCTAGGGTGATGTTGGGACGGGTGGTAGTTGCTGGTCATTAGGTGGTGAAATAATGGAGATGATGGCATTGATGATGGAGTTGGGCGGCTATGGTAGCGATGGCGTGTGGCCAAGGAGCTGTTGGGTTGATAGCGGCAGCAAATGCAACAAACTAGAGAAAGGGGCTGGCGGTGGAGTGGGATGAAAGAACATGGGGCTGTAGTAGGGAAAAAGTGATGCGTGATGGGGTGAGTGATTCTAGAACGGATTTTTCAGAGGGGATTTTTGTGGTTAAGTGTATGGAGTAGTGTATACGAGGAAGAAACAAAAAGGAATAAGAAAAGATAAAACAATCTCCTCCCAAGGTATAAAAGCGTCGCCACTAACCGAGGATGAGGATTGAGATCTACGAAGCTCACCACCAATGCCTAAAGCTTCCACCAGCCAAGGATAAAGGACTTCGGGATAGGAGAAGCTCACCACCAAGGCCTAAAGATTCCACCAGCCAAGGATAAAGGGCTTCTTGGCTCACCACCAAGGAGTGATCTACGCTCCAAGGATAAAGAAACCGAAAGGAGTTATCCACTCTCCAAAGGAGTTCACTCAAGTTGAGAAAATCTCACCATTCTCATTCATTAAATTCTTATCTTACATTGGATAGTTTTTTCCTATTTATAGGAGGATTTTAGCCTTAGGAAATATTAAAAACAAACTTTAATGACCTAGGAACTTAAACATTCGACTCTTGAGCTACATAAAAATAAAAACAGCTATGAACTTAATAAAAAGCTTTTAATAACACGGGAACTAAATGCCTTTAATCTTCGGCCTTCTGCATTCTCGAACCGTTAGCTTTCCGTGTTCTTGAACCTTTGGCTTTCCATATTCTTGAACCGCATTCGTGAACTTTTAGCCTTCCCAAAATTCGAGCTCCTCCCTTGACCAGAAAATAATCCTTCTGAAACTTCATCAATTGGTCATACAAGACATTTAAAATGGCCTCCCATTGATACCTATCGATATACCACAAAGTACCGATAAATAATTAACATTATTCATTCAAAATGATCCATCTAAGCATATAATGTCCAACTTCTTTATTGGCTTGGATAAGCATCGATGGTTCTGAGTTGGTCGATGGAGCTATGTTGGATGCTCCCGCATCAAAAAGGGAGTGCATGAGGGGGGTGGCAGACGTTGGCGTGAGAAAAAGTGGTGTTAGAGTGGTGGATGTGTGGGCTATGGTAGCAAGGTGGAGATGGGGATGAGATGGTGGACGCATAAGGTTGGGTAGTGCAACAACAAAAAGGAAGAAAAGCAGGCTGGTGTGAAGGGGTGAAGGAGAAAAGAAGGCGTGAGGAAGAAGTAGGCAGAAGAAAGGAAATGGAGAAGAAATTGGAGTTGGCCTTTGCTAGTGTGGGCTACACACATGGGAGGAGAGAGGGAAGAGATGGGAAGTCAAGGCCTAGTCCAATAGGAATCCTAGGCTACGCATGACAACGCTTCTTGGCTAGGGAATATTTTTTTTTTTTAGAAATAGTTCTTTTCTATTTCTATTCCGGAGAACAATTTCTGAATAAAAGAACTCGTTTGATAACTACATAAAATTTCTACTATTGGAATAGAAAAAGAATAAAAATGCATTTGATAACGCAATAATTTATTTTTTGTATTTATTTATTTTTTGTTCTTGCTCACGGATTGTCGCCACTCGCCGCTCACCGCTCAATGGTTGTGCAGCGGCGGCGACGGTGGTGGGCGAACAAGCGGTGCTGCGGCGACCGACGGCGGTGGCCGGCGGTCGACGGCAACGGTGACAACGACAGTGGCCGGCGGTGGGCGATGGCTTCGGGAGGTTGAAGGTGGCCGCAACAAGAGAGAGAAATAAAAAAGAAAATTAGCTTATTTCTAGAAATTGTTCTCGGGAATAAGAAATAACTTTTTTTTGCTTCTTGTTTCTGCCCCAAATCTATTCCGAGAATAGAAAAATAATTTGGCATTACCAAATGGGTTTCTGTTCTTTTTTTGTTTCTGGGAACAAAAGAACAAAAATTCTAAGGAACGAAAATTTTGTCATGCAGTGCCCTATAGACTCAAGTGTTTAAGCCCCAAAGTCTTCATGTCAATTAGTCAAACACCCCTCCAATGGCTATTTTCCCTCCAATTCCTCACAAAATAAAGCATTTTGGTGGCCAAATAACCAAGTAAATCAACCCATCCGAATTCTATTTCTTTTTCCGAATTGTCCGAAATTGATTTTTCCGCAAAATTCCGGGCTCGATGGAATTTCTTCGAAAGATGAGATGAAGTCCTAAAAATGAATCGTGACACACTTGAACGTCCGATTCCCGAAACCAAATTCAATTTCATGGTTACAATCGACTGAATGCGATTTTAATACAACCTAACCTATCGAGTAGCTTTTAGGGATTTTAGTGCATTTGACCCATGGTCGGTAATTTTCCATTCATGTTTATGCATCTCCGACTCGTAGGGGACTCTAGGTTGTCATAAAAATCGCAAGGTTTCAATTACGTGTCTCGAGTATAAAATCGACAAAAAGTTGGTTTAGTGCCATTCGACGCAAATATTCCACCCACAATTCAATTAAATGTTTCCGTCGAATCGATCTATATTTGATGACTAATCGATTATAATGGTGCCATATTGACCATTGCCGATTATTATGGTCGATCAGTCGATTTTTGATTGAATTCTCAAGTATGTCGCGTTTATATCCCTTAATGGCCTCGCATAATAGATTAATTAACTCGTGAGGGGCTCAACTCAGAGTAAAATGACTATAGGTGCGTCGACAAAATAACCATTTCATATTATCAGGACGTGGTCGAATTTTAGGATGTCACATTGAGTGGCATAATTTCTGTTAATAGATAATGCAAAGCAAATGCTTTGCTATCGATCTGCCATCGATAGATAAATTGCATGTTTAGAGTAAATTCCCTAAACCTCATGTAGGCAAAGAACCCTCCTACATGAGGTTTAGGGAATTTACTCACTGAGTTTATCTCATACTTCGTTGTTTAAACTTTTTCGGGCCCTAATCATGGCTATCTAAGCCTAAGCCAAAGTACTTTGAGATGGATGCATACTAGACACATAGGGGATACCACTTTGTGAAGTCACCCTTGTAGAATAGAGATGTTAGGTGAATCCCAACCTCGATTTTTGGACAAGTATGAAGGAATCCGCTACGTGGACTTATAAATAGCTAAGTTTTTTTTATGTAAGGAAAGTTTATATTTGATGGTAGATGCATATATATAAAAGTATGTTTTGATTGTATGTCTTATACTATCCATATTGTTTGTTAATGGTTGGGAGATGTTTATTCTGCTTCCGCTTGTGTATAATCAGAAGATAAAATGAATGGGTTGGTGATGCATTTTAGGACGTCGCAATCGAATGACCGAAGAGATCAAGAGATGCTGCACGCTTGAGGTCCAGGGTGTAACATCCATGCTTATAACCCACTACTTGAAAGCATGGTTGGAGGAAGTTTTCTTTGTCCCACTACTTGAAAGCATGTATCCTAAATACATGTGTTCTTAGAATTGAACATTTTACCAAGAAAGGCAGAATGATTCAAAATCCCGGATAGAAAGTAGGCGTTAAATGTATGGCTTTGTTCGTGCTCACAAATTTAGGCCCATCACGAAAGGCCCAATGGTTAGTTGTTAAGACTTGCGGCAAAATGCACACGACCTGATTTTAAAACTTCATGGGTTTGACTTAGAAATTCAGGGGAAAAGAAAGAGTTCCTTCAATCCATTCAGTTTTACAAGCTTATATAAGGACTGTCCCTGAGAATTCAAATATAGGAACAAAGACGACATGTTACTCCTCGTTTTTAGGAAATGGTTGGGGCCGAACCAAGATCCAAGTTCATGAATAGTGATGACATAAAATCTGCTAGCAGAAGAAACTAATTTCCGCTCCAAATGACAATTACTATTTTCAACTCATTTCGAAAATTTTAGCCACAAATTGAAATTTTCAATATATGTTTTTCTTTAAAAAACTACTTTAATGTATTTTTCAAAAATATTACAATTTTCGGGAAAAATAGGTTCATACATAGGATTACGCTTTGCCCATTGGAGTAAGGATTAGAATTTTAGAGGATGAGGGGATGAAAAAATCTCTTGGATTGTGAGGGACATATCTAATTTTACCAAGTGTAGGCTACACTTTAACATAAGAGCATAAACAAATATAGAAATTAAATTAAATTTTGATTATTAGAAAGTTAATTTAAATTAAAGCACCGAAAGGAAAAACCCTAGGTTTAGGGATTGCGGCCATCGCTTTTGCCACAATGGCCGCGATTGAAGACGACCGGCATTGCGTTTGCATGGCTGTCGTTGCGATTGTTTAGAGTGATAAATCAAACCGATGGGAGGCGTAAATTTTTTTTTTTTTTAAAATAGTGGCGATGGTAGGTAAAGAAAGTTGAGGTGGCATTGCTTAGGAAGTCCAACTAAAATTCATCGATCTGAATCCGCAACAGAAAAAGAGGGCGGAAGAATCTCAAGCAACCACCAAGAGGACTACGCCCCCATCAAGCGTCGAAGGTATTGTAATATCTTCACAAGCAGCAAGCAATATCTAGTTGTTCTCGCTCTTGCGAGTTCTTCCTTATCTTGCTTTTTACCTTGAATTTCTTATCATTCATTTTATCCAAAAATAACTTCATCTAACCAACCCGCAGGACGTCCCCAAACACCATATAATATAACAAATTATATTATTTGGACTACCAAACGCAATGTAAAGGGCTTTGCTAGTCTTATTACTTGCACATTTCAATGAATTGCTTTATGGATGATTTGTATTTAGAATTAAAATAATTTGTACGTTATATATTTCATAAAAACTATAACAAAATTTTATAAATAAGAAAAAACTAAGTGAATCTGGTCAACTAGGGTGCGTTTGTTTGCGTTTGTTTTTAAAAATTGTTCCGAAAAACGAGAAATAGAAAAAAAGTGTTTATGTTCCGGGAACAATTTTTGAACAAAAAACGCGTTTGGTAAACTTGTTTAGGGAATAAAAAATAAACAGAAACATGTTTGGTAAATTTGGATAATTTTTTTATTTTTTTTATTTTTTTTATTTTTTTATTTTTTTATTTTTTTCATTTTTTCATTTTTCTTCTTTTGGCTGACGACCGGCCGAGGCGAGGCGAGGCGGCCTCGCCGGGCCATCGCCGGCGGCCGACGCTCGCCCGGGCCGGCGCGAGGTCGGCCTCGCCTTGATCCGGCGAGGCCGAGGTCGGGCGAGGCCGTCGGCCCCTCGTCGGCCGATCGCCGGCCATGGCCAGGCCCGAGGCAATGACCGGCCAAAAGAAAAAGAACAAGAAAAAGAGAAAAAAAAGAAAGTGTTTCTCAAAAGTGTTTAAACAAAACATAAAATTTGTGTTCTTTGTTTTGATTTTTTTTTGTTCGCGAACAAAAAAAAAAAAAGGAATGTAAACGCACTCCAAACGCGTTTTGTTCCTTTTTTGTTCTCATGAACAAAAAAACAGAAAAAGTGTTTAAAAACATAAAAAAAAACATAAACAAACGGCCCCTAGCGTTAGGAACATTGACTAAGCAATCTATATTTCGATTCTTTTCATTAATTGGTTACCCATCTCACTACAACAATTAATGCATAACATTAGGTAATGTTTCTTCAATTAATCACCTAAACCATAGGAAAATTAAAATATCGATAGCCGTCTTCTAATAATTGAATTATTCTAGATAAGATATGTCTAACAAGTGCCTGAAAATAGTGTTTCTTTTTTTTATTTTATTTTTGGGCATAAAAGAGAAACAACGAGTCAAATTGGATGCGTCGCCGGAAGTTTTTTAAGGGAAAAGAAATATAATATTGGGGGACACGAGCAACGGCTAGTTAGGGTGTTTGCCGTTGGACGCTCGTTCAGGCAGCAGCACGCTCTCCGAGTAAAAAAAGTCCCCTCCTCTCTCTCTCTCTCTCTCTCTCTGCGGCTACCGCTTGCTTTGCTTGCCTTCTCCATTATTGCATCAGTAAGCTAGAGACCCACGACAAGCACGACACCGCCGTCATTTCTCACCCGCTAGGCATCGCAAAATCGCGCCGGCAGAGGAAACAGAGACAACATCCGAGGGGGGCAACGAGCCGTGTCTTCTCTTTTCGCGCCTGTGTGTTCCCTGAAGTGATCGGGAGGAAATAATGTCGAAAATCGTCAACATCTTCAAAAAGAAAACGTCCCCCAAAGGTAGCATTTTGAATTTTCCCCCTTTTCTTTCCCTCTGCTTTGGGCTAGGATTATTCTTCTATTAGGGTTAAGGGTTTTGACCGATGGCTCAGATCCTCAAAATGGCACATTCGGAACTGTCCCTCATTTCTTGTTCGAGAAATTATTCTTCAAATGTCTGTGTTTTTGTCAACTTTTTTCAAGTGCATTTGTGGATTTTTCATCTGGGCTACGTGTAATTAGTAATTTCTCTGCTAGGAACTTTGAGTATTTTAGACTCCCGGGTTATCTCCCTTAGCTTGAAGCTTGTGTGTTTTTTTGGCCTCTATGCTCTCTTTTTTCGTCTGAATGTTCAATGCTATGGTGACTTACGCTTCTTTGTCTTTGCGTTCTTTAACAGAGGCCCTCAGGACCAGCAAGAGAGAAATGGCAGTTGCCACGCGAGGTATTTCTGCTTTTTCTCTGTAGTTTCTCGTGCACCAGGTGTTGCACATGGGAATATAGTAGGTCGATACAAGATACTTCGTATATGCTAGAAGTACTAGTGTAATTGGTCCACTGCTGTTTATTATGGAAAATTGCAAGAAAAAAGGGGGGGTCTTTGCTGTTCCGGCCAAGACTGAACCAACTTGATTTGATCTGGGCCCATTCATGGCTCTTCTGGTCAGGCCTGAACTTTTTTATAAACTTGGCCTATGAATATTCAACCTACAAGTGGATACAGGAATGAACAAATTGAGACTTGAAATCCAAAACTTGTAATTGGCTGAAAGCAGGTCTTTACTATTGAAAGT
Organism: Eucalyptus cladocalyx; assembly: GCA_017140615.1. Classification (NCBI taxonomy): domain Eukaryota; kingdom Viridiplantae; phylum Streptophyta; class Magnoliopsida; order Myrtales; family Myrtaceae; genus Eucalyptus; species Eucalyptus cladocalyx. Next base: position 1,664,665 of record CM029519.1, read on the forward strand.
GCTTACGAACTTCACTAAGGCTGTAAAAATTATTTCTTCTTTTTCGTGTGGTGAAATAATGGTATTGTGAGTTATCTGGACAAAAAAAAAGGAAAATATAAGGAACAGACAACTATTCAGCTGTGATTGGTGCATGGACTTGCCTTTGAGGCCTATTAGATACCAGTTGATTTCTCACAGATCAAGTTTTATTACGGGCAATAATCGATGTACAGATGCCTTTTGCTCCCCATATTCTTCTAAATTGATAAAATAGGAGCAAGCATGTTCTTGTGAAACCTCAGTTGTCTCAGTCACAAGGAGTTTTGCAGGTAGACAGAGTAAGAATATTAGATCAATACATTTGATAGTTCCACTTTTGCCTGGAAATTTTGCACAATAAGTGCACCCCTCTTCTCGCTCATGTTCTTCAGTACATATCATTAGCCATCTCTTTTCATTTATCAGGTATTGAACGAGAGATAGCATCTCTTCAATTGGAGGTATATTCCTGCTACTTGCCAATTATGAATTTGCCATGCATATTCTCTTGCTAAATCTTGTATCTGCTAATGAGCTTTCAGGAGAAAAAGTTGGTGGCAGAGATTAAGAAAACAGCCAAGACTGGCAACGAGGCAAGTTTTTTTCCTATCAAAATACCAGACATTTGCTAATTTAACTATCAGCTCATTTATCATTATTTCTTAATTCAATTATTTTGACTTAAGTGAACTTGTTATGATGGATTATGAGCTGAAAATCAACTATATAAACATGGTTATATTACAGCATTTATGCCTATTAATGCGATAGAAGATATACTAAGGACAGTAAGCTGGATCTTCTGATTATTGAGTTAGAAAAATCAATTTGTACTTCTTTACTAATATCATCCAGGCTGTAAGTATCATGACTACTTAGCTCTGAAATTATATGTGGGAAGTGTGATTCACAATACACCGACTGCACTCCACAAGAGGGACTCGTGTTTGATGTTCATACTTTGAGTGGTCAAACTGCTTGCATGGAGTACTTTCCACTATTTACGTGAGGGTAGTTTCTGGTTTTACATTCTTGCAATTTTGAATGATCAAACTGCTTGCATGGAGTACCTTTTTCTCTTTACTTCAGAGGATAGTTTCTGTATTTACTTATGCTGGAATTTCGAATATAATGAAACTGTAAGTTGGTACACATAGTGCTGGTTTCTGCTTTAATCAGTCCGGATCTCTCATTGCACAAATTGAATCACTTCATTTTTCCAAGGGAATAAATTACCCTTGGACTTTTTGATGTACTTGAAATATTGTTATTCCAGAGATTCATTTGCACCGCATTCACTGTAGGACTTTTTGATATTGATATGCATCTTCATTGAACACTTTTACTTTGACCTTTTGCCTTATCATATTTTTGCAGCGTTCCAAATTTGATTTTTAATTAATGTTAAACATTTGAACTATCTCAAAACAAACATTTGTTGACAAACATGCTTAAAATGGGAAGTTTTTCATTTAGACTGAATTATGTCTCTCAACTTGTGCTCCAAACCGTTTGAAGTTCTAAAAGAATTAAAATGAACACACTTACGAGTAAATTAAATGATTTGAAAGCTCCTAAAAGCGCAAGATCAAGCATCAGGTGTGTTTGCAAATTTTCAATTTACTTTGGTTCCTTACTTAAAATTTTTGCAAGTTCACGTTGATAATGTCTATGACAAACGTTTTTTTCGGCATTTGGCAATTCAATATGAAGAGAGGGAAAAGGAAAATGTCAAATGTTTATATCAGTTTTCTTGTATAATTAGGAGAGTTTTATGGTTGATGAGATTATTAATTAATTAGCAATCGATTTTTTCTACAATGGTCAATTGGAATTTTCTTTATGGCCATAGATTACAATGAAACAAATCATTGATTAATTTGTATGACCATCGAGGGATAAGTGTACGCAATACTTATTCAAGCTGTGTTGGCCATAGCTTATGTGAAATGCAAAGCATTTTCACCTTTCCTTCTTTACAACTTTCCTCTTTTATTTCAGCCATCAATTAAAATATAAATCTTAGCTATGGGTTTGGATAGAGAAATTATTGAGCAACAGTAATATGTGGTAAATTCAGAATATTTAATTCCAACATGCATCAATTTTGTTTATCTGATTCTATGGTATATGCATCAATTGCGAATGTGTATGCCCACTTCTCTAAATGGTTGGTCTGCAAGGTATATCATTGAACATGTGCACTACTTTTTCCTTTCTGCAGATGAGAAAGTTCTAATAATTGTGATAATCTCTCTCTCTCTGAGCTTGCATGCTCTGTCTGCCTATCTGTGTGTCTGCTCAAATTGAGCTGTATGTATGACTTTCTTTTATGATAACAATGTATTGTGGCTTCAGTAATGCAGAGATGGTGTGAGATCCTCTGTCAAATTAAGGTCATATAATTGCAAGATGCCCAGAGTCTAGATATTTTACTTCTGACAGAAACTGGTTCATGTATTAAAGGTGTAAAAGCTAATTAACCTAGATAACTGGCTGTTCTCTCCCTCCCCATTGGGCACATTTGTTTATTTAAATCTATAATCTGTATAGTGTGTTTAATAAATATAAGCAGTATTGCTCTCTGTATTGCTGGAAACTTCCTTAATTGTACAGATTAGTGAGGACTGCTGCCAAGTTCTCCTTGTTGATTTGCAAGCTAGCTTCCTTCAGTCCACAGAGCTGCCCATGAGCAAATCTTTTGTTGCATAAAGTTATTATCTAACAGCATGGTCATATTATTTATAATTTTATTTGTCTTTTTTGGTGAACAATCATCTCCATGGAACCAGGCAGCAACTAGAATTTTAGCTCGCCAACTTGTGCGTCTACGACAACAGATAACTAACCTGCAAGGAAGTCGTGCTCAAATCAGAGGGGTGGCAACTCATACTCAGGTAATAACTCTTGTCTATCTCTTACATATATTACGACTGGTGATGAGAATTTTCATTTTAACATTTTAACTCTCTTACTTTCACATCATTTAGGCATTACATGCCAGCACATCTATATCTAATGGAATGAAAGGTGCAACAAAAGCAATGGTCGCAATGAACAAGGTATGAATATTAGCTGTCCAGTAAGTGTTATTATAATGCTACTAGAATGTCCAACTAGAAGATGTGTGGGCCATATATACTAAATTTTGACCTAGTGATATGCGGTGGTTGATCGTCAGAGAAGTCTTGACTTTTGAAATTTCTCCCTAAAAAGAAACTATGTATCAGTTCAGAGCTTTTGATTTCTTGTCCTTCTCTAGATGCAAGATGAGATTTTCAGAGTTAGTACAGTTTTTTTTTTGTTTTTTGTTTTTTTTTTTTCCATTATCATTTAGTCTTTGTTTCCTCAAAACACAAAAGCACACATCTAAATCTCCTGCTTGTACCTTCCAGCAAATGGTTCCCGCAAAACAAGCCAAAGTGATCAAAGAATTTCAGAAACAGTCAGCACAACTGGATATGACGGTAATGCTTTTGGTTCTTTGCCTATTATTCTTGTTTCCTTTAACTTGAGGATGTATCAAATGAGGTACAGCAGAGTAATTTTAAGGAATTTGGCATGGATTTGTGCACTTGTGTCATTTTTGGAGTAGCATTGACTCCCAGCGTGGATTTTGAATGAGTAATATGTAGGCTTTTCGAATGATGATTTTTGGACTTCTTTCCTTAAACATCTTAGTTTGTGTCTGTATATATTCACAATGATTTGTTCATTCTCATCTTTTCCCAATAGATTGAGATGATGTCAGAGTCTATAGATGAGACCTTAGACAAGGATGAGGCTGAAGAGGAAACAGAGGAGCTGACTAATCAGGTAATTTATTTTCCTTTTGCTATCACTCCTCTCAAAGCCTATTGTTTGTCTCACTAATTTCACCTGTTTACCTGTAGGTACTTGATGAAATTGGTGTTGATATCGCTTCACAGGTTGGTCTTCTAGACAATGTCCACAAACCTAAGCTCCTATATCATTGTTTTGTTAGTGAAAGGAACTCACTTTCTTCCCTCTTTTTTGTTCCTAACAGCTGTCTTCAGCTCCTAAGGGCCGCATCTCATCAAAGAAAGTGGAGACTGGTGTGACTAGGTTAGTATATATTCCCCCAAAACTGTTTATTATGAAGACAAAGTACTAACAAGCTGAAACTTTGCATTAGATGTTGTAATTTTTTTTTTTTTTTGCTTTTTCTTAATCTTTCCTCCCTTATGGAGCTAATGGGTTCTCAAATTTGAAGATACAATAATTTCTTCATAATTTCTCCTTGTTCGTTTTTAAATGCTTGGTATGCGCCAATGCCAGCACAAGCCAAACAAGAACACTTAAATATAATAAAAAGAATGACAGTTTCTGATTTTTCCTAATCAGTTATCCTAATCAGTACTAATCAATTTAATACACTGATTAGTATAAAATGACGTGCCTGATTTACCAAAGAAAAGTACTATCAACATTCCACTGTTACACTTAATTTCTCCGACTAATTTTGTTTTCCTGCAATGCAGTTCTGAATCTCCAGATGTGGAGGATCTGGAGAAGAGGTTGGCTTCTCTTCGGCGTATTTGATGCTGCACAAAGTTTCTGTAAAGGTTCTCACGACAAACCATGAGTCTTTAATCGATGTAGAGATGATCATCATAAAAACTAATTACTATATTGTCTTACTTCCCATGATTGGAAACTTTCCTGTGGTGTTGTTCATTCTAGAGATGCAACAATGCAAATGCTTGTAAGGTTTTACATCTCAGTACTGTAAGATTGCTGTTCAGCCTACGGTATGATGTAGAACTCTGTTAATATGCATTAGAAGTATCATTGTTTAAAATAATGTTGATAATGTGCAGATTGTTAATTTGTCGTATCTGTCGATTAAGTATCATTTCATCATAAGCTTTAGATGCGTGGGGGCCCAAAGTGGTTAACTCTCTAAGCGCAGGAGAATTCCTACATTAGGCAATTTGTGTGTTACACCTTTTCATATTTTCAGCAATATTTAAATTTACCGAATGAATTGGGGTCCAAGTCATTATAACTCGATTTTACTTTATTCTGATCAAAATAGATAACGCGATTTAATATTTGATAAAGTGTATTTTAGTCAATAAGGATATTGCTCAACATTACCTGGTACGTGTTTTGCACGGGCAGATGTTGTTATGTTTTTATAAAAGAAGTAAGTTAGGATTGTTTTTATGCTATTTAGGGTTGTTTTTCCATTGACCGTAGAAAGCACCAAATAAATCATTCGTCCAAGCTGAACAAACAAAAGCCTGCTAAGAAAGCACCAAATGAAAGAAGATTTTGATTACTAGTAGCTTTACAACTGCAATTTTATTTCTATTTCAAAGTACGTGGATTTTCTTATTATTAAATGTCCTTTTTTAAAATTAATTTGTTTTCATTTTTTTTGTGAAATGGTTATCAAATAAGTGTTTCCATAATGATTGATTATATCTAAATGAAATATAAATATGCTATGTTTCAAATGACTCATTATTTCTTCATTTTTTATTTTGAAAATGTTAATTTTATTGTAATAGTTAAATCTAGGGAATGAAAAATAAATTTAATTTGCATAATAAATTAAGCTTCATACAAAATTATGCATATTATTGAACGTAAAGAGATATTTCTTATTTTAATTGTGATAAAACCGGGAACAATACATTTTGGGGGATGATAACATAAATTTATTTCAAGATATTTACACTTTATCTATCTTATTTATGTCTTCTTTAATCAACATATATATATTTTTTGGTTAATACCCTGAAAAACCTCAAACTAGTACATCTGTAACAAATTTACCAAAAATTATTTTTTTGATCATGAAAGACCCCAAATTGGTACACTTGTGACAAATTTACCTCGACTAATCATAAAAAAAAAAACCTTAAATTGGTACATTTATGATAAATTTACCCCAAACTAATTTATTCGACTGCAAAAAACCCTAAACTAGTAAATTTGTGACAAATATACCCTCCAACTACAAAAAAATCACAAAAATTGTAAACTTTGACAAATTGAGCATAAAATCCCAAATTGGTATACCAGTTAACTGTTACGTGTCATTTAAGTTAATAAGGGGATAAATTTATCCCAAGTATACCAGTTTGGGGTTCTAGGCGCTCGTACTGTGCTGATAGCAAGATTTATAATTGAGAGAACGTATGATGATAGATCACCACCACCAACAAAATAACAGGGATGTCATATTGTCTAGTTAAATTGTGATTTTAATTTTTGTACTTTATACATTTTAGTACAATTTTAAAATGAAATGTTAATTTTACTACAATATTAAAGTAACAGGATTTATTTTATTTTATTTTGAGCAAATACCAAATAAATTAACTGTGACAATTTTAATAGGAATGTATGAACTTGGCTTTCATCCAATTACTTACCTTTTTACAGTTTTAGCTATATTTTGTTGAAAAGACTTATTTTTTCATTCTTTCTTATCAAAAGTAAAATAACTAAATTCAACAAATTAAAATCGTTAATGAAAAGCCAAATATTTCTTCTCTGATTTTTAATACATTTGTTAGTGGAGTACATAGTGAAGAAAATAATCTTTTGACAAAATTTTTGCTCAAGAAAATGATTACTTGTGAGGACACTGATTTTTTTTCGGGATTTAGAAGATGCCCTCAAGAATTGGACGAGGGGTTTGAGAGAGACCAATCGTGCAAATCACACGGATGAACAAGTCCCCCTGAAAGTGATGCTTTTGAGGACCCTTCAATAATTTTTACAGAAAATTTGGAAACTAGCAGAATTTTAGCTTAATGGACGAGAATGAAATGAGTTCTGAGTATCGTCCAAGTTATGACCTCTAATGTTTTGGCTCGATTGTGGATGTTTTTATCGTGCTCCGAAATTCCCAGCAGGCACATTTGTACAAGGACGATGGTCTGGGCCTTCGAATGCGGCCCAGACTTTCGGGCCCAGACTTTAGGATGGGCTTGGGCCTCCAATGTTTTGGGAGATGGACTTATATATTCTTTTTCTTGTGTTCGGTCTTATGTTTAAGGCTTGGGCCTTAAATATCGTATGACCATGTCTATCCTAGGCCCGGTCCACATCATTTGCCCCCTATTCCTGAGGTCGGTGCTGTCAAGTTTTAGACTTGAAAATTAGACACTTAGTTTGGACCAAGATTGACAAAAGATATTACTTGATTACATGTTCGATCAAATGATAGCTTTCTGGTGATATCCAATTTGTCCAAACCAAATGGCGAGCGTTGCCCAATTGTGAAGGAAATTATCGATAGACAAGAAAGACCATCAAATCAAATCCATGCGAAAGAAAAACGAGAAGAGTTTAGAAGCTCCAGGGTACAAAAGCTCATTTGGGCAAAAAGAGGTGAGAACGCTCTAGGCTACAAACGCTCATCCTAGCATAAAGAAATAGGAAATTGAAAATGCTATGGGCTACCTCATCCGAACAGGAAGAAGTGAGAAACATTCCCGACTAGAAAAGCTCCTGGGCATAAAGAAATGAAAATGCTTTGGCCTACGAAAAGCTCACCCGAGCAGGGAGAAAAGAATAAAATGCGCCCTTGACTACTCACCATCGGGTACGAATAAGTTTCTGAGCTATCTGGGCTCCTCACGACACGACCATAGAAAGCCTGTGGAGTTCTTCCGCGTTAGGATTTTTTTTTTTTTTTTGGGTCTAATCCGCGTTAGGATTTGACTTGGTGCCTTCGGAGTTCTTCCACCAAGGCAAAGGCAAAGGTTGTAAAAAGTTCTTCCTCTGAAGTACCTGTTAAAGACGTAATAGTTGCCCCGTGGAGTTCTTCCATCAGGGTAAAAGCTCCAAGGAGCTCCTCCTCTAGAGTATCAAAATTTGAACGGTTGTTATGGAGTTCCTCCATAGGGATGGGCATTCTTCATGGGTCCTCCTTTCATTTGGCACTTGAAACTCTCCATACTTCCAGAGCCAGGTTGTAAAAGCGGTGATTTCTTTATTTGCTTTTGCGTAACAAAATATTTTATTGGTCTCTGATGCATGATGGGGTGAGTGATTCCAAAATGGAAATTTTTTAGAGGGGAATTTTTTGGTCAAGTGTATGGAGTAGTGTATATAGTGAAGAAACAAAGGGGAATAAGAAAAGATATAACGATCTCCTCCCAAGGTATAAAGGCCACGCCACCAACCGAGGATGAGGATCGAGATCTACGAAGTTCACCACCAAGGCCTAAAGCTTACATCAGCCAAGGATAAAGGACTTCGGGATAGGAGAAGCTCACCGCCAAGGCCTAAAGGTTCCACCAGCTAAGGAAAAAGGGCTTATTGGCTCACCACCAAGTGTCACGACCTCTTTTTTTCGTCTGGGGGAAAAGGAAGAGGGTTTAGGGGTATTTGCCTAAAGAAGCGGACCAATGGCCCTAAATTAGGCGCGGGCTCTCCCAAGCCCATACCTCGCGCGACGTTGAATTTCATATTTCAATTATTAACAACCTAAATATTTCTAGGAGTCGCCACTAGCCTATCGGGGTCGGCTAGAAACCAATCGAGACACGGGAGTGATGTCTCGATTCCTACGCAACCAGAGATTTCTAGGAACGGGGACTTGTTTACGCCAATGTTTCTATTAGTGCCCTTGCGGTACCACTAACTTGGAAAGTTATTTATCTAAATGGCCACACATTCTTGATTACAAATTATAATCTTTATGGAACCATTAAGTGTCCATGCAAATGTTTTTCTAGTTTTTTTTTTTTTTTTTTTAATGTTTAGACTAATCCTAACATAATTTAGAAGAGAAATTTACACTCAAATTAATGAAACGCGGCGCGTAAGTAAACATCCAAGAAATTGAAATGACTTGAAAATAAACGCGGAAAAGGTAAACCCGATACAAGTCGGGCAAATAATATTACATGGCCTTGTTATCATGCCCCGGGACAGGACCCCCATGAGCAAAATGAGAATTCAAATATGCATGAAATTGCTATATGTGCATGAAATTACTTTAAATAGTTTTAATATACGCAAAATGGATTATTTACAAAAATGGTTTTAAAATACCAAAAAATAGCATTAAATTAGGAAAATGACCTTTTAAAATTAGGAAAATTTCATATATGTCATTTCTATCCTAATTTGATGCTATCTAACATTTTTTGATATTTTTGAAAATTTAATATTTTTTTCTTTTTTTAATTTTTAATTTTTTAAAAATGATAAATTCTTTAAGCCGATCTATGCTAATATGGAGTAACACAGCACGTGAATATCACAATAATCAAGCTCAAATCGACCGTTTCAATATCGAAACTTGGTTTGTGCATTTTGTTGAACACTTGGCGTGCATCAAATCATCTCAAATCAGCTTCTTCGGGCCATGTTTGTGGCCTTCAATCTTCACGCATGAGCAATCTTATGTGGAACTAAAGCATCAAGATTATACTACCACATGCAATGAGCAATATTAGATAGAAATCATAGCCTACAACACGCAAGAACCGAGCTAAAATCGGCCTCAAATATGTGGGTTGAGCTGATTTTGAAATCTGGGTTTGAACTAAAGTCAAGCAAACAGGTTGCATGCCCATATTCAAGCCCCAACACTCATTGCATATGAGATCTAAAGGAAACATTACTTGATCCGAGTGAAAGTAGGTAACATGAGCTTTCAAATGCAATAAACATCACAAAGAATGACCCACCGAACAACATCAAAACGACCTCTCCAAGAAGCACACATGCAACACTCTTGAAGAGATTTCAAACACTTAGAAAAATTTCAACCTCATAAATCAGTTTTCCGGGCTGGTTTTCCTCTTGATTTTCATGATCAAAACATGCTCAAAATCGAAAATAAATACATCTAGGACGCTTACCTTGCTTCCTAGTTTCCTTTTCAAGTGGTTCTTGGCCGATGAAACCGACAAATTATCCTCGGGGGCCTGTGAAAGTTGGCTTCTTCAACTGGAAATGAGATCTGCAAAAAAAAAAAAGAACTGACAACAAAGGTTTTCGTTGAGCTCTAACATTAGACTTCAAGACGTATTTTGTTGGAAAACTTGACACCACGCCAAACTATATGTATTCTAGTTTGGGTCAAAAGTCAATATTTCCCTCATTTGTCTCTCAACTTTCTCAAAAACACTGGATTTCCTCACTCGTGACCAAACAGTCTCGACACAGAGAAAAATTTTCGGACTTTCTTGGTCCGCCAGGAGGGCACTGTTTCGGGGGGCTTTAGGAGGCCTTCCCGATCTCCATTTTGGACGTGCGACCTATGGATGGAAAGATATTTGAGTGATGTTTCACTCTCTAGTTTAAGGTTTTGGCTAATTTTGACTGCAAGTTTGTGAAAATCTCCCTTTTCTCTCAGAAGGTTGATCTGGAATTTCTGGGTTCTCTTTTCTGGAGTTGCTTCTGAGGGCCTCTTTGGGGGACGATTCCGAGCTCTCTCCTCTCCCCCTCGTCTCCTCTCTCTCCTCCCTTGAAAGACCTTGCTTCAGTGATCTTATCCCCCGAATTAAGGGATTTTTGGTCAGCCTTTTGTCCACCTACCAAGCCTGTCAACAGGGCTACTTCACCTACTCTTCTGACTTAGCCAATTTTTTAACTTCTGCAGCTGTTGAGTGTGCAGGTTTTGCTGCGATTTTCCGGTGCTTTCAGAAGTTTATCTCTGGCCAATTTTCGTCCACTTGCACTACTATATACGTTCTTCCATCACGTGCAAAGATCGGGCTGGTTGGGCAGCTGAGGAGGATATGGTGGGGCCACCAAATTGCTTACTCAGCAACTCCGGATTAAGACCAACTCGTGGACTGAGTTTTGGCTGCTGATTTGAGTGCTGTAATCCACTAATTTGGCTGCGTTTTTTGATCAATTAGAAAGCTCATGTATAGTAGTTTAAGATCTTGACCATTTTTCGCAATTATCTCCACCCAATGTTGCAAGAAAGTCCCTCAAAGTTGGCCATTTTCTTGCCAGAAAATGCCAAATTCAATGCAATTAGGTCATTTTTGGCTCAATTTGATTGATTCTGCTTGGCCCAAATTCAATTTCAACTTAATTGATGACCAAGATGATGATTTAAGGGCTCGGGCGCAAATTTTGCAAAATTTACGAATTGGTCCCTCGACTTTTGGAAATTGCATTTTGGCCCCAACTTGCCATTTGAATTCCAATCTGACCTCTTGGGCTTGGCTAGTCACATTTAGATCATTGGCCCCAACTTTTTTTTCTTTTCTTTTTAATATTTTTTTTTAAAATTTTTTTTATCTTTTATCTTTTTTTAAATTTTTTTTTTTTTTTTTTTTTATAGGGAAAACATCTTCCATTTTAAATACCTAGATAATCTATATGCAATAATTTGAGCAAAAATTAGGTGTTAACACCAAGGAGTGATCTACACTCCAAGGATAAAGAGATTGAAAGGAGTTATCCACTCTCCGAAGGAGTTCACTCAAAAAGAGGAAATCTCAACATTTTCATTGATCAAATTCGTATCTCCCATACATTGGATAGTTTTTTTTTTTTTTTTTTTTTATGACTAGGGAACCCCTGTACAGCCGGTAACCGGTGAAGTAAACCTAGGGGAATGCTAGCGGAAAACCCACCACCCCGACATCCCACTTAAGACACCAAATGCCTCCATTGGGTTTCAAACCCCTCACTTTTTGGGAATGATCAATGAAGCTCTTATCCAACGGAATCACCACGGCTGGTAGTATACATTGAATAGTTTTCCCATATTTATAGGAGGATTTTAGCCTTAGGAAATATTAAAAACAGACTTTAATAACCTAAGAACTTAAACCTTCGACTCTTGAACTACATAAAAATAAAAACACCCAGGAACTTAAGAAAAGCCTTTATTAACACGGGAACTAAATGCCTTTAATCTTCGGCCTTCCGCATTCTTGAACCTTTAGCTTTCTGTATTCTCGAACCGTATTTTTGAACCTTTGGCTTTCCATATTCTTGAACTGCATTCGTGAACCTTTAGCCTTCCCAAAATTCGTACTCCTCCTTTGACCAAAAAATAATCCTCCTGAAACTTCATCAATTGGTCATACAAGACATTTAAAATGACCTCTCATTGATAGTTATCGATATACCACAAAGTACCGATAAATAATTAACATTATTCATTCAAAATGATCCATCGAAGCACATAATGCCTAATTTCTTTATTGGCTTGGATAAGCATCGATGGTTCTGAGTTGGTCGATGGAGTTATGTTGGATGCTCTCGCATTAGTAGTGGAAGAGCATGCACGCACGTTGGACTGTTTTCCACGTACTACATTCCAAACTTCACTTGCTCGAGTATCTGGAGCCTGATTCATAGGCTTTGCAATGCTTCCGGCAGGAGTGGCCAGATTGGAGTTGATGGTAGCAGTATTTCCAGTACCAAGATTAGGCCTAGGCGGATCACATCTATGGCCAAACGATCAACAAGAGTGACCGATAGTGGGCTTCCACTCATATTCAACAGCAACTAAGCAAGTCACCCCGTTCAGAACAAAAGGGATTGCTTCGCAATGGGCGTGGTCCACATTGATTTCCACACAAATGCGTGTATAAGATATAGTTTTCACATGCTCCATCTGTTGGTCTACATAGAGGCGCCGGCCAATAGCACTATCAATGGCGCTAATACCCATAGCTGACTAGAGAGAGTACGGGATGTTCCTCAAGCGAACCCAAACCGAGACTATCTTGTGCAGGTCTCTCTTGAGTTCCATCAATGGATATCACTATTGGAGAATAAGGGGAACCTTTGCCACTGTGAGAGGACCACCGTCTAGGACCTTTCTTTGGAACTCTTGATTTGGCATGTGAAAGAAGTAGAAGCCATCATCGTTTGCCTTGACTTCAAGAAGATGGGGACCCCAGACATGCTTCAAGGCGGCCTCTGTAAGCTTAAACAGCAATCTTTTACCAACATAGTAGCCTACCAAGCATTCCTTTCACTTGGGATCGCTAGCTTCAATAATTTCCTGTGAATTATGCACCACAAGCTTGCCATCCATGATATCTGGGGGCATAAAGGTGAGATCGTATCTTTTGGTAGCTAATTTAGCTACATTGGCCCAAGAGCGGGCTGGTAGCTTGGTGGCATCAAGAGCAAGAACTGATATGCGAAGAGGAGCTCGCCCTTGAGTGGTCTGTCGCGAATGATTGGGTTCGGACTGAGCTTTTGTTGTGTGAGCAACAACGGTATCACTATCCAACACTCGGGCCGGGGGGAGAGAGGGTTGGGCATCAAAGGCAATGGATTTTCCCCTTTCCATAGGTGGACAAGATTTCCTACCTCAACTACGGCCTTGACGGCCAGCTTGTTGGGCCTTCACCGAGGTTGCGTACTCATTTGTGGGTGTATCCATAGGCACGTTGGGTACAAAGCCCAGAAACCAATAACTGCATATACCCACAAAACCCTAATAGAAGGAGAGCATTGTTACCTGGAGAGGGCGAGCTAGCGGAAACACTACGGTGGAGATGGAGATGGGGGCAGGGAGAGATGAACCACCAAATCACTCGGAATCAGCAAACTCACGATTGTATGAATAGGAGAAAAAGTCACCCAGCTAGAGAGAGCATTGTTGCTCGAAGAGGGCGAGCTAGCCGAAATGCTTCAGTGGAGATGTAGAGGGGGGTAGGGAGAGAAGAGCCACCAAATCTCAACTCCAACGAACCAACAAAACACTAGGAATCAGCAAACTCACGATCGCATGAACAGGAGAAAAGTTGCCCAGCTAGAGAGCATCATGTGAATAGTATATTGAGAAGGGGAAATGGCCAAAGTTATAAATCCAATTACATATAAAAAAAATAGTTCATAAAAGGGGAAAAAATGATTTTGGTCCCTTAACTAGGGCTTAAAACAGCAATTCATCTTTTGATATGATAATTCACAAAATTGAATGAATGAATGGACTTAAAATAGTTCATAGATCAAATGATTTTAGTCCATACACTTAATTACCTACAAGTCCCTATTCTTAGAATCACTCACCCATGCACGAATAAATTGCGCTTTCCAACAATTGGTATTAAAGCCCATGGTTGCAATTTCCAAGTAGTGGGCATTGTGGTATAGCAATGTGGGCCATAGGGATTTAACTTGAGACAAGTTGCATAATGATACTTGAATTAAGGGGGAGCAAACCTAATATTGAGCTTACCCGTGAAAGGGAGATTGTTAGGATGCACGTGTGAGTGAGTTATGTTAGAGAAATCCCACAGAGGAAAATTGATGTTGCGTAAAGTAGTTAGTATATCGTTGTTGATTCATATCTCATTAGCTTAAGCTTTTGAGTGAAGGTGGGCCCAGCTAAATATATTAATAGACATTCATCAATATAACATACATACAAGGCACAGTACATGAGCAACTCATGAGCAAACCATAGAAGATTACTCTTCAGCATGATCAAAAACATGATCCGATATTCCAATGTAATACAACGGCCAAGGGTTAGGAAGTTCACTTGCTCATGCAAAGACATGATTAGCATGTTCATAGCCAAGCCCAATAATGTAGTACATTGCCCTAACCAAAGATTAGATATTCCACTTACCTTTGACGAACTTCAACGAGCTAGAAATGACTTTGCTAAGAGATGATCATTCGAGAGGAGGTGGGTGTGAGTGATCAAGAGAGAGCGAGAGATGTGTAATAGGAAAGGAGGGAGAGAATGAAAGGCCAAAGATGAGAATGAATGGGGTGGTTCTCCTATTTATAAGCTCAAACCTCATCATTACTTTTCTAACTTGCTCTCCAAGTTTGTTATTCTAGAATCTTCTACCAAGTTATCTTATTTACTTAGCCAACTTGCTTTCCAAGCAACTTGCTCTCCAAGTTTGCTATTATAGAATCTTCTACCAAGTTGTCTTTATTTACTTAGCAAACTTGTTGTTTAAGTAACTTTCTCTAAAATCTTCTCTTTTGTCCTCTTTTAAGGAACATAATAGGCTTGGGAATGAGGCCATTGGAGCACTAACGGGGTTAGGTGACAACTTCTCATGTTCATCCACGATTGATTGCACCATTCGAACCGAGGTTCGAGGTTGAATCGCCATCGAGCAAAGCTAACCATAGCCAAACCTACTCGTGTTAGCTAGGTTGGTGGCTTGTTACAAGAGATCCATGGCCGATCCCTGCCACAGGCGCACCGGTCTCATGGCCATTCCTCATTGGCCAAAATCATGGATGTTACATCAACTCATGTGTCAAAATGACCGTTTATCGAGATTGGCATTTAATCTATTAAATTATAAACAAAAGATGCAAAATGTCGTACCAACATGGTTTATGAAGTTTAGGGAGCAAGTATTGCTATAGTTTTCCTTTTAAATAACATCAAATTAAAATCAATTCTTGCTTTATTATCATTTTATTTTGGTTGCTCATTTTGCTTTGCCTCCAAGAAAGAACGGCTGGATCGGTGGACCTTAGACAAAGGCGAGAGTCCCCTTCACTGCAAGCATTAACTTGGATGGACCAATCACATAATTTTGTCAATTTAAATATATGATAATGGAAAAATTGTCGGGAAAATTCTAAATAAAAGCTTGAAGTGCCATCATTTTTCGAATAAGGGTTCGAGGTGAACATTGTTTTAAATAAGGGTTTGAAGTAGCCATGACTATTTTGAATAAAGGCCTAAAGTGGCCACAGTTGTTTCAAATAAAAGCCTAATTATTTTAGTTTGGTCGGTTATATTGCTTTGCTTCCAGCAAACAACCGCCTAATTGGTGGACCTCGGACAAAGGTGAGAGTCTTTCACCATAGGCATTAACTGGGATTGACCAATCACATAGTTTTGTCAATTTGACTAGAAGATAATGGAAAAATTGTGAGGAAAATTCCAAATAAAAGCTTGAAGTGTAGTCATTTTTTCAAATAAGAGCCCAAAGTAAACATTGTGTTAAAGAAGGGTCTGGAATAGTCATATTATTTTGAATAAAGGCCTAAAGAGGCCACATTTTTTTTTCAAATAAAGGCTTGATCTCATTGGTCACCACTGGCTAAATATTCCAATCGATTAAGTGCGTTATCGTCCAATTACAATTTTAATTTTAAGTTATTTTTCTTTTCTTTTCTTTCTTCACTTTTTTTTTTCTTTAAGGTGAGGGCCAAGTTCTATTGGAGAGGGCTTAGCTACCTTTGTGATGCGGGAGCATCCAATGTAGCTCCATGGACCAACTCAGAACCATCGATGCTTATCCAAGCCAATAAAGAAGTTGGGCATTATGTGCTTCGATGGATCATTTTGAATGAATAATGTTAATTACTTTGTGGTATATCAATAGGTATCAATGGGAGGCCATTTTAGATGTCTTGTATGATCAATTGAAGAAGCTTTGAAGGATTATTTTCTGGTCAAGGGAGGAGCTCGAATTTTGGGAAGGCTAGAGGTTCACGAAAGCGGTTCAAGAATATGGAAAGCCAAAGGTTCAAGAACACGGAAAGCTAACAGTTCGAGAATGTGGAAGGCCGAAGATTAAATGGCATTTAGTTCCCGTGATAGTAAAGGCTTTTTATTAAGTTCCTAGCCATTTTTATTTTTATGTAGCTCAAGAGTCGAACGTTTCAGTTCCTAGGTCATTAAAGTTTGTTTTTAATATTTCCTAAGGCTAAAATCCTCTTATAAATAGGGGAAACTATCCAATATAGGGGATATACGAATTTCATGAATGAGAATGGTGAGAATTCCTCAACTTGAGTGAACTCATTTGGAGAGTGGATAACTCCTTTTGGTTTCTTTATCCTTGGAGTGTAGATCACTCCTTGGTGGTGAGCCACAAAGCCCTTTATCCTTGGCTGGTGGAATCTTTAGGCCTTGGTGGTGAGCTTCTCCTATCCCGAAGTCCTTTATCCTTGGCTGGTGGAAGCTTTAGGCCTTAGTGGTGAGCTTCGTAAATCTTGATCCTCATCCTTGGTTGGTGGCGAGGCCTTTATACCTTGGGAGGAGATCGTTTTATCTTTTCTTATTTCTTTTCGTTTATTCCTCATATACACTACTCCATACACCTAACCACAAAAATCCCCTCTCAAAAAAATCCGTTCTAGAATCACTCACCCCATCACGCATCACTTTGTCAGCTGTTGGTAAGGGCTAGCTAGGTGTTACAAGCCTTCATCGGCTGCGGGTGAGGTCACCTTTGCCTAGGGTCGATGACGGCTCGGCAACCCTCATAGGTTGTTGGTGAGGCGACTATTGCCAAGATTTGGCAAGGGCAACCTTGCCAATGGTTGCAAGGGTGGCCTTACCCAAGGTGAGTGTGATGCCTTCGTACATCACCTCTAGTGCATTTACTAAAGTATCTTCATTGTTTAAGCTTGCAGAAGCGTGTATGGTCAAAGAACAATCCAAGATATATGAAATTTAAAGGAACACACGCAGTAAAATATGGACCAAGCAATCACATTTCATTTCTTATTTATGTACTTTAGGTGACAAGGTTGGGTATACTATTTCATTTCTTATTCATGTACTTTAGGTGACAAGGTTGGGTATACTGAGGAAAAACCAAAAGTGTCATCACCCTTGAGGATGTCCAAAATGTTCCATCCATCATCCCATCCCAACCTAACTATCCATATATCCATAGTCACCTATCCCTTGTCCTTGGCCCATCCAAAAATCACTCCCACGTCTTCAAAAATGTTCTTTCATCCTCCTGCCTCTTACCGATTCCACCGTGCTATTGCTATCACCAGATCCATCGTCACCCGAGATGGGATTGGTGCCTCTAAATGCCCATTTACTTAGGTTAGACGGCGACAAATCCCAAGAGCACAAGAGTAGTAGGTGCTCCTATATCTACTGTCAAAATTGAGATGATCTTAATGAAAACATTGTTTAGGAAATCGAGGTTGATGAACTTAGTCTAATGCTAGGTGAAGTCCATTGGAGCACCATATCTGATCGCGGGAGAGGTAGGTGGAATGGACATAACTACTGATTTAAATGAGAATAGTCGACTATGAATGAGTAATAAACTTAGCGAGCAAAATGTCAACTAGGTTATACTACATAAATCGATCATTGCACATCCAAGGAAACTCCACATATAAAATACATGAGATCATTTTAAAATCAACTTGTTTAAGTATTTTTTTCAAAATCCACATAGTAGGCCGGTCTGTCATGCCCTGACCCTCGAGCACGCAGCATCCCTCGATCTCTTTGCTCATGGAATTGTGACGTCCTAGGAGGCGTCACTGATCCATTAATTTTATCTTTTGATTGTACGCAAGCGGAAGCAGAACAAACATCTCCCAACCATTAACAAACAATAGGGATAGTAAAAGGCATACATCAGAACATCAAGACCAAATACTTCCTTTATAGATTTATTGTTAACCTTAGGAAGTTTAGTGATTACAAGCCTTTACACCGGCAACTTCCATCCAACCAACAATGGGTCAGGGTTAATCTAAACCTCACTAACGCTAGGCCAAACTCTCGTCTCCAATGTAACCCCGAATCGAACATGATAGTTCTCCACACTACGAGCTTGAAAAATATTAAACCACGTCAAGGTGATATATAAATATCTTAGTGAGTAAACTCCTTAAACCTCGCGTAGGAGGGTTCTTCGCCTTGAAGATGCCCTAAACATGCAAATAAGGTTCACTTTAGGCCATTATTTGAGAAAATGAAATCACTTTAAACCTTATTTGGTATTTTCCCAAAAATCCTAAATCTATTATACTTTTGCTAATTCATTTTAAAACTTTTTCTAATTTTATTAGTTAAGTTCTAAACCTTTTCAAATTTTTCCATTTGAGTCTATTTGGCTAATTCTGGCTGGAAATTACTAATATGGCAATTCAACTAGCACTAGCCATCCTACATGGCATAACTAGTGCCGACATGCACAAATTTCAATATTTTCTTGGTTTTGTTATTTTTTATTGATTTTTTCTTTTTCTTTTCTTTTTTTTCGTCTTTTTTTGGTTCAAAGGGTCGTTAGGGCAATTGGCCACTGGGGGAGGACCAGCGATCCTTGCTAACCCTTGAGTGAGGGCTTGGAACGCCCTCATTGGATTCGGCAAAGCGAGGGTGTTGACCCTCGCTTAGGCCATCACGGGCCACAATGAGGAGTTGCAACCCCTTGCCCATGGCCGGGAGGGCTTCATGTCCCTCACCCAAGGGCCAATGGGGGTTGCCAGCCCTTGGTCAGTGATCAACCGAGGTTAACAGTCTCATCAGCTCTTTGAGCCAAAAAAAGAAAAAGAGAAAAGAAAAGAAAAGAAAAATACTAAAAAATATATCAGTGAGTTCCGATCAAAATTGATCGGGTGGGCTCAATTGATAAATTGGCCTGAAAACTCCCTCGTCGTTAATCGCAATTTTTTCAGGAAAATGTCACTTTGTCGTTTTGCTGGCTCTTGATCTTTCGCACTTATTGATCCCGTCACCCATTAGACTTGACATGGCAACGTGCTATGGGAAGCCAATCATAGCTCCTGACATTCTTTTCACTCAAATGAGTGGCTCAGCCAATTCTTTTGAAAATATGCCCTCGCACAGTGAGGGACGCATCGACTTAGCCAAGCTCCACCCTCTTCCTGCTTAGTTCCTTATTCGTGTTGTTTGACCTCTTTGTCTTGGGAGAAAATGAGACCAGCATCTTACTTGCATACTGCTATTTTCTTGACTAACTAGCGGCGAAGGCATAATTAAATGCAATTATTCCTAATAAATGTGTCTACAATTTGTACTTCTAGTCCAGATTTAGCTGCAGGAATCTCGGGTCAATTGATGAAATCTGGTTCAGCATTGTCGTGTGTTGTTTACTTGTAGATTGGTACTATTATTGTGTCGTGGAGTAGTTGGGACAGCATTGTCGTGTGGTGCTCATGTGGGTTGGGACCATCGCAATGGCCATAGACCATTTTAAACGAAGTGCAATTAACTTCTTATTATACGATGAAGATCCAAAATTTCTACCACTAGCATTTTATTGAGCTATCTACTGATATTGTTGATGATGGTTAGGTTGACCACGGGGTCAATGGCTATCGTTTTCCAGAGGACATTGTGTTGGAAGATACGCAGGATACTAGTAAATCAATCAATCTGATATTATTGAATCAATCAAGATCATTCAATATCGATTGAGATTATTCAATATCGGATCTAATCTGTATATTATTTTATTGCCTTTTTCTTTACACATATCTTGTACTATAATATCGATTGTGTACACCGAGAAAGTAGACAAGAATATACAGAAAATTCCCCAACTCTTCTCTCTCGACTTCTTCCTTCAAACCTTCTTTCATGGTATCGAGCAGGTCACACATCCGTGATCCGTTTTTTTCTTCTGGTTTTTCGATTGCTGTCGAGTGAAACAAGCTAACCTGCAAAAGGCGTTAGCACTCCGGCGTAGGAATCAGCACCTTGAAGACTTTATATTAAACAAACGAAGGAAAGGAAGAGGGGAGCTTGATCTACCATCATGGCCGACGATCAAGCTCATTTACCCGTGGATATAGCGACCTCGAAGCACAAAATCCCGTGCATCTCATCACAGGTCGAACAGATCAGCCCACAGGGGGGCAATTTTTTCCATGGCAAACCAATCTGGGGGTGCCGACGTCAGGACCTTCCTACCAGTGGATGCCGATGCCAATGTTTTATGGGCCAAGCCCACATGTTTCGGTTTCGGGAAGCCAGATTCAAGACGGCCCACCAACCGCCAGTGGGGTAGGCCATTCGGAAGTAATTGGAAATTTCAATGCGGGCGAAAACCCTAACGGGTTAGGCGACTCGGGTCGGGAACTCCGGGCGGACTCAATCCGGGTCAATCGGCAAATCCCTACCCGGGAGTTCCACCGGGTTCATACCCTTCCTTTTGCGGCCGCCATGGGTCGTCCGAGCCGACGGGCGCTCTATGTGTCCTCCACCGACGGGCCCGAGTTGCGGCTCATCGCCACCATCTCACGGGACCCGAAAACTATTCGAGCTGGGCACGGGAGTTTCGGCGAGCGCTTGTCACAAAGGACAAGGAAGGCTTTATTTGATCTTGTACCGATTCCGACCGACGAAAAAATGAGAAGGCAATGGAGAAAATGTAACCGAGTTGGTTAGAACGTGGATAGGAAATTGCATAACTCCGAAATCGCAGCCGGTTTGCCCCCAACAGAAGACTCAAAAATTTTTTGGGACAATATTAGTGAGATGTACGGGAAGTTGGATCGGGCGAAGATCTTCTCGCTACACCAGGCTCTCAGCGAACTGAAGCAAGGAAACATGTCCGTGACGGCATGCTTCAACAAGCTGTCAGCCCTCTGGAACGAGTTGGAAGCTGCCGAAGAAAAACTTCAAGGGCCCGAGACAACGCTTCGGCAATTTAAAGAGATGAGAGAGGGGAGAAAGCTACCCGTTTTTTATTGATCCTTAACGAATCATTTCTTACCTTTAGGTCGCGAGATATTAGCTATGGAGCCAGCACCCACTCTCGGCCGCATCTTCCAGTTAGCCGTGCAAGAAGAGAGCCAGAGACTCTCTTCGTCGGACAACAAGGCCAGCGAAACCCTAGCACTGGCGGCAAAAATCCAGAGGGGGGAGATGGCCGGCGAAACCCTAGCACCGGCGGCAAAAATCCAGAGGGGGGAGAAAACCCTAGAAAAGAAAAATGATCCTCCGCTAGGGTTCTCGTCCGAAAAGAGGGGTTTTAAAGCCTTCTCAATGGACGGTCAGGATGGAGGGCAGAGATCCGATGGTCCACAAGGCGTGCGATATCCGATCAATACGGACGGTGGAGATGCATCCGATTTTAAAGGATCCAACGGCCCAATCTTTCCGAAAACTTATGGGCAAAATTTTAAAAATAGAGGAAAACTATTTTGTAATTTTTGCAAGCGGCCCCATCATATAATTCAAAATTGCTGGAAGCTACACGGCAGACCTGGAGAAAAGGAAAAAAGGGCAAAAAATATATCATCCGCATTCGCTTTCCAAATTACAGGATCAGCGGACCAGCCTATCACACATGGGGAATATCAGCAATTGATGCAGGCATTACAAAAGTTGGACGTTCAAAAAGGAGGGAGCAGCTTTACAGGTATTTCTTATTGCATGATAAATTCTATATCAAGAAATGCCTGGATTATCGATTCGGGAGCCAGTGATCATATAGCATGCGATAAAGGATTATTCTCTGCTGTTCATAAAGAATTAGAAAATCCTATTACTGTGCAATTACCAAATGGGAACATCACCCATGTTACTACAACAGGAACGAGTCACTCTTAACTCCCAAATTGTTCTAAACAATGTCCTTTATGTCCCGAACTTCCAATTTAATCTCATATCTGTGTCTAGAGCCTGTAAGGAAAATTCCTGTCAAGTGCTTTTCAATGCTGATACCTGTTTATTTCAGGACCCTTTGACTGGGAAACTGATGGGCTGGGGTAATCTCTCTGAAGGATTATTTTTCTGGAAAAGCTTGCCTACACACCTTCATAATCTTTCTTGTAATAAATCATTGTGTAATTTGACTACCAATGATAGAAAATTCCTTTTGCATTCCAGATTGGGGCATAGTTCTTCTTTCCCTTATCCTCAGTGCCATATTTGTCCGCTTGCAAAACAGTCACGTAGTCCTTTTCCCTTAAGCAAAAGTCGTTCAAAAAACATTTTTTCCTTGCTACATATTGATGTCTGGGGTCCATACCATACACCGAATCATGATGGATCTCGTTTTTTTCTTACTATTGTGGATGATCACTCCAGAGCTACGTGGATTTTTCTTATGCAATCTAAGGGTCAAGTTTTGTCCCAATTGAGGAATTTCCTTTCCCGTCCAAGACCCGGTTTGGGAAAACTGTCCAAAAAATAAGGACAGATAATGGAAAGGAATTTTTCAATCATGAATGTGCTGCTCTATTTTCTTCACTAGGGATAATACATGAGAGTTCATGTGTATATACACCACAACAAAATGGAGTGGTGGAAAGGAAGCATCGTCACCTGTTGGAAGTAGCAAGGGCCTTGAAATTTCAAGCATCTATTCCAGACAACTTTTGGGGAGATTGTGTATTAACTGCAGCCTATTTGATAAATCGCATGCCGTCTAAAATACTAGGCGGGCGAACCCCTTTCGAGTTGCTTTTTGGAAAGAAACCAGACTTGGATCATCTGAAAATATTTGGTTGTCTATGCTATGCTACAATTGTTGGACCTAGGGACAAGATGGGTCCTCGAGCTCGAAGTTGCATATTCATGGGATATCCCAATTTACAAAAGGGATACCGAGTATTTGATCCTTCCACGGGAGAATTTTCAGTCGTAGAGACATCTTATTCCAAGAAAATATTTTTCCATTCGCTTCCCAGAAATCAGGCACAAATCACACAGGGAACTCTCATATATCTTATACGGAGGAACCAGTCGGAGATCCCACATATGTCTTGCTTCCCTCATCGGTGGATATAAGGAATTCTACTCCATCAAATACCAACTTGACACCATTAATGGAAGCTGCAGATGAAAACACTACTGATGTGTCTTCTTCTTATTCACCTCCCGCGGAAGATCCAGGACATCAAATTCCTCCAGGAGATGGACAACCGCGGCGTTCCGGCCGAGCCACGCGCCCACCAACTTGGACAAAAGACTATATATGTGGTGTCAGGAAATCATCAGGTATTCCTTTCCCCATTTCCTCTTATGTTTCCTTCGATAAGTTATCTCCCGAACATAGATGTTGTATCACCCGCATCTCCGAAGAGCAAGAGCCCACCAGTTTTGATGAAGCAAGACATGACCCGCGATGGCAAAAAGCCATGGAAGCAGAATTGACGGCCTTGATAGATAATCATACATGGGATCTTGTTACTCTACCCTCGCATCGCAAAGCCATCGGATGCAAATGGGTATATAAGATCAAATATCGGGCAGATGGATCGATCGAACGGTACAAGGCTCGCTTGGTGGCAAAGGGCTTCACACAGAGGGAAGGTTTTGACTATCATGAAACCTTTTCCCCGGTAGCCAAAGATGTAACTGTCCGCTCCTTTCTTTCAGTAGCAGCCTTTCGGGACTGGTCATTACATCAAATGGACGTTCATAATGCTTTCTTGCATGGGGATCTAGACGAAGAAATCTATATGGAAGTGCCACAAGGTTTACGGAGACAGGGGGAGAACAAAGTATGTCGTCTCCGCAAATCCTTGTATGGACTCAAGCAAGCTTCTAGACAATGGTACGCAAAATTTGCTGAGTCTCTGATAGCTGCAGGTTTTCAACGGTCCAAATTTGATTATGCCGTCTTCACATGGACTGAAGGTACGTCATCTATTTACTTGATGATATACGTAGATGATATACTTATTATGGGAAACGACGAAGTAGCTATCAAGGGTTTCAAGGAATATCTACATTCCACCTTTCATATTAAAGACCTGGGTCCTCCCAAGTATTTTCTTGGAATTGAAATTGCGCGGTCAGACCAAGGCGTTTCTCTCAGCCAAAGAAAATTTGCTCTAGAAATTATTTCAGAAACAGGTTTATCGGGGTGTAAGCCAGCAGTGATACCGATAGAGCAAAATACCAAACTCACTACAGTGGATTATGATGCCGGACTATCTCAACAAAATGATCCTGTTCTCAGGGATCCATTGGGGTATCAAAAACTTGTTGGGAAGCTTATATATTTGACTATGACCAGACCCGGACATAAGTTATCTTTGTGCGACGCTCGGTCAATTTATGCACCAACCCAAGGAGTCTCATATGAATGCTGCACTTGAAGGTGGTAAAATATTTGAAGAAATGTCCTGGGCTTGGCATTCTCCTTTCTAGGAAATGTGATATGAGGATGATTGCATATTGTGATGCAGATTATGCAACTTGCCCAATGAGCAGAAGGTCCATAACCGGTTTCTGTATTAAGCTGGGGGATTCCTTACTTTCGTGGAAGACGAAGAAACAGCCAACAGTTTCATTATCCTCAGCATCTCTCACATTACCACGAAGCATATAAAGTATGTACTCCAAGTTTCTCACACGTCTCTGCAGTTCCAAGCTGGAAATTCGACGAGGACTGCTTTCAGGTAAGCTTTCTTTTTTGTAACTAAGAGCCTTCAGAACAAACTTTTCGGATGGTTCGATTATTTCAACGCCAAATGTAGGTGTTAAAGGTCGCCCCGAAACTCGAACATGAGAGACACAAATATAAAACAAGCCATCCATTTCCTGCCTCTGCACCTTGCCAAGCAGCTCAACAAGAAGGAATCCGCCTATACAAAGAACAGGCTCGGGAAACTTGAATTTCTGCAAACAGTTCTCCTGAGACATGGGAAACTCTGGGGAAGTGTAAGTCCATACAAACTTATCATTTAGAGAAATATGACATGATTGATCGACCGAATCAAGATCCAATGAAGCTTTAGAATAACCCATCCGAAATCGCACAGATTTGGCTGAATATATAGGTGATCCTGGCTGGAAAAAAGCTTTAAAAGGTTGGATGTCGATCTCGGTAATAACACACAAATCACCGACCAGTTTGTAGATCAAAGTCTCGCACAAAGCAGATTCTTTTGCCCTTTATGGACCGATGAGGCAATCCTTCCAACCCTATCTCTTATTTCCAGAGTATTATTAATACCCTCCTCCGGGAAATTGTCGTGCTGGAAGCGCTTATTGCATCTGAAATACACTCCCTGTCAAGAATTGATCTAGAACAATGGGACAGAAAACCATAGACCCTATGCTCCCTCTCCAGAACATCCCATTCTTTAGTGTTGCTAGAACCAGTTTCACCATCACTTTTGAAGGAGCAGCTTTCGGTGACATGATCAACTCCATATAACTGAGGAAACATTCTGAGGCATAGTTGCTTGGAAAGACCATTGGAGACCACAAATTCGTGCCAACTTCGCGAAACACAGCTAGCTCGAGCGAGATCACAAGGGTCGCCCAAAGTCATGAGTATGTCAAACGACATGTCCAAATCAAGTCTTGGCAAAAAATCCTCAGAAGGATCCATTTCTGCCGGCATAAGCAAGCTCCAGATAGATGCCTTCTCGAACCTCAAAACCTACCTTCCGTCGCCGATGCGCCGGACCCTCATCGAGGTCGTCCTCCGAAACCCTAGATTGCGAGCAGAGGAAATGGTTCGATGGAGAGGCAGAATATCGTGCCATGGCTAAAACCACATGTGAAATAGTGTGGTTGCGAGGATTACTTCAGGATCTCGGAATACGAGTTGAAGGGCCAACAAGATTATTTTGTGACAATGATGCAGCCCTCAAACTTGCATCAAATCCCATTGTGCACGAAAGAACGAAACATATAGAAGTGGATTGTCACTTCACTCGTGAGAAAATTCAGCAAGGAATGATCGAGACACAAGGGATTGGAACAGAGGAGCAACCAGCAGATGTCTTCACCAAACCCTTATGTTAGAGACAACATGCGTATCTCTTGAGCAAGCTAGGTGTCTTAGACATCTACAAGCCACCAGCTTGAGGGGGAGTGTTGGAAGATACACAGGATACTAGTAAATCAATCAATCTGATATTATTGAATCAATCAAGATCATTCAATATCGATCGAGATTATTCAATATCGGATCTAATCTGTATATTATTTTATTGCCTTTTTCTTTACACATATCTTGTACTATAATATCGATTGTGTACACTGAGAAAGTAGACAAGAATATACAGAAAATTCCCCAACTCTTCTCTCTCGACTTCTTCCTTCAAACCTTCTTTCACATTGTCAAGATACTGTAAAAAATCACAAGGCATGTTGTCCCAAAAGGAAATGCGTCACCTGTGGCTCATTAAATTGCTGCACGAGGAAAGACTCCCGGTAGGCTGGTAGGGACCTCATGGTATCTGAAACTGCGAAGGGTATACATCATTACTTCAAGTAGCTCTGAAGCTCCCATGCGAAGTGACCCTGCCAGAGGATGTTTCTGAATTGTCTCCTAAGCTTTGTCGGAAACCATCCTGAGGTTGACGTGTCAGAACAGAATTTGCGGAGTGTATCTTCTTCTGGACAAGGTTGAGGATCAATGGAACCATACTCAAAAGGAGATCTCCAGCAAAATTAATGCCGTCGATAATTCATTTCCATATAGCATATGGGAGGAAGAAAAGTCAATAGAGGTGGCTGCTTCTAGAAAGAGAAGGGAGGAGCAGGAGGGAGGTAAGATTATTTAAACAGTTTGATATATCCTCATTTTGGGCTGTAATGTCCAAAACTTCATTCATCTTGCGTTTTCTTGTGAAAGTTTATTTGTTGCTTATAATTTGATGCAGCGAGAAGATGGAAGTGATCTCATGGAACATGATAAGAAGAATATAAGAGTACCAAAAAGGCTGATACGTTATGAAATGATCTGCATAGAAGGGATGAACAGGAGCTTGAAAGAACTGGCCAGCACCTTGGTATCTATGAACCTTACTTGGGAGAAGGAGACTCCGGCCCTTTCTGCATGTTTCTTCAATCTATCGTGGGATTGGACTGGTGAGATGGCTTATGCATGTTAGTGTTATCATATCATAATGTACTACGGAGTTCAGGCTTAAACTGAATCAGTTTCTTCTCATATTGGCTGACTAAAGTCCCATTTGGTTCCTAGGAATTCTTGAAATTTTCTGTTTCAATTCCCATATGAGAGTGAAAACATTCCAACAATGCACTTCAGAAAACTTCGATATTGGCCTAGAGGAAAACATGGGACATTGTAACTGAAATTATGAACTAAGATAAGCTTATTGATGTTTCCGTGTGAGCCCACATCCCAAGGAGAAGACATACTTCAAACCTAAAGGTATGCTGCAAGAAGATGATTGTAGCGCTACTCCTTTTGCTGGTTTTTTGTTTTTTTTTGTTTTTTTATACTACTATGGTTCACTGAGATTTTTTGCTAAGATATTAGTTGGTGTATGGTTCTAATCATTGGTTTATGTTTTGATCTCTTTGTTGATGTAGAAGTTTAGCCACAAAAAGTTATTGGGGTTGAGGTTTTTACAAGTGCGAAGCATATGAACCATAGGGCAGATTATTCCATTTTCCATTACGTAGAGCTTAGATTTTACAGAACACCAAAATACCCTGGTCGAGGTGCTGTTGATATACACCTATTGTGTTTTAATTTTGGCACATATGAGTGAAGTATCAAATTCCTTGAATTTGATGCTTTACATGGTGATTGCAGTCAACCAAGGGTTGAAGGCCTGGAGCTGATGATATTGATGCACCTTCTCGGCTTCCATTTCTTAATAATCCATATAACGGAGTGACTGGGGCCTATTTTGCAATTGCCAACAGAATTGATCGCATACACAAGAATGCTTGGATAGGCTTCTAGTCTTGGATGGAAACTGTTGAAAATAGTAAAATTGATTTTGTTTTTTGATTGAAGAGGAAATTAGCATATTGGTCTTTTAATTGGTTTTTGGCCAAGTGCGTGAAAGCTAGGAGTATGACGGTTTGCTTGCCAAAGAAGAGTATTCTTCAATGAAGCCACACGTTGATCAAGAAAAGAGAGCTGCAGCGGGATTCTAGTCCTTAAACCAACATCAGCTCTGGTGGGCCCAACATTTAAGAAATGAGTTGTCCTTTTTGACAAATTGAAGTCTGTTAGCATGCTGAAACTGGACTTGGTTTGAGATAAAATTTCGGCAGCTCTTGTTCACACTGAAGACTGCAAACGAGAGGAAAAGTTCACCTTTACTTCTTGTACTTTGAAGTCAAAGGCGGTGAAGTGCAGGCAATGGAATTCAGGTGGTGGAGATGTTTATAAATATATGTACTTACGTTAGTTTTTTTGTTTTTAAGGAGAGTGAGAGAGCTTTAAAAGCATATATAGAGATAGAGAGAGTTTTAGGCTTAGCAAAGCTTGAGTGTACTCCATATTAAACCTTCGCAAGGCATTTTGACTACTATATTCTCTCTTTTGTGTGTTTGCATTCTCTTCTCACCAATTCCTTCAAGGCTGCTTTATCCTTATGCTTCCAACAACAACAACAAAGAAGGTATATACTTAAGATCCATTCTCCACCTGAAAACTTAAGTAGTTATCTATAGCTCTGCTATTTGAAAACAACCTGTCATCAAGCAAGTGGCATCCTAATGCGTGATGAGGTGAGTGATTCCAGAATGGAAATTTTTCAGAGGGGATTTTTCTGGTTAAGTGTATGGAGTAGTGTTTATGAGGAAGAAACGAAAAGGAATAAGAAAAAATAGAACGATCTCCTTCCAAGATATAAAGGCCACGCCACTAACCAAGGATGAGAATCGAGATCTACGAAGTTCACCACCAAGGCCTAAAGCTTCCACCAGCCAAGGAAAAATGATTTTGAGATAGGAGAAGCTCACCACCAAGACCTAAAGATTCCACCAGCTAAGGAAAAATGACTTCGGGATAGGAGAAGCTCACCACCAAGGCCTAAAGATTCCACCAACCAAGGATAAAGGACTTATTGGCTCACCACCAATGAGTGATCTACGCTCCAAGGATAAAGAGACTGAAATGAGTTATCCACTCTCCGAAGGAGTTACTGATGTAGAGGAATTCTCACAATTTTCATTTAACATTTGGCTTTCCGTATTCTTGAACCTTTAGCCTTTCAAAATTCGTGCTCCTCCCTTGACCAAAAAATAATCCTCCTGAAACTTCATCAATTGGTCATGCAAGACATCTAAAATAGCATCCTATTGATAGTTATCGATATACCACAAAGTATCGATAAGTAATTAACATTATTCATTCAAAATGATTCATCAAAGCACATAATACCCAATTTCTTTCTTGGCTTGGATAAGCATCAATGGTTCTGAGTTAGTCGATGGAGCTACGTTGGATGCTCCCGCATCATATCCAAAACAAATTTCTGACCTTGTTGCAACATTGTGGTAAGGCAAGCTTGATAATATTTCAATTTCAATAATATTGAAATTGTGATTTAAGAATGTTTTGAACATGGGGTTTAAACAGGAATGTGGTCAGGTGTTGATGAAAGAGCATCGTTGGATGTCTAGACAGGTAAGCATGGGACACATTTTACTTTTGGGCACGGATGGACCAGGCCCCAAGAAATCCATTGCACAAGCTGTGACTCCATTAATTCTGGAGACTGCAAGTTAGTCTTAAACTTTCACTTGGTGTTTACTGTGGTCTCTGTTTTCGCCTCTCTCTATAGCTGATTTTCTCGAGTGGGTGGACTATTGAAGGTTAGCCTTCTCTGTGACTCTTTAGAGGATGTATGGCTTAAAACATGATTTGGATGCTTTACACCCCCATGCTTGTGGATGGCGATACATGGTCCGTCATGAAGAGCTGGCCATTGCCAACTCGTTCTTTCCCAGAATTTTTGATGATCTGGCATGGCCATAGGCTAATTAATCAAGACCCAGTCATCACTCATGTTTTGAGTAGGCACGCGCTAAAATATAGAAGTGAATTGTTTCTTGTGCGGCATGTTTGTTGACCCATTGGATGCACAAATGGATGACGAGCATAATCAGACAGGACACTGATATCAGAGTTCGTCCAAAGTAAATGGCTTCTCTTGCAATGAGCCCATTTGAATCTTCAATTAAAGCTTTCATTAAGTAAACTCCAATGCCATGCTTATTGCTTTATCATGCTGCATGCTAGGAGCTATGATCGGCCGAATCAACTTAGAGTCCATTTTAAAGCACATCCTGGCTCCAAAAACTAGGGGTGTCAGGAACCAAACCGAATCGAAAATTTTGGTTTCGGTTTTCGGTTTTTTTCAGTTTTTGGTTTGGTTCTAATTAAAACTAATATTTTTTATTGGTTCGGTTTTTTATCGATTAACCAAACCGAACTGAACCACAAACTGATAAAATCAAACTATTAAAAATTCGGTTTTATTCTCTCCCAACTTCCATCTCCTCTAGCTCTGAGTCCTCTCCTCTTGTGTCTCGTCTTCGTTGGCTTGGAGGTGCAACGGTGATGGCGACTGCGACGGCGATGGCGATCACTCAGGTGTGGTGGAGGGGAAGCTGTTGTGGTGCCGTCGCTCAGAGGGGAGCTGCAGGGGATGGGTGAGCGGTGGCGCGATTGCAGGCATCAGGCTCGCGGGTCGCTGGCGGAGCGGCGGTGCGAGCTCGCGGGTGAGGGGTGACCGGCCTGGGATCTACTAACATCTTGTTTTTGGCAAAAAACGCCATTGTCAATATGAGGATCCTATAATGCATCCTTGGGCTTTCACGAATCTTTTGAAAATGGAGTACTAACGATGCAAGAATAAACTTAATGAATTGTAGATGGATGAAGCACTGAAAAAATACGCAATCTGTAATTTGTATCAAATTGGAAAATTAGAACACAGCATCCCTCTGTTTTAAAGCACCTGGCCAGTTTCACTTTGATAAAATAGTAAGAGGAACCATATCACGGATGCATCTCTTGCAGGACAAGCACTGCTATTTGAGAGTGCTGGAGCTACTTGTGAACATTAGGGCGTACCATAGTGCCTGGAGAACGGTACACATGGATCCAGAGACTGGTGCCATGCAGGAATAGCAGTGTTTGCGGGACCAGATAGGGTGGACATGGGTAAAATGGTACTCATATGACACACTAAAGAATATGGATGAGGACTACGCTGAGGAATACAATTCCAATAAACCTGCGAGAAGGTGGTTGTGGCCTTCAACCGGGGAAGTCTTGTGGCAGGGTGTTTATGAAAGAGAGAGGAACCAAACAAATTGGCAGAAAGAAAAGAGAAGGCAACTGAGTAAGGAAAAGCTTGACGGGATGAAAAAGCGGCAGCGTCAGGAAGTGATAGGAATGTATGTGAAGCCTCCACCTGAGGAAACAGAAACTTCAAACTCGACAGTGGTAGTCAAGAAGTCTTTGATCAAGTCGATCTACCAGGTTTATAGAGAAAATTCTTTTGTTAGTTACTTGCCCTTTGTTTCTTTTTATCCCCAGAAGGATGCATCGATCTGAATTTTTCATTCGAGGTTCTTTCTTCTTTTATTGGTTCGTTTTTGCTGTAAATCCACATCCTTCTATTAGCTGATGTGCCTAATTGGTTAGATGTACTCATTGTTGGGAAATACAAGACCAACAATTGGGTAAAATAATGAAGTCAGACTTTGAGATGTAATATAACTTTCTTTAGCGAATTATTTGCCTCACAACATTGATATAACAAATTCTTGATTGTGAATACTAGATAGTAATTATAGTATTTTTTTCAAGGTCTCTCAAGAGAAACATAAAAAAAAAAAATGGCTGTATTTTCTTTCGAAAGAAAACAAAAATGGAAAAAGAAGAAGATTATTATTAAATACACACGTTTAGCATTTAATAACAAAAAAGAAGAAGTTATATCCGAACAGACACAACCTTCCAAGTATTAAGAAGTTATGTCTAAACAAATACGACCTTTGAGATAACCATTGAAGAGATAATAAAATTCGGAATTAAATAAATAATACATAAGAAATAACCATAACTCCTTCATGAATCGCCGCATTGTTTCAACAAGATGTTATGGTTAATTTTTATTAAAATAAATTCGAATTTTCCAATGTATAAAAAAAAATTATCATTGGTTAGTGCCAAATCTTATCCACATGCACACTCATATCTTTTAATGTGGGATAAGGCACCTCTTAGTTTGTTTTATGAACAAACTACCAATAATCCCACACTTTTTTTTGACCCTCTGGTGCTCAGTAGCATCGTCTAGCCTCAGCGCAAGCTGTTATTTAGACGTAAAACCTCAAGAGGACCCCCACTTAAGTCATGGAAATGCAACGAGAGGGTTCAAACTCTTGCCCTCGGCGATGAGGGAAAGAACTCACACCAACTACATTGCCCATGAAATTAATATACATATATAAAGACTCTTTCAAGTCAAACCTTTATTTAGTGCAAGTATCTCAAAATTCTATCAAAGTGACAAGTAACTCAGTTTTAAACTTTTAAATAATAGAATCGGATATATCGCATGTATACTAACTCTTGTTAAAACTCTTGTATCAGCGAGAAGTCTTATGTAACTCAGCATGCTTAATTTTGTTTCATGAACCCTCTAAAAAGTAATCCTAACTTTTGTAAGAAGCGGCATCATTTTTAAGCTCATATACATGAAGTATCTACCATATGTTTCCGTAACTATTAACACATTACAAATTTGTATTATATTTCATCAAAAATTCAATTCAACCTAGAAAACGTAACAAATACTGACTTTTTATATCAGGACTACGTTAATATCAAATAATTAAATTTAGTAATATGTTCTTAACCATTAAACCTTTCACTCTATAAAAAAGGTCGAGTAAGGGTTTTAGCCCCATTTCTTGTGAGGTTATTTTTACCATGTCTTTTGGTAAAGCCTTTATCAAAGGATTAGCTAGATTATTGCTTGACCTCATATAGACAATTATTATGCTAACATCTTTAATTAATTGTCTTACATATTCATCTCTTAGACTAATGTGTCTAGAATTACCATTATAGATGCTACTATAAGCTCTTGCCAAAGTAATTTAACTATCATAATGGATAGAAATAGGAGGCATAGGACTATGCCATAATTTGATATTTGACAATAAATTCATAATCCATTCAGTATCATTCTCAATTGTCACTAAAGCAACAAATTCGAATTCTATCGTTGAGTGAGTTATATATGTTTGTTTCTTGATTGCTCAAAATACATCACCTCCACCTAGTGTGAAAATCCATCAAGAAGTGGAGTGTTCATCTCCCATACTTGTAATTTAACAGTTGGATAATTATTATAGAACAATCTAAGTTTTTAGTTCTCTTAAGATAATAAAAATTCTGGTAATAGTTTTCCAATATTCTATACTTGGATTACTAGTATGTCTTCTTAACTTGCATTCATAATAAGTTATATCAAGTCTAGTATAATGCATCACATACATTAAAGATCCTAGCACTCACATATTCAAGTTGTGCTACTGCTCTACCAATATTATAATTAATATAATATCATAATTAAATGGAGTATTCATTTCCTTGAAACTAAGATGTTGAAATTTATTTAACATTTTTTCAACTTAACTACCTTGACTCAAGGAATAAGCCCAACTATATATATAATACCTAAGATAGTATTTACTTTACCTAAACTCTTCATTTTAAACATAGAGGTTAGATACTTCTCAGTGTGACATCTTGGTTGTGGCTCAAAACCATGCGCCTTAAGTACCTAGCTTCCCCATCGTGCCACTTCGCCGAGCCTCCCCTGCCATCTAACCCGCCATCGCACCTCACCGTGCCATGCCACCTTGGCACCACGTCAGCACCACCGCCACCTCGCCACCGCATCATGCCACCTTGCACGCCACCAAGATACCTACATCGCTACCTCAGCCAAACCATGCCACTTTAGCCCTTTCGCACGACACCTCTTCCCCTAAGCTGGCGCACTTTGATGCTACCAAATCAACCAGTAACTGCAAGAGAGATGGGGATGACAAGATTGAAACCAGCGATTCTCCCACATCATCATCTTTACTGTTCCCTCATTTCCTATCTTGCTCGACCTCCACTCTTTTTCTCTTTCTATTCCGTGCAAGAACGTAGCTCTTATGCCGCATACTCTCATTGGCGACGCACCCTCACGCTGCCAGCCGGTCATGCTGCCTATCTTGTTCTACCATGCTGCCTATCTTGTTCTACCATGCTTTCTCGGCCTAAAGTGGCACGCCTAAAGACTAGCCACAAGTCGGGATTTCGGGACTCCACAAAACAATGCGACAACACGTGTAGGAATTGAGACAAGTTTACTGTCCTCCATTCTATGCTATGTAAGTTGATTGTTGCTCAACGAGGTTGAATTCCTCGGATTTCCGTTGATTTTGTATACATTCGTGTTAATTAGCGATTTTGGAAAACATACATAGCTAGCATTGTTGAGTTCATGGTTTATTGGGTTCGTGAATGTGTTGTTGAGGTGTTGGTTGTTGAGATTTATGCGTGTTTGAAGTTGAATGACACAAATAGTAGACGAAACCCGGAGACATCGCTGCTTACAGGTTCGGGTCACTATAGACCCACAATTTTGCCAATTTTGTGGCAATTTATGTAATTCGAATTTTCTTGGGGCTTTCTTCACAAAATTTGCTCCTTATTCTTCATTCTATAACATATTTTAATTTCAGATTTTTCAGACTTCACCTGATGATTTTATATTTGAAAAACATATGAGGTTCAAATCAGTTTTTCAAGCACTGATACCGACCTTCACACGATTATGATTTTCTATAGAATTTTCAGCGAGAAATTTTGTGGCATCCCAAAATTCATGATGACCTCTAGTACATTAAAGTCTATGAATAGGTGATGGAAGCACCATTAAGTTATTTTATAACCATTTAATCCATAATTTGCAATAAGATTTATGGCCAAGCTTTTAATGGATAATTATGTGATAGGAAAGAAAATTCTATCATTGGCCATATGTATTATAAATTGGAATTTATGGATTTGTGACTACAAGTTTTATGGCCTTATTATTTTTGCAAGTTAGGTATTTATTTAAGTGGAAAATGTTAATAGATTATTAAAAGGTTAGTGGGCCGAAATTCTTAGGCCAAGCTAGCCCAAAAACCCAGCCCAAGACCCCCACCACTTCGGCCCAAAACCAGGCCCATGAAGCCCATTGGGCTGTCCACGTATGGAAGGGGGAGGAGGAGCCACATGGCCTCCTCCAAGTGTCTTCAACAAGGGAGACACTTGTCTCCTTCTTGGGGACAAGTGTCCCCTATGCAAAATGAGAATGCATGCAAGTATATAAACAACCAAAAAGAAAGAGAGAGGGGGAGTGGCCGGTTTTGAGAGTGAGAGAGAGAGAGAGTTGTCGAGTGAGAGAGGGAAACCGAGAGATGAAGAGGAAGGCCGTGCGAAGAAGAAGGAGGAGGATTCGTCCGTCCGTTTGTCCGCCGTTTCGTTGCTGCTTTTTCATTATTTGTTGCTGTTTTGTGCACCTGCCCTTTGCTTGTTGTAAAGTGTGGGTAGAAGATGATAAATCGTGGTTGTGGTAAGTGGTGCAATTTCGGAGCTTTGGGCAGAGGTTTGTTGGTCTTGCATGCTGTTTCTGGAAAATCAGCTTGATTGTTCACGAGTTTGGGGGTTGCATGCGACTTTTTATTATGAATTTCACTTCAACCTCTTCATGAAAGTTGTAGAAAACATCTCAAAGTATAACATAATAAAATTTGAGACAAAATAGCGGAGTTTTAAGGGGAGAAACCCTTCCTCTAAGAAAACGCTAGATCTGAAACTGTTCTGTTGACCTCTTGGTGGTTTTGTGTGTTGCATGTCACTTTTTACTGAGAATTTCACTTCGACTTCTTCACGAGAGTTGTAGAGAACATCCTGAAGACTGACATACTCAAATTTTAAGTAAAACGAACAAGTGTAGCCTAGTTAAACGATTTTCCTTCGAAGACGGCAGATCTGGAAATGTTGTACTGAACTCCAGCAACTTCGTGGACTATAAAGTGACTTTCCTTTGATAATCTCACCTGGATCCCTTAATGAAAGTTGTAGTGGACCTCTTGAGGCAAACATATCAAAAATTCAGAGGAAATGAAGGAAGATAAGTAGGTGAAATCTTGATTTTTCGGAGACGGCTAAACCTGGCCTGTTCGGTACTAGGAATAGGGGCTTCGACTGTCCATAGTTAATTATTTAAGACGAATCTGGTCTGGATGTCTTCACGAAAAATCTACCTTAGGGTCTTGACTATCAAAATTTCATAATTTTTGGAGGCCATTCAGGTATTTAAATTGAAATAATTCAAGAACTGCACAATCTGATTGTATCCGAATTTTGCAAGCTGTAACGTGTGAGCTATATCTTTTTGTGTGTAGTTCTTTTGGGCATGTGTTCTTCATGGAGTTGCTACCTTTATGTCTTGCCTTTCACATGCTCTGATTTTATAATTTTTGAAGATCATATGGATATTTAATTTATATGTTTTCCGAAATTGTGCAAGCTGGAATTTGGTAAATTTCAAAAAATCATGATGTATGGATTATTCTAAGTTGTATGGACCCCATGGATTGTATTGTCATAAGTGATTGGATCTTGCTGCATATATGATGATGATTGGAACTACATATAAGAATCAAATGCTGAAAATGATCTTGTTTGCCATCATCATATCATATGCCATGTTGAAATTGAGCCATAATTGTAAATGAGAAGGCCGTCGGAGGTGTGAGCCGACGATGCCCCGGGAGTGTCAGGATGCCCGGTGGTATACGGTACGTAATTCCAAGGGAGGCCTGGTGGTATACGGTACGTAATTCCAAGGGAGGCCTGGTGGTATGTCAGTACGTAATTCCGAAGGGTAGGGGTAACCATTTTCATGGCGAGCCCCGGAGATTTCCTCGGGAGTGTTAGGATGCCCGGTGGTATATGATACGTAATTCCAGGGGAGGCCTGGTGGTATGTTGATACGTAATCCCGGAAGCCTCGGAGGTGTGTGCCGAGGGGATACCTCGTGATGCCAATTGGGGTACGAGATGCCCGGCTAGGGAGTGTAAATGCCGGATGCCCAGTGGCCTAGTGGCGTAATTCCGGAGGGTCCTCGGGAGTTTCGAGATGCCCGGAGAGTGAGGGTGCCGGAAGCCCTGGAGGTTTGTGCCTAGGGGGATTCCTCATGATGCTAGTTGGGATACAAGATGCCCGGAGGTGTGTGCCGGATACTTGGTGGCCTTAAATGGTTGAATGCCGGAGGTTCCTCACGATGCCAGGATTGAGTGCGAGCGATAAATTGTGGGATGCAAACATTGATCCCTGAAAGAAAAACTGATGAGATCCTGGTGAAAGATAAGAATTGAAAATGAATCCCGTGGATGGGTGTATGCATATGGCATGATGCATGATCTGCTTATGAAAGTAAATTAATGCTATTTGATATTGAAATGCGATCATGAAGGCATGAATGGATCTCATGGTGATGTATGCTTGATAGCATGGATGATATGAATCATGGTGGTATATGCACGATGGCATGGTGAGATATGCATGATTGCATGGTGATATATGCACATATGGCATGGATATCCATGAATGCTTGATGATTAGTGCATGGTGGTATATGCACATATAGCATGGATATACATGAATGCTTGATGATTAGTACATGGTCGTATATGCACATATGGCATGGTGATATATGCATGAATGCTTGATGATGAGTGCATGATGGTATATGTACATATGGTATGATGATATATGTATGGCTGCAAAGTAAGTTATGCTTGAATGCATGGATGATATGTGCTTTGTTATGATGCCTTGATTGTTTTGTTTGACGCAATGAGTAGTTTGGTGGATCTTTACTGCTGAGTGGTTGTATTCACCCCTTTTGGGGAATAATATTTCAAACTAGATAAGATACCTCTGCTGCCATTGCTACCAGTAGAGGGATCAAGTGGTTGGATATGACCGCGAGGAGGAGGATAGCAAAGGAAGAAACTTTTGGACGCCGACACTGATCGATGGACTTTAAATATACGACTGTTGCAGGAGATGTTGGTCATCTTTTGAAGTATAGCCGAGTATAGAAGACTACGGCAATTTGATGTACCGATTAATGATGTCCATCTGGTTTAAATAAATAAATGTGTACGGCTTTTACCTATAAATGTTTAGTAGGTATGCATCGTTTTCTGAATATAGGGAAGTGAGTTGTTGGATATGCTTCCGTTATATGAATTACGCAAGGGACCGATCCAAGAAGATGTAAACCCCCTAGGTTGTATGGATCCACTACAATTGAAATGGTATTAGAGTGACATGTTATTAGGGAAAGTAAAAGGTAAGCGAACTGTGGCGACCCTAACGGATCGGGGGCCGTCGAGGGGTGCCACAAATTTGGACAAGTGTTCTTCATGAAAGTTGTAAAATACATCTCAAACTATAACATATAAAATTTCCATGATTTTTAGACCTCATTTCACTGGTAATACGTCTGTCCTTTTGGCCGCCTGAGTTCAGGAATTTAAGCTTGTTTTTGGCTTAGTTTGATTAAATTTTATTAAGTCGTACAAGCTGAATTGGGTCTTAAATTCTCCACAAAAACGTTCCTCTGGGTCTTGCCTAAGTTATGTTAAATTTTCGTAATTTTTAGAACTGATTTACTTAGCGAATGCTGGTGAATCCCAAAGGCATGCAAACGGCCCTTTTTGGGACAATTTTGGATTTTAGATAAAATTTACTTGCAACTTGCCTTTTAAGATTAGTATTGCTGACTAACTAGTTTTGTACCATTTCTATGATTTATAAATGGATAAAGGATGATTGGTTCTGAACTTGAGTTGTTTCCTATGCAATAGCAAAGTGAATGACATTTTTACATTGAATTATTGAATTGATGTACTATGATGTACTATGATGTGAGTGTGGTGGATGCTGTTGGTCTCCATGACAACGGATCTCTGGAAGCGTAATTAGATTCCTATGGATGCTTGGGAGGTAGCATGGTCTTTAGATGTCCTCACGATGTTGGAATAGGTGCGAGATGCCTAGAGGGATAATTGGGTTTCTTCGAATGCCTGGGGGTGTAACACGGCTCCCCTAGATGTTTTCGCAGTGCTATGTAGGTGCAAGATGCCTGAGGGGGTAACAGGGTTCCCTCGGAAGATGGTGCCAGCTGAGTTTTCAAGCAAATGTGATTATTGATGTTTTCAAGTTCTATTTGAGTTATTGGTTTACTGATTTTAGAGAAATTACTTTTCTGATCGACCCATATGTGGATTTTGAAAAAGGTTCTCAGACAAGTTGATTTTAAAATAATCTCATAAATTTTATATTTGGAGTTTCCTCACATGTACAGTGATTGATTTTTGTAGTATAAAACTAGTTGACAGTCTACTTGTTGAGTTTAGACTCACTTGTTGTTGACTATTCCTTTTTAGATTTGTAGCCATGCCAATCTTGCTTACTTCCCCCTCAACTAGTTGTGGTGTCCCCATCAACTTCTCGAGCCACTTCACCAATTTTGTGGATCTTGATTTTCTAGACATAGTGTTTGTGAAGTGCATATCCATCCTGACTGTCGATATCGGATCCCCAACGGGCCTTATACGGCTGCGTTTGGTCGACCAGATAAAAACCAGGATATGATATGTTTTATCATATCCCGTGTTTGGTAGCTGTCTAGAATAAGATAAGGTCAGATATAGACCGGATATAAACCGGATAAAAAAATCCGAAGGGGGAGGTGGGATAAGGTCAGATAAGATTTCTTTTATTTGAAATATAAAACCCTACGCTTTTTTTTCTTTCTCCATCATTCACCCACATATGACTCTATGTTTCCAAAGTATCAATGTTGAAGCCTTTTCCTCAATAGCTCTTCGATTCTCATCGAAATTTTACGAAAGCAACGAATTTTCAAAGGTAAATAATCATTCTCTCTCTAACATTGATTTCTAAAGTAGTTGTGCTTATGTTATTTTGCTTATATCGGTGCTTGATTTTGACCTGTTGTGATTCTATTGCTCTTTTTCTGAATGTCCAAGTGAGTCCCGACGAGTGGAAGAATTAGAGTCTTTTGGTATGGAAGAAGCATGATTCTTTAATCATCAGGGGAGTGGCTGGGGTTTGGTTTCTGGGTCCAATTTTAGTTGAAAGGTTTCATCTTTGTCGTCAGGGGATCGTGCTAAATCAGTGCAATCCGAATCTTTTCTCCACTTGTCTTTGTTACTTAAGTCTAATCGTTTTTCAACTTGTCTTTGGTTGTGATTATGTTTCTTGTTTTTCCCTCCATGCCCAAGTGAGTCCCAATAAGTGGTAGAATTATTGAGTCTTTTGGTATGGAAGTAACGTGATTCTTTAGGGGATATGGAGAGTGGGTGGGGTTTTTTGGTTTACGGGTTCAATTTTGGTTGAAAGGCTTCATCTTTGCTATCACGAGATTGTGCTAAATCAGTGCAATCTGAATCTTTTCTCAACTTCTCTTTGTTCGTTAGATCTAATCCTAGCAAATTGGTGTCAAAGTAGTGTAAGTTAAGGCTAGGCACCCTCTGTTGTTGTGTGACTTGAAAAGAGGTGGATATGGCTTGAAACTTTATCTTTATGTTCATTGCCAAGAAAACCATTATCTATAATATTCTTTGCCTCTGTCTTTTATTTTCATAAATAGTTTCTCTGTCTCTTTGGCAAAAAATAGCCATGATTTGGTATTGGACCTGTAACAAAATGGAAACAAATGAAAAACCTGTAAGAGAGAAAAAGAATTCATGTTTCAAAGTGAATATATTGAAATTGAGGTTATTCTAAAAACGCTTGACGTTGAAGGGGGTATCCAAAAGCTTATTTCAAAGGAACAGAAAAGATAATTATGACGCGTAATCATGAAATTCAATGAGAATCTGTTAATTTGAAAAAGATATATTGTTTTGGATGATTTTGTGAATAAAACCTGTAAATTTGTACTTGTCTAATTTATTGTTTTTAAAATATCTGAAATTAAATCCGTAATTCACCAAACAATAGATTAGATCAGATATGAGAATATCCGACTTTAAATCCGTAGTTCACCAAACAATAGATTGGATAGGATATGAGGATATCCGACTGTAAATCCGTAGTTCACCAAACAGTTGATGGGATATGAAGAAATCCATGGATTTCTTATCCTATCATATCCAGTCCTATCCCGTTTAGAAATCCGGATAACCAAACGCAGCCCTAGGGTTTGTCGTCGTATATGCCCGTATTAGTGGGCGTTTGGTGGGACCTCTCCCACTCCCCAACGACGACGACAATAGCAATGGGGTAGAGCGAGACGAGGACAAGATGATGGAGTAGCATTATTAGGAAGACTAGGCGGTGATTTTTGGGACGTATTGTGGATGGGAGATGTGACGCTAGACATATGTGGTATTTAGGTTGGGATGATGCAGCTGGTGGAGTTTTTGGCATGGTTCGGAGTAGTGTATGTTTTTGCTAATCCTCTAGTGTACCTTGACCTTGTCACCTAAAGTGCATAAATGAGAAATAAAATGAGATTGCCTAGTTTACATATTTGTGTGTGTTCCTTTGAATTTTTATGTCCTGGGTTGTTATTTGTCCATACGCACTTTCACATGCATAAAAAGTGGAAGAACATATCAATTGCATTAGCAGTGACGTGGTGGGGGCATCACACTTAGTCTCAACAATTCCAATCGTGTTTGTTCCAAATATAAGCATACAAGCACACTAAGACACCATAGTCTTTAGTAAATTTAAGTATATACACTTAGTGTTCGGGACAGACCTCTCGGACAATTTTTGCTGGGCAAGCACATAAATTGTTGGAAAATATGGCTTCGAACACTCATAACTATTTTTTCTCATCATAAATGTACAAACAAGTAAACTGAAAGTTATAGTGTCATCTCGAGTATGCTTGTCAAACTGGGAGGTTGGGTCGAAAATAATTCCACCAAAATTAACCCATTTACATGCTATTTTAATTTAGCAATCCATACCTGATCAACTTGAAATCTATTTTTAGTAATTTTTCTCTTTAAACTGTTGCCTTTTACAAAATGGATGGCTCTATGGATTGGCTCCTCGAGTTAACAAGAGCTTGGTGATCAAGTTGTGGATGGGGGCGGAACTCTCGAAATGTTTAATAATTGTTAGCATAGAAAAGTAAAAAAAATAAAATAAAAATAGTAATTTTTTATTAGAGAAATAAGTGGATGATAGCCCAGCAATGTCACAAGAGTGACGGAGAGGCATCAACCACTCATTTAAATCTGGAAACTGGGTTACTTCTTTGATTGGTTTCTACTTTCTAGGGTTGTAGCAATAACTAGGAAAAAAATTACAAACTTAATTTCATTTTGGCCATAGATCACAAACTTAATTACGAAAAAAGATCTGGTAGAGCTTCTATTGACTGCTCAAATTTGTTAATTCTGATGTCTTACTCGACTTAAAATTGATAAAAGTCCAAATATTAAAAATTACAAACTTACTAACTTTAAATATTTCTACTATGACTTTTGCTGTAGCTTAATGCTATTTGTTTTAGTAATAGCAACACCTAATCTACACAATTTAAAGCATCGATGAATTCAGCTTGAGCTATAACAATCCAACTAAACTTGAAAATCCAAATTAAAAATTTAAAGTATAATGAATTTATTATATTAATCTTTTTGCCTCACTATTTTTTTGGTACAACCCTATTTTTTTAGCATGCTTGCCAACTTTCAATTCAAAATAATTTAACCATTTATGTATTGTGTTTAAGTTCAACAAAGGCCAAAAAGGGACCTGTTGGAGTGTATTTATTTTCACTTATTTGGTAAAAATACATGTATGGGCTAGTAATTTGACTTTTATTATATTTACTACAGTTAGCAATGTTTTCGCGAGTACACTACAGAAGAAGTGAATTTTTCATTTAAGAATCGCGTTTCCTTCTTGTTGGTTTCTTTTTTTTCTTTTTTCTAAGTACAAAGAACAATGTAATTAAAACTCCTTTTCTCCTTCAAACCAGAGGGGAAAATGAATGATAGAAACAGCTCTGTCACTCCATTAAAAATGACGGAGCCGTGACATAAGCATTTCTCATTGCCCAATAATTAAGAATTTTGCATCAAGATAATTTGCCCCATGTCTATCCATCCGGTGGCTTATACTATTTAAAAGGTAATTTGTGGTAAAAAAAAAGGCAGCCTTATTCACAATGAATAACAGTGCTGTTGCCTTATTATCACACTTTCAAATAATAACGCGAATGGTAAATTTCAGTATAATTTGACTTATTAGTGATATTCTAAGTGATTGACAAATGCGATACTCGCCAAAGCGGCGTCGTATATATCTTCATATCAACAAGTTTTCATACGATCGAGTAAGTATTTCACTGACCCACAAGAGGAATTGGTCACAACAGCCAGTTTTCAGGGCCACGAAAGAAAAACGGTGCTCGTGGGCCGGACAGCGTGGAATTGGGCCCAAACGGCTAAACACGAAGAGTAGCGGTAACGCAGAAGAAGCGTGTTTAGGTTTTTATGTTTGTGTTTTGGGGGGGGAGAGACTTTGGTGTCGTGTCTCTCCTCTGACTTTGGTTGGTTGGTCTCCTCGTAGATTTCCGTTAAAACTGCGTGCGTTTGGGCGGGTTCCTTCCTCCTTTCCCTTGACCCTCCCCTTCACTCAATCACTTATCTCTCTCTCTCTCTCTCTCTCTCTCTCTCTCTCTCTTCAAAGAACGTAACTGATAAATCTGAAGAGAACAAGATTCAAAACTTCCCCAGTTTAGAGAAGGAGTCCTCACCCTACCAAAATTCGTTCTTGTTATTACTCTTCCTTTCCCTTTCTGGATTACCCACTTGGAAACAAAAGATCACAGGCAGTTTTATTTATTTTTATCTTTGGAAGTTTCAGAACAAAGAAAAAAAAAGAGAGAGGAGGTTTTATCAGGGAGAAAAGAAAGAAATAAAAGGGCAGATAACAACACACGGGCTCCACAAGTTTGTGTGCCTCCCTAGGATCCACGCCCTCCTTGAAAGGTAATCCCTTTGCTCTATATGGTAATGATTTGATTGATGTAATCTCTTGCGCTCATCGTTGCGCTGTTCAATCCGTGCCTGTTTTTTTTCGTCTCCAATTTCTGCCAATTTTATGTTTTGTCTAGGTTTTTCTTTTGTCAACATTTGTTCAATTCATGTGGGGTTGCCAGTTTAATTGGTACTAATTAAATGTCTTTTTGTTCAGTCTCTTCATATTATCTTTTTATTAAA
Source organism: Eucalyptus cladocalyx (assembly GCA_017140615.1). Lineage (NCBI taxonomy): Eukaryota > Viridiplantae > Streptophyta > Magnoliopsida > Myrtales > Myrtaceae > Eucalyptus > Eucalyptus cladocalyx. The sequence continues at coordinate 1,709,429 of CM029519.1, forward strand.
AATAATCACCCTTTTGTTTTCTGTGAATTTGATTGTCTGTTTGCTATTTATTTGTAATCTAGAATGTTATGACCACCTGTATTCTGTTTTAATTCTAGGGTTTCGTGTCCGCCGCAGCCTGATCTTAATCAATTGGAGAAGGAATAGTTTCAAGACGATTGTTTGCGCGTTTCTTTTGGTAAAGGTCCTTAATTATATCTGGTGTGAGAAAGAAGACTTTTATGTGGGAACGATTGTTGAAGATTTAGGGTTGTTCTGAGCCAATGGCAAAGTTCGAGTCTGCGACAGAATCTCATCCTAAAGAGGTCAGATTTCACAATATTGTCGATGGGTTTGTTCATGGTTCATGTCCTGTACATCAAGATTTCATTTTTGCTGGTCCTCTCTGATAAATTCGCTATTCCAGCATTTCTTTATCATATGTTCTGCTGTCCTTAATTGATCCTTGTAACCCTAACTTTTGAAGCCCTCAAATATGATCTATGTTATCACAGGATTCAACGCTGTGTCAAATCTGTGGTTATAGTGTCTTTGTTAGTTGATTCTTTAGAATTATTTCTTGATTGTCTTCCTCAATTTATCTCTTGGTACTATGTTTGTGATCAACTTCCAAGTATCTCTTCTTCGAGATACTCTCAATCTTTCCCAGGATCACTTCAGTGAATTTTGAACAGCCTATCCATCTTGTTGGCATAGTTCAATATGACCTTTTAATGTAAACATATTAGACCGTGATGGTTTTTAAAGATCACAATTTCAATTTGATACCTTACAGTGATGATAAGTAAAATTGAACATCCATAACCGCATAAAAAAGGTTTATAGCTCATTTTCTTGTTCAGTAATTTTCAAGTAGGGCATCTTGTCTTGGATTTTGGAGCAAATCTATCTATGATGAGTGAAGCTATGAAAATTAATTTTCTCGAAGTCCTGGATTATTGAGATAAAGAGGGTTTGTATGACCATTCTGCAATACAACTATTGCAGATGTCAGCGAGGTGGGATCCTGCTGAAGCATGCCGACCTATCATTGATGATGCTCCTGTATTTTACCCAACAGCAGAGGTAACCCTTTGTGCTTGGCAATCTGAGTATTATGTCTATGTGGTTGGGCATTGGTGATCACAGTGCCATGTTCTTAGTGTTGTTAAAAGTGTGGAAACTTTGTTTACACTTACAAATGATCATCAGGAATTTGAAGATACACTTGCGTACATATCAAAGATACGTCATCAAGCAGAATCATATGGCATATGCCGGATAGTCCCACCAGCTTCCTGGATTCCTCCCTGCCGTCTTAAAGAGAAGGATGTATGGGAACATTCAAAATTCTCCACTAGAATCCAGCAAATTGATTTGCTCCAAAATAGGGAGCCCATGAGAAAGAAAAGAAGCCGAAAGAGGAAGAGGAAGAGGCACTCCAGAAGAGGGACTGGCAAAGCGAATGCCAACTCTGAGTTGAAACCTAATTCTACTTCAGACTGTGATGAGAAGTTTGGCTTCCAGACTGGACCCGATTTCACTCTTGCAGAGTTCAAAAAACATGCTGCTGGCTTCAAAGAATGTTATTTTGGATTTAAGGATGCTAAGAGTGTTCAAAGAACTAATGTGCTGACTGGGTCAAACCAAAGATGGGAACCCTCTGTAGAGGACATTGAGGGTGAATTCTGGCGGATAGTAGAGCAACCAACGGATGAAGTTGAGGTATGGATCGAGATTTTCATCACTTCCTTTCACGGCTTGATCATGGGTTTTCTTGAGATAAAACTGATGTTGGTGTTTTCATTTATTGTGCCACAGATATTTTATGGGGCTGATTTAGAAGCAGGTGCATTTGGAAGTGGATTTCCCAAAGCAGCTTCCACCGGGAATGGAGGCAGCTCAGATCAGTATGTACAGTCAGGATGGAACCTGAATAACTTCCCTCGCTTGTCAGGCTCGGTACTATCTTTTGAGGAAAGTGACATATCAGGGGTTTTAGTGCCGTGGCTCTATGTTGGAATGTGCTTTTCATCATTTTGTTGGGTATGTCCTGATGCCCCATCTAAGAATCTTTTGTAGGGAGACATTTGTAGATCTTCAATTGGTCAGTGGTATATATACTCCGTCTTTCGTTCTTCTTTGGTTTTCAGCTTGTTATTTGCTGTGTGCCACATTGTTTAACTTCTTTGGAAAGTGCAATTGTTTTATGAAGTGGTTTAGACATTTACGCAGCCATGAACTAGCATAATTTTACACGTGGTCTCTACAGGGAAGCATTACAAAAATATTATGTTAGTGGCTACCACACTATTACTATTGAAGAGTGAGGTGGAGATTTTTCTGCCTCAGAAAGATCCATTTCTCGTATATTTAGTGAAGCCATCTATGTCCTTCTATGCTGTAATGATTGAATCTACACCCAGAGCTCATTGGATTTATTTGGTCAGTCTTTTCATTGGATAATTCTCCCCTTCAGAGGTTCCTGTTTTTTAAATGAAATTGAAGCATGAAACATGACTTTACTTTTATATACAAACTGATAAAATGTTGAATCAGGGCAATAATGTATCTAGGAATTAGAACTCGATGAAGTGCGGAGTCTGGTTGGTCAGTGATTGTTACTGAAAATAAAATGACCGTGTACCATATTGATTGGTATTTTTGCAGATTTGGATCTATTTGAGGAAATGTGAACCCAAATTTAAACTTGCGAGCAACTTTAAGTGGCTACTTTGAAAGATTCGACTTTAAGATACTGTAGGCTAATAGAATACTTGACCAGAAATTGGCAGAAATTTCAAAGAATATTGTCCTTGGATCTTGTTGACAACTCTTTTACTAATTAAAGTACAATGTCATAAGAGAATTCATGTAGCTGACCGTACTAAGTGGAAGATGTTGGTAGTTGTTCTGTTGCTACATCCTTGGCCATATTACTTTTTCGTTAAGGCTTTCTCTGTCAATTATATCTGGCTTCACTATGTAAATCATTTTGATATTGAAGTGTGCAGCCAATCTTTTGGTGAGAAACTTAAGAAGCTGCTTCGCTCATCGAAAAGAGGAACTTCTTTTGGGACTTCTGAATGTCTCTCAAGAGAAGGGCTTCATCTTACCAGAGATTCACCATTCTGTCGAGCATTTGAACAATCCTATAGCATATATAATCTAAGATGGACTGATACAGCCATGAAATACTTCTCTCAAGACCTTATTCTGCATTTGCTATTTCAATGGTGGGAATGCAGAATTGATGGATTATTACTTGTGCTGATCCTGGCTGATCTTTGTAAATTCTTGTTTCTTGTTTCATTTAATTGTTCTTTTTAAAAGATGACTACTGCATAATTGCTTACTTTTTCCAGTTCATGCTATCTGATGGTGTCATTGATATTTCTTTCTCCCCAATTTTTTACCGAACAGCATGTAGAGGACCACCACCTCTATTCTCTTAACTACCTCCACTTTGGCGATGCAAAAGTATGGTATGGAGTACCTGGAAGCAGTGCTTCCATGCTGGAGAAAACTATGAAAATGTATCTACCAGATTTGTTTGAAGAGCAACCAGATTTACTGAATGAATTGGCAAGTAGTTCTTTTCTTTTCTATATGATTTGTTGTTAACTGTAGCAGTTTAATAGGTTGTATGTGCCACTAGTAAAACATACAGGTTATTTCTTGCTGTTATCTTTTTATTTCTTCTAAGAATCTGTTTAAGCACTTGGTAGCGTTGAAATAATCTTGCTCATTTTGTGTTACGTTCCATCTACTGACATCGGTAGTGCAGTAAGCTTTTCAGATGGTGTATAGTATTTTTTAGCTGGTTTTCACAGCATTTATTGTATGTTCTGATGTTTATGCTTGTGCAGGTCACTCAGCTATCTCCATCCATTTTAAGGGATGAAGGGGTACCAGTATATCATGTCGTCCAGCAAGCTGGGGAGTTTGTTCTTACTTTTCCGAGAGCTTACCATGCCGGGTTTAATTGTGGGTTTAACTGCGCAGAAGCAGTGAATGTAGCTCCTGTTGACTGGTTAGGGCATGGACAAAATGCAGTGGAGCTTTATAGCACACAGCATAGGAAAACATCAATATCTCATGACAAACTGCTGTTTAGAGCAGCTAGGGCAGCTGTGCAAGATCTTTGGGAACAATCACTCTTAAAGGAGACTCCAGTGAATTTGAAGTGGAACACTGTTTATGGGAAAGAAGGGGTTCTTACCAGAGCTATAAAGGTACTCTCTCTTTTTGGATTGGCTACTTAGAGCCTCTTCTTTTTTGCAATACTTTATCCAATCTTGTATTCTTCAATTTACGCATGGATGCATCCTTATAGTTGGATCGATTCTCATGTGCTTGTCTGTTTCCCTTGTTTTTCTCTTTTCACAGACAAGAGTGGAGATGGAGGAAGAACGAGTAAAGTCCCTTCCAAATTGTGTGAAATTGCAAAAAATGGGGGCTGACTTTGATTTGAATGATGAGAGAGAATGTTTTACATGCTTTTATGACTTGTATTTATCTGCCATCAGCTGCAAGTGCTCCCCTGAGCGATATGCATGTCTCAGACATGCAGATTTCTCATGCTCTTGTGAAGGAGACGATAAGTATGTCCTCCTCCGCTACACCATCTATGAACTTAAGAGGTTAATTGAAGCTTTGGAAGGTGGATCAGATGCTATGGTAGAATGGGCAGGAAAAGATGATGACTGGGTTTCTGTTACTGGTACTGGAGCTAGTCTGGGTATCAATAGGCATGTACGTGGAATTAAGAGCTCTGAACCTAATGAAAGTTCACTGTGTTCCTTGAAAGTAGTATTATCGGAGTCCCAGCGAGATATTCTGAACCTAAGAGCATCTCCCATGAAATGTGAAGATAGTGATAACCACAATAAAGTTCTCTCGAGGAATGATGATAAATATAATTACAGCATTGATTTGAACATTGGCGTTAAGCCTGATGAAGGAGAGAACAACACTCTGGAAGTCACTGGGGGTATCAGAAGTTTGGAGGATACTTGTGTATCGGTTTGTTGCGAGGAGAGAAAAACCATCCCGCATGCAATCAAAAGATCATTGGATATGCAGCTTGTTAGAGATTCCAAGTCGTTAGAAGCATGTGCAATTTCTGAGGGCAATCTTCCTATATCTGCCATGAATAATTGGAATACAAGCTCACATGATGATTGCAAATTATTTGGGGTTAATCTTTTGTTTCCCAATCAACATCCTGCTGTTCTCTCCAGTAATTTGCTTACCAGTAAACCTGTGGATAGTTCCAGAGTGAAGTGCTCTAGTTATCCCATTAAGGAGTTTACAGCTTGTGTTGAACCCATTCATTTCGGTTCCATTATTGCAGGAAAATGTTGGTGCTCAAAACAGGCCATCTTCCCCGAAGGTACACTATATCTGTGAAAAATTCCAAGAAAACATGACCCTATTTTTTTTTTTGGCTTAATGACTTATTTTTAATAGCCCTTAATTGTTGACTTTTTTGCAGGATACAAAAGTCGGGTTGATTTCTTCAGTGTGCTAAACCCTGGAAAGATTTGTGGCTATATATCAGAAGTTGTGGATGCAGGGCTACTTGGCCCTATCTTTAAGGTTTGTTTTCCCTCAACCTTTTGAAAGGAGAATTTTACCTTTGACACTTGTTAATTACCTACTCTCAATCTGCAGTATCGGATAATTGATTGAAAATACAGCATAGATGTAGCTGTTGGAAATTCTGCGGTCCATATCTACTAAACAATGAGTAGAAGATGTGCTGTGGACCTTTTCCTGCTTAATGGCAATGTTCTTCAATGAGCATCTGAAAATTTTCTGTCAAAATATTTTTTTAATGTATGAGAATTCTTTTTTGGTTGAAGCAAGAAAGTAGTTTTGCTTTTTCTCCACTTGATAGCCCGTTTTTTAGGATATCTCACTAAAGTCGCTCTAATTGGAAATCAAATGAATTACTAGAATGACATTGAAAGGATTACTTTGTTGGACATCCTCAAGTGGGGCTTAAGGAACTTTTTCATTAGAATTGAAACTTGCAATTATATGCTGACGAATCACATGTTTACTTAGATCATTGCTGAAAGTTAGAAAATAGCATCTTCTTAATACAAAGCATTTGATATCATGGTCTAAGCATTTTGCATTCCTTTTAGTTTAATGTCCATATTCTTATTCTCTTTCTGTATATTTCAGGTCACCCTGGAAGAATGTCCAAGTGTAACCTTTGCTGATACTTCAGCAGAGAAGTGCTGGGAATTGGTAGTGCAACGCCTAAACCAAGAAATTCTTCAACGGAGCAGCTTAGGGGTACAAGGACAGCTTCCTCCTTTTCACATGCAGAGGGTCAATGGCCTTGAAATGTTTGGGTTTCTTTCCCCAAATATCATCCAGGTAAGACAATCTAAGAGGAATTTCCAAACAATACAACTCCATAAGTAATTCACTTGACGTTTGGTATCTTGGGCATCTGCCAATTAGGATATTCTTTGACAGAATGTGATGCCTGACCCATTATTATAAGACCATGTAGCTTGAGGATAAGCATTATGGTTGCACCAAGCTTCATGAGGCCTCTTACTTTTTGGCAGCAATAAGTCAACATTTTTTCCCCAGTCATACTTCTGAAGATGCTCATACTTTGCATGCACGGCCGTAATTTATGGGACTAAATATAATGGTACTTAAATAGGCAAAGTTTAACCTGCGACAACTGTAGCGTTAATTCTCTTTCTATCATTAGTCATTTCTCTTTTAGGATATTGACTGCCCTTGGGATGCTTATTAATCAAGCAAAAAGTAATGTTTGCAGTTTCAAATGCATTGGATACCTCATGTTATTTGGAGTCAATACTTTGAAAAATATTTCTTATCAAGGACTTCTAACCAATCCCTTGGGGGCACTCATTAACGATACTATTTTCTTATACAATATATACTAACTATGCAATTTCTTTTATGTTAATATAATAATGAAAAGGAAGGCAATGCTAAAGAGTCATAAGCATTTGAGTTCGAATGGTCAAATGAATGTGGACAACCTTTACAGCACCTAATCTACTCATCGATGGCATAACCCTGCATGGAGCCCTATTGACCTGCTTATTCTATCATAGTTAGAGCAACAGCTTTTCAAAAATTTGGGCCAACATAACATGGGGTAGCTGGAAACACCTGTTTACACAGGCTTTCACTGCAAATCATTCTTCATCTTTCTCCTGAAAAGGAAAAAGGATTGTATATATTGAAACGTCATCTAACTAATGGAAAAGAAAATAAAACCTACAACCACCTCCACCAGTGCACCGTACACTCAGCTTTGCCGATCCGCCACCCACTTGTGAAGCTTAAATAATGCATAGGCTTCTTATAGAGTATATCAGCCATGCCTTTTTTTAGATTTAACAGGAGGAGGATATGAGGCATGTGCACCATTGTGATAATGATTTTTAAATTTGTGGTCATATTTTACTACCCTTCTCAGGTTATCGAGGCTCTGGACCCAGATCATCTATGTGGAGAATACTGGAGTAACAAGTGCAACAAAACTGCATCTTTTGGCGACATTGGTCGGCGTCAATAAATTGCAATTTTGGTTTAAGTCAGAGTTGTAGTTGCAGAGAATTTTGGTTGTACATTGATAAAACAGGAGCAGAGGAATTCAGCTAAAGAAGGTTTTTCTTCCTATTGACAAGAGAAGGTATGACAGATCCTATAAGGCTTGTTAGGAAGAGGCCATCACAGAAGAACCGAAGTAGAGAATAAGATGTTCCGCAATAAGTGCTGATAGGAAGCAGCATTGATGACATTCATCTAGGAAATTTCAAGGGAGTGTGGAATAAATTAGGGAAAGGGGAGACAAAAGGTAGAGTTCTAACCATTTTTTCTCATTAATGTAGGCTTTGTTTTCACTCATATGCTTATCTCTAGGCATATTCTTTTTAGTGGGCAGTAGGGAGAATAGGAGCGCTCCGCACATGTGAGATGTGCGCGTTTTTTCAAAGTGCCATTGCCTAGACTTGAGTAACAATTTAGGATGCCAATTGACAAGCACTTTTGTATATCGTTGAATTTGCATCATTCAAAAGTTTATTGTATACTTTGCCTTTTGTGCCCATTGCCCTCTTCCCCTATGTTGTGTATTCTGCCTAGCATGCATCCACTTTGCTTGTTTCCTGCCTATATTTCCTTTGTTTCACGGTGTCAAGAAAAGCAAGCTGAGTTTAATTTGAAGGAAGCTCCAAATATGGTACACCGATATAAAATCGTTTTGATGGTGTCCACTGTTCCTCCTCCACAAGCACCTTTGACAGGATAATGTGTAAAGAAGATTTTGTGTTTCAGTGTCATCATCGTGTCGTGTGGGTTGTGGCACATCTGCTTAGACCTGTATGACGATGTGTTTATCAACTTGTGGTAATTTTTCAAAACCCAAAATAACCCGTAAAACATGTTGATGCCATATTGTGAGTTAATGACTACGTATTGGCTTTTATATGTATGTATGTTGCAATGTGTATGAACACATGTTTGAAAGTGTACAAACATGTCGAGTTAACATGAATAACCAATTTAAATTACGACATACGAGTTAGCCGAGCCGTTTACCATTACATGCTCAATCAGAGAAAACTTAGGTATTGTGCATGTGTTGCCTGAGCGAATTACCCATGCCAGATGGTGTGATTCTGAGTCTGTCTCATCTGTCCGGCTTGCCCAAATACTTTTTGGCCAGGCAAATTGGTTTGTAAGGTCGTTAGGCTTCGTTATGCAATCGTGTTTTCATCTAAATGTTGATGAATGCAACTGTCTTGCTCGTTCCTTGGTATCGTGCTGTACATATCCTAGAAAGACTAGAGCTGTACGGTCCAATTTTCTTACTCCTCCAGGGTGGTTCGACACGCCTGGGCTGGAGAATTATGACCAGTGGACTTGGGCGGGCATGGGTTTCCTCTTGGTTGGCAAAAAGGGTAAAAATTAAGACTAGTCGAGGTTGTCCATGGAGTCTGTGCGAAGAACGTCTTATAGAGAGAGACTGCAGAGAGAGGACACAGCAACGCTGTGGACGAAGGGGAGAGGGAGAGGGAGAGAGAGAGACGAGCTCAGACAACGGTGGAGGGGGGTCGATGACGGGCGAGGTTAGGGTTTGCAGCGTATTTTGGGTCTTGGAGTGTTCCGAATGGAGGGCGTTTGGTCCTTTCGTAATCCTGTCCACGATTACAAAACATCCATTTTCTAAAGAAAAATTTTAAAAAATGGAATCAGAGCGAAAATAGGGTATAGTTCTAGTATTTTCCCAATTTCTCAGTACTATTTGATATAACAACATCGTGGAGGAGTACCAGAGAAATGAACTCTGCGATTCTTCAATGATCTTCAAGAGATTTTGATAGGGAGTCGAATAAAAGAATTCAAATGGCTTGCTAACAACAATAGAAGATGCTGGCCGACCGGTGAGCGTACCAGAGAAGATGCCCAACAATTCTCGCCCTATCCATTTGCTTATACTACATTATGATGAAAAACTCTTTGTTCATTTTTTCACAAATAAGGAACACTGGGAATTTGCGTTCCGGGATCCTTGATCAGGCCCAGATCAGGGATACAAGTTCACGTGGAAAGAAGTCCCTCCCAATCTTGAACCCAAGAAAACCAAGCCAAGAAGGGACGTAAGAACCACCGCGATGAACTTAGCGCTGCATGTGGCGAGGAGACGTGCGCCGGCCAACCAATTCCTCAATCGGCAGAATCACTGCCGCTGTTGTAGCACCACCCCATGCGACTCGCATGAACTGAATATATTTAAGTTGTGCTACTGATTAACATAGAGAACTACAACTCGTTGGGATTGACACAGTAATAGTAACTTGGGTTTATCTATGGGCTCTCCCCATTTTTCCCTTCACTGTCAAAAATTCACCCATATGGAGTTGAAAAAGAAGAATGAACAAGAAGAGAATGTATACCCGAAATGCATAGACAGTCGCCAAAGAATGAACAAGAAGAAGCTATTCTTTGTGACCAAAGGAGATTTACTCTTCTCCACTTTCTTGATTACAACCACGCTAGCGAACTCGGAAAGAACACGGCATCTTTCCTTCTTGATCTCCCTACTCAGAAATCAAATGCTAATGGACTTCGAATGATCACGGGATTTGCAGAAAGAAAAGCACCGATCATACGTGTTTCCCCTAGCCTCAATGGCTCGACAAGAACTAGATAGGAACAGCGAATATTAATGGAGAAAATGACCTCGCGCGTAGCCCCACAATCGTTTGCTCTTCAAGTCTGCAACTTTCAAAACCCATCAACAAGAGACCCAGAAATCCCTTACAATTTTGAACCCAAGATTACCAAGCCAAGAACGGACGTAACAACCACCGCCATGCCCTCAGTGCTGCATGCGGCATGGGACATGCGCTGGCCAGTCGCTTCCTGAAGCGGCAAGAATGCCGCTGCAGTCGGAGTATCACCTGTAGCATGCTGCAGCAGTGGCGGAGAAAGCCCGTGCGCAGCACTGCCACCCCCGTAGACTGTGTAGTTGAGGAACCCAGCGACGCCATGCACGATGAGGCCGTCGGAGGAGAAGAGGTCGGGCTCAATGAGAGGGATGCCGTCGAGGGTGAAGTTGGATGGAGAGCCACCTGTGATGAGGATGGAGTTGTTGGGCAGGAAGGTCGGCAGGCGAGAGCCTGTGCGGAAGAGCTTGAGTTGCGAGAAGGCGAGGCGTTGAGGGACCATGTGGTAGAGGAGAGAGGGAGGGTCCATGGGGAGCACAGAGACGGCAGCATCATTGCCGGCAGGGACGAAGAGCGTGCCCGAGATGGAAAGGGTCGAGGGGTTGAAGGCGGGGAGGATAGATGCCCAGTTGCCAAAGTCGCTGGAGCCGAGTAAGGCATCGAGGATGTTGCTGACTTGCTGGAGACAACAGGTGCCACCGTCCGTGGGCGGTGCGGCGGGTATGACAGTTGGATATGGTGATGGAGAGGCTGACATGGCGGCAGTGGTTAGGAGGACGCAGTAGAGAAAGAGGAGTTGGAGTGTGTTGGCCATGATCGATCGATCGAAAGAGGACGTCTGGTTCTTGAAATGGCGAACTGAAGTAGCAACCGAATGATCTTCTGCGACTTGAAAGCAATCTTTGAGTAGTGACTCCCTTGAAAAGGCTATATACAAGTTGCGACAAGTAATATAGCTCTTGCACTGCACTACTTCAAAAGCATTCGCGTCATCGAGTGCGAATAATATCATATTTCGATCTATTGCCAAAACTTTAATTTGCGTATAATTCCCTAATCTATGAGATTAGTAACATATCTTATTAACTTGGGATTTACCTTTTTTCATTTTAATCAGAAAATAGACTTTTCATTAAACTGGTTCAAAGGTGGAAAGTTCCAATAGATGGGCTTCAGAACATAACAATTGTCAAAGAGCTAGAGGAGGGGAGGAAACCCCAATTCTGAGATAAAGCATTTTTTCGAAGGGCTTTAGCCACCAAATCCGTGATCAAATTGGCCTCTCTAGTATCAATTAGATACTTGAACATTAGACAAAATTGACCAAAATTCCCTTACACTTCTTGATAGGCTTGTGAAGGGAACTGGTGAGGGCTTGTAAGCTATGTAGCACGGACACTCTCCGGAAGCTTTCGTATCATATCCGACACTCCGACATGTGTTTAACACGCGGTCAACGAGTGTCGAAAAATCTGACACGTGGTCAACTCTCTCCGACACGCTTTGACACGGGAGTCCAGAATTCCGACACGTGATTCCGACACGCACGGGGTCAATTTTAAAAATTTCTAATACTTATGGGGTCAAAATATAAATATACACAAAATAAGTAATAAAAGAAGTAATAAAAATGCTATAAATATACACATGTGGGGTCAATTTTTTTTTTCAGTTTTGTTTTTTTAGAATTGTTTTAGTTTTTTAAAAAGTCTTTTACTATCAAACAAGTAATAAAAAATGCTATATATGATAAAAAAAATAAATTTAAAAATATCATTTCAGCATTTTTCTTTAAACAATGTTTTTTTTTCCTCTAAGTTTTATGTATTATTGTAACAAATTAAAATAATGAATGATATTATTTAATATTTTTCGTGTAAATTAATTGTAGGCTATTATTATTATTATTATTATTATTATTATTTATGTATTTATATATAAAAATATATTTAATAAATAACGTGTCGGAATGTGTCGAAATTTTATATTTTTAAAAAATGACGTGTCGGCGTGTCGTGTCGTGTTGTGTCGCGTGTCGCATATCCGTGTTAGTGCTATATAGCTTGTAAGTGCGTTGTCCAAGACCAAACAATCGGTCTCTACCTCGACAATGTCATTTAGAGGGGAGAGAGTACGATTTGGGTCTCCATCTTATTCTTTCTGAGGGAAGAGAGTGTAAATTCAGGGCTTCGACCACCTGATGAGTTTTCTCGCATACATACTTTACACGGGATTGAATAACTTTAGTACTAAAATAGAAAATTTGTTTGTTCTTACGAAATGCAAATTATTATCAGTGGTGAAAAATTAATTTAGAAGGCCACCATATAGATTCAAAATCGATTTTGGTAATAAAGTTTCAATACACATGTCATTCATCTAATAATAGCTTATGTGAAGCATTATTTTTTTTCCCTTGTACATTATCAGCGAATATCACGGAACTTTATGAATGTAAACATCGCGAGATTGGCTAATGGGTTAATGAATGGATTTCTACGTCTAAAGTAGAGGCAAGATACGATTATTCACACCACCAAATGCCAAAAAAAAAAAAAAAAAAAAATCCATGTTTCGGCCACTTACCATAGTTTTAGCTTATGCTTGAGCTGATCTATAAAATTGGTGGGGCTACTTTTCAATTTAAATTTTACCCATCTAAAGGGGGCTTCTTTTTTTCGCCCTTGAAGCAGAGAAAAAATCGTGAACGTATTTATGATTTAAAAAAAAAAGTAATTAAAACAAACACTTTTTATCAGCTTCGTAGGGTAAGTATATAATTATTTCTGAAAGGAACTTAGTTAATAAATTTGATTAAAATCTCCTAAAAATAAAGGACATTTCTTCGCCATAAAGTTATCCCCTAAGATTACCCCTCTTTGATGGATCCATCCATATACCAACCATATTTTTATTTGTAGACCAACTAAATAAATTCTCCATAATTTTTCTCTCTTATTTTCTTGGGCGCTTGTGACCCTGGAGCGGAGGTCGCCAGCTTCAGGCAATCTCGGGCCACGACCTCAGCGTCAGCCGCAGCCTCTGCTGCGACGATCGGTGCCGGTGGTCGCATGCATAACCCCTCTTTTTGTGAAAAAAAGAAGAAGGGAAATCCTTGAGTGACGAGGCAACGGGTGACGGCGAAGATCGCTGGGGCACAGAAACAACTACACCTGAATGACGGTAGTAGCAGGTGAGTGGGATGGTGACGGAGATAACCATTGAGTTCTAGTCGTTGCCTCCTTTCTCTCTCGATTTTGTGATGAAGTAGTAAATGTGTATACGCATTACTAGGGACATGCAAAATGGACCATTCAAACTAACTGGTTGGATCCGATTCCCGAGAGTGTCGGTCCAATGCCGGTCCGATTCTTGATTCCAATAAGGAATCAGATCAACTAGAAATACTTTTAATTATTATTTTTATTTCTTAAAAAATTAGTGGATTTAGTTTATTATTTTGGAGAAAATATGAGTCTATAATTGGATAATTAAATATCCATATGGAAGTATAATATTCATTTTGAGTTATAAATTTGTTCTTGGTCATACTTTAGATAATAATATATTTGGATGGAAATATGAGAAACAAATAGTAACCGACTCCATTAGACCAAATTAGAACTGGAATGGCCTAATGATCTGGTTTCCGTTCCCATTCCACTTCGGAACCAAATCAGATCATGAACCAATCACCCCTACACATTACGCAGAAATTAACATTTAAAAAGTATAACAATACTTGAATCTTCAACACATAGAAGGAAATTAATAATAAGTACACAACATGAAAAAAAAAAAAAACAATCGCCTTTAAATGTGGAAAAAGGAGAATATTTCAAGATTTGTAATCATATTAAAGAAGATTTTTGTGGGGTAGAAAATCTTTAAATTTTGATACCGAGAGTCTTGAGGGACAAAATACGCATCTGTCCATATACATAATATTTGTAAAATCAATTATTAAGGATATTCAGATAAAGAAAAAAATGATTGAGATCCCTTAAAATTAGAAAATTCGTTTTACTTTGTTTAACAGTGTACATGTAACAACAAAAACCAAATGCGAAAACAAAACTGTATCTTAAAGGGAAATTATGATTTGTTACTCAGTTCATCTTACCAAAGGAGAGGTGGCCATCCACATTAAAGAAAAGACATAATGAGGGAGGCCATACTTTTATACTCAACCATATACAGGATATATGATATGAGGGATAGAATTTACCAACAGGAAAATGAATTTACTCTCTAACTTAGATGATGATGATGACGACGACATGATGATGATGATGATTATTATTATTATTATTATTATTATTATGACATGATGATGATGATGATGATTATTATTATTATTATTATTATTATTATTATTATTATTATTACAAGCCGTGGGACCACAGAACATGCAATGAGAAAAAGGAAATTACGTTCTGTAAAACAAAGTAACGGAATGATAAGTACTAGGTAAATTACTGCGGGCGAGGAAAATATAAATGCTAAGGGAAAGTTACGATCGTGCAGTTTTTCTTTGATGAGACTGTAGAAATACCCCATAGTCAACAAAGTTTTACTAAGGTAAATATAAGACGAGTTATAATGTCTAGAGTTAATATTCCTTACAGAGTATCTTAACACCTAAAAAGCAAAAAGATACTTGCCTAAATTAACGATGCTTTTTTGAATGCCAAATTCAGCAACCGTAAATTATACAAGAACTTGTGCAGCAATCATTTCATTAAACTATTGATTTGATCGAATGTACAGTTTCCTAGTTCAACCCAATTTTCTGTCATGGTCAGTCCAAACAGTCGCTCAAAAGAACAGCACAACCGCAGAAATTTACATAGCTTTACATAAAAGTAACATTTCAGAATCAAGGATTCATAGGGAAATACTCCAACATTGCTTAGGCAAAAGAGCTGCGGATAGTCTTGGCCAGTAGCAAACGACGCAGAAAGCAAATCTTTGCGGTATAAGACATGGCAGTAGAATGCCTTTCCAATCAGAGTTAAGCAAAGAAAACAGATGACCCATCACCACCCTCAAAAGCAGAAGGAAATCTAAGTCAGGTCATTTTCATCAAGTGGCTCTTCCTGTTCCTTGGAGGCATTGTTCTCAAGGGCAGCAACATCGCCTGTAGGTAATTTCCTTGCAAGCCTGATTATCTGTGGCAAGCAAAATCTCATCAAACCCATCCTAGGGCAAGTACATTCATAAGATCACGGATATAGAATGCTTCTTCTATGTGCTAGACTACATAGTAAACCCTAAAACTGCTACTGAAGGGGTCTGTATTTCTGAATAATTAGTTCATTACATAATAAACCAATTAACCCTTCTTAATGATAAAACTAATGCAAAGTACTTCAGACAGTTTGCAATTTTGAATATTTTGATACATTGCCAATGATTTTGCAGTTAACGCAAAGCACAATCAAAACTACAAAACTCCAAACCCTTCTATTATTTTACGCAAACTAGGTGACTAGGTGATTTCTTCATCAGAACCTAGGTTTTAGGCTTCAATTGACATAGTTTACCCCCAGAGAGATTAGCAGCAAATCTAAACATATTCAAGTTGAGAAACAAGTTTTTTTCATTGTGGGACGATGACCACATTAGGAAGTGAAAGGAAATTTTTATCAGTGCAAACACCATAAACATGATCCAAATGAAGATTTCAGAAACCTATGAAAATGCTGCCAATTCCATGAACTATATGATCGTCTTTTCCTTATATGGGCTAGGTTGTAGGCAATTGTCTACGAGATTTTATTTGCACATGCACCTCCCTTTTCTTTTTAGTGGGATGTTAAAAAACAAGCCATGAATTTCAAGAAAAATAGCAGACATTACGATAGCTACACAACCAAACACACCATGTCAATTCCATGAGAACTGCCCAATCTTCTTTTTTACCTTATATGAAGGCAATTATAATGAGATTTTTCCAGCTAGCACCTCACTTTTTTAGTGGGGGTCTTCCAATACTAGTGATGGAATGAAGAAGACACCGTAAAATGACTAATAAATAATTCTTCATATTGATGCAAAAAAATCTGTAAACCGACTTTTGGTCAATTCAAAAGTATGCAAAACATAACTACTTACCACATGATCAAGATGGGTAATGGTGCTCGACTGAGCTATGTGCTTAATTTCTTCCACATCACCTTCAGCATAGGCAGAGAGAAGCTTAGTGGCACAACGATTCTGGTCACTTCTCAAAAACGCATCAATCCTGCAACATATGGAAAACATAGTTCACAAACAAAGTACTTAATATTGTCACATAAATTATCCGAGTAAGACAATCTTTTCTTTGCCAGTAGAATAGAAATGCATACCATTTTGCTGAACTGAGCCATTTACAAAAATACACTAATTACTCATTATTTTTTAATAAACCATCATCAGACTTCACCTAGTTTATATTTGAAACCGAAACATGTAGGCTATATGTCAACATTGCAGAAAAGCTCAACCATCTACTTAAGTCACCTACTCCTTTTCCATAGATCAACTCAGATTGAAAGGGTTCAATTTATACTGGATGTTTTGTGCCTATAACCAAGCATGTTTATGGTTTCACTTGTGGTAATGAGAGAAACTACTAAAATTAGCACCACTTTTCCAATTGAAAAGTTTACGCACTCTCCAGATCAGTGCATTTACAAGACTCAAACAAAGGATAAAAAGAAGAGTAAGTGCACAAAGATCACGATTGATTTTACAACCTGAAAAAACCAGTTCTTGAAGGACTACGAGATGGTTGATGGTATTGATATCCACATCTAAACAAACTAAAAGAGAACTTAGGCCTATTTTTAAAGCAATATCAACCAGATTGACATTGGCCAGGGAAGCAATAACAATATATCACAATGATACCTCATGGGTATGCTGCATAAAATATAACAGAATTGTATTGCGCATTGTATTGAACTGGAAAGGCCAAAAAACCCTTCGACATATTCACTGAAGTGAGTCCCTAACCCCCCCTCTCTCCCTTCTTCTTATCCTCTCTTTCCCAGCACTTTACTTTTTCTGACACGAAGGAATGAAATCCCCAATGACGCCACCTGAATCTCCCACTTGCAAAGTGAAATGCAAATTACACTCAAGCAGGGGAAAATAGTGAAGTGTACTCACTGTGAGCAGTCATTATAGCACTTTTCTGCTTGGGTACTGTCATGGAGATAGAGGTAGACAATGATTGCACTAAGATATGCCTGAATTGAAAACCAGAGGAAGAATGAGCTTGAAAAGCAATACAAACAAAATAAGCGCAGACAAAGAGGTTGCTCCCTCACTAGGAAATAAACTGAGAGAAAAATGTTGGCATATCATCAGCAAAGTTGCTTCACAAACATTTAAAAGGCAGTAAAGAAAAAGCCACAAGTAAAGCATTCTTAAAGCAAACAAGCACAATGGGAAGACAATGCTTATCATTTTCTCATGGGTTCTCATTGCACCTTATTCTGAGATGACAGCAGGATATTTTTAAACATCCATAACCAAGGTTTCCTATTTAGGGGAACTTTTACAGAGAGTTTTCTGAATGTCCCATTATTAATACTGGACAAGGAAGTGTGTTAGGATCATTCTTTCATGAGTAATCAATTGGAATCCAGTCTCTCATTGGATGAGGAAGTGAATTATGTACATCCCCCAAAAGAAGTAAATAGAGCACTCACATCAAAGAAGATATTCCATTCCAACTTCAGAAAGGACAATACCAACTACCTCAAAAGAGACCAGAATCACAAATCAGATAACTTTATTATCTATGTCTGGTATCTTGTGTAAATATCTAATATGGGATGAGTAGACCTGTCATATAAGCATTATATAACTTTGACACTGGAACATTGTAATATAGAAATATCAAATGAAAAAAAAAAGTTTCCCTCTTAGAATGCATTATATGATCAAGCTTTAACAATCTCGTGGATGTTCATTTCCTATCTAACTAATCTTTTGTAGCTTTCTCCAGATTCTTCTTCCCCACTTAGTGAGATAGGTTCAGCTTCTTGTTGTTGTCATTTCTATGAGATTCTTATTATTATGGTTTCACATAATAATTATGCAATCAGACATTAATGCCGCATGATAAATGTTCAGCAACAAGTCCCCCAATGCCCACATCCAATTCATTTTCTATTGACCATGGAGTGATCACAACATTAAGAGTTGCAGCAACAGTTTCACAGTGTTTCATTCAGCCAAGTTACAATTATCCCCCCAACACAGCATGCGTAATTTTAACTTAGAGGAGCTTTCTTGGTAATGAATTTGTGTAATTCAAAGCTGAAATATTTTGCTAGTAATAAAAAAAAGGCGATAATAAGCTCTGTAAAGAAGATAAAGATCACTCCAACTGCAGAATTTACAACCAAGTCAATCACAAGACCTCTCCTGCCATTTTTCCAGACAATAAACAGGCAACCTCGGAACTCAGTTTTGAAAGATGACTGTTGCACATATTAAAACCATGCCAATTGTGAAGAGTGGTGAACGGTAGGGCTGAGCGCGGTTCCCGGGTTACCCGGGAACCGGAACCGAACCGGAGGAGGGTCCGGTTCGGTTCCCGGTTCCAAGGGGGACCGGTTCCGGTTCCGGTTCCTTTTTTCTAGGAACCGGGAGTTTCGGTTCCGGTTCCGGTTCCAAGCGGAACCGGAACCGGAACCGGAACCTGTTTCGGAACCGAAACCGGAACCGGTTACTTAGGGCAGAAAAATGTCGACTTTGGATGTTCTAGTGACTTGTATGTGATGTTCTAGTTGAATTTTGGCTTTGGCCTCTAAATGAAAGTTGTAAAGGACTTCTTGGAGTATAACATACTCAAATTTGGGACAAAACAAACAAGTATAAGTGGGTGAAATCGTTATTCTTTGGAAAGACTAGATCTGGAGATTTTGGGACCGACCCTTGATGAATACATGGACTGTAAGGCAACCTTTTTGTCGAAATTTCACTTCGGTTTCTTAACAAAAGTTGTAAAGGACATCCTGAGGTACAACATATCGAAAATTTAGAGAAAAAAACAAGAATAGGTAGGTGAAATCGTGGTCCTTTGGAGATGGTTAGATCTGGAATTACGGTACTACGAACAGGGATTTTAACCGTCCATATTTAATTATCTAGGACTAATTTGACTTCGATGTTTTCATGAAGTATCTACCTTATGGTCTTGGCTATCACATAGTCGAATTTCATAATTTTTTAAGGTCATTTGGGTATTTAATCAGAAATGTTTCTAAAACTGTGCAATCTGATGTGTTCGGATCTTGTAAGTTGCAATGCGTGGACTATATCATTTTTTATGAGGTTCTTTTGGAAATGTGTTCTGCATGAAATATATCTCTTCATGTCTTCCCTACAACATATTTAAATTTCGTAATTTTTTTAGTTCATTTGCCTATTTAACCAAAAATGTTTCAAAAACTGTGCAAGTAGAGAATAGGAAAAGTAAATCGATTTTATCTTTTAATCCAGAACGAATTGGACTACGATTTCTTCATGAAACTTGTACCTCTAGGTCTTAAATACAACGTGTCCAAATTTCAGAATTTTATGAGTTCATTTAAGGGTTTAATCGAAATTGTTTTCAAAACTTGTACCTCTAGACATTCTTGTTCTAGTGGTGTTTTATTTCTACTTTCTAGTTTGCTATTTGTTTTGAAATTTCTAATTATATTCTATTATTGTTATGCAGTGCGAAGTTAATCTATCAAGATAACATGTCAATGGGAAGTTACCGTGTAGTATACACGTACATTATAGTTTTTTTGGTAACGTGCGCATACGTTATATTTTTTTTGGTAACGTGCGCATATGTTATAGTTTTTTTTTTTTTTTTTTTTTGTAACGTGCGCGTACGTTATAGTTTTTTTAGTAACGTGCGCGTACGTTATAGTTTTTTTGGGTAACATGCGCATATGTTATAGTTCAAATTTGAAAATAACAAAAAAAAGAAGAAAAAAAGAACTGTTGGAACCTGGAACCGACCCTGGAACCTGTGACAGGGTAGGTTCCAGGTTCTCGGTTCCCACGGGTAGGTTCCAGGTTCCTCATTTTGAGAAACCTGTACCCGAGGGTAGGTTCCAGGTTCCAGACGGAACCGAACCGGAACCTGGAACCGCTCACCCCTAGTGAACGGAATGCAACTTATCACTATGATGACTAATTTTCGTGACATTGACCAATTAATTTTTGTGTCTTGAATATAGCTCACAGTTTAAAAGTTCTGCCAAAAATCTAATAAAAGGAATTTTTATTCAAACAATTTGTGCAGAAAAATCGCCTCTTGTTGCAACTTCATAAAAAGGGGTTTTCTCAGAATATCATACCTCAGGACATTTCAGTATAATGCCAAAAATCAAAACAAGGATGCAGGTAATTTCCCCTTAAGGAGAAAAATAAAGAAAACATTTTGCTAGACTCACACCTTGCATTGGCTGTTGGTGGCATTGCACTTGTCTGCTGCAAGGCCCCATCTTAACAATGTTGCTGCAGCATCCGTAAACCTGAGAAAGATTATGTAATGAGTTCACCATACATGTTTTGACATATATCAATATCGAAGGACTCACATAACAGGATAATGCAGTAAAACATGTCAACTTCTACTGTGAAGATCCAGAAAAAGCCGTCTGCAGACATCATCATAAGTGCCATATTTGGCATTGGCAGATCAAATCAAGGAGTATTTTCTATTCATACATGTTACAGAATACAGCAAGATCAAAAGCTCACAGAAATGTTTCTTTTAGATTTTCTCAACCAATATGACTAGAAAATGCCTGACACACTTTCCCCAAAACAGAAAAAAGCCTGACTCGAACATTGCTCGTCACTTGAAAAACTTGGCGCAATGGAAACTGGCGCAGTGAAATATGCATAAACTTTAGACCTACATAAATAGGAAACTTCTAACAGATTTTTCAAACATGAAAGTTGGATGAGTGATGTGACAATTTTCAAGTTTATGTAATGCTCTCATTTTGGCTCAAAACAAAATCAAATGCCCCCTAAGTTAAATTACTGCACAATTTCAAAACCTTAAAACTTAAAGATGTATGCCATAAGATTTCATCATGCATAAATACGATTCTTCATAAGGACATCAACCAAGTTTTTTTGGTAAAAGACAGTGTCTTTACTTTTCAAGCTTAATATAAACACTTGTGGCAGCACGATACAAATCAAATGCCATCTGTTCCTTGCCATCTTCCTCGAGAATAGCACAAGCATCTGTGTACAGCTTGATAGCCTCTTCTGGGACAACCTCTTCAAGAACACTGTCATGGACATAAATGTTTCACAATATTAGGGTACTATACAGAGAACAGAGTACTCAAAGGAAGTGGTATTAAGAAGAGGGACAAGCCACCCAAGCTGTGAAGGAATGCTACCACTGCTAAATATCAAGCCAGCGAGTATTAATGTGAAAGGAAAGATGGCACAAAGACACATTTAATTTTAAGTAATCTCAAATTGGCCAACCAGACAATTGTTAAAATACTTTAATTTAAGCAATTAGGTTAAGCAGATGTACTGGGAAAGATCATCAAACTACACGGCATTTGAAATCTTAATCTATGTCCTGCTTTAACCAAATTCTCCCACTCTGCTATGAGACATATCACTGTTGATTTACACAATTGCCAAATTGGATTTCTGATCAATAAAGACATCCCATATGATTTTAAGAACATCCCTGCACACTTCACTACAAGAATGCTGAAACTCGAGCAACACAATAACAAGTGCAATGAAACATACTAATTGAAAAGAACTAGAATATTTTCAGAATGCAAAGATAATCCCAAAATTACCGAGCCCCTTTGGTCAGAGCATCTGATGCAGGCTGTGATCTCCCGCACTCAATGTACAATTCGGATGCTCTTCTATAGAAGTCTGCAACCTCACTCCAATTTCTCAACTCCTTAGCTAGAGAAGCGGCAGACTCCATGTGCTTAGCTGCATCCCAGGGCCTATTTCCCCGTCAAGGATACAAAGAAAAGAAAAGTATACTGAAAAGAACATGACTATAACAGACAAAAGGATACGAGGAGAGCATCTCCTGGCCTTTTGAAGCTTTTTCAAATGCTTCCTTCGCTTTTTCATAATTTTTAGCAAGCCTATACGC
Source organism: Eucalyptus cladocalyx (assembly GCA_017140615.1). NCBI lineage: Eukaryota > Viridiplantae > Streptophyta > Magnoliopsida > Myrtales > Myrtaceae > Eucalyptus > Eucalyptus cladocalyx. The sequence goes on from CM029519.1 coordinate 1,731,806, forward strand.
AATAGCTTGAACAGAAGACATATTAGTTGGTAGTTTCAATGAAGAAGCAGTCCCAACATTTTATTCCCTCAGATCAATCAAATAATGATCTCTAGTTAGTGGAACTAAATTAACAGCATAAAATTTCAACCTACCAGCCTGCTCATACAGTGCAGTTGCACTCCTCCAATCAGCACTCCACCTCGTAAGGCTCAATTTTGTTCTGACAAAAACAAATGCAAGAGAATAAATCAAACGAAAATAGCATAGGGTAAACTTCAACACCGGGAAAAAACCATCGTTTCCAGGTGAATTAAACAACCATTAGGCTTGAAACCAAGGAAAAAAAGAACAATTGTAAGGCATTTCCAACATGCGCATTCTGACATATCATCCCTAGATGACAACTTCATTCAAGCTCCTGTCTAACAAGAAAGATGAGAAACTTAAATGTAAAACCCCCAGTAAGATTCTTCTCCATCATATACATAAACACAGAAAGTTCGCACAGATGCAAAAGTAAATCAAGATGCACTCGGCACGATCTCACTCTCACCTAGCCACCCAAATGGCTAAATCAATCTAGCTTTCCAGCAATTAAATCTCGCGAAGAAGTTCGGAGTTGCAAGAGCGAGATTCATGAGGCGGTCAACATGCGAGAATGGATGCTGCAATCGCATCGGGAAGATGACAGAACGCACAGATTCTCTCGGTGATGATCGACACCGATCATCTCGATCCAATCAAAGGCATTCACAGTCATGGAAGGTTGTGCAAGTTAGAGAGAGAGAGAGAGAGAGTACTGCTTGTCAGCCTTAAGCATGAGTTTATCGGGATCGGAAGAAGCCATGATCGATTCTCGGTGATTCTGCTAATTCACCGTTCGCCGAGGGAGGCCGACGGCGCGTGATCTCCACTCGCCGTCGTTCGCGGGGCAAGATGCTGCGCCGTATTTCTGCCTGTTCGAATCCCTTTTTCTCGAATGGAATGGGGAATCGGTTGAGTGGAGCTGAGTTGTGTTCATCGGTGGTCCGCCTAATCAGTAATCGCTGCTTGGTCCATCTCAATGGTAAAACTGAAAAACAAACGGGAGACAGGTGAAAACAAAAACACACATTTGACAAGAGTGTTTTTAAGCTTTTGCTTTAAGCAAAAGTAATGACATTATCTATTAAAAAATTAAAGGATTGATATCACAAAGGATTCAAACTTGTACATGTGTAACAAATTTAACTCAAATTAATTTTTTAACAATAAAAAATATATTTATGACAAATTTACTCTTCTTTAATTTCCGTTAAATTGAATTTATACGGCGAAAGGCATAAATTGATATATATTTATCATTTGTCACGTATCATCTAACTAAGTAATTTAATGGAAATTAATAGATGGTAAATTTATCACAAAATACTAATTTACAATTTTTGATGGTAAAAAATTAGCTTGAGTTCAATTAGTTACAAATGTATCGGTTCGGGTTCAGGCTTTTGATGGTAAAAAATAATTAATTTGGAGCAATTGTATCACAAATATACCAATTTGATCCAAAATTAACACACTATTTAAATTTCATAGAATAATGTGGAAAATACTTACATAGTTAGGTGTTAATATTTGCATGTTGTGAAATTTTCAAGTATTTCACATTTAAAAAAAATTAATAATTAATATCACATGCTATTTTTTTTTTTTACTTACGGAATTCCTAAAGTGGTACTATTATACCAAATTTACCCTCCATTAGCATACTCTTCGATTTCATCGTCAACTGTCCCATGTGTAATCAACTTGGCAACGGTTGGCCAACTGATTTTGATTCTACCAAAACCCATGATTTTGACTCACTTTAGCCATGTCTAATATAATTACATTTGAACTTTGTTCAAGTAGTTAAAAACGGTATCATTTCAACCAAAAGTATTTCATTTGTGGGAAGGGCTCATGTAGTAACAATTATCGTCACTCTGGCGTTCTAATTTGTCACGTCAGTGAACACAAAGCTTAGTTGCATACGAAATTGGACAAAATGGTACCGAAGGTAAATTTTGAACAGTAGTACAACTTTTGGGTTCCCTACGCGTTGAAAGGTTGAGGAAAAAAAATGTCCAAATGGCATCAATGTAGGATTTTTTCTAATGATATTAAACCAAAAGAAGTAATTTAGATTAAGCAAGAAATAAAAGTTAAAGTCAATTTAAATAGGCTCTTTGGGCCCCAAGTGCCTAGGGCAGAGTCAATATAGACAAATCACCTCTTCTTTTACGTCTCCGACTGAACTATTGTGTAATGTGTAATCTATTCGCTAAAATATTGCAAAATTTTTAACATAATCCCTAAACATTAAATATATTTAATCTAGTTCATCAACTTTCCATAACAAAATTCAGTTGGTCCTTTTGTAAGATTCAACGAGTTTCGTAATTACATTGTTACTCGGATATATAATATCTATTTAATTTAATCCACTTCTTATTTTAATCTACTTCCTAAATCAACAAAAATGTGCCATCTTTTTCTTACTTAAAAAAAAATATTTTTGGTCTTTATAAGATATAACAATAGTTGCATTTAACCCACCCCGCTGTGGACGCGTTGGTTCGGGCGTCCCCCTCTTCCAGTTGGGGAGAGGTTCAAGTTACCGCGGTCACATTTGCACGACTTAAGTGATCCCCGCACTAGCGTCGCCCTAGGTTTATGTCGCCGACTGCCGACTATACGACTGTTTCCGAGTCATCAAAAAAAAAACAATAGTTGCATTTAAGTATATTTTAGTTTATGATCTCTAAAAGCTAAAGTATAACCTCATTTAGAGTTTATATATATATCTAAGTGTTTTCATAAGGATATCTTCTTCCTAACTTTTTAGAAAGAAAATTTTTTCAAACATATTATGTTTCATATTTTCTTATTCAAATTTAGTTAAACTTGTGTGTTTTCAAGCTCCATATTTAATGATCCAACATTTTTTTTACCAAACACAAAAAAAAAAAAAAATTAATTAAGAAAACACGAAATAGGAAATCTTGAAAATTTTGTCTATCTAAAAAATTTACAGAAAAGATTATAATTAACATGAGTGTGAGTATCTATAAATAAATCAATGTCATATCTACATATCTTTATGAACTTTAAATCTAAAATAGTAGGAATAGCAACTTCATATAACTCTAAATGATATACATTTGTTATTATAGAGATCATAAGGTAAAATATTCTTAAATGGGACTATCATATAATTTATAAAAAATAAAAAAGAGAAAAATATAACCAAAAGATACCACATTTTTTTGTTACTTTAGGAAATGCATTGAAATGAAAGGAAATTAGAAAATCTAGGTAATAGTGTAATTATGAAAACTTGTGAATAATATTGAATGACTAATTTGACTTTGCTATGGAAGGTTGATGGACTAGACTGAGCAAACTGAAAATTCAAGGACTATATTACACATTTGGTAATAGCTTGAGGACTTGCAATGACTTTCTCTCTTATTTAAAAATAAAAATAAAACAAAAAGACTACATTGAATATTTAAGAATATTACAAGGATCACATTGAATGAATTAATAATTTTAGCATGACATTGCACATTATGTCAAATTTCAAAGACTGTTGGTGATTTTTCCTTTTCCTCTCCTTACATTTAATTACTTGGGGACTTGTTATGACTTACTCCCTTATTTTAAAAAATAAAAATACAAAAGGACTACATTGTGCATCATGAATACTACAAGGACCATATTAAATGAATTAATAGTTTAAGGATGACATTGCTCATTATGCCTACAAGGATTGTTATGCCATTTTTCCTCTCCCAATGTTTGCTTCTTTCCATGAAGTATCGTAGGTGATATGAAATTATTGTAAATTCTTTTTTTGTAGTCTTACCAACTTGCCTTAATGACCTTAATATTCTTTACAACTCATAAACGTAATAGTCTTATTAGTGAGCAATTAACCTTGTATATTGTTGTTCGTCGGGATAGTGAGCGATTAACCTTGTAAATTCTTTCATCGAAGTGGCAAATCTTCGGCTTTTTGTTATGTGAATTGAGTTCTGTATAGTTTCGAAAAGGAAGTGACTAGTTCTACTCTACGTGCAATAAAGTAAAGGATAAATAGGAGATAAAATGTGCAATAAAATATAAACCTACAATATATAGACAAAAGACAAGTGTTCTCGTGATTGTTGATTGTCCAAAGGTTTTCTACAATTGCGTCTCTTTGGCTATTTATAGCCGAGTTTACAAGTAACCACTCTTTAGGTAGTTACTATCTCCAATTTCAAATTGCTTCTGGAGACTTTGGCACCGTGCTAATAACTACATCATGTTATCCATAGTAGTGTCAGCATTGGGCCTTTAAAAATGCCTCCACTCTTATTGTGGTAAGTACAGTCAAAAGTTGTATACAATGTTCACTTTGATGCCAAACGTTTATTTTTGATCACTTAAGTCTCAAAAATTTTGAAAAGTGATCATTTATGTCACAATCCCAACTCCATCTCTAGGGTCACAAGCGACAAGGGTTACTTTGCGACGTCTTAGGCTCGTTGTCGTCCCGATTCTTTTTAACTCGTTATTATGCACATGCAAAAACCTAAATAAATAATTCCCCTAGACAAATGATAGCTGGAAGATTGGGACCTACATTAAACATAACACACTAATTTATATTATAATAGTACCTCCATGAGCCATCTTTTCTTTTTACGTCACAGTACAAGTTTTCCACATAGGTCAAGGGAAATGCTATCTTTTCTAGCGTGACTGCAGCTCCCAAAACTGACGTGAGACTTTCATGCCTACAAGACTGAAAGATGAGGGATGAGTTTTGGGGAAACTCATTAAGTAAGATTTATAGTTCTCTACTAGGAAAACATCTCATCATCAAAACCTAACAAGTACATTACTCGCAAATAGTGTCGATGACAGATCAATTGCAAGTCTATTGCCACCTCTCAACTATCTGTGTGTGAGATTCACTTTCAACTTACCAAACAAGTCATTTCACCAAACAAACTCATCAATATAGCATATAGTAACATGTTCAATAAGTTCATCAATCGTATAAACGGTTCTTCTCATACTTTCAGGGGCTTCTAGTCCCGGACATCCGGCCTTAGGTTAGGCATCCCACACTCTTAAAGGTTTCCCATACTTTTAGGGGCTTCTTGGCTCGACTAGGACATTCTGCTATCAAGCTGGGCATCCCATACTTTTAGAGGCTTCCTAACTCATATAAGACATTTTGTTCAATGAACAAGACATCATCGCCAACATTATGTGACGACGAACGCTTTTTCCTCTTCAAGTGCACACACACAAGTAGGTTCTTATCTTTTCTCTTAGCCGACACATGCATGGCTCGGATGTGACATCCCAATTTTTCTCAATTTTATTTTCAGTCAATTGAGTCGAGCAATTCATCTGTGTATGTAATTCATCTCTCAGAGTTGGCCACTCACGAGGGAACTAGTTTATTTACTGAAGTAATTAAGGAATTTTACCGCGTTAGACTTGGGGACTGATCACCCTCGGGTCGGATGCAAGAAAATTTCCCCAAAAGCTACTCGAGTGGATTAGGCGCTACGAAATCGCACAGCATTGAATTCAACCGTAAAAATTGAGATTTAATTTAGAAGTTGGAAGCTCGGTCATGTCACACACACCTTATTAGGATCATGGGATAATTTTGTGGATTTTAATTGGATTCAATTAGAAGAGAATTGAAAGAAAAATTGAAGAAATTTGGTGTACAAAGATTTGGACCCCGGCGGAAATGATATTGCACCTATTGAAAGATGTTGTGGGAGAGGAGATAGTGGAAGATGATGTTATGGGATGAGGTCATGGTGGTTGGAACCAAGTGAGGAGAGCTTGACAAGTGGAGGGTGGAGATTTGATCTCAAAAAGCCACCCATCACCATCATCTTCAACCTCTAGCTCCTTGGGACTTGGGATTCGAAAATTGGAGGGGAGAGGGAGAGAAATCCGACCGGTTGAGCTTGCAGACGCCTCCCTTCGTCCGCTCGTCGCCGCCACTTGCTATTCGTCGCCGGAGCTCGCCGTCGCCGCTCGCCCGCGTGCAACCACACACCGTCCCGCTTCAAGCTGCTCCGTCTCCGCCCGTGAGCTCCAGCCGTCGTCCGCCATCCCACAGCCACTACTCGATGTCGCCACACCTCAGCTGTGAGCCACCACCCAGCTCGCCAGGAGCTCGTGCTAGTCACCACCGGTCTTCCTCCACCGTTCCTCCGCCCGTTCAGCCGCCGCGCCGCCTCTCTCCAAGCTCGGTTAGTGGCTGGAAAATCCAGCAAGACCCAGCCCCTTCCAAGCTCGGTTTGGCCCCCTTTTGGTCCTCATTTGGTGTTGATCCGTGTAGGTTTGTCGTCAGCGTCGTCGTGCTCTTCGCCGGAGACTCGTCGGAAAGCGATTCCGGTGAGTTTACCTCACTAAACCGTGATTAGCGAGTTAATGATGCCTTAAGTATGTTTAGCTTAAGTTGATTGAGATTAGGTGGTTAGATTAGTTTAATTAGTTGTGGATTAGATTAAGGTGATTAATTAAAGTAAATGTGTTTAGTTTAAAGGTTAAGTATGTTTGATGTGACTTAAATGAATTTATTTATGATTTAAATAAATGCTCCAAAATTGGTGGATTATTTAATAATATATCATATTCCGAAATTCATTAAAATATTATTTATAAAAAGAAAAACTCGAAAAATTATTTTTGATCCTAGTTGCTCAGAATTTCGTGCCGATCGCTGCTGTGCATGTAGAATTTGAAATTGATGATTGGTTGTAGCGAATTGAGTGTGATTTCGATTTATGAGGATTCTTTATAAAATCCTAAGTGTGGAAATTGATGGGCGATTGGCCGTGATTGACCACCTATTAGAGGTCGTGCCTAATGAGGCCGTGAATTACCACCTATTAGAGGTCGTGCCTAATGAGGCCGTGAATTGCCACCTGATAAAGGTTGCGCCCAATCGGGCCGTGAATTACCGCCTATTAGAGGTCGTGCCTAATGAGGCAGTGAATTACCACCTAATTACAAGTCGTGCCAAGTGGGGCCGTGATTGCCACTGGTTATTAAACCTTTCTATAAGGTTGGGGTCGGAAGCAGTAATTGATTTGCTAGAATGACATGTAATCGGCCGAATCGATTGATCGCTGAGACGATCCACATGATTGAACTGTTCTGATGATGCGATTGTGCCTTTGTTGTTGAGTTATTAGAATTGCACATGGTTGAATTATATAAACTGTGCTAACCTGCAGATGAAGGTTAAGGCGATGTAAGTCTTCTTGATGTCGTGCCTAAGCTACTTTGGGGCGTATTTACTTTCTAATAGGGATTTAGGAGGGGTGAACTTGCTGAGACAAAGTCTCATCCCGGTTTTGGGAAAATATTATAGGACCGTAGATGGTGGTACCCTCGGAGATGAGTGGCCTGCCGACGGAGATTGACCAGATGACAGAGAGTGCTCCTGACCCTTTTTGATGCACATAAACTCTGACCCATTTTTGGTGCATATAGTCTCCGGATCCTGTTGGTGTATTTAAGCCCTAGATTGATAATGATGTATGAAAGTATGTTTGGTTGATTTTGAATTGATTTTTCCTGCTGTCCTATCCCGTATGTTTTTGTCAAGGGATTTCTTAGCACATTCCGCATGCGCATAAAAGTTTAAATGAAAATTGGGGTCGGCGACACTACCTAGGAATGTTGCATTTACATGACCATGGCGGGTTGTTCACGTGTCTCGGGGTTCGGGGTGTGACATCGGAGGCATGCTCATACATTCATACGTGTCATAAGTTTCTTGTACTACTCTAATAAACATGCCAGGAACGATCCTTGGTTTGTAACTTGAACCGATCACTTAGCGTTGATCCCTGCACCGGACAAGGCTCGAAAATGGCATGCCTCAATGTCGATTTGTGACCCTGAGGCTTGGGTACACCTCGCTTAGGTGAAAATCCTAAGCTTGAGGGACCTTGGTTTGATCTAATGTGAACGTACCTGATGCGGGAGCATCCAACGTAGCTCCATCCACCAACTCGGAACCATCGATGTTTATCCAAGCCAAGAGAGAAATTGGGCATTATGTGCTTCGATGGATCATTTTCAATGAATAATGTCAATTACTTATCGGTACTTTGTGATATATCGATAACTATCAATGGGAGACCATTCTAAATGTCTTGAATGACCAGTCGATGAAGTTTGGAAGGATTATTTTCTGGTCAAGGGAGGAGCTCGAATTTGAAGGTTCAAGAATGCGGAAGGCCAAAGATTAAAGGCATTTAATTCCTGTGTTAATAAGGCTTTTATTATGTTATTATGTGTCTTTATTGTTATGCAATCCAAGAGTCGAAGGTTTCGGTTTCTAGGCTATTAAGTTCTGTTTTTAATATGTATTAAGGTTTCAGTTTCTAGGCTATTAACATTTGTTTTTAATATTTATTAAGGTTTCGGTTTCTAGGCTATTAAGGTCCGTTTTTAATATGTATTAACACTAAAACCCTCCTATAAAGAGGGGAAAACTATCTGATGTAAGGGACACAAATTTGATGAATGAGAATTGTGAGATTTCCTCTGCTTGAGTGAATTCCTTTTGAGAGTGGATAACTCCTTTCGGTTTCTTTATCCTTGGAGCGTAGATCACTCTTCGGTGGTGAGCCAAGAAGCCCTTTATCCTTGGCTGGTGGAATCTTTAGGCCTTGGTTGATGCGGGAGCATCCAACGTAGCTCCATCCACCAACTCGGAACCATCGATGTTTATCAAAGCCAAGAGGGAAATTGGGCATTATGTGCTTCGATGGATCATTTTCAATGAATAATGTCAATTACTTATCGGTACTTTGTGGTATATCGATAACTATCAATGGGAGACCATTCTAAATGTCTTGAATGACCAGTTGATGAAGTTTCGGAAGGATTATTTTCTGGTCAAGGGAGGAGCTCGAATTTGAAGGTTCAAGAATGCGGAAGGCCGAAGATTAAAGGCATTTAATTCCTGTGTTAATAAAGCTTTTATTATGTTATTATGTGTCTTTATTGTTATGCAGTCCAAGAGTCGAAGGTTTCGGTTTCTAGGCTATTAAGTTCTGTTTTTAATATGTATTAAGGTTTCCGTTTCTAGGCTATTAAGGTTTGTTTTTAATATGTATTAACACTAAAACCCTCCTATAAAGAGGGGAAAACTATCTAATGTAAGGGACACGAATTTGATGAATGAGAATTGTGAGATTTCCTCTGCTTGAGTGAATTCCTTTTGAGAGTGGATAACTCCTTTCGGTTTCTTTATCCTTGGAGCGTAGATCACTCTTCGATGGTGAGCCAAGAAGCCCTTTATCCTTGGCTAGTGGAATCTTTAGGCCCTGGTGGTGAGCTTCTCCTATTCCGAAGTCCTTTATCCTTGGCTGGTGGAAGCTTTAGGCCTTGGTGGTGAACTTCGTAGATCTCGATGGCGCTTCCCCGTATACACTACTCCAGGAGATTGTTTTTATACCTTGGCGCTTCCCCGTATACACTACTCCATACACTTAACCACAAAAATCCCCTCTGAAAAATACGTTCTAGAATCACTCAACCCATCACGCATCAAAATATTGGTATCAGAGCTCAAGGTTGAACTCATTTGAGTGATTCATTTCTTTCTTTTGTTACGAATTCCTTATGGATGAACAAGTTCCTAGAGGCTTGACTTTGGAGCAAGCGCACAACGAAAGGCGAGATCGTGCAATCCAAAATCTTCAACAACAAATGGAGCGAGTCCTCAATCTTCTAGAGAATCCGGCGAGACAAGGACAACCAGCAAGGCATCCCAATGAACGGCATCGGCGTGACGATTCTGAATCTCGTCAAAATTCTGATGTCGATTCCGAGTCCACTGGAGACAACCGAATGATTCTGCACTCTAGCGATTATGAATCTCCAATTTGAAGACGAAGACGGAGAGGGAGGCATAAGGAGGATGAAAGAGACATTAAAGTGGAGGTCCCCGAGTTTGACGGTAATCTTAATCCCGATGACTTTGTAGATTGGCTACACAAAACCGAACGAATTTTTGAATTCAAATCCTATTCGGATGAGAAGAAATGTAAGGTTGCTATCCTAAGGTTGACCAAATATGCTTCTCTATGGTGGGAGAATCTAAAGCATCAACGAGCAAGGGAAGGAAAAGGCCGAATCAAGTCTTGGGAAAAACTCAAGAAGTTGATGAAGAAGAGGTTCTTGCCCGACAACTATAAGCAAGATCTCTTCCTCAAACTGAACTCCCTAAGACAACATGGGATGAGCATTGAAGAATACATTCGTGAGTTTGAACAACTCAAAATGAGGAGTGAAGTTCCAGAAGTTCCCGAGCAAACCATCGCTCGTTTTCTTGGCGACATGAATCGAGAAATTGCTGATATGGTTGAACTTCAACCGTATTGGTCCTTTGAAGACGTATGCAAGTTAGCCATAAAAGTGGAAAAACAATTGAAGAGGAAGAGGTTTTCCTCCAGAACCTCAACAAAGGCGACATCCTATGTTAAGGGTGCTTCCTCAAGCAAGGGCGAGAGTTCGTCGACAAAAGACAGAGGCAAGGGAAAGGATGCAGAGCCTTCCAAAGAAGTCCAAAAGAAGTTTGAAGGTGATGCAAGGAAATGCTTTAAATGCCATGGCTTTGGGCATTTACAAGCAAATTGTCCAAATCGGAGAGTTATGACTCTTCAAGAAATTGAGGAGATCAATTCGGCGCTTCAAGAGGCTGATGACAATGAAGACCAAAATATTTCCGAATCTGATCGGGAAGAAGAAGTTGTGGAGAAAGCTGATGATGGTGAGCTGTTGATCGTCCGAAGAGCATTGCATGTTGAAGTTTCTCCTAATAAAGAGCAAAGGGAGAATATATTTCACACGCGTTGCACTATTAATGGAAAGGTGTGTTCGGTGATCATTGATGGTGGGAGCTGCACCAATGTTGCTTCGACAACTCTTGTCGACAAGTTGAAGCTTCCAACAACGAAACATCCTCAACCATACAAGCTCCAATGGCTCAATCAAGGGAATGAACTCAAGGTAACCAAACGCGTTCTTATATCATTTTCGATTGGGAAGAACTATCGAGATGAGGTTGTATGTGATGTGATTCCAATGGAGGCATGCCACTTGTTATTGGGTAGACCGTGGCAATTTGATATAAATGCTATGCATGATGGTTGGAAAAACACATACTCTTTTCAGAAGGAACAAAAATGCATTACTCTTTTACCATTGAGCCCTTATTCGATGCATAATAATCAACCTGGGGAGGGAAACACTTGTAAGGAAAATCTGTTCTTGAGTGAGACACGAGTTGAGAGAGCCATTAGCAAACAAAAGAATGTTTTTGCTTTGCTTGTGGTCGAGAAAAAGAGTGAGATGGAGCGACCCATACATTCAAAAATGCATTACTTGTTGAAAGAATTTGCATATGTGTTTCCGGAGGATTTGCCACTTGGATTACCTCCCATAAGAGGTATTGAGCATCAAATTGATTTGATCCCCGGTGCTCCGCTACCAAACAAGCCAGCTTATCGATGCAATCCGGAGGATACAAAGGAGTTGCAAAGACAAGTCAATGAACTTATTCTCAAAGGATACGTTTGAGAAAGCATGAGTCCCTGCTCTGTTCCGGCTCTACTTGTGCCTAAGAAGGATGGTACATATCGGATGTGTGTTGATAGCCGGGCCATCAACAATATCACCATTAAGTATAGGTACCCTATACCTAGACTTGATGATATGCTAGATGAATTATATGGTTCTTCTGTGTTTTCAAAGATAGATTTGCGGAGCGGTTATCACTAAATCAGAATGCGAGAAGGTGATGAATGGAAGACGGCTTTCAAGACCAAGGGAGGCCTTTATTAGTGGTTGGTTATGCCATTCGGATTATCTAATGCTCCAAGTACCTTCATGAGACTTATGAACGAGGTTCTTCGTTCCTTTATTGGTCAATTTGTCGTTGTTTATTTCGATGATATTCTTGTTTATAGTAGGAATGAGGAGGAGCATATCTCTCATCTAGCACAGGTCTTTAATGTTTTGAGAGAACGAAAACTATATGCTAAAATGGAGAAATGTGAGTTCTTCTCTCCAAGCATTGTGTTTCTTGGTTATGTGGTTTCCAAAGATGGAATCTCTGTTGATCAAGCCAAGGTAGAAGCTATGAAGACTTGGCCCGTTCCGAAGTCTATTTCTGATGTAAGAAGTTTTCATGGACTTGTTTCTTTCTATCGACGGTTTGTCAAAAATTTTAGTACCGTCATGGCTCCTATAACTGAATGCATGAAGAATGGTGCTTTGAAATGGACAAAGACTACTCAAAACGCCTTTGAGGTAATCAAGCAGAAACTTTGTGAGTCTCCTATTCTTGCACTTCCTGATTTTGATAAAGTATTTGAAGTTGAGTGTGATGCAAGCGGAGTTGGTATTGGTGCTGTTCTGGTGCAAGCACAAAAACCATTGGCATATTTCAGCGAGAAGTTATCTGATTCCAAGAGGAATTATTCAACTTATGACAAAGAGTTCTATGCCATTGTCCGAGCTCTTGATCATTGGAGTCATTATTTGAGGCCAAAGCAATTTGTCCTTCATTCGATCATGAGGCGCTTAAGTTTATTAGTGGCCAACGTAAGCTTAATTCGAGACATGCAAAATGGGTAGAATTCCTTCAATCCTTTTCTTTTGTCTCAAAATATAGACCCGGGCACACTAATTTCGTAGCAGATGCTTTATCAAGAAGAAATTCTATGCTTGCGGTTCTGGACTCTAGGATTCTCGGATTTCAATCAATGAAAGCACTTTATTCTGAAGATGCGGAGTTCTCATCCATCATCAACAATTGCAAGCGAGGAGTTCAAGGTATATATTCTTTGCAAGATGGGTTTCTTTTTAAAGGAAATCAATTATGTGTGCCGAAGAGTTCTTTTCGCGAATTGCTGATTCGAGAAGCGCATGGTGGAGGATTGGCTGGTCATTTTGGCATTAACAAAACTCTTGAGGTTCTTCAAGAGCATTTCTATTGGCCAAAGATGAGTGGAGATGTGCATGCTATCATCTCAAGGTGTCCAACTTGTCATAGATCAGAAAGTCATTTCCATCAAGGTTTGTATACTCCACTTCCGGTACCATTGCAGCCTTGGGAAGATGTTAGCATGGATTTCATCGTGGCTCTACCAAGAACTCAAAGAGGAAAAGATGCTATCATGGTGGTCGTTGATCGGTTCTCTAAAATGGCTCATTTCGTGCCATGTCACAAGACCAATGATGCATCTCATATTGCTGAATTATATTTCAAAGAGATTATCCGCATTCATGGAGTACCAAAGACCATTGTGTCGGATCGTGATTCCAAGTTCTTAAGCCACTTTTGGAGGACTCTATGGAGAATGCTTGGTACAAGACTCTTATTTAGCACGGCTTGTCATCCCCAAACTGATGGCTAAACGGAGGTAACAAATCGTACTCTAACCACTCTTCTTCGTGGTATGGTGAGTAAATCATTGAAAGATTGGGATTTAAAGCTTGCGCATGCTGAATTTGCTTACAATCGATCACCAAGTTATACTACTGGTCGATCGTCATTTGAAGTTGTGTATGGAATTAATCCTCTCACACCCATTGATTTGATTCCAATTCCGTCTAACTCTCAAGTGAGCTTTGATGGCAACAAAAGAGCTGAGTCAATGAAGAAGCTCCATGAGCAGATTCGATCCAACATTGAAAAGGCCAACGAATCTTACAAGAAGAAAGCTAATCAACATCGCAAGAAGACTCAATTTCAACCGGGCGACCTTGTATGGCTTCACTTGAGGAAGGAGAGATTTCCATTTCGTCGAAAGAACAAGCTCATGCCTAGAGCTGATGGTCCGTTAAAAGTTATGGAGCGAATTGGTGACAATGCTTACAAGATTGACCTTCCGGGAGAGTTTGGAGTTTCAGCAACATTCAACGTGGGAGACCTTTCTCCTTACTTGGAGGATGAAAACCTTTTAGATTTGAGGACAAATCTCAAAAAACCCGAGGAGCATCCAACGTAGCTCCATCCACCAACTCGGAACCATCGATGTTTATCCAAGCCAAGAGAGAAATTGGGCATTATGTGCTTCGATGGATCATTTTCAATGAATAATGTCAATTACTTATCGGTGCTTTGTGGTATATCGATAACTATCAATGGGAGACCATTCTAAATGTCTTGAATGACCAGTGGATGAAGTTTCAGAAGGATTATTTTCTGGTTAAGGGAGGAGCTCGAATTTGAAGGTTCAAGAATGCGGAAGGCCGAAGATTAAAGGCATTTAATTCCTGTGTTAATAAGGCTTTTATTATGTTATTATGTGTCTTTATTGTTATGCAGTCCAAGAGTCGAAGGTTTCGGTTTCTAGGCTATTAAGTTCTGTTTTTAATATGTATTAAGGTTTCAGTTTCTATGCTATTAAGGTTTGTTTTTAATATGTATTAAGGTTTCGGTTTCTAGGCTATTAAGGTCCGTTTTTAATATGTATTAACACTAAAACCCTCCTATAAAGAGGGGAAAACTATCTGATGTAAGGGACACGAATTTGATGAATGAGAATTGTGAGATTTCCTCTGCTTGAGTGAATTCCTTTTGAGAGTGGATAACTCCTTTCGATTTCTTTATCCTTGGAGCGTAGATCACTCTTCGGTGGTGAGCCAAGAAGCCCTTTATCCTTGGCTGGTGGAATCTTTAGGCCTTGGTGGTGAGCTTCTCCTATCCCGAAGTCCTTTATCCTTGGCTGGTGGAAGCTTTAGGCCTTGGTGGTGAACTTCGTAGATCTCGATCCTCATCCTCGGTTGGTGGCGAGATCGTTTTATCTTTTCTTATTTCTTTTTGTTTCTTCCTCGTATACACTACTCCAGGAGATTGTATTTATACCTTGGCGCTTCCCCGTATTCACTACTCCATACACTTAACCACAAAAATCCTCTCTGAAAAATACGTTCTAGAATCACTCAACCCATCACGCATCAGTATTACATACCATGAATGATCCTTGGCTCTTGATTTAATTCAACATCAAGTTCAAGGTCTTTGCACCAAACCGAACCCTAGAATTAGCACCCTTTTGTGCCTTGCCAAGATCTCATGGATTTGGGCAATTCCCGTATCGATCAAGGCATAAGATTGACATGCCTCAATGTAGACTTAGGACCTTATGGCTTTAGGCAATTTTCGAACCAAGCGAGGTTCAAAACCAGAGTACACTGTTTATGTCGATTCAAAACCTTGTGGTTTGGATGGCCTTGCCTTGCAAGGAACTCAATCCGAGCGAACCTCGGCTTCATTTCCGGACGTACATGACACAACCACACGGCCAAACACAATTGCAAGTAAAACCAAACAAAAAACACCACACACCATCCACGGCTTGATCGGTGAGTACTTAGCTAGCCTCAACAACGAAATCTACCATCCAAGAGGAGAAAGAGGAACCTTACTTACCTTGGCAAATCTCAAGAACTAACTTGAATAGCTTGAAGGGTTAGTGATGCAAGGCCGAGGGAAAGGAGGATGAGGAGGAGGGTAGGCGTAAATGGCAAAGTGGGCTAAAGTGGTGGAAATGAATGGGAGCTCCTCCTATTTATAGGCACCAAGCTAATCATTACTCATCCAAGCAGCCCAATCACATTTCTTTAGGTGGCACAGCTATGCCATCAAGGTGACAAGCTGATGTGCAATGGGGTGAGTAATTCCAGAACGAAAATGTTTTTAGAGGGGATTTTTCTAGTTAAATGTATGGAGTAGTGTATTTGGGGAAGAAACGAAAAGATAGAATGATCTTCTTCCAACGTATAAAGGCCACGCCATCAACTGAGGATGATGATTGAGATCTACGAAGTTCACCACCAAGGCCTAAAGCTTCCACCAACCAAGGATAAATGACTTCGGGATAGGTGAAGCTCACCACCAAAGCCTAAAGATTCCACCAGCCAAGGATAAAGGGCTTTTTGGCTCACCACCAAGGAGTGATCTATGCTCCAAGGATAAAGAGACCGAAATGAGTTATCAACTTTCTGAAGGAGTTCACTCAAGCAGAGGAATTCTCATAATTTTCATTCATCAAATACGTATTCCACATACATTGGATAGTTTTTCCATGTTTATAGGAGGATTTTAGACTTAGGAAATATAAAAAACATACTTTAATGACCTAGGTACTTAAGAAATGCATCTATTAGTACGGGAATTTGCATTCCTAAACCTTTGACCGTCCACCTTCTTGAACCAAGGAGTGACACTCCAAGGATAAAGTGACCAAAAGGAGTTATCCACTCTCCGAAGGAGTTCACTCAAGTAGAGGAATTCTCACAATTTTCATTCATTAAATTCATATTTTTCATACATTGGATAGTTTTCCCCTGTTTATACGAGGATTTTATACTTATGAAACATTAAAAAATAGACTTTAATGACCTAGGTACTTAAGAAATGCATTTATTAGTACGGGAACTTGCATTCTCGAACTTTTAGCCTTCGGTATTCTCAAACCTTTAGCCTTCCGCATTCTTCAACCTTTAATCTTCAAAAATTCGTGCTCCTCCCTTGACCAGAAAATAATCCTCCTGAAACTTTATCAATTGGTCATGCAAGACGTCTAAAATGACCTCCCATTGATAATTATCGATATACCACAAAGTATCGATAAGTAATTAACCTTATTCATTCAAAATGATTCAACGAAGCACACAATGCCCAATTTCTTTCTTGGCCTGGATAAGCATCGATAGTTCTAAGTTGGTTGATGGAGCTACATTGGATGCTCCCGCATCATCCTCCTAAGGTTTGAGATTTGTCCTCAAATCTAGAAATTTTTCATCCTCCAAATAAGGAGAAAGGTCTCCCACGTGGAATGTTACTGAAACTCCAAATTCTCCAGGAAGGTCAATCTTGCAAGCATTGTCACTAATTCGCTCAATATTTTTAAAGGGACCATTAGTTCTATGCATGAGCTTGTTCTTTTGTCGAAATGGAAATCTCTCCTAACTCAAATGAAGCCATACAAGATCGCCCGGTGTAAGATTCATTGGCCTTTTCAATCTTGGATCGAATTTGCTCATGGAGCTTCTTCATTGAGTCAGCTCTTTTCTTGCCATCAAAGCTTACTTGAGAGTTAGATGGAATTGGAATCAAATCAATGGGTGTGAGAGGATTAATTCCATACATAACTTGAAATGGCGATCGACCAGTAGTATAACTTGGTGATCGATTGTAAGCAAATTTAGCATGCACAAGCTTTAAATCCCAATCTTTTAAAGATACCACGGAGAAGAGTGGTTAGAGTACGATTTGTTATCTCCGTTTGGCCATCGGTTTGTGGATGACAAGTTGTGCTAAATAAGAGTATTGTACCAAGCATTCTCCATAGTGTCTTGCAAAGTAGCTTAAAAACTTGGAATCATGATCCGACACAATGGTCTTTGGTACTCCATGAATAATCTCTTTGAAATATAATTCAATAATATGAGATTGCTCTTATGACATGGCACAAAATGAGCCATTATAGAGAACCAATCGACGACCACCATGATTGCATCTTTTCCTCTTTGAGTTCTTGGTAGAGCCACAATGAAGTCCATGCTAACATCTTCCTAGGGCTACAATGGTACGGGAAGTGGAGTATACAAACCTTAATGGAAATGGCTTTTTGATTTTTGAGAAGTTGCACACCTTGAGATGATAGCATGCACATCTCCACTCATCTTTAGCCAATAGAAATGCTCTTGAAAAGAACCTCAAGAGTTTTGTTAATATCAAAATGACCAGCCAATCCTCCATGACGCGCCTCTCGAAATAGAAATCTGCGAAAAGAACTCTTTGGCACACATAATTGATTTCCTTTAAAAAGAAACACATCTTGCAGAGAATATGTACCTTGAACTCCCCACTTGCAATTGTTGATGATGGATGAGAACTCTGCATCTTCAGAATAAAGTTCTTTCATTGATTGAAATCCAAGAATCATAGAGTCCAGAACAACAAGCATAAAATATCTTCTCAATAAAGCTTCTCCTACCACATTAGTGTGCCCAGGTTTATATTTTGAGACAAAAGAAAATGATTGAAGAAATTCTACCCATTTTGCATGTCTAGAATTAAGCTTCCATTGGCCGCTAATAAACTTAAGTGCTTCATGATCAAAATGAAGGACAAATTGTTTTTTGGCCCCAAATAATGACTTTTATGAGTGGTTCGTTATGCCATTATGATTGTCTAATGCTCCGAGTACCTTCATGAGACTTATGAACGAGGTTCTTCATTCTTTTATTGGTCGATTTGTCGTTGTTTATTTCGACAGTATTCTTGTTTATAGCAGGAACGAGGAGGAGTATATCTCTCATTTAAAACAGGTCTTTAATGTCTTGAGAGAACGAAAACTACATGCTAAAATGGAGAAATGTGAGTTCTTCTCTCCAAGCATTGTGTTTCTCGGTTATGTGGTTTCCAAAGATGGAATCTCTGTTGATCAAGCCAAGGTGGAAAGCTATGAAGACTTGGCCGGTTCCGAAGTCTATTTTTGATGTAACAAGTTTTCATGGACTTGTTTCTTTCTATCGACGTTTTGTCAAAAATTTTAGTACCGTCATGGCTCCTATAACTGAATGCATGAAGAATGGTGTTTTTGAATGGACAAAGGCTGCTCAAAATGCCTTTGAGGTAATTAAGCAAAAACTTTGTGAGTCTCATATTCTTGCACTTCCTGATTTTGATAAAGTATTTGACGTTGGTATTGGTGCTATTTTGGTGCAAGCACAAAAGCCATTGGCATATTTCAGCGAAAAGTTATCCGATTCCAAGAGGAATTATTCAACTTATGACAAAGAGCTCTATGCCATCGTCTGGGGTCTTGATCATTGGAGTCATTATTTGAGGCACAAACAATTTGTCATTCATTCTGATCATGAGGCGCTTAAGTTTATTACCGGCCAATGCAAGCTTAATTCTAGACATGCAAAATGGGTAGAATTTCTTCAATCATTTTCTTTTGTCTCAAAATATAAACCTGGGCGCACTACTGTTGTAGCAGATGCTTTATCGAGAAAATATTCTATGCTTGCTGTTCTGAATTCTGGGATTCTTGGATTTCAATGAATGAAAGAACTTTATTCTAAAGATGCAGAGTTGTCATCCATCATCAACAATTGCAAGCGGGGAGTTCAAGGTATATATTCTTTGCAAAATGGGTTTCTTTTTAAAGGAATTCAATTATGTATCTCGAAGAGTTCTTTTCGCGAATTGCTTATTCGAGAGGTGCATGGTGGAGGATTGGCTGGTCATTTTGGTATTAACAAAACTCTTGAGGTTCTTTAAGAGCATTTCTATTGGCCAAAGATGAGTGAAGATGTGAATGCTATCATCTCAAGGTATTCAACTTGTCAAAGATTAAAAAGCCATTTCCTTCAAGGGTGGTATACTCCACTTTCGGTACCATTGCAGCCCTGGGAAGATGTTAGCATGAATTTCATTGTGGCTCTACCAAGAACTCAAATAGGGAAAGATGCTATGATGGTGGTCGTTGATCGGTTCTCTAAAATGGCTCATTTCATGCCATGTCAAAGGACCAATGATGCATCATCTCATATTGCTGAATTATATTTCAAAGAGATTATTCGCATTCATGGAGTACCAAAGACCATTGTGTCAGATAGTGATTCCAAGTTTTTAAGCCACTTTTGGAGGACTTTTTAGTGAATGCTTGGTACAAGACTCTTATTCAGCACAGCTTGTCATCCACAAACCGATGGCCAAACGAAGATGACAAATCGTACTCTAACCACTCTTATTCGTGGTATGGTGAGTAAATCTTAGATTGGGATTTAAAGCTTGCGCATGCTGAATTTGCTTACAATCGATCACCATTCTAAGTTGTGTATGGAATTAATCCTCTCACCCCTATTGATTTGATTCCAATTCCATCTAACTCTCAAAGTGAGATTTGACGGCCAGAAAAGAGCTGAAACAATGAAGAAGCTCTATGAGCAGATTTGATCCAAGATTGAAAAGGCCAACAAATCTTACAAGAAGAAAGCTAATCAACATCGCAAGACGACTCAATTTCAACTGAGCGCTATTGTGTGTCTTCACTTGAGGAAGGAGAGATTTCCATTTCAACGAAAGAACAAGCTCATGCCTAGAGCTGATGGTCCTTTTAAAGTGATTGAGCAAATTGGTGACAATTCTTACAAGATTGATCTTCCGGGAGAGTTTGGAGTTTTTGCAACATTCAACGTGGGAGACCTTTCTCCTTGCTTGGAGGATGGAAACCTTCTAGATTTGAGGACAAATCTCAAACAACCCAAGGAGGATGATGCGGGAGCATCCAACGTAGCTTTATCAACCAACTCAAAACCATCGATGCTTATCCAAGCCAATAATTAAGTTGGGCATTATGTGCTTCGATGGATCATTTTGAATGAATAATGTTAATTACTTATCGATACTTTGTGGTATATCGATAACTATCAATGAGAGGCCATTTTAGATGTCTTGTATGATCAATTAATGAAGTTTCAAGAAGATTATTTTCTGGTCAAGGGAGGAGCTCGAATTTTCGGAAAGCTAAAGGTTCATGAATGCGGTTCAAGAATATGGAAAGTCAAAGGTTCAAGAACACGGAAAGCTAACGATTCGAGAATGCGAAAGGCTTGATTTAAGGCATTTAGTTCCTGTGCTAATAAAGGCTTTTTATTAAGTTCCTAGGTGTTTTTATTTTTATGTAGCTCAAGAGTCGAACGTTTAAGTTCCTAGGTCATTAAAGTTCGTTTTTAATATTTCCTAAGGCTAAAATCCTCCTATAAATGGGCGAAACTATCCAACGTAGGGGGATACGAATTTTATGAATGAAAATGGTGAGATTTCCTCTGCTTGAGTGAACTCCTTTGGAGAGTGGATAACTTATTTCAATTTCTTTATCCTTGGAGCATAGATCACTTGTTGGCGGTGAGCCAAGAAGCCCTTTATCCTTGGCTGGTGGAATCTTTAGGCCTTGGTGGTGAGCTTCTCCTATCTCGAAGTCCTTTATCCTTGGCTTGTGGAAGCTTTAGGCCTTGGTGGTGAGCTTCGTAGATCTCGATTCTCATCCTCAGTTGGTGGCGTGGCCTTTATACCTTGGAAGGAGATCGTTCTATCTTTTCTTATTTATTGTTGTTTATTCACCGTATACACTACTCCATACATTTAACCACAAAAATCCCCTAAAAAAGAATTTTGTTCTTGAATCACTCACCCCATCACGCTTCAGATGGCAAAAGATAGGTTGATATAAGAGAATAAACTTAAGCAACAAACTAAAGATAATTAAACAATAGGAGCAAAACACGAGCACATGTTTAGGTGCGAGGGCATTTGCATTGCTAAGATAAAGTGGGCAGTTTAAGTTCAGTGGCGTTTGGTTCTGGGCATACAAGGTTGCAGCAATCCAAGTTGAGGGTATGCTTAATCTTCACCATGTATGGATTCAAAGAAAACGAGTAGTCTTGAATTCCTTGACATTTGCTTGAAGTTAGGTGATTTTTTTGGTCAAGATGGATGAGAGGACTTGGATAGTGCCAATGCCTTACGATGTTTGCGTTTTTCTGGTTCACAGTCCTTATCAAGTTTTTCTTCGAGCTTTGCCACAATTTTATCATGGTCTCTATAACCATTAGGGACGTCTTTTCCTCGGTTATTAATCCATCATTCTAGTGTCATTTTGAGCATAATTTAGTCCAAGGTTTTCTTCCCAATTTCCACATTTGGCATGACAATTGGTGGTACTTCAAAGTAGTCAATCTTGAGATGCTTGAAGATGTGTGTGACCAAAGCACCATAGGGTAGTTTCCTGATCTTTTTCTTGGCCATGCGATACATGTAGATAAAGATCATGTGGGGGAAGGAAAACGCTTCCCAATTTCCAAATTTGGCATGACAATTGGTGGTACTTCAAAGTAGTCAATCTTGAGATGCTTGAAGATTTGTGTGACCAAAGCACCATAGGGTAGTTTCCTTATCTTTTTCTTGGCCATGCGATAGATGTAGATAAAGATCATGTGGGGGAAGGAAAACTCAACAAACTTGTTCAGAAAGGCTCAGATGACTCTTACCTCATAACGAGAGACGTTGTTCATAGAAGGTATTTTTGGATGGAGACAAAGAGCGAGGATCTTTTGAATGAAATTCATTTTGAGAGGGAGGAGGGTTAGTGGTACAATTTCCCTAGAACCGCGAGAGAAATTTGGAGTTTCTAAAACAAAGTTGTAGGCCTCATTAGGTTCTACTAGAATGCATTTGAAAACATTGTATTCAGTTTTGATGATTTCAACCAGTTCATCCAATGTCCCTCCATAGTTGTGTCCTGAAATGTGAAAAGAAATCAGTCTCTATTTGGAAAGTGTAGGTTTGAGTAAAACATTGCCATTAAGGTAGGGTGAACATCCTTTTTCATTGAACTGAAGAATTTGAGGCGAAGTGCTTCAAAAAGCTTGGAGAGAAAAATTCCATGATTTTCTAAAAACTCAAATCAACATAACGATGATGAATAATTCATTGATTTAGAAAGCATGCTCAGCAAGTTCATGTTCCCGTGAGAGAAACTAATCGGATTTAAAATATTCATCATTTCAAAACTAGTCGTCGTCATCTTCGGGGCTTCTTTAGTTTCTTTTGTGGCTTCACTTCCTTTGGGCTGTGAAATGATTGGTTCAAAAATGACTTCTACCTCTTCGATAACTTGTTTGATTTTGTCCTTGGGAACAGCAAGTTCAAAGGTGCTTTCCTTTTTGGTTGAGGATTTTTAAGGTAAGGGTTGAAAGTGATGAGAGGGCTGAGCAGCTGAATGTGATGGTTCAATACCTGATTTTTCTTGAGTTGTTGATTCATGTTCAATTTGTAGGGCTTTCAAACCTGTGGCCTCAAGCTTTAAGATTATCTTTAGTTATGATCCATTGGTTTCCATGAGAACGGCTAAGCCATAGGTTTCCAATACATCACCTATATCTTTTTCTACTGGCAACAGTCATTCTGGAGTTTTTCTTAACAGCGTTCCTTTGTTTGTTGTTGTGAGCAGTGGGATGCTAATAGTAGTTGAGCCACACTTTGACTTTCAGTGGCCTCAAAGGATTCTTCCGACTGGGTGACCTTCTCTTTAGAGGTTTTAGACATTTGGCCAATGGTATGGGGAGGATTTCCTTGTGACCTTAGAAGTAGGGCGAGCTTTGGGTGCCACGGTTCTTGAGCGTAGAGGAAGTGTGTGTAGAAAGAGAAAGAACTTTGAATAGATGATGTAGGAAATAATATGAGAAAGAGAGAGAGAGAGAGAGAGAGAGAGAGAGAGAGAGAGAGTTAGTCATTGTCTTTCAACAATAACTTTCTTATCCATAATTATTTTTTGCGTTCAAATTTTATCGATTAAACATGCAGTAAAATGAGCTTTCGGTGCCATGGTTCTTGAGCGTTGAGGAAGTGTGTGTAGAAAGAGCAAGAGCTTTGAGTAGATGATGTAGGAAATAATATGAGAGAGAGAGAGAGAATGATCAATGTGAATACTAATTCTTTATAAATAAGATAGTGTATTTCGCGTAGAGAGAGTTAGTCATTGTCTTTCAACAATAACTTTCTTATAGGTAATTATTTTTTGCATTCAAATTTTATCGATTAAACATGCAGTAAAATTACGCCTATAAATTCTGTTGAAAGAAACGTAACAATCCTAGATAGAGTGTATAGGTAGTCAAAACGGTAACAAATGTAATATTGTAACGAGAACTTTTTTGAAATAAGATAACAGGTTCATACTTGAAGTTTCTATTGTACCCGATGTTTTTGATAGAATTCAAATATTACCTAAATAATATTATTCCATAGCATTGCACATTCCTAGTTCACTACTAATGTATTCGGAGGCAGGTTTATCAAGCGGTTTGGTGAAAACATCTACTGGCCGCGTAGGATTGGATTCTTGATGAGATTTATAGCACTAATGTTATCATATGTAATACGAATACATTCCCTCTCTTCTTCATCCAAATAAGTTGTGCACAACAACTTCCGAGAGCAATATATTAGGCTTCAGTGGTTGAAACAACGACTGAGTTTGTTTTCTTAAGAGCTAAGAAATCAGCATATTGTCTAACATTTGGTAAACACCTATTGTACTCTTTCGATCTACTTTCCAACTTGAAAAGTTAGCATTCGAGTATCCAAGCAAACATAAAGTCTATATTTTTGAGTAGATCCAATGTATTAATTAATTCGTTTAACAGCTGATAAGTGCGAGATAAAACATCAGGTCTAGATGCTGTTAGGTATAGTAATGATCGCATCATACTTCTATACAGCTTGGAATTGACATACTTACCTTTCTCATCTTTATCTAGCTTGATAAAACATGGCATGGAGTGTCTCGATTTTCTTCCATCCTTCAAGATCAAATTTCTTTACTCTTTTTTTAATATACTTCTCTTAATGTATAAAGATTCCTTCAGAAGTTTGATTGATTTGAAGTTTGAGAAAGAATTTTGGTTCTTCGATCAAGCTCAGCTTGAACTCACTTTTCATCATAATTGAAAAGTCCTTGTACAGTACATTGTCAATGGCTCCAACAATTATATCATCAACATATATTTGAACAATGAGTGAGTCTTTACCTTTTCTTTTGATAAAGAGAGTAGTGTCTACCTTACCCTTTTCAAACTTATGTTTTTCACATATCTCCAATTTAGCACATAGTTTTTGTTTTCTCAAGACATTGAAGACCTATTTTAAATAAGAGATATGCTCCTCCTCATTCCTGTTATAAACAAGAATATTGTCGAAATAAACAACGACAAATCGACCAATAAAGAAACGTAGAACCTCGTTCATAAGTCTCATGAAGGTACTCGAAGCATTAGATGATCCGAATGGCATAACCAATCACTAATAATGGCCTCCCTTGGTTTTGAAAGCTGTCTTGCATTCTGATTTGATGATAATCACTTCGCAAATCTATCTTGGAAAACACAGAAGAACCATATAAGTCATCAAGCATATCATGAAGTCTAGGTATAGGGTACCTGTACTTAATGGTGATTTTGTTGATGGCCCGGCTATCAACACACATTCGATATGTACCTTTAGAGCCAGAACAGAACAAGGACTCATGCTTTCTCAAACATATCCTTTGGCCATAAGTTCATTAACTTTGTGTTTACAACTCCTTTGTTTCCTCTAGATTGCATCGATAAGCTGGCTTGTTTGGTAGTGGAGCACCAGGGATCAAATCAATTTGATGCTCAAATACCTCTTATGGCAGATAATCCAAGTGAGAAATCCTCTGGGAACACGGTTGCAAATTCTTTCAACAAGCAATGCATTTTTGGATGTATGGGTCGCTCTATCTCTCTCTTTTTTCTCAACCACAAGCAAAGCAAATACAATCTTTTGTTCGCTAACGGCTCTCTCAACCCATGTCTCACTTAAGAATAGATTTTCCTTACAAGTGTTTCCCTCCCTAGGTTGATTATTATGTATCGAAGCAGGAATCAAGGGTAAAAGAGTAATGTATTTTTGTTCATTATGAAAAGAGTATTTATATCAAATTGCCACGATCTACCCAATAACAAGTGGCATGCCTCCATAGGAATCACATCACATACAACCTCATCTCATTAGTTCTTCCCAATTGAAATGGATATAAGAACGCGTTTGGTTACCTTGAGTTCATTCCCTTGATTGAGCCATTGAAGCTTGTATGGTTGAGGATGTATCGTTGTTGGAAGCTTTGGCTTGTTGACAAGAGTTGTCGAAGCAACATTGATGTAGCTCCCACCATCAATAGTCTCCGAATACACCTTTTTATTAATAGTGCAACAGGTATGAAATGTATTCTCCCTTTGCTCTCTATCAGGAGAAGCAATGCTCTTCAGATAAGCAACAGCTCGCCATCATCGGCTTTCTCCACAACTTCTTCTTCCCCATCAGATTTAACAATATTTCGTTCTTGATTGCTCTCAACCTCTTGAAGCGCCAAATTGATCTCCTGAATTTCTTGAAGAGTCATAACTCTCTGATTTGGACAATTTGCTTGTAAATCCCCAAAACCATGGTACTAAAAGCATTTCCTTGCATACCCTTCAAACTTCTTTTGGACTTCTATGGAAGGCTCTGCAATTTTTCCCTTCCCTTTTGTCTTTTGTCAACGTACTCTTGCCCTTGCTTAAGGAAGCACCCTTAAGGTTGAAGTTCAACCATATCCGCAATTTCTCAATTCATGCTGCAAAGGAAACAAGCGATGGTTTGCTTAGGAACTTTTGGAACTTCACACCTCATTTTGAGTTTTTCAAACTCACAAATGTATTCTTCAACACTCATCTCTTGTTCTCTTAGGGAATTCAGTTTGAGGAATAGATCTTGCTTAGAGTTGTCAAGCAAGAACCTCTTCTTCATCAACTTCTTGAGTTTTTCCCAAAACTTGATTCAGCCTTTTCCATCCCTTGCTTGTTGATGCTTTAGATTCTCCCACTATGGAGAAGCATATTTTGTCAGCTTTAGGACAACAACATTACATTTTTTTTCATTCGAAAAGGACTTGAAGTCAAAAAATTCGTTCAGCTGTGTAGCCAATCCACAAAGTCGTCAGGGCATCTACTTTAATATCTCTTTAATTCTCCTGATGTCTCCCTCTTCATCTTCGAATTTGAGATTCATAATCTCTAGAGTGCAGAATTGTTCAGTTGTCTTTAGTGGAATCAGAATTGCCATTAGAATTTTGACGAGATTCAGAATCATCACGCCCAACGCTAGTCATTGCGACGCCTTGATGGCTGTCTATGTCTCGCGACATTCTCTAGAAGATTGAGGACTCGCTCCATTTGTTGCTGAAGATTTTGGATTGCTCGATCTCGCCTTTCGTTGTGTGCTTGCTCCAAATTCAAGCCTCTTGGAACTTGATCATCCGTTAGAATAAAGAATGGAATCACTCAAATGAGTTGAACCTTGAGCTTTGATACCAATCTTTTGATGTGTGATGGTGTGAGTGATTCTAGAACATAATTTTTTTTGTTCTTTTGGGATTTTTTTGGTTATGTGTATGGGGTAGTGTATACGGGGATGAAACAAATGGGATTAAGAAAAGATAGGACGATCTCCTCCCAAGGTATAAAGGCCATGCCACCAACCAAAGAAGAGGATTAAGATCTACGAAGTTCACCACCAAGGCCTAAAGCTTCCACCAGCCAAGGGTAAAGGACTTCAAGATAGGAGAAGCTCACCACCAAAACCTAAAGATTCCACCAGCCAAGGATACAGGGCTTTTTTGGCTCACCAGCAATGAGTGATCTACACTCCAAGGATAAAGAGACTAAAAGGTATCCACTCTCCAAGTAGTTCACTCAATCAGAGGAATTCTCTCAATTTTCATTCATCAAATTCATATGTCCCATACATTCAATAGTTAAGAAATGTACAAAACTAGACTTTATTGACCTAGATACTTAAGAAATGTATTTATTAGTATGGGAACTTGCATTTTTTATCCTTTGGCCTTCTGCCTTCTTGATCCTTTCGCCTTCCATATTCTTGAACTGGATTTTTGAATCTTTAGCCTTCCCTATTCTTGAACCTTTAGACTTCTGTATTCTTGAATTGCATTCTTGAAGCTTTAGCCTTCCAAATTTCGTGCTCATTCCTTGACCAGAAAATAATCCTCTTGAAATTTCATCAATTAATCATGCAAGACGTCTAAAATGGCATTGCATTGATAGTTATTGATATACCATAAAGTTCCAATATGTAATTAACATTATTCACTCAAAATGATCTATCGAAGCACATAATGCCCAATTTCTTTCTTGGCTTGGATAATCATCAATGGTTTTGAGTTGGTTGATGGAGCTACGTTGGATGCTCTTGCATTAGGTATAGTATAAAATTATAAAAGCAAGCATAAGTTGATAATAGACGTATAGCTTCTAATCTAATAGCATGAGCATAAGTTTCGTCAAAATCAATACCTTCTTTTTGTAGGTATCCTTAGCAACTAGTCTTGCCTTGCTGCGTACAACATTACTCGCTTCATTAAGTTTGTTTCGAAATACCCATTTAGTTCCTATTACTGTTTCATCCTTGGGTCTCGTAATTACTTCCCACACATCATTGTCTTTGAATTGTTGTAATTTCTCTTACATAACTTCAATCTAGTTTTCATCCATGAGGGCATTTTCCACTTCCTTAGGCTCAAATAGGGATATAGAGAGCCAATGAATTTAACACACTCTTGAGAGACAATTTAGTTTTGATTTCTTCATGCACCTTTTCTATAATCTGTCATGTATGATGCTCAGACTTGAATCTCTAATCCTTGGAAGATTGTCCTTAATTTGAAAAGTCAGTTAATGGTTGCGGTTGTTGTTGTTTGTTTTTTAGCGACTGATGTGGATATATGCAAGACGTCTTTGTAGTCATTAGTTTGCGCTTCTTTTTTATCATCCTTGAGCTTCACATTTATAGATCGTTCTCATACCTTTTGGATCTTTGTGAATACTCGATAGGCCCTACTTGTAGGCCCTACTTCAATTGTTTGTGTTCTTGAGAATCAAACATTTGCATCCATATACATGGATGAAATGCAGAGTAGGCTTTCCTCCTTTAAAGATTTCATACATAGTCTTTTCTACCATAGGTCTCAACAATACTCTATAGAGTTGTAGCATGCGGTGGCAACAGCTTTAGCCTAGAAATAAGTAGTTACACCACTTTTGATCATCATGGTTCTAGCCATTTCTTGTAGTGATCAATTTCTTCTTTCCACTACCCCATTTTGTTGAGGAGTGTAAGCAATTGAGAAGTCCAAATAGGTCCATGTGTAATAGCTATAGATATTTGTTAGTTGCAATAGCTTTTGTAGAATTAAAGGAATTTCTTGCCCGGTTTCCCAATATGCATGCATTACAGAAGTTGATGCGTGATGGGGTGAGTGATTCTAGAATGGATTTTTCATAGGGGATTTTTGTGGTTAAGTGTATGGAGTAGTGTATACGAGGAAGAAACGAAAAGAAATACGAAAAGATAAAACGATCTCCTCCCAAGGTATAAAGGCAGCGCCACCAACCAAGGATGAGGATCGAGATCTACGAAGTTCACCACCAAGGCCTAAAGCTTCCACCAGCCAAGGATAAAGGACTTCGGGATAGGAGAAGCTCACCACCAAGGCCTAAAGATTCCACCAGCCAAGGATAAAGGGCTTCTTGGCTCACCACCAAGGAGTGATCTACGCTCCAAGGATAAAGAAACCGAAAGGAGTTCACTCAAGTTGAGGAATTCTCACCATTCTCATTCATGAAATTCGTATCAGATTGTTTTTATACCTTGGCGCTTCCACGTATACACTACTCCATACACTTAACCACAAAAATCCCCTCTGAAAAATCCGTTCTAGAATCACTCAACCCATCACGCATCAGAAGTTGCATTTGTTGTAGTTGATTTTTGGTAAACCATGAACTAGATCTCTAAAGGATATCTTTTGATCTCTTGAAGTTGATATCAAGCAAGTAGATATTATTCATACCTGTTCCAAATGAAAGTTTGTGATTTGTCCTTGCTAATGCTAGCGCACCTACCTTTTCCGAATTTTTTTTTATATCCTTTGTCGAGGAGTTAGCTAATACTTAAGCCCTTGGACGTGTGAGACATCTTCAATTCCCAAACTGATCTTCCTTTGTCCTTTTCTCCAAACATGATTGTTCCTCCATCTATGCTCATGAGCATTACAAACTTACTCCAATCATGTGTCTGGAACACCTGCTGTCCAAGTACCACTTGTTTTTCTTCAATATTACTTGAAATCAACAATAATCTCATCTTTTCTTTGGTACCGACAATAATCAACAATATTGCTTGGGTCCCTGTGGTTATTCTTGATTCAAGGGTAAGAGACTAGCTAATTTTCCTGAATTTCTTTTGCTATTTTAGACAGTCCATTTTGAAATGACCATGTCCTTCACAGTTTGAGCACTTACAAAATTTCTTGCCAATCACTCTACTGAAATGTTTATCCAAGTGAGACTTGTAATAGTGCACAGGAGATCTATGTCTTAATCTACATAGGAGGTATGTGTTTTAATCTATCTTTTGTATTTGGAAAAGGATTCGTCTCATTTTCAATTCGTTCATGTCCTAATTAACTCTTGTTGTAGAGAAGAATTTGAATGGAGAGAATGGGTTGTAAAGTTTTTTAGCCAAGAGAAAATATGGTGTTGACTTTTGAAATTTCATTCTTGACACTTACTTTCAACCTGCAGGAGTTTTACCTAATTTATTTGAAGGTCAAGCTCTTTCTTGAGATTGTTAATGAGTCTTGCCAATAAGGTTTTTGGCAATAAGATCATGAACTTCATTTTTTAAAGTAGAAATTTTTTTTGAAGCCTTCTAGTACTCAAACATTTCTTTTGAAAAATCATGGAATTTATCATAAGATAGTTCATAATATTTGAACTCATCTTCTTTTAGTTCTAAGTTAGCCATGAGACAAAAGATTTGCTTCTTCTTCATCACTTGACTCACAGTTGGTGTCACTCCATATTTCAGCTTTCAGCATCTTTTTCTTCTTTTCGAATTTTCCTGTTCCTTTTCTTGATGGGTGGACATTCTGGTTTTTAAATTCCTTGGTTTCTTGTATTCATAACACACCACCATATCCTTACCTTTGGATTCTTCTTTGTTCTATAAAGCATATAACCATTGGAGAGCCTTCATTAAGCTGCTATCCAAGGAAGATACTGCCCATATAGTTTCTTTCCTTGAACCTCTAAAGTTAACCAAAAATAGCTACTGCTATTGTCTTCTCATTGCAATCTCTGACTAATTTGTCAGACAACCTAACTACTTGGCTGACTCAAATGACATCATCTAATGTGCTTAGTTGCTATATAGACATCATCACTAGCAAATCTTTTAGGTTGATTAGTGCTGCTTGTTATAATAGGACATTTGCGAACTTTTTTCCAATGGATCACACCATGGATGTTGCATTGTCATCTAGTCCAAACATCTGCAGATAATATAGTAAATAATATACTAAGGATAATTTAAGCATTATCAAAATCACTTAGATGGTGATGGTGCACAATACAAGAGGTGTTTAGATTTAGTATTAAGAGCTATTACTTCCTGTCCATCTTGTCAAGTAGGATCTTGTGCAAGAGCTGGTACATTTGTGCCATTAGCAACTACATCCCACATATCCAGGTTCGTGACTTTGATGTATGACTTCATTCTTTACTTCCAATAACCATAGTTTCTTCCGTCAAAGTATGGTGGCTTATAGGGATCTTAAGCAATATTAGTAAAGAAGGTTCTAAGGCTAGCCATATAAAGGATCCTTATAGTCATAAGAAATGCACTTCAAGTAGCGAGTAATAGAGCTCCAATAATAATTGTTAGGGTTAACTATACAACCTAGATGGTATTGAATACGTTGTTTTTGAACTTTGATGATCTTTTGTGGAAATTAACCGATCATAAGAAAAAA
The DNA here is from genome assembly GCA_017140615.1 of Eucalyptus cladocalyx. Classification (NCBI taxonomy): domain Eukaryota; kingdom Viridiplantae; phylum Streptophyta; class Magnoliopsida; order Myrtales; family Myrtaceae; genus Eucalyptus; species Eucalyptus cladocalyx. The sequence goes on from CM029519.1 coordinate 1,763,341, forward strand.
TCAGCTCAACCTAATGTATGTAAAAATGATGTAAATAGGGGGACATAGAGAGTTATAATGGTTTAGCTTTATCCACAATTTTGCATCCACTCTTCAGACCAATAGCCTCAAGACGGGGTGGATTCCACCAACAATCTAATTGGAAAGTTACAAATCACTAGCATTCATCCTTTACACGATAGATATCACTATCTGGACTCAGTTGCCACTTTTACAATTGTACACTTAATCTTTAGCATAATTGCCAAACAAATTGAATATCAAAACAATACGACAAAGAGCTTATAACTAGGAACAACAATAGGTAAGTTACTTGATCTTGCATATATGTTGCACACTCTCTTGATTTTTTGTGGTCGTCACTTTTATACTCTTCCTCAATCCATGCATTGAAAATGAATTAGAAAAGCATACAACCATTGGAGAGTTTTCGTTAAGCTGCCGTCAAAGGAAGGTATTGCCCACACAATTTCTTTCCTAAAACCTCTCAATTTAACCAAAGATATCTACTATTGCTGTCTTCTCATCGCAGCCTCTGACTGATTTGTTAGACAACCTAGCTACTCTGATACATGCTTTATCTTGAATATGCTGTGATGCGGGAGCATTTTATGTAGCTCTATCGACCAACTCAGAACTGTCGATGCTTATCCAAGCCAATAAAGAAATTAGGCATAATGTGCTTCGATGGATCATTTTGAAAGAATAATGTTAATTGCATATTGGTACTTTGTGGTATATCGATAACTATCAATTGGATTATGTTTTGGTCAAGGGATAAGCACGAATTTTGGGAAGGCTAAAGGTTCACGAATGCGGTTCAGGAATATGGAAAGCCAAAGGTTCAAGAATACGGAAAGCTAAAAGGTTCAAGAATGTGGAAGGCTAAAGATTAAAGGCATTTATTTCCCCTGTTAATAAAGGCTTTTCTTAAGTTCCTAGGTGTCTTTATTTTTATGTAGCTCAAGAGTCGAAGGTTTAAGTTCCTAGGTCATTAAAGTCTATTTTTAATATTTCCTAAGGCTAAATCCACCTATAAAAAGGGGAAAACTATCCAATGTATGAGAGATACGAATTTGATCAATGAAATGGTGAGATTTCCTCTGCTTGTGATGCGTGATGGGTTGAGTGATTCAAGAACAGAGATTTTTTCAGAGGGGATTTTTGTGGTTAAGTGTATGGAGTAGTGTATACGGGGAAGAAATGGAAAGAAATAAGAACAGATAAAAACAATCTCCTTCCAAGGTATAAAGGCAGTGCCACCAACCAAGGATGAGGATCGAGATCTACGAAGTTCACCACCACGGCCTAAAGCTTCCACCAGCCAAGGATAAAGGACTTCGGGATAGGAGAAGCTCACCACCAAGGCCTAAAGATTCCACCAGCCAAGGATAAAGGGCTTCTTGGTTCACCACCAAGGAGTGATCTATGCTCCAAGGATAAAGAAACCGAAAGGAGTTATCCGCTCTTTTTCTCGACCACAAGCAAAGCAAAAACATTCTTTTGTTTGCTAATGACTCTCTCAACCCGTGTCTCACTCAAGAACAGATTTTCCTTACAAGTGTTTCCCTCCCCAGGTTGTATCGAATAAGGGTCAATGGTAAAAGAGTAATGCATTTTTGTTCCTTCTGAAAAGAGTATGTGTTTTTCCGACCGTCATGCATAGCATTTATATCAAATTGCCACGGTCTACCCAATAACAAGTGGCATGCCTCCATTGGAATCACATCACATACAACCTCATCTCGATAGTTCTTCCCAATCGAAAATGATATAAGAACACGTTTGGTTACCTTGAGTTCATTCCCTTGATTGAGCCATTGGAGCTTGTATGGTTGAGGATGTTTCGTTGTTGGAAGCTTCAACTTGTCGACAAGAGTTGTCGAAGCAACATTGGTGCAGCTCCCACCATCGATGATCACCGAACACACCTTTCCATTAATAGTGCAACGCGTGTGAAATATATTCTCCCTTTGCTCTTTATTAGGAGAAACTTGAACATGCAATGCTTTCTCCACAACTTCTTCTTCCCGATCAGATTCGGAAATATTTTGGTCTTCATTATCATCGGCGTCTTGAAGCGCCGAATTGATCTCCTCAATTTCTTGAAGAGTCATAACTCTCCGATTTGGACAATTTGCTTGTAAATGCCCAAAGCCATGGCACTTAAAGCATTTCCTTGCATCACCTTCAAACTTCTTTTGGACTTCTTTGGAAGGCTCTGCATTCTTCCCTTGCCTCTGTCTTTTATCGACGAACTCTCGCCCTTGCTTGAGGAAGCACCCTTAAAATAGGTTGTCGCCTTTGTTGAGGTTCTGGAGGAAAACCTCTTGCTCTTCAATTGTTTTTCCACTTTTATGGCTAACTTGCATACGTCTTCAAAGGACCAATACGGTTGAAGTTCAACCATATCAGCAATTTCTCGATTCATGCCGCCAAGAAAACGAGCGATGGTTTGCTCGGGAACTTCTGGAACTTCACTCCTCATTTTGAGTTGTTCAAACTCACGAATGTATTCTTCAACGCTCATCCCATGTTGTCTTAGGGAGTTCAGTTTGAGGAAGAGATCTTGCTTATAGTTGTCGGGCAAGAACCTCTTCTTCATCAACTTCTTGAGTTTTTCCCAAGACTTGATTCGGCCTTTTCCTTCCCTTGCTCGTTGATGCTTTAGATTATCCCACCATAGAGAAGCATATTTGGTCAACCTTAGGATAGCAACCTTACATTTCTTCTCATCCGAATAGGATTTGAATTCAAAAATTCGTTCGGTTTTGTGTAGCCAATCTACAAAGTCGTTGGGATTAAGATTACCGTCAAACTCGGGGACCTCCACTTTAATATCTCTTTCATCCTCCTTATGCCTCCCTCTCCGTCTTCGTCTTCGAATTGGAGATTCAGAATCACTAGAGTGCAAAATTGTTCGGTTGTCTCCAAGTGGACTCGGAATCGACATCAGAATTTTGACGAGATTCAGTAATCGTCACGTCACGCCGATGCCGTTCATTGGGACGCCTTGCTGGTTGTCCTTCTCTCGTCGGATTCTCTAGAAGATTGAGGACTCGCTCCATTTGTTGTTGAAGATTTTGGATTGCACGATCTCGCCTTTCGTTGTGCGCTTGCTCCAAAGTCAAGCCTCTAGGAACTTGTTCATCCATCAGGAATTTGTAACAAAAGAAAGAAAGGAATCACTCAAATGAGTTGAACCTTGAGCTCTGATACCAATATTTTGATGCGTGATGGGTCGAGTGATTCAAGAACAGAGATTTTTTCAGAGGGGATTTTTGTGGTTAAGTGTATGGAGTAGTGTATACGGGGAAGAAATGGAAAGGAATAAGAACAGATAAAAACAATCTCCTTCCAAGGTATAAAGGCAGCGCCACCAACCAAGGATGAGGATCGAGATCTACGAGGTTCACCACCACGGCCTAAAGCTTCCACCAGCCAAGGATAAAGGACTTCGGGATAGGAGAAGCTCACCACCAAGGCCTAAAGATTCCACCAGCCAAGGATAAAGGGCTTCTTGGTTCACCACCAAGGAGTGATCTATGCTCCAAGGATAAAGAAACCGAAAGGAATTATCCGCTCTCCAAAGGAATTCACTCAAGTTGAGGAAATCTCACAATTCTCATTCATAAAATTCGTCTCCCTTACATTGGATAGTTTTCCCCTCTTTATAGGAGGGTTTTAGTGTTAATGCATATTAAAAACGGACCTTAATAGCCTAGAAACTGACACCTTAATACATATTAAAAACAAACCTTAATAGCCTAGAATCTGACACCTTAATACATATTAAAAACAGACCTTAATAGCCTAGAAACCGAAACCTTCGACTCTTGGGCTGCATAACAATAAAGACACATAATAACTTAATAAAAGCCTTTATTAACACGGGAATTAAATGCCTTTAATCTTCGGCCTTCTGCATTCTTGAACCTTCAAATTCGAGCTCCTCCCTTGACCAGAAAATAATCCTTCGAAACTTCATCAACTGGTCATTCAAGACATTTAGAATGGCCTCCCATTGAAAGTTATCGATATACCATGAAGTACCGATAAATAATTGACATTATTCATTGAAAATAATCCAACAAAGCACATAATGTCCAATTTCTCTCTTGGCTTGGATAAACATTGATGGTTCCGAGTTGTTGGATGGAGCTTCATTGGATGCTCCCGCATCAGCTTGAGTGAACTCCTTCAGAGAGTGGATAACTCCTTTCGGTTTCTTTATCCTTGGAGCATAGATCATTCCTATGTGGTGAGCCAAAAAGCCATTTATCCTTGGAGCATAGATTACTCCTAGGTGGTGAGCCAAAAAGCCCTTTATCCTTGGCTGGTGAAATCTTTAGGCCTTGGTGGTGAGCTTCTCCTATCCTGAAGTCCTTTATCCTTGGCTAGTGGAAGCTTTAGGCCTTTGTGGTGAACTTCGTAGATCTTGATCCTCATCCTCGGTTGGTGGCGTGGCCTTTATACCTTGAAAGGAGATCGTTCTATCTTTTCTTATTCCCCTTTGTTTCTTCACCGTATACACTACTCCATACACTTAACCACAAAATTCCCCTTTGAAAAATTTCTGTTCTGAATCACTCACCTCATCACGCATCATGCTGCCGTGCGAATCCAAATCTTTCAATGGCTACTTATCCCACTCAAATGACATCATCCGATGTACTTGGTTGCTATATCACTATTGACTCGATCTTTTTATTTCTTTGCCATAAGCGTCAACACTAGTTGATCTTTTAGGTTGATTAGTGTTGCTTGTTAGAATAGAACATTTGTAAACTTCTTTCCAATGGATCACACCATGGTTGTTGCATGGTCATTTACTATTTAGTCCAAACATCTGCATATAATATAGTAAATAGTATACTATGGATAATTTAAGCATTATAAAAATCACTTGAAGTTGTTTTTTACAATGGTTTGCTGCAATGCCGGACTTCCCTTACTCCACAAGAAGAAATTTTATCAAACTTAGTTGGTGATGGTGCAGAATACAGAAGGTGTTTAGCTTTAGTATTAAGAGCAGCTCTTTTTCGAGCTTCTTTTGTGTTGTTGATAGCTATTACTTCTTGTCCATCTTGTCAAGTAGGATCTTGTGCCATTAGCAACAACATCCCACATATCCAGGTTTGTGACTTTGATGTATGACTTCATTCTTTACTTCCAGTAACCATAGTTGCTTCCATCAAGTATGGTGGTTTATTGGGAGCTTAAGCATTATTAGTAAAGGAGTCGCCAAGGTTTGCCATATAATGGATCCTTATACTCATAAAATATGCACTTCAAGTAGCGAGTAATAGAGCTCCAATACTAATTGTTAGGGTTAACTACATACAACCTAGATGGTGTTGAATAGATTGTTTTTGAACTTTCATGACCTTTTGTGGAAATTAACTGATCATGAGAAAAAATCAACTCCACCTAATGTTTACAAAAGTACTAACTAGCTATATGCTCATGTATGTAGAAATGATGTAAATAGGGGGACATAGAGAGTTATAATGGTTTAGCTTTATCCATAAGTCTACATCCACTCTTCAAACCAATAGCCTTAAGACGAGCTCGATTCCACGAACAAACTATTTGGAAAGTTACAAATTGCTAGCATTCATCCTTTACACAATAGATACCACTATCTACACTTAGCTGACGCTTTTACACTAGCACACTTAATCCTTAGCGTAATTGCCAAACTTGAATAGCAAAACAATACAACAAATAGCTTATACCTAAGAACAACAGTAGGTAAGCTACTTGATCTTGCATATATGTTGCACACTCTCTTGAGTTTTTGTGGTCGTCACTTTTATACTCTTCTTCAATCCATCCGTTGAAAGTGAATTAGAAAAGCATATAACCACTGGAGAGTTTTCGTTAAGCTGCTATCTAAGGAAGGTACTGCCCATACGATATCTTTCCTTGAACCTGTCAAGTTAACAACCAAATAGCTACTGCTGTTGTCTTCTCATTGCAGCCTCTGGCAAGCACTATAAGTTGTAAATAGTGATCGTTTAAGTGCTAAGTTTTTCTGAAAGTAATCATATAAGTGTTAATCGTTGTTAAAAGTTATCACTCATACTGCACAAGTTTTTGAAATAATGAATATGTCGGTTTTAGATTTGTTTTACTTAGCTTCCACCAATTGTGGTACATTTTGCTGCACTAGTTAGGTTACTGGTGCATATTGTTCTTGCATCTACCCATATAAGTATTGGTGCAACAAGATGCACTAGCACTTAGAATGACACTAGAGCTGTGCTAATGCATCTTCTTCTTGGACCAGCACTTGTATGTGCTAGTGCAAGAACATGTAGCACCCATAATTGCACCAAGATGTGTTAGTGCATTTTGTTCTTACACTAGCACATACAACCAGTACTCACAAATTCGCTAGCACCCACAACTTCAACAGTAGCAATATATGAACGCATTACTTCCAAAAATAACATCAACCTAATAACAACATTGCACTAGCAGCAAAAAATTTATATAGCATAACAACCCCATTCAAATCACCAGCCGAAACCAAGGTAAGAGAAAATAACAAAAATATTGTTGGCATTGACATTGATTGATTCTTTACAAAGAAAAAAAATGTTTGACTTCACTTCTAATCACTCAAGGCTCCCCTCCCACCTAATATTTCAAAGCCAACATATACAAAAATAATAGCGGCAACCCCCATCAATGAAGATACAATGTCCAGCACCTTTCTAAAGAAAAAGACATAAAAAAGATACCGTGTCCAACATCCTCCAATCAGTCAATATTCACAACACCGCCACCTTAATTTTCTTTTATAGCTTTGAATTGATTCATAATCTAGGAGCTCTTTTGAGCTGGACGTACAAGCTCTTTAACTGGCCTTTCTATCACCTTATTCTTAGTAGTAGCTATTTTTTTTCCAGCACGTGTCATGTGTTTGTTCGTAGGAAGAAATGAAAAGGAATAAGAAAAGATAGAGCGATCTCCTTCTAAGGTATAAATGCCATGCCACCAACCAAAGAAGAGGATCGAGATCTACGAAGTTCACCACCAAGGCCTAAAGCTTCCACCAGCCAAGGCTAAAGCACTTCAGGATAGGAGAAGCTCACCACCAAGGCCTAAATATTCCACCAGCTAAGGATAAAGGGCTTCTTGGCTCACCACCAAGGGGTGATCTACGCTCCAAGGATAAAGACACTGAAAGGAGTTATCCACTCTCCGAAGGAGTTCACTCAAGTAGAGGAAATCTCACCATTTTCATTCATAAAATTCGTATCTCCTACATTGAATAGTTTTCCCCTATTTATAGGAGGATTTTAGCCTTAGGAAATATTAAAAGCAAACTTTAATGACCTAGGAACTTAAACATTCAACTCTTGAGCTACATAAAAATAAAGACACCTTGGAACTTAAGAAAAGCCTTTATTAACACGGGAACTAAATGCCTTTAATCTTTGGCCTTCCGCATTCTCGAACCTTTAGCTTTCCATATTCTTGAACCGCAATCGTGAACCTTTAGCCTTCCCAAAATTCGTGCTCCTCCCTTAACCAGAAAATAATCCTCTTGAAATTTAATCAATTGGTCATACAAGATATCTAAAATGGCCTCCCATGGATAGTTATCGATATACCACAAAGTACCAATAAGTAATTAACATCATTCATTCAAAATTATCCATTGAAAGACATAATGCCCAACTTCTTTATTGGCTTGTATAAGCATCGATGGCTTTGAGTAGGTCGATGGAGCTATGTTGGATGCCGCATCATCCTCCTCGGGTTTTTTGAGATTTTTCGTCAAATCTAAAAGGTTTTCATCCTCTAAGTAAGGAGAAAGGTCTCCCACGTTGAATGTTGTTAAAACTCAAAACTTTCCCGGATGGTGAATCTTGTAAGCATTGTCACCATCAGCTTTGGGCATGAGCTTGTTCTTTCGCCGAAATGGAAATCTCTCCTTTCTCAAGTGAAGCCATATCCATGAGAATTTTTTTCAAACGCAATATTTGTTTTTTATTTTCCACATCTCTTCTAGATTTCCTTTGCAAAAATGAATATTTTCCACCGATTTTATCACACACTGCCAAAGATTAAAATTTGCAATGTGACACCCCGAACCACCTAGGGTCGCCACAGGCACCTAGCGTTACACCTAATGGAACACTAGCCACATAAATCATAGACACATTATTTATTTTATTTTTTTGAAAACGGTCCCAGTGCGACTCGTTAGTGGAAGCAAAATATAATATCGCCATCTCTCCCTCCAACAACCATGATACAATTGCACACCACTAAATACCATAGAAAAGATAAAGCCATGCCACTTTTATTTACATATTTTCATGATGGATTTTTCGCGGGTCAATACAACAAAAGAAAGCCAAGATTCCCAGCTACACTTGGCCACATCCCAAAAAGATACTACGACCCCTAAAGTAATCACATGATGTCCTCCATCTAACAGCGGCGGCGACTCCCAAAAAGAAACTCCAGCTCTCTACCTCTCACACAACCATCACACCCATCCTGGTGCATCAGGCGGTGGCAGCGACAACATCCCACGCATCACTCCGTCTCGACGAACATGGACGGATATAAACTCCTGAATGACAGGGCCCCTAACCAGGCCCACGTCATACATCACTAAGGCGCGTACTCGAATAAAAGTCAGTCTAGCGGTGGGACAGTCGATCTCCACACACTCAACCTCTACATCTAAGGAATGCCGTAAAATACGCCCCACGTGACAGCAGGGAGCGGCATCTTGCTAATCTGAAATGTTGGTCCCTGAAGGGGTGAGTACAACCACTTAGCAGGTAAAGGAATCAAATAACCACTCAATGCATCATACAATACAATCACAACATCATACATGTCATTCATGCATCCAAGCATACTTACCTTGAAGCCATGCATATACCATCATACATCTTCATATACTCATCACAATCATATCACATTCATATCATCATGCCATAGGTGATCATCATCATGTCACACACATGTATCATCATGCCATGTTTGATCATCATCATATCACACACATAGCATCATGCCATAGGTGATCATCATCATGTCACACACATGTATCATCATGTCATAGGTGATCATCATCATATCATATCATATATGCATGTCATCATGCCATAGGTGATCATCATCATATCATATCATATATGCATGATTCAATTTCCACTTTTAACTTTCAATTCGATCACATCTCCCTTTCCTAGGATCAATAATTTCATCTCATATTTTATCACTCGCGCCCCATCCTGGCATCGCGAGATAAACCTCTGGCACACACCATTGAGCATCCGGTACCCCCACATTCCGAGCATTTCGCATCCCAACTGGCATCACGAGGCATCCCCTTGGGCAAAAACTTCTGAGGCTTCCGGCATTTACACTCCCTAGCCGGGCATCTCGTACCCTAACTGGCATCACAAGGCATCCCCCTAGACACAAACCTCCAGGGCTTCCGGCTCCCCCACTCTCCGGGCATCTCGAAACTCTCAAGGACTATTCGGCATTCAGCCATTTAAGGCCACCGGCATCCGGCACCCCCCATTCTGAGCATCCTGACACTCCCAAGGCATTATCATCCGCCACAGACAGTTTCCTTATTTATCATTATTCATGTTCACCAATTTCATGTCTCACTCAGCATGGCACATGATGCAATGGCAAACAAGATCACCTTCGTCCTTTGATTCATACATGCATCTCCAATCATCATCATACATGCAGCAAGACACAATCCTTCACAACAATACCATTCATGGAGTCCATACAATTTAGAATAGTCTATTTATCATGCCTTCTTGAAGTTTATGAAATTCCAGCTTGTACCATTTTAGAAAACATTTAAATTAATTATCCATATGATTCTCAAAAATCATGAAATCAAGACATGTGATAGACAAGTCAATAAGATAATAATTTCATGAAAACATATACCCAATAAAGTTCCACACAAGAAGATATAATTCTCACAAATACAGCATGCAATTTCAGATAGAAAAAGAATGTGCAGTTTTTGAAATAATTCGATTAAAATACCCAAAAGACCTCCGAAAATTATGAAATTTTACCAGGTTATAGTTAAGACACCAAAGTAGATTTTTTATGAAGACATCTAGGTCAGATTCGTTCTAGATAATTTTCTATAGACGTAAGAAGCTCCTGATTCTAGCACTGAAACGTCCAGTATAACTATCTCCGAAATATCGAGTTTTCACCCACTTATTCTTCTTTGTTTCCTCTGAAATTTGGATATGTTTCACTTCCATAGGTCCCCTAAAACTTTGATTAAGGGATCTAAGCCAAATTTCCAAAGAATAGTCACCATATGGGTCCATGAAGTCTCGGGTGTCCAGTACCACGTCTCCAGATTTACCGTCTTCAAGAGTAAGTCGATTCACTAGGCTAAACTTGTTCATTTTACTTCAAATTTGAGTATGTTAGTCTTTAAGATGTTCTCTACAAGTTTCATGCAGAAGTCGAAGAGAGATTCTTGATAAAAATCGACATGCAACCACAAATCTACCAAAAGGTCAGCAAAACTGTTCCAGATCTAGTGTCTTCGTAGGATGAGAGTTTGACCCCTTAAATCTCCACCATTTTGTACCAAATTTTAGTATGTTTTAGTTTAAGATGTTGGCTACAACTTTCATGAGGGAATCAAAGTCAAAATCGAACTCAAAACATGCATGCAAGCTCTCACAAGATTCTGGCTCAGGCGGTTCATGCGAAAACAGCAACATCACTCAAGAACAAGTTATTCTAGCTTCGGTTTCTCCCTCCTAATCACCCAAAATTCGACACTACTCCAAACATACATGCAACACACACATGCAAGAGTAGTAAGAGCATCCTAACTTGCCTCTAAACCGAGCTAGCAATGAGCACACGGCGGCAAACGGGCGGCGATGGGCGACTCCTCCTCCTCAGTTCCTCTCCTCTCGGCGCCCTCTCTCTCTCTCTCTCTCTCTCTCTCTCTCTGGCTTGGACGGAACCAACCGGCCACTCTCTCTCTCCTTCCCTTTTATTCCCCCAATTCTCCATCATTAGCAATCATCACATGCCTCCCTTGATGGCCAATGCATGAAGACCTCTTTGCCACTTGGCAAGGCCCATGCAATGGGCCGGCCACTCTCCTTCTTGGGCCTCACTTGGGCCGACGACAGCCCCTCCTTGGGCTTCTATCGGGCCGGCCAGCTTGGCCCACCAAAATCCACTCTTGGGCCTAAGGCCCAAACCTAAATAAAAATCAAAATTTTCCCATTTTATTCTTTCTTTTATAAATTTTAAATTTTAAATTCCACATGGCCAAAATCTTGTAACATTTTATTTATAGGAAATCTATGAGGTGCATAGCCAAGCATAGATTATTCTCATTAATTTATCCTATAATTCTAATTTCAAAAATTCAGGAACACAAGCAGATATATCACTTAGTCTTAAGAGAAAACTAATGGCTAAAGCATAAACCATAGGTAATTTCATTACCTAATTATGAGTTTTAATACACCTTAGAGCTTGACTTGAATTTTTGGGATGCCACATGCAATAGGATTTTTCTCAAATTTCAAATATTGCAAAGATGAGCTCGTATTATCTCCTCAAGAATACGGGCTTAGGCCAATTTGCTCTCTTCGTGGGCTTAGTCCAACTTGTCAATTTAAAGCTCAGAACCACAAATTCAAACCCATCTATCATCAATCAAATGCAAATAAAAAGATTACTCCTAAAACTATGTGCTATGCAACTTAATTCTAATATTTTTTCTTAGGGGTTAAAAATTAATCCCTAATTTTTTAATGTGATAAACAATTGATTGAGTTGCCAAAATTTAGGTGTCAACAGTGTCTGAACTAGAGACCCGACATTTGTGGGGCTCAAACTGAAGAACATTTAAATCAAGTCGTTTAAAGCACGCTTCGAGAGGTAATTTGTAAAATCCCCTTTGATATTATGATTTTTTTATTAAAACACACGATCAACTCATTTGGAGGAACACGTAGAGTAGTTATCTTTGTTTCCATTGCATTTATATTTATTTAGCCTATACATGCATGGTCACCATCGAAAGGTAAGCAGTCCAACAAAGGGCAAGTGGTTCAGTGAGGGTCGCCACTGTTAGAGAAAAACACATTTGTTGTTTTGAAGCCGAGAAAACTTATCTAAGTTCTATTCTGAAGATTGTAGACTTTTGTGTCAAAGTCTATCTTATAACAGAAGTTTGCCCACTCTCACAAACTCCAAATGTGGCACCCCAAAATGGCTCCCGATCCGTTAGGGTCACCACAGTTCGCTTACCTTTCACTTGACCTGATAATGTTTCACTCCGATATCATAGAATTATAATGGGTCCATAAGTTTTGGGGTTTATATCATTTAGATTGGTCCCAACGCAGTTTATATAGCGGAAGCATATTCAAAATCTCCCCATCCCATACTCAAACAAAATAATGCAATGCACACCAACTACATATTTTATATAAGTTAGAACCGAACACTTTTATTTACATAACTCGATGGACGTTATGAGTCGGTACATCAAAAGGTCAAGGCTTTTCTAAGCTCGGTTATATACCAAAAGTACCCAACTTCCTTTTTCTTTCTTTCTCAAAAGTCCTATACATGAGTCTATTAGTAAGTGTCGGCATTCCAAAAAGCTTCATCTGGTACCCATCATGCTCAGTCACACCCAGCCCAATCTGTCAGCTGGCAGCGGCAGCATCCCCAGCATGATCCCATCACGGGGGACATGCACAGACAAAAACTCTTGAATGACTGGGTCAGCGGGTGAACCAATGTCATACAAGACCAGAACCCACACAATAATCCCCGTATCTCGGGGGTGATGATGCTCCATACACTCACACTCGACATCGATCGGTATACCACAGAACGTGCCTAGGGTGACTGGTAGCAGAGGCATGTCTCCTAGTCTGAAAAGTTAGTACCCAAAATGGGTGAGTACAATCACTCAGCAGTAAAAGATCAATCAAACTACACAATGCAACAAGTAAGTAAACCAAGATTTCATGTGAAATGCACATAACATCTATGCAACCATGCATATATATCCATAAGGTTTATTCCATGCCTTAATAACTACATTTTCAATACCAAATATCACCTACTCAAAATTCATAGACAACTCATGTACTATGCCATATGCACACACACATGCACATGATTTATTTCCCATTTTGATATTTAAAAGAATCTCATTTTCTTTTCCCGGGGACCAGTGTTTGCATCCCTCTAGGCTTTCGCATCCAATCCTAGCATGACGAGACCTCCAGCACACACCTCCGGGCATCTCGCACCCCACCTGGCATCACGAGGCACATTCAGAGCTTGCCATGAAAATGGTTGCCCCTTCAATCTAGATTTACGTACAATACTTACAACCGGGCATCTCAAAACTCTCGAGGACCTCTGGCACACACCTTCAGGCATCCAATCAACATCGACTCACTCGACCCTATGGGCATCCCGACACTCCCGGGGTATCGTCGTCTCAGCCGTCCGATGGTATCATCAACATCATGATATATACACATATGTCTCACTTTGAAAATAACATTTGATGCCATAATGTTAAAAGTTTCAATGAGTTTATAAAGCTTCATCAATTTTTGATGTCATATGATATGCTAAATGTCACCGCATCCATTGTATTTATAACAACCTAAGACATCACAACTCATAGAGCAATTCAATTGGCCTTGAAATAAAACAGTTTTCAAACAAAACAGAATGCACTCCACTAATTGAAATTCTGGAAAAATTAGCAAACGATCTTAATAAATTCTAAAAATTTAACATGTTATAAACAAGGTGTAGGGGAAAATTTTTTATGAAGAACACCAAGTTAAGAAAATTTCGTATAAATCGCAATGGCGTGCATCACGGCCATAAAACTTCAAACATCACTATTACACAGTTTCAATAACAATTTCGGTATAACCCCTAAATGAACTCAGAAAATTCTGAAATTTTGATATGTTATAGATAAAACCTAGAGGTAAAATTTTCGTGAAGAACTCCGAGTCGAATTCATTATAGATCAAGAGCTATAATCACTATAACTCTCCTTAACCCTCTGTAACAGTCTCCAGGTTTAACATTTTCAAAGAAAAATCGTTTCACCGAGTAATACTTGTCCGTTTCTTCTCAAATTTTAATATGTTACTCCTCAAGATATCATCTACAACTTTCATTAAGGACACAAAGTCAAATTTCAACTAAATAATTGCATAAAATTCACGGAGTCGCTAAAGGTCAAGCTATTTTTCCATGAAACAATTTGCTAGTCTTAGAGAATTACTTATATTCTTTCGAATTCCAGCCTTCAGCATCAAAATTCAAGCATCTCCAAATGTATTACACTTCACTAGACAACCACAGCACATCATAATGTAGATCAATGGACTTCACTTACCTTAAGCTAACGCAACCACAGCAAGCAAAAGAGCGACTTGCGGACTTCGGGTGTAGCTCAATCGACGGCAAAGCTAGGCAGTGTTGATGGCAGCAACAGGTGAGCTCACAGCGGGGCTGGTCTCCTTCTTTCCCTCGCCGATGCACCCTCACAAACTCTCTCTTTCTCTTGGACTCTCTCTCTTTTCTCTTGACTACTATCTCTCTCTCTCTCTCTCTCTCTCTCTCGATCACTCTCTCGTTCACTCCACCCCCTTCCCTTTCTTTTTGTTTTCTTAATTAGCTAGTAATCATGAGATTTGCATGGGAAATCTTTGGTGGAAGCAAGGGGTGGCGACACCTCATGCAGTCCCTCTTGCAACTTGTTGATTTCTTGCATGGATGTGGCCTCATTCGACCAGGCCTTGGTCGACTAAATGGAAGGGGAAATATGGGCTGTCTTGGGTGTTTTGGGCCTTTAAGTATCCGGCCCACATTTGTTCCTAATATTCCACTTTAATACTCGTTTATAATTACATAATTACAAATATTCGCATGGCCATATAATATTATAACATTAATCAAGGGTTATTTGATTCATAAAGTACACGGCCAAGCGTAGAAAATTTCTTATCAATCTATCTTTTAGTATACCTTGGTTACACATGAGCATATGATACATTTCCAACAAAACAATGGTCCATTCAATGCTCAGCCCTTGCTTAATTGTAATCCATTGGTCTAATAACTATAATATGGTCCGATGGTGCTTCCATCACCTAGTCATGGGCCGTAGTGTATCTAGGGATCGTCACAAAATTTCGGATGCCACACCAAACTAAACGCAAGAGAAGAATGAAGACTTATCCAGATGAGGGATTATCTTTCTTCCTTCAAGGGTTCAGTTCGTACATGTTATATATGGCCTTCTAGTTGGAAATGTCACATACGAGATTGATTATCTTTACTAGAATCAATTTAAATACATTAAATCTTTTTGGATAGCAAGTTAATTTGGAAATAATCTAGTTACGAAAATCAAGATCCTGATTGTATATGCGTATAAGATTGACAGGCTTTCATCACAATCTTCAAATGACTTGAGATCTCCTTAATTGATTCTATCAAACGGGTTGATTGGAATAATTCTTTTGGAAAGTGCCAATGGTCAAAAAGATATGAAGGAGTATTTAAGCCTCTGTAGTTGTTTGACGGAGTGAGTGAAAGAAAAATTCCAAAGTTTGAAGCTTCCCATTTACTTGTTATTACTTACACTTTACTCAAATTTGTACTAAAAAAGAGACTCAAAGAGAGACTTAGTGAGAGCAGTAGAGACTCTTCATTGAAAAGTTGACATCACAAGTTTGTAAACTATCTTTTGATTCTTAGGGCCAGTTTGGTTCGGCTTTTGGAGAATGCATTTGCCAAAATACAAATACCTTTAGGTGAAGGAAGTTTTCCGAAATGCAAATATTGTTTGGTAAAATTTACATTTGTAAATGACTTTATTAAATTAAAAAAACGAAAAAAAAATTATATTTTCTTTTTTGAAATTTGGCCACTGGATTGCCGAATCCGATGGCCAGATGGCCACTGGTCGCTTGGGTCGCGCGACCCCAACTGTTGTTGCCTAGGGTCGTGCGACCCTAGCAGCCATCGCATGGTCACCGGGGTCGCGCAACCTAGACAACAGCCACCTAGGTCGCATGACCCCAGGTGACGGCCGTCGGGGTTGGGCAACCCTAGGCGACGGGCGCCTGAGGTCACGCGACCTTAGGCGATGGCTGCCTAGGTCACGCGATTTAAGCAACGGCCACTTGGGTCGCGCGACTCAGGCATCACCTAAGATCCGGCAATGGTTGCTGGGGTCAAGCGACACTTGGCCGACGGTTACCGGAGCGCACAACCCCTTGGCCAACGGTTGTCGGCCTCCAATTGGCTTCTCTCCGGTGGAGATGAGTAGTGATGAACAGTGGAAGTTGCATTCCGAAAATGCAACTTCCCAATGGACCTCTCCCCCTCCATTCCCCCAAGGCCTTTCAACCCCGTTGGAGATGCAACTGCATCTCCCTAAAGTCCTCAAAAAAATGAACCAAACACCATAGCATTTGGCTAAACCCCTTTAGAGCCCAAATGAGCATTGCAAATGCTTGACCAAACTTAGTGGAAACCAGCCAAAAGGTTGTCAGCGTGGGAGAGTGGACGTAGGCTTGATATAAGCCGAACCACTATAAATTTTGTATTCCTTTTCTCTTCCCTAAACTCCTTTACTTTATTCGTACTTCAATTTTGTAGTTAAAATCTAAACTCTTTTAAAGTCTACCGATTATCAAACTTAGTTTCAAAAGTAAAATATTCTTACTACTCTTTGCAAAAATTGTCTTCATATCTATTCATCCCCTCTAGGTGTTCATACTAGCACTTTCAGCCATGACCTAGATCACGATTTGGATCGCTGACCATTGCGCAAAGGTCGTCGCAACGAGATCATGCAACCCTAGTAACCTCCGCATAGAGGTTGTAGTGCAACGAGTCGTGCAACTATTCGGTGAGGGTTGCCACTACTTAGATCTTGTGATCTAGGTCACCGCAGAGGTCGCTGGGGCTGTGCAATCTAGTGATGGCAACCACCATGCGATGGTTGTGGCAAACCTTGCCACGTCGTGATCTTCATGCAAAGGTCGCCAAGGCCACACAATCTGGGTCGCGGCTAGATACTACACGATGGTTGCAATGACCTAGATTGTGATCTCGATTATAGCAACCCTCGCCAGAGGGTCACGCAACCCTCACCAAACCCTTTGCTCTTTGTCGGCAACTTGCCCACTCTTTGCCGGTGCCCTTGGCCCTTGGTCGGCCAACTTTTCTTTTCTTTTATTTTTTAACAATAAAAGTCTTTTGTAAATATAATTTCTCCAAACATTATTTTACTTAAAGGTACTTCATAATGGACTTTTACAATATAATTTACCAAACACAATTTGCATTTTGAAACTCTTTTAACTCAGCAGCTTTTGTATTTCCCCAAAAGCCTTCCCAAACACGCCCTAAGTTGGCCACAAAGAATCGAGTCTTATCATGATATGGCCATTCGAAGCCTCCAAGATAACAACTTTACCCAAACACAATAAATGACACTAAAAGTTTAGGATTTGTACTGTCAATAAACAACATGGATTGTACTCTAGGACGCTCCGTTTCTTTTTCTTTTCAAGGATGAGAGGACGCCTCGAGATTTCATCAAGGAGTACTTGACATTCTTAATGAATTTGTGCATTTCCTCCGGTCACTTTCATCCTTTTTCTAGTCTTCACGGTTTCTACATTTTGTACTTACCTTCATACCACGTGGAAAAGACTAATCATTCTCTTTAAGTTCATAATGCAGGATCCCCAGCAACTTTTGCTAGCGCACTATCGATAACGGAAACTCCACTTTCTGATGCAACCACAGCGGTGCAACTGCAATTCCAATGACAGCAAAAGAAAGGTACTTACATCAGCTCAGCTCAACAAGCACAAATAAAATTTCAAATAAGGTTTTACACTACTACTAGTAAATATAACGAATTCCGAGATATTTTCCCTCTGAAGATTACATCCACGGTCAACTCAAGCTTTCTAATTGTGTGGAAGTGATGAGAATCTTGACTCTCACGCCATAACAAGCTACAGATTGTGCTAAGAGATGGTTTAATATTAACAAGATCATATATCAATGCTATTGAGATAAGTTGTGGATATGAATAGGAATATATAATTTGCAACCTTTCATTTGATCTTATAAGCTGAAATTCGCCATAATCATTTGATAAGATAAGATCTACTCAAGACACTTACAAACTTTAGCAAGAGCAGACTACACTAAGGATTGTTGGCACATAAACATTGATAAGATGACATACTACCTATGACAGAACCAATTCTCACTACCGATGGTGTTACTCTGGTTTCCAAAATCAGAATGTGAGGAAGTGATCCATAATCACATTTATGGACCGCCAAATAACACTCCCAGATGCTGCTCAAGAATATTTAGTTTAACAACATAAAATCCAGCACCCAAGTCTATTGCTTTGAAAATCTACCCTCTCTAAACACAACAGATGCTAGCATACCACTTTTTTGGAACTACGGTATGAGATATAGGATCTCAGAAAATAAAGAAGTTCAAGGAATTACTCAAGAGTTCTCTAGAGAAATTCTTTGCCAAGCAATATCATTTGTTCCTAAATATGGTCCAAAATTATAATCAGCAGATGAAGTTGTCGTGCCATATCTACAAGGATCATTTAGTGGACAGCCAAGTCTCAATTACAAGTCCATATAATTAGTATTGCACATGTGATGTTCTCCACCACATACCATCAGGTGATGGCAAAGAGGAATAGCAAAATAACTGCAGGCCAGAATCTAAGAGAGAAAAACTAAAGGAATCTTTTAAGTAATAGTTTGCTGATATCAACTGTCAAATTTTCGCAAGACAGTCCACTGAAGAATATCTAATATATAAGTAACAGGGACATTGATCTTGAAAAGGAACAAAGTAGATTATTATCAAGGAAAGAAAAGACGGGAATAGCAGTATCATTGCCCTTCTTTCAAAATTCAGTAGTCTCATGCTCAAAATAATTCCTATAAAGATGAGGTGACAAGTAACTTTGACTTTTGTATGATGAAGAAACTATTCCTCACTGTATATGCACGAGGAAAAGCTATTAAGGTGATTACTTTAGGAAAACTAAAACCCTGAAGTATTATCTCGGATCATTTGACATGAAGTCCTAAATGCTCTTTATATTTATGTGGTCTCCCTCCACCTAGTAGCTTAAGCTTTTTAATAGGCTTTTCTAATATGGAATTAGAGCTTATTTGATCCTTTTCGCGAATGTATGTAGTCAAAATTTCACATGCACGTGCCGCTCGTAATTCGGCTTGCATGTGAGGGGGGTGTTGAAGTATTATCCCACATCGCTTGACTTGGGGTCCTAAATGCTCTTTATATTCATGTGGTCTCCCTGCATCTATTAGTTTTAGCTTTTGGGTTGCATTTTTCAAAAAAAACATAGCTGGCACCGCACCACTCTATCACCATCAGCACCTCCACCACCATCAGCATGGACAATTAGAAGTGGGCAAATGACAGTGGAGGTGGCAATGGCAGTGCAATTATGATAACAATGATGGAAGAGTGGTTGAGGTGGCAGCCTATTTGTTTCTCTAGAACATGAAAATAATTTTTCATTTGTTCTCAATTTTATCTACTCTAATAGTTGAACATAAGCAAATTAAATACTCAAATCCTAATTTACAATCTAAATTAAACAGTTATGTCTATTAGACTGCCATTCAAATCTACTGCCGATTAGAATATCCCTGAAAGAATCCTGCATGTAAAAACAATAAAAATTGGTTTTCCTTTTAACCCCGAACATTGTATAAGAACATTCTGAGATGTGCTCTATGAAGATTACAGAAAAAAGTAGCGAGCACACATAAAACAAGTGAATCAGAGCTACTTGTTTATTAGTCTTTCCTTGAATGGATGAAAGGATTTCCTACATTTCTTGTTTCTGAACAAAGGGTTTATGATCCAATTCATCAAAGGTTAATATTGAGAAAGATGTTTGTTCAGATGTTAATCAAGTTCGCCACTTTCTAAACATCCATGACGTGTGTATTATACACACACAAGGACACTTATTGAGGAAGTTTTTTGAGATAGAGCTAACTGGAAGACCAAAAAAGCCCTCCTGCATTCAAGCAGCACGGCAGAAATGGTTGTCAAGTCAAGCATCAAATCATTGTGACTCGAGAGTCGTATCTTGCTATTTGTTATTGACTAAGAAGCATGCTTCTGCAACACCTCCAAGAATGACCAAACAAATTTCCTTCCATGCAAATCAAAGAAATGCACCAAAAGAATGATATTTAACTCACGGAAACTTGGATATGATCCCATGGTCCACCACTCCATCTACTCTGTCAAGGATCTCGGCTAATTGAGCTACAATTACACTAAAGAGAAGTCACGCACATTATCATTAATCAAAAAGGAAAATAAGAGGAGCAAATCATGTTTAAGCATCATACCGAGGTTTGCAATTGGAGATGTGAATATGACATCAAGAACATTATGGCCATCCTTGGTAACTACTGGAAAATCTCCACCGAATGGATCAGCATGTCCTATAGATGGTCTTCTCCAGACCTTCGACAGAAGAGAAAATTAATCATACAAATCATAGTAACAGAAATCTGCTACAAAGAAAAAAACTCCCAAGGCGCTTCATCAGCAGTTGTTACGAAACCACAGTAACAAAAATCTTTATACCCACAAAGTGAGTGCCAAATTATATTTTGCTGACACCACAGTCATGACATGGCAAGTTAACAAGTATTATTATAATCGACAAAAAAAAAATAAAAAAACAAGTATTATTATATTAAAGAGACGAGAGTTCATAACTGTAATTGAATTTAAAGGATAAGCAATCCCATATTCTATGCTGTTATCTAAATAACAAACCTTAAAATAAAAGCAACATTTAAGTTCTGACGGATCAAAGTTGTAGGGAAATTAAATGTTTAATCTCTAATCAGCTTTAAGTTCTTAGAATAAAGTCCAGAACAGTCCCTATTATTTTACATTTTATCAAAAACCAAACCTCTGCATCTCCCAGAAACAAATCATCGATCTCTTCAGCTATCTCCATCCAATTGAGCTGGCAATAGAATCTTTACTTCACTATCATGCGGTTGAGCACTTTAACATATGTAGATGACATGTATGTGCGTAGCTGCTTACAGATTGAACTAAGACTGGAACAGAACCATCTAGAGCACCTTTATATTTGTTCTCTGTGATGATAAATACAATTCTCTTGGCTGCATTAAGTACAAACTGCAAAAAACAAAATAATAACCCAGTCGGTTCACAGTAGAAGGAAGAAAGAGCATACAATTCCATTATAGAGGGATAGACTAGTAAGGCTCATCTTATGGCGTCTAAACAGGACTCACTTTCTCTTGGATTATTGACTCTCCGCCTTCCAATTTTCGGCGGCCAATAACGGCAATAAGTGTGTCTTCTTCTATGATATCAGCATCATCAAAGGCGAAGTCAATCTACCAAAATCCATGTAAATACAATATTAAAGCGAAAGAGATAGAGGTACTTGGGCATAACCTAGAGCATGAACTCAAAATATGAAGAGGATAAGAAATGCAACTAATTGGATAAATAACATTCTGTGGTTTTTCCTCAGCGTGTTAACTTGCAATAAAACAAGTAGGAAAACACAACAGGCCACCATGCAATGCATTATTATTTAATGCTTTGCTGCAAGACTGTTAAGCTGCAAATAGCAAGTCAATGGACTCGATCCTTGACTGACTCGATTCATGCAAAACTGCAGCCCAGGAACAACCTCAGGTGGGATCATTATGGAAAATTAATCTTTTGATGTAAAATTCATGCAGCAGAACATATATCCATGGTAACAATTCTACTGTCAACTTAAATCCTGCCGTTCCAAGAAACATTTACCAAATTTCCAAAACACGTCTGTCACAAAAGAAAGAAAAAGACTGTCACAGACACGGGGAAATTGATTATGAATTAGTCATTTGTGCACACCTGAGAACATCCTTGGTAGTCATCCAAAGGAATTCCTGATTTTGCTGCTTCACTTGCGCTTGTAACAGACCTACATAAGACTTTTAAGCAAGAATGAGAAAATGGACCAGGAAAAAAATTATGTATGATTTGACCCTGAAACTTAAGTTGCTTCCTGCCTCTAACCCAGGAATTATTACCATATGCAAGTATCCTCCCAGAAAATATTCAGCAAACAGTATTTGATAATTTTATTTAAGCCTGTTAGATCAGTGAAAATGAGAATTTATTTCAGAATTAAAAATAGTGAAATGTCATGCTTATATTCCATCACTATAAAGAGGCTTTCCTTCTGGGATTCCAAATGCTATAGAATTCATTTAAAATGAAAGTAATGAAAAAAATAAAAAAGTTACCATCAATTTATTTAAATCAGGTATCCTTTTTGAACTGTTCATGCTGCCGAAAAAAATTATGGAACGTAAATAAATACAAAAACAGAAAATTTAGAAAACTTACAGGACATAATATTAGCTCTTGATTTTGAATTCCGGCACTCCTCTCTATTGGTTATTCTATTTACTCTGATATCTATTAAAATCTACATCTACTCTACATGTAAGGCCAACCTCATACTGTCGAAAGTGTACTAAGGACTACATTTGATTATAAGACAAAAAATTTTGTGCAAAACCTAGTAGAAAGTAAATAAGAGAACACTAGATATTTGACTAACATAATGATGCTTCTGCAATATACATTTATTGAGATACACATGTGAATTGTGTTAAAAAACTCTCATAGTGGAAAATTAGTGTGTTTTGCAGCAACTAATAATCATAACTTGCCGATAACTCATTGGTTAAGTTTTTTAATGAAAGTGGATCTAACTGGATTTGTTGATTGCTCAGATTTGGGCTTCCTCTTAGCTTTCTTCCTACCTTAAGTACCAGAATTCTGCTATGCGCTCCCAACAAATAGTATCAAAAGGATGGTTGATTATTGTGTCCCCAAGGTGTAACAGTATTCTAGAATAGACAAGGAATCCTATGGATCTTCACAGTTGCCAAGAGTAGTTTGCGATGACAGTCCAGTTTGGGAGAAAATGATGGGTGAAAGGTGCGTATGCATTGATTGACCATGATTGGAGATTTTGATGGAGACATCTCGATGCAGAAGATTATATGAATTAAAGGGAGCAAACTAACACTGAACTCACATGAAGGAGGAATTATTGAGATGCCCACACATAAAGGTAATAGCTTTTGCCACTCACTCCCAACATCCTTGACAATGATTTTCTAGTTCTTATGTTGCACACCCCCACGACTGATCTTCACTATCAACTTCAGTCCCTAACGGCAAACAAAATCTTCATTCTATCTGTCCAAAATTGGTACTCAAACTTTCCATGTTAGTTGTATCTCAAATTGTCAATCTTCAATTTCGCAATTGAAACAATAGCCCGAAACTAGAAGTATACTAGATAGGCGGAGAGAAGGGCTTGAGGCTGGCGAGGGGTGCCAGTGATGTTGGGTCAGTGTCGCCATGCAGCGCCCCAGTGGAGTCAAACCATACCCCCGTTGCACTCTCTCATTTTAGGGTTAGCTTTTTTTAAGATAAAAAGATTTGGCTTTTTTTTTTTTTTTTTTTTGGTTTTTATGGGTTTTGTTTCTTTTCTGAACTCCGAATTTTTTTACGTAAGCCACATTAGCACTGTGCCAGCACCAATATATGTTTCATAGTATTAACTAAATGCCATGTTGGATTCCGGCATGCTACACCAAAATTTATGAGGCAATCACTCAAAGGACTTGGCTGCACAAGATCAAAAACACAGGACTTGATTGCACATTTTCAAAGTTTAGAACTTGATTGCACATTTGACTAAACATTTAAGATTTTTTGTACAATTTTCCTTTTGCTGAATGACCTTAGTTTGTGAGCAAGGAAGAAAGGTTTGATGAACAAGTTGATGAGATTAAATAAGTTTTAGGATTAAATCAGAACTTATACATTCGGTTTTGTCAGTAGAAGCTATTTGACATGGTAGATTTTTAATTGGAACGTATTTACCATCTTAAGCAGAAATTTGACAACTGAATCGAAAAATAAATGAGTAAATTTGACCTACCAGGTTATGTAGAAGACACTAGACAAATCATGACCGACCAGGTTATGTAGAAATAAATAGTCTCGCAGAATCACAAAAGAATAGGTCTGTCAATGAACAATTGTCAACCATGTGGTCGGCCCTCATGAGTAGACAGTACACAATTGCTCCCCGGCAACCGACCATCCTTGGCATGTTCTCTACCAGTGCGAATAAATGTAACAAAAGTGTCTGATTGATATGAGATGCAAGATTTAATAACCTAATCAAGAAACACAAACAGGACGGAGCTGATACACTGAAATAACTGATTTCTAATCTAAAACTGAGAAGAAGGCCTTGGCCTTGCAGTTGCAAAGGTAAGAAGAACTCACGTGGGTACCCCTACAATATCTTCCAAAGTGCCTGCTCGGAGTTGCTGACCAAGATATTTTATGGCCATGCAAGAAGCGTTACCAGATCCTAGCCCAACCACCATTCCACTCTTAATGTATCTGTCAACCTGGAAATGAAATGTCAATGAAAAATTCCTAACATAAAAATGAAAGGGCACCAGTCGAAGAGGCAATGTCAGTCATATACGACTATAAAAGTAGCCCAAATTACTTGCATTACATTTGCTCACAACTCATTCAATCAAAACAGCCAATGGAAGAACTCCTAGTTTCACGTTATATTGAAGAGGTGACAGTATAGGATATCAAGAAAGGACTCAGTAACTGCAGTCAAGGATGATGACAATTGGAACTGGAATGAACTTCTCTGGGTTAAAGGCAAATTCCGTTATGATGTTGGATGTTATTTGTGAAAGTGGTGAGTTTGAGTTCAGTCACATGCATATTGGATGCAAAGAACATGTGTTAAAATGACAATTTATCAAGATTCCACCTGGCTTTATTTATGCATCATCAATTCTGTCCCTCACAGTTGTTACTGATGAAGCAGCTACTGGTATCTCCAGACCAAGTTGAAGCTAGACGCTGCTTTTACCAAAGGGGATGTTAAATAGGGCATCTAAAAGTAGGCTTTCACAGGGTCTAGATTGGCAACAGAAGAGGTAGAGCAGCAGTGTCTCATCTTCTGATCACTAATGAAACAATAATGTGAGGCAAAAGTTGAGCATCTATCAGTCTTTGCTCTTCATTGTTATGTCCATAAGTAGAATCTTGTTAAAACATCACATGAGATGGGAATAATTGTTGAATGGATTCATCCTGCTCATTCAGCAACTCCAGTAGGTGGGGAGGAGGGTTTCTTGTCTATTAGCCCAAAGGAGACGGCTAGCTTTGCATGTTCGGAGCTCATTCGAAAGAATGGTGAGACAAATGAAAAAGCTCCCAGCACAATGGACTTTTGAGAGATCCCACTTACTTTTCATTAAGAAAGTCTCATGAGCAGCTGACAGCCTTGAATTTCTACGAGACAAAAAGAATTCATAACATCATGTAGGGGAATCATATCAGCAAATTATGCATAGTAATTCAGCCGAGAGAAGTTAGCATGTGGTCTATGATTGTAGAAAGGCATTCAGCGAATTGGAATTGGTTTTTAGATAATATTCACTTTATGGTTGGTATTTAAAGTTATGCAACATGCAGTGACTGCCTCAAATTTAAGTTTTTAGGACAGTTTTCATTCAGTATGACCAAAGGCATCTGATCGTGGCTTTGCGACAACATAATTGCTGCAGCACATATAAGTATGTGCTCCCTTCGATGAAAACTTCTTGTCAATCACAGAAACCAACTGACTACACACAATTATTCGGCAGGAGCCCACTTGCAATATGCATGATCAGGCGCCCTTCACGACAGGGGTATTGACACTGATATCATTCGCCTTTCCTACTCAGTTACAGCTGATTAAAGTCTCCTGGCAGATGGGGGCTGATCCGAAACTACTACACTACAAGCAATTGCAAAACCCATGAAAAGAGAGGAGCGCTAGTGGCTAATAGATCTACTATGAGCAAATTCTGTGATCAAGGAACGGAGCTGTTCGTCTGGATCAAGCACACAACATAAGTTTGGTTACCCATACAATTACGTTCAAAGGATTCGGTATCTAGGCCAACCACCCAGGCTTAACTCATATCTTACATACACTAAAGTTAGAAAGATATGTCATTAGAACTGCTCTATCTTCTTGACATCTCCAATGCACAAGAAAGGTTGTGGTGATATTAGTCTTGGGTTAATATGACAAAATGTAAAGCTTCTAGCTATGTATCTCAAGGAGCCAAAACTGTACAGTTCCACCCACCGCCAATATTTGAGCAACAAATGGACCGAGGCTTGAATCAATCACCACCAAATTCTCTTGTTCTTGAATGAGAAAATAAATCAAGGGCAAAGAAATTTTACGGGCATGCATCTTGTTCGCCAACACTCCTGTACAACTAAAAGAACCAGAAAGAAAAAACGAGGAATGACTTCGAAAGACGGGGAAGGAATCGTTACGGTGTACTTGGCTGCACGGAGCAGAGGTGGTGCATCAATGTCGGATGGGGCGGAGCATCGGACGGCTTTGGGCGGAGGAGCTCTCGCTCGGCCGCTGCAGCTTGTGAAGGAGAGAGAGGATCGACATGGCGATGCTAGCGATGCTGTTGATGCCACCATTTTTGCCCCGCCTCCGTCTCCGTCTCGAGCTACTCGCTTCTGGCGAGTAAACTTTTCATGCTTGTTGCAATGGGATAACGGGGGACCCACTTCTGTTTTGTCTACGTTCACACATCAAAGAGGCCTTTTCCATCATTTTTTGGGGAACGTTACTTCCACCGCCATTAGCTAAGGCTCCGCATGAGAACATTTCTTGGCTGGGGAACAATTTTTTTTCAGAAATAGTTCTTTTCTATTTTTATTCTGGGGAACAATTTCTCTCTAAAAAAACCCGTTTGGTAACTTTACTCTAGAAATAGAAAAAGAATAGAAATCCGTTTGGTAAAAAATAGTTTCTTTTTTATATTTATTTATTTTTTATTTTTGCTGGTAGACCGCCGCCGCCGCTGCCGCACGTTGCCGCCGGTCGACCGCCACCCGCCGACTACCGCCGCCGATTGCCACCGCACGGCCCATCGGCGTCCGGCGGTCGACGGCGGCCGATGGGCCGTGCGGCGGCGATCGGCGGCGGTAGTCGGCGAAGCGGTCGACCGGCGGCAACGTCTGCGGCGGCGGCGTCCGGCGGTGATCGGCGACGATCGGCGGTGGTCGGTCGGCCTCGCGGCCGGCGGGCGGCGACGGTCGGTCGGCCTCCGACGACTAACGGCGGCGACAGGCGGCGATGACGGTCGATCGGCCTCGGCCGGCGGCGGCGTCATCAGCGGCGACGTGCGGCGACGGCGAGAAGTCCGGCAGCGATCGGCCAGAAGGGGCGGTGGTCGGTCGGCCTCCGGCGCCGGCGGCGGCGGCGGCAATGATCGGTCGGCCTCCGGCGGCCGTAGCCGCGGCGATGGTGGTCGGTCCGGCCTCCGGCGGCGGCCAAGGCGGCTGGTCGTCGGTCTCCGGCCTCCGACGCCGGCGGTGGCGGGGCGGTCAGCGGTCGGCCGGCGGCGGCGGTTGGCGGTCACCAGCGGTCAATGGCCGTCAGCAAGAGAAGAATAAAAGAAAAAAGAATTCACTTATTTCTTAAACTTGTTCCGGGAACAAGAAGCAACTTTTTTACTTCTCATTTCTATTCCAAAACCATTCCCGGGCTAACTTTTTGTTCCCGGGAACAAAAAATTAAGTTACCGTTATCAAACGGGTTTCTATTCTTTTTTTGTTCCGAGGAAGAGAAGAATAGAAATTCTTGGGCTGGGGAAGGTTACCATGCGGAGCCTAAGACGCTCCTTTTATTATTTCTGTTTTTAATAAATTGACCAACAAAACTGCTTTTATTCTTTCTCCATCATCAGATAAATACATTATTACACCCAATAAAATATCATCTTAGTCTACGTTCTTTTATCGCTTTGCTTAGAGGAGGTCGTTAATTTTAACTTTTGGTCTCATAAATTTAATCACAAAATCTACATAGAAGATTAGAAATTTCTATTTATGATCACTATAGCAGCTTATGAACACACATTTAATTGCACATTTTTTATCAAATAGTTTGAACAAAATTCTATTTCAAAGTTGAATTGCAAGGTGGATCTATTCTAACAACTTTGACTTGAGTTTTTTGCACTTTCATCTGAATTGCAAAATGGGAGTTGAAAAGTTAGTTATACCTTCTTTACTTTCAAACTGACAATTGATTATTTCAGATAAAAGTTTTAAACATATTTTAAAATTTTGATTCACTTGCTATGAGATTGAAATTACAAAGAAGTTCCCTTTTTTCCCCTTTTTGTGCTTGTCTTTTGTTAATATTAAAAGGGAAAGCTTGAGAATCTAAGGATGGAGATACTCTTCATCATTTATGATCTCTAATCCTAATATGTTTAACATTCAATCCTGCTTCTAGCGAATTAACCTGTTCCATATTTTGATAAATCTTCATTTTTCCATTTTTTTTTTATAAAGATCAGCTAAATAATTACATATATAGTTTTGTTCAAACTATTAGATACAAATAGGCAATTAGTTTTGTATTTGTGAGCCATCATAGATATAAATTTTTAATCTTTTATGTAGCTTTTTTGATTAAATATATGAGATTGTAGATCAAAATAAATAAATTTTCCTGGCAAAGTGATAACATGATGCAAGATAAGATGATATCTTGTCGGGTGCAATGAATCATTTGTTTAGTGATATTAATGATATGTGTGATAAAAATAAATACAGTTTTTTCCCTTAGCTTGTTATATAAAATAAACAAGTTGAAGAGAGAGAGAGATGGGTATTTTAGTCGGTTAACCAAGAAAAGGAGTGTCATAACTTAAATGAGGGTAGAAATAGCGCCATCCTTATTTTTACTATTGGAAAATCCAGAATTGGTCTTATTCAAATTAAAATATAAACTTTGAATTAACAAAGATAATTAACTCCAAAAGTTTAAAGAATTAAGATGAATTGTCAATGTCCTATTGATTAAGAAAAATTACAATTGTTGACGCCAAAAATTGGCTCACTGGACTTAGAACAAAAGGAGAGCCCATTAGGCCCAATATGTAAGAAAGCAACCGATTATTAGGGATGTAGAAGGTTTTTTTTGGGTAAAGGTAATAATTTATAGAAAGCTTTAACCAATTGTACAAAAATCGGCACTAGAAACAATCACTCATTGTGACAACAAGTCAGAATGAGAGAAAGTGAGCCGATGTAAAATGAGGACACTCGAGAGAAATAGGACACCTAGCAATTTGACTAAGAAGCCAAACCAAAATACAAGCAGACAGCCAGATGGCTCTAAATAGGAGGGCCGAAAGTGGAAGAGTCAAATCCCCAACATTGCTAGAGCCTCTTGTTTCTTGGATTCTCCATCACATTGTTGAAGGTAAGCACCTTGTCCTTGACCACTTTGATGAAATGATTCTTCAAAACCGGCAACTCCAAGGTCTCCCCTTGAAAGATGATTGTGCTTCTTCCAAATCAAGTAGCACATGGCAGCAAAAGAGAATTGGCTATGCGATGGAAAAAATCCTTGCTAGGAAGGAACTTGAGGGCCCATAAAAGGTTGTCCAACCAAGATCTGTTTCTCCACGGAAGGTTACATCGTGCGGCCCAAAAAAATGCGGGACTAGCGAAGATGTGGTAATCAAAGAACAAGTGATCAAATAAATCGAGTCTGACATTACAAAAAGCACAAACCGCACTATTTAATCTACCATAGGAAAGAAGGAGAACCTGGGTGGGTAGGCAGTTCTAAATAATAAGCCAAAGGATAAATTGGAATCTTGGAGCAATTGAATTGTTCCAAATGAGCGAAGCCCATGGGACACAATCCTTCTTCCTTCGAATGATATCCCACACTGAGGCAACTGTGAAAGCACCAAATGAGTTCCTAAGCCAGGTAGACCTATCCGGATTTTGAGAGAGGACCAAAAGAGAATATTCACCATCTTCCAAGAAAGTCTTGAGTGTACCACCAAAAGGGGAATAGAGATTCGCTAGAGTCGCTTGTCTGGAGAAGCTTGAACTATCAATGAAGGAGTTTGATAAAAATAAGTTTAGAGGGCCTCTTGGGTGCCAATGGTCAAACCATAAAGACACAGAAAAGCCATCACCAATTTCCCATAGGAAGGACAATCGCAACTCCCGCCTCAATTGCAAGATCTTCTTCCAGGCCCAAGAACAAGTAGACCAAGTGCGGGAATTCTAAAAGTTTTCCTTTTTTAGAAAGGTCGTATGGATCCATATACACCATAACGACTCCTTATCAGTAAATAGAATCCAAATATACTTAAGCATGGCAGCTTTATTGCAATCACGCAACCTATGAATACCTAATCCTCCTTCACCCTTAGGGAGACACACTTCCTCCTAAACAACTTTAGCCCCTCCTTGGCCAAGAGAAGGACCTTTCCAAAGAAATTGCCTCAAGATTTGTTCTATGCGATCAAGCACTGAACAGGGAAGAATAA
Organism: Eucalyptus cladocalyx; assembly: GCA_017140615.1. NCBI lineage: Eukaryota > Viridiplantae > Streptophyta > Magnoliopsida > Myrtales > Myrtaceae > Eucalyptus > Eucalyptus cladocalyx. The sequence continues at coordinate 1,794,009 of CM029519.1, forward strand.
ACATACTGGCCCAATAACTTTGGATGGAGTGAAGTACTGACCTTATTAGTTGTAGTCTGCCAGCAAATGAAAGAAACCGTTGGGCCCAAGACTAGACTATAGCAATAATACGATCAACAAGCAAGATACAGTCCGTCTTGGCAAGCCTCGAAGTAATGATCGGTACTCCCAAATACCTTACTGGTAATTTTCCTTCCTGGAATCCAAAGGCCATAAGGATATAATTCCAAAGAGTAGGGGACCTGCTCGCAAGGAAGACTTCACTTTTGCTTGTATTCGGCAACAAACCACTCCAAGAGGAGAAAATGTCGAGGTCGAGGCCTCTTTTAAGCAAGGTAATCGAAGTCTAGTCAACCTAACAAAAAAGGAACACATTGTCTGCGAAGAATAGATGGGAGATATTCATAGATTTGCACCTCCGAAAGAACTTAAAGTCCGGGTGAGAGGCACGAGAGCTGAGGATCCCAGAAAAAACCTCCATCACCAAGGTAAAGAGATAAGGTGACATAGTCCCCCTGTCGTAGGCCTTGGCCACTAGAGAAGAAACCGCGGAGCTCCCCATTGAAGGAGATAGAGTACTTAGGTGTCCACACACAAACCATAATGAGCCGAGTCATCCAAGTAGGAAAGCCAAAAGCAGTAAGAGTTAGCTCAAGAAAATCTCAATCAACCGTATCATAGGCTTTTTGAAAATCTACCTTAATCGCACATTTTAGGCAAAAAAGGTTCCAAATGGAAACCTGCAAAAAGCTCTTGGGCCAACAAAATATTATCATTTATCCTTCTACCCTTAACAAAAGCATTTTGGGAAGCGCTAATCAACTCCCGAAGCTCGGTAGCTAGTCGGTGAGCAAGAATCTTGGTGATAATTTTATATAAGGTATTGCAGCAAGCTATGGGTCTAAAGTCAGAAACATCACAAGCATTAGGGATTTTAGGAATAAAAGCAAGGATAGTGTTATTCACCTCACGCAAAAGTTTCCTCGAAGAAAAGAAGTCCTTAACCGCATCAAGGATTGACGAACCAACCATCTCCTAGGAACTCTTAAAGAACTTAGCAGTAAACCCGTCTGGGCCAAGCGCCTTATCTCTAGCGAGGGAAAAGACAGTATCACAGATCTCAGAATTAAAAACAGGCCGAGGTAGGTCACTAACCTACACCTGAGTGAGCGGTCGCCTGATGAGAGCCTGCAACTCCTGTAGCGAGGGCTTCACAAGGACAGCTTGAGGCAAGAGAAAATCAGTGAAATAAGACATAAAAACTAGGGGTGAGCGGTTCCCGGTTCCGGTTCGGTTCCGTCTGGAACCTGGAACCTACCCTCGGGTATAGGTTCCTCATTTTTTGGAACCTGGAACCTACCCGTTAGAAGCAAGAACCTGGAACCTCTCCTGTCACAGGTTCCGAGGTCAATTCTAGGTTCCAACAGGTTCTTTTTTTTTTTTTTATTTCATTTTCAAAATAAACTATGCAACAAACAAAGTCATGACATGGAGAGAGAAAGCGATAGTGGCAAGACCAGCAGTGACTACCCTCATAAGGGTGACAATAAGGGTCCCATACCCATGATAAAATGTTCAGCATTCACCAAACAAAGTCTTAAGACTAATGATGCAAGCAAGGTTCAACCCTATAACTTGGAGATGGGGAGACCAACCATAAATCAATACAACACAGAGAAACTAAGATAATGCATTATGGCCATCAAACATTTCACAAAATCAAATGTCCTCCTCAAGCGCAACATGCAAGTCTTAGCAAATTATTGTTCCTAGTTCTGTGGTCTAATTCGAAAGACCAATACCAGAGAATTCCATATAATTGTAGCATCTCTATTAACAAAAGCCAAATAAGGAACAAGACGATGCAAGACTCAAAAAAGAAAAAAAGAAGCCAACCCTTGGGCTTTATGCAATGCTACTTATGCCTGGTTTTCTTCAAGGTATGTTCTCCATATCCTTAAGGTTTCTATTCCTGCACCTTCTTGGGTTCTCATTGTTCCTCCACAAGTTTGATTTGTTGTCATGCGAAGGGATTTAGCAATTTTAGGAGCATAAGGTGAAATGATGTCCCTCAATTCATCCGCTTTATATATTGGAAGAATCAGGCTCTGAAAGTTGGAATTCCAATTCCAAACCCGTAGTTCTGCTTCCTTCTTCTAAGGAGACTCAATTGAAATCCCATTTCTCAAACAATCTGCTAAAGTTAGGCAACAAAGTTTCATCTTTACCATTTCTAGCGAGTTATAATCAGATTTTAATCTAACAGAACTTCTCTACAAAACAAACAGCAATCAAGAGAATCCAGTCACTTAGCTGAGAGTGATTAGACAATTACCCGTTGCCTAAATGCCATCCGGACAAATTAACCGCTTGGCGAAGTGCGTCTCTCCACTTCTTCACTCTCTCTGAACCATCACCATCACCACCACCCCCACCACCACCAGCCTCAATCAATTGAAGAGATACGAGCACAGAGAGGATGGAAGATGACAGAGAAAAAGAACCTAGGTTTAGGACGGATGACGCCTTATGCTCCTAGAGAGAGACCATCCTCCGATTCACTTGTCTGGCGGCGACTTTCTGCAAAATCGGAGACGGCGAGAGAGAGAGAGAGAGAGAGAGTGATTCATATGAATTGAACTCGGTTCAAATTAGTGGTTGAGTTGAGAAAGCTCGACTTGAGAGGCTGAGATGCGGTGGTTCGTTAACATGTGGGCCGTTTGTCGTTGAAGTCTGCATAGCAGCCGTGTCGTCGACGAAAAAACAGCGACGGTGGAACAACAAAAGCGTCGCAGTGGTAGCCCGGTTCCAAAGAAAATGGAACCGGGAACCAGAACCTGTCTTCCCAGAACCGGGAAACGAACCGGAACACTCGGTTCGGTTCTCCGGTTCCCGGTTCTACCCGGGAACTGTGCTCACCCCTAATAAAAACTTGCTGCACCCTATCTAGATCAATGTCCAACAAGCCAGAAGAATCCTTGATGGATAAAATTCTGTTTTGAAGCCATCTTCTACTAACAGAGTGGTGAAAGAACTTAGTATTTCTATCCCCTTCCTGAAGCCAACGAATTCTAAACTTTTGTCTATAAAAAGACTCCTCTTGACTTTGTAGCTCAACAAAGCACCAACGCTATTCTTTCTCCAGCTTAGCAAGCATAATGCTGATTGGGTTTTGATGGAGGGCAACCTAAGTAAGCTTAAGAGCATTCCTCACTTCAGTTGTTCTCACAGAATATCCAAGTAACGCTCTCTATTCAAATGTTTAAGACGACCTTTAAGAACCTCTAGTTTGCTGACAAGCCTGTACATAGGAACACTAGCTCTAGGGGTATCCCAAACTTGCTCAAATAGAGTTGAACTCTGGATGCTTTATCCAAAAGTCGAAGAACTTAAAAGGCTTTCTTAGATGGACCGGTTGCAGTACTCTAAACACCATGGGGGTGTGGTCAGAAATACCTAGACTCAAAAATGAAGCCTCAGAGAAAGAGAAGGCAAGCCTCCACTTTGAATGCACCAAGACTCAATCGATTTTCCTTTGCTTTCGATTCACCCCCGCAGATGTGAAGGCCAACATATCTAAGATCCTCCAAATTTGTCTGGGTAAAATTAATCACCAAACTCATCGAAGTAGGGAATCTAGGTGTTTGAACTGCCAACACGATCAGTCAGATCTTTGATTGCATTAAAATCCTGCGCCACCAGCCAGGGAGAATCCTGCAAAAGATTGTTCTTCTATATAAGGTCAGCCCAAAAGGGCCAACAACACAAAAAAGTATGCTCGCCATAGATCACAGAGATATAGCAACCAACACTCGATAATAAGGAAGTTAGGTGTCCATGGATAGCTTGATCATTAGACAAACACATGTCAAAATTAACTAGGGCAGGGTTCTAGCCAACCCAAATCCTACCACGAGAAGAAAAATCATAATTCGCCTCCCAACTCCAACCAAACAAAATGTTTGCAGAAAAGGACTGGAAAAGGAACTCCAGGACTTTCGTCTCGAGGATACCAATAAAACAGAGATTATACGAGGAAACCCACCTTCTTATCTTATCCCTCCGCAGGGGATTCATAAGTCCCCGAATATTTCAAAAACCAATCAACATCCAAAAAATCAGGGGAGAGAGAATTACCTCTTCTTAATATGCCCAAGTAGGCACATCAGAAGCGACGGGAATCGGCATAAAGATAATAGCTTATCTCGAATGGAAGGGTGCTTCGATTGATCAGCCGGAATGGTCAGAGGTGGAGGGCAATCCAACAAGTCAAGATCAACCTCCTCAAAGGAGTTGTGCATTTCACACTCCGGACCACCAGCATCCTCCTTTGATTTCAGCTGAGTAGAAAGCGCATCATGAGGCTCTAATCTGTTCGCAACAAGAAGAGACCGGCCACTACTAGGCATCGAGGCTTGAGTCTTTCCAGAGAGAGTAGGGGGGATAGCCTTCAAAGGGGCCGAGGGCTTGTGACTTAGCAGGCTGTGTTTGAGGGACATTCTTCGCTGCGGGGTTCTTAAACTTGACGAATTGGTCACCACCAACTAAAAGGGGGATGATAGCAGCACTTTTAGGCACGACGGCCTTTTCCTTTTTCCCATTAACTGGTTGCCAATCCGAAACATCCCTTGTAGGAGGCCGACAAGCCGATGGTTCATGGAAAGGAGCAACTACAAGGGCAACATATGCAACCTAAGGAAGCGCTTGCCTTGGATTTTCAGTCAAACTTCCACCAACAGGCCCAGAAGATTGTATGAGGGGATCAGTCCTCTCACCCAGATCATGATCCCTAACAGGCACGGTTAGTCCATGACCAACTGACGCACCAGCAGGTGCATCAACACAAACTTATTGTCCCTCAACTTCATCTAACACCAAGGCAAGGGCCGTTGAACACGTGTGACCGAAGACGCCACAACTTGGGCAAGCGCTAGGCTTCCACTCATATTCCACTTCAACAAAGCTCGTCTCTCCATGATGTAGTACCTCTACAGCTTCGCAACAAGGCTGCTTTGCTAAGATTTTAACACAAACATGAGCAAAGACCAGCATAGTTTTCTCCTCGGTTCTCAAATCGACATAAAGCGGCTTACCCATCATACTGGCCACTGTGCTTATACCCCGAGCAAACCAGAACACAACAGGGAGCTTCTTCAAACGAATCCAAACAAGGACAACCTTGCAATTGTTATATCCAGCAATGGTTTCCACTGCTTTAAGATCAAGGGGACCCTTGCAATTGTTATAGGTCCACCTTCCAATACTTTCCTACGAAATTCTGTATCAGGAACTCAAAAGAAATAGAATCACTGCCCATTAGCAAAAACTTCCAGAACTTTGGGGCCTCAGTCACACTTAATGGAGGATTTCACTAGCTTAAATGGAAGCTTTCTTCCAACAAAATACCTAACCAAGCATTCAAAGAATTTTGGATCAACAGCATCCAAAATCAAATCAGAAAGTTCAACAACTAGTCTGTTGTTGAAGATGGTGGGTGGAATGTATTCCGAGTTGAAGCTTTTGGTGGCAAGCTTAGCCATAGAGGCCCAAGAGCTGGGCTAAGGAGGTATTGTGTCCCTCCTTTGCTAGACTCCACTAGGGGTGTGCATGGTTCGGTCGAGCGGTTCCCGACCTAGAACCGGGAACTGCCCGCTATGGACCGGTTCCAAAAAATGGGAACCGGGATCCACCCGTTTGTTGCATGGATCCACCCGGGAATCGGACTGCCGGTTTGGTCCGATTCCTACGTGGATCCATGTAATCGATCTTGACACAAAACAAGTTTGGTTTTCAACATAGAACAGTCGGGTCTATGAGTTGGGAAGGAGGGGAGGAGTTCTATGGTTGGGTTTTCAACATAGAACGGTCGCGGAACAATTTTCTACGGTTGTGGCGGGTGGTCGGCCGACACGAGGGGGTGAACAGCAGTGGCGGAGGAGCAGCGGCAGTGGCGTCGACGCTCGGGGAGGAATCGAAATGGCAATAGGATTAGGAGGAACTGAGGCAGAGACAAAGAGAGAGAGAACCGAAGACGAAGGGAGTAAAGAAATGAGATCAAATCTAGGGTTTTTTTTAGTATTTTTTTTAATATTAAAAAGGTTCCGGTCCGGTCCGGGTGGGCGGATCCGCCCATGGAATCGGGAACCTGATCGGTTCCCTAAAGAATCGCCGGTTCCGGGCAGTTCCGGTCCGGTTTCGGGCAGTCCGAGTGCTTCCCGGGTATTTTGCACACTCCTAGACTCCATGTTGAGGTGTCTTCGAAGTAGACCTAGCTCTTCTCCCATCGCGACACTTAGCAGGAGCTTGCTGGGAAGGGGCAGCTCGCTTAGCTTGAGTAGGAGGCACCGCATGAGGGCTAACATGACGACAAGAAGGGGGGCTACGCCCCCTTGAAGTGCCAGCATCTGATGCGAGAGCATCCAACATAGCTCCATTGACCATAGAACCATCGATGCTTATCCAAGCCAATAAAGAAATCGGGCATTATGTGCTTCGATGGATCATTATCGAGCATTATGTGCTTCAATGAATCATTTTGAATAAATAGTGTTAATTACTTATCGGTACTTTGTGGTATATCGATAACTATCATTGGGACGCCATTTTAGATGTCTTGTATGACCAATTGATAAAGTTTTCAGGAGGATTATTTTCTGGAGCACAAATTTTCGGAAGGCTAAAGGTTCACGAATGCAGTTCAAGAATATGGAAAGCCAAAGGTTCAAGAATACAGTTCAAGAATACGGAAAGCTAAAGGTTCAAGAATGCGGAAGGCCGAAGATTAAAGGCATTTAGTTCCTGTGTTAATAAATACTTTTCTTAAGTTCCTCGGTGTTTTTTATTTTTATGTAGCTCAAGAGTCGAAGGTTTAAGTTCCTAAGTCATTAAAGTTTGTTTTTAATATTTCCTAAGGCTAAAATCCGGATAAAAAGGGGGAAACTATCCAATGTATGAGAGATACGAATTTGATCAATGAAAATGGTGAGATTTCCTCTGCTTGAGTGAACTTCGATCTCTTTATCCTCGGAGTGAAGATCACTCCTTGCTGGTGAGCCAAGAAGCTCTTTATCCTTGGCTGGTGGAATCTTTAGTCCTTGGTGGTGTGCTTCTCCTATCCCGAACTATGAACTGAACTAGAGGGGTAGTGTTTCTATGATAATTTTATCAAAGTAGTGTAGCGGAAGCATGGTTAAGCTTGTAGCACTCATGTTTGTTGGAACGAAATGGGTAAAAGAAAAGCTACGCAAATAATAGTTGAGGACCTTTAGAATTGAGCGTAGATCACATATTCCTAAAGGTATCCCTGATGGAAGGAGTATCACGATTCAAGATGGACGCGCAAGTTGAGCCCTAGATTTGTTAGACCTTTTGGGATACTTGAAAGGATAGGGGACGTAGCTTATCGGCTAGCATTACCTCCTAAGTTGGGAAATTTACACGATTTGTTCCATGTATCGATGCTGAGGAAGTATCAGCCTGAACCTAGACATATACTCAATCATGAAGCCATCAAAATGGATGAGAAAATGAGGTATCTGGAAGAGCTGATCCGAGTATTGGATCGAAAGCAACAAGTCCTTCGGATGAAGAAAATTCCTCTAGTTAAGGTATTGGGGCAACATCATGATATGGAAGAGGCCTCATGGGAAAGTGAGAAAGAGATGAGGGAAAAGTACCCTCACTTGTTTAATGAGACATAAGTAACGTTCAATTTCGAGGACGAAAATCTCTAAAGAGGGGAGAATTGTGGCATCCAAAAATTCCAACGACCCTCAAATATGCAACGGCCACGTTTTCTTTTATCTATTTGACCAACCAACCATGCAACAAGAGAAGTCTTTGGACTTCGATCGATTGATGGAATTCGGCCATGCATGAGTAACACGCATGCCAACTTTATGAATAAAGTTTTTGAGAAGTTGGACCGTGCATGAGGACCATGCACGTCTTTTCTTTGAGCGATTCGGCAAGGAGGAAATGAATTTTATCACCATGCCGCTCGATCAAATCCCTTCTCCACATGAGAACTTCGGTCATGTACATGAAGCATATTGATTAAGGGAATATTAGTTGATTTCTATGAAAACCGAAATGCCTCATTTTGTGCAGAAATTTAAGGGCTTATCTTTGGAGGATTTGGGCCATTTAATTAGGACCTTTTGGCCACAAATTGCAGGCCCAAAAAAGCTCAAGAAGCCCCCTTAGTTGTCGACAAAGAGGAGGGGAAATCAGACAAGGAAGCCAAACCACTCTCCACCCGTCTCTCTCCCTTGAAGCCACCAGATCACCTGCATGCAAGAAAATTAATTAATCAATTAATCAAGGAGCAAATGAGGCGAATTAGTTGAGAGAGAGAGAGAGAAACCGAGAGTGAGCGGGCAAGCAAGAGAGAGAGAGAGAGAGAGAGAGAGTGTGTGAGAACCTAGTAGGTGCACGGCGTGAGGAAGGAGGAGGTCACCCTTCTGTAGAGCATGGTGCTGCCGCTGTCGTCATCGCTGGTCTTCACCACTGTTGAGCCGAGCCCGAGACCCCCCAAGCCCCTTTTTTGCTTGCAACCGAGTAGAAGAACTAGAGGCAAGTGGAAGTTCATTGATCTATGTCTTTGCATGTTGCAATTATCTGGTGAAATGCGGGTAGTTGTGACAAAATGTAGAATTGGGACCTGCCTGTGGATTTTTGGATGATTGAGATGAAGTTCGATTAAGAGATTGAGTAAAAACAGAGTTTGTTTAGTGTAGTTTCGGTTATTGGCTGAAATAAGAAATGAAAGGTCTAACTAAAGTGGATTCTTGAAGTGAAGTAGTTATAATGTAGTACAATAGACTTGTAAGTATTTGGTTATGGACGTTGGATGCTGGGATTCAATGAGTTTCTTAGTTCTCTTTGGATTAGTGAATTGCTTTTGCAGAAAACAGCATGACCTTCGGTGATTCCCTAAATTTTTTTGTAATTATCTAGCCGGAATTAGACTTTGAACCCTTAATGATAGTTGTAGGGCATATCTTTAGGAATAACAAGTTCAGCTCCACTTGGTGGAGGCCAATCGCCGAAGCTAAAAGACTTTGTTTTAGGAATAACCAGTTCAGCATCTCGTAAGTCTGCTGGTGCGGGTGCAGCACCCTCTAAAGCTGGTCAAGGCCCCTCTATATCAGTTAAAGGGAAAGCAACTGCTCCTTATTTGTCAGTACCTCATTATTCATATGAGATTGTCAATCCCAGCTTCCAGGAAGAGACAGAAGATGAAGACCTGCTTTCGGTAGACTACTTCCCACCGAAAGGCCCTCGCTCTACTACCCCAGCTGTGACAATGCAAGACAAGTTGCTGCTGCTATGCCCGGACCATTCTCCGATTGCGGATCCTCCTCCGACGGTGGGTAGGAATAAGGATTCCAGAAAGAGGTAACCCTCTTGCCCTTCTTCCGTAAATATGTATATAGCTACCTGGAACGGTAGAGGCCTTATGAACTCCGTTACTCGGGTTGACGTGCGGAAGCTTGTCACTTGTCATAATCTGTGCTTGATTGGGCTCATTGAGACTGATGCGTGATGGGTTGAGTGATTCCAGAACATATTTTTCAGAGGGGATTTTTGTGGTTAAGTGTATGGAGTAGTGTATACGGGGAAGCGCCAAGGTATAAAAACAATCTCCTGGAGTAGTGTATACGAGGAAAAAACAAAAAGAAATAAGAAAAAATAAAACGATCTCCTCCCAAGGTATAAAGGCCTCGCCACCAACCGAGGATGAGGGTCGACATCTACGAAGTTCACCACCAAGGCCTAAAGCTTCCACCAGCCAAGGATAAAGGACTTCGGGATAGGAGAAGCTCACCACCAAGGCCTAAAGATTCCACCAGCCAAGGATAAAGGGCTTCTTGGCTCACCACCGAAAGGAGTTATCCACTCTCAAAAGGAATTCACTCAAGCAGAGGAAATCTCACAATTCTCATTCATCAAATTCGTGTCCCTTACATCAGATAGTTTCCCCCTCTTTATAGGAGGGTTTTAGTGTTAATACATGATAAAAACGGACCTTAATAGCCTAGAAACCGAAACCTTAAGACATATTAAAAACAAACCTTAATAGCCTAGAAACTGAAACCTTATTACATATTAAAAACAGAACTTAATAGCCTAGAAACCAAAACCTTCCACTCTTGGACTGCATAACAATAAAGACACATAATAACATAATAAAAGCCTTATTAACACAGGAATTAAATGCCTTTAATCTTCGGCCTTCCGCATTCTTGAACCTTCAAATTCGAGCTCCTCCTTTGACCAGAAAATAATCCTTCTGAAACTTCATCAACTGGTCATTCAAGACATTTAGAATGGTCTCCCATTGATAGTTATCGATATACCACAAAGTATCGATAAGTAATTGACATTATTCATTGAAAATGATCCATCGAAGCACATAATGCCCAATTTCTCTCTTGGCTTGGATAAACATCGATGGTTCCGAGTTGGTGGATGGAGCTACGTTGGATGCTCCCGCATAAGAGAAGACAACTTACAAACAGAATCCTTACAGTGAAGGACTCCTGGGGTGCTTTTATAGATGACCCTAAGGCGATTCCCTAAGTCTTTGTTACATTTTTTGCTGATCTGCTTTCCCCTCACGCTGGATTGTCCAAGCCTTCCCTGCAAGAGTTAAGAAAGTTCATTCGCAATCCCCTGTTGGTGGGCTAGGCCGGTGACCTAACCAGACCAATGCTAGTCCCTAAAATTCGAGAAACAGTCTTCTCCCTAGCGAAGGGGAAAGCGCCGGGTCCTGATAGATTCACTGCCGAATTCCTCAAGAGATGCTAGGATACTGTTGGCCCACTCGTAACAAAGGCAGTGCAGGAATTCTTCACATTAGGCTGTCTGCTAAGAGAGGTGAATAATACCATCCTTAGCTTAGTTCCAAAGGTCCTTAATGCTTGTGATGTCTCGGATTTTCGCCTTATTGCATGTTGCAACACCATTTATAAAATCATTACAAAGATATTAGCCAATCGCCTAGCTACTTTCCTTGGGAACTTAGTTGACTACTCACAAAACGCCTTTGTCAAAGGGATGTAGATTAGAGATAACATTCTTTTGGCTCAAGAATTATTTGCTGGGTTTCATTTGGAACCTTACCTCCCCAAATGTACGATAAAAGTGGATTTCCAAAAGGCTTATGATACTATCGACTCGGATTTTCTGCAATCAACACTCACGACATTTGGCTTCCCTGATGTTTTTGTTCGGTTGATTATGGCTTGTGTTCGGACTCCCAAATATTCCATTTCAATCAATGGAGAGCTTCATGGATTCTTTGCCGGAGGGAGAGGACTACGACAAGGAGATCCTATGTCCACTTATTGTTCACGCTTGTGATAGAGGTATTCTCTGGAATTCTAGTCTCCCAGACTTCTCTTAAGGAATTCAATCCATATTGGAGGTGCAAAGCAACTCGGCTGACTCACACTTTTTTCGCAGATGACGTTTTCCTTTTCTGCCGGGCTGACTAGGCGTCTATCACCTTAATGAAAAAGGGCCTTGGTATATTCTCTTCATGGAGTGGCTTAATCCCGAATAGAAACAAGAGCAAAGTCTTTTTGTCAGGAGGATCTTTGTCTCTTCGAATTTATATTCAAATGGCCTTTGGATTCCAAGATGTTACCTTGCCTGTCCAATACCTCGGGGTTCCCATCATCTCTTCTAGACTTCGAAAAGTTCACCATATTATTTTTGGTATTGGAGGAACCAGCTTGTAGCCGACAGCCACGCCGTAAACCCCCAAATGACACTTAAGCAGGAGGATCAACAAAGTCTTATCCAATGGAGCCACCACGGCCGGTGGTTATATTTATTCTTTACCTTTACCAAAAAAAAAAAAAAAATTCAAATTAAAAGATGCCTCTACTGCCAATCACTCGCAATACTTTTTATGGTGTCCTAGTCGACGTTGAGTGCACGTGTTTAGAGCACAATCAGGTAGGGATTCGAGGATTGTTTTTCATCTGAGTATGGGTTCTAGTCATGTATTGATGCGGGAGCATCCAACGTAGCTCCATCCACCAACTCGGAACCATCGATGTTTATCCAAGCCAAGAGAGAAATTGGGCATTATGTGCTTCGATTGATCATTTTCAATGAATAATGTCAATTACTTATCGGTACTTTGTGGTATATCGATAGCTATGAATGGGAGACCATTCTAAATGTCTTGAATGACCAGTTGATGAAGTTTCATAAGGATTATTTTCTGGTCAAGGGAGTAGCTCGAATTTGAAGGTTCAAGAATGCGGAAGGCCGAAGATTAAAGGCATTTAATTCCTGTGTTAATAAGGCTTTTATTATGTTATTATGTGTCTTTATTGTTATGCAGTCCAAGAGTGGAAGGTTTCGGCTTCTAGGCTATTAAGTTCTGTTTTTAATATGTATTAAGGTTTCAGTTTCTAGGCTATTAAGGTTTGTTTTTAATATGTATTAACACTAAAACCCTCCTATAAAGAGGGGAAAACTATCTGATGTAAGGGACACGAATTTGATGAATGAGAATTGTGAGATTTCCTCTGCTTGAGTGAATTCCTTTTGAGAGTGGATAAATCCTTTCGGTTTCTTTATCCTTGGAGCGTAGATCACTCTTCGGTGGTGAGCCAAGAAGCCCTTTATCCTTGGCTGGTGGAATCTTTAGGCCTTGGTGGTGAGCTTCTCCTATCCCGAAGTCCTTTATCCTTGGCTGGTGGAAGCTTTAGGCCTTGGTGGTGAACTTCGTAGATCTCGATCCTCATCCTCGGTTGGTGGCGAGGCCTTTATACCTTGGGAGGAGATCGTTTTATCTTTTCTTATTTCTTTTTGTTTCTTCTTCGTATACACTACTCCAGGAGATTGTTTTTATACCTTGGCACTTCCCCGTATACACTACTCCATACACTTAACCACAAAAATCCCCTCTGAAAAATACGTTCTAGAATCACTCAACCCATCACGCATCATGCATGATGTTGGTTTACCTGATGACCCCGCAGTTTAAGAGTTTCTGTCAGTGCACGTTTGTCATAATGGGATCATGCTAGGGATGTTGTTGTCGCCGCCAGTTGATGGACTCGGCTTGGTGTGATCGTGTGTAACAGGTAGCAAATGAAACTTTTTGGACTGCCAGCACCATTTGATAGACTTATGTATAAGGCTGAATGGAAAGAAAAGCCAGTGGAAGGTCGTGTTATCTTTTGATTATGTAGCCAGTTTTGCACCCCTCGACGACCCCCGAACTGTTTGCGTCGCCACAGTTCTGTTACTTCACATGAAGGTCTATCAGGGGGTTTACATCTTTTAGATTGGTCCCTGCGCAATTTATATGGCGAAAGCACATCCATCAACTCCCTTCTTTAGATTCAGAAAACAATGCACACCAACTAAACATTCATCAGTACATCAAATGCTGTAGTCTTCTATACTCGGCTATACTTCAAATGACGACCGACATCTCCTCCAATAGTCATATACTTAAAGTCCATTGCTATCTTCCTCCCCGCGGTCATATCTAGTCATTTGATCCATCTTTTGATGGGAGTGGCAGCAGAAGTATCTTATCTAGTCTTTAATGTTATTCCCCAAATAGGGTAAGTACAACCACTAAGTAGTAAAGATCCGCCACACTACACAGTGTATCAAACAAAACAATCAAGGTATCATAAATAAAACACATATCATTCATGCATTCAAGCATACCTTATCTTGCAGCCATGCATATATCACCATACAATGTGCATATACCACCATGCACTCATATCATCCATGCCATCACCATGCAGTTGTGCATATATTATCATGCAGTCACGCATATTTTTCCATGCCATTGTCCATAGATCACGATGAGATCCATTCACGTCTTCATGATTGCATTGTCAATATGAAATAGAATCAATTTACTTTCAAAAGTAGATCATGCATCATGCCATATGCATACACCCATGCACATGATTCAATTTTAGATTTTGTCTTTCACAGGGATCTCATTATTTTTCTTCCAAGGACCAATGTTTGCATCCCACAATTTATTGCTCGCATCCAACCTCGCATCGCGAGGAACCTCCAGCACACAGCTCCGGGCATTTCGTACCCCAACTAGCATCGAGAGGTGTCCCCCCGGCACACACCTCGAGGCTTCTGGCACACACCTCCGGGAATCCCGAAACTCCCGAGGACATCCGGCACACACACTCCATGCATCCGGCACCCACACTACGGGCATCCCGAAACTCCCAAGGGATCGTGGGCTCACACCTCCAATGGTTTTGTTGTTATCTCAATTTATATTCACACATGTATTTAAATCAATTTCGACTTTTGATTTTATACGTAATGCCATATATCATCACATATGCAGCAAGATAAATTACTATTATTTTAGAAAACATAATGCATTCTTTTTAATTTACATTTCCTAAAATTTAGTAATTGTCTTTAATAATTTCTAAGAATTTAATACATCATAGACAAACTCAAGGGGCATTTGTCTCATGAAGAACACAACACCACCAAAATTTGATACAAAACAGGAAAGTCCATACATGACAGCTTTTGAAATTTGCACAATCCAGCTAGCACAGTTTTAGGAAACATTTTGACTAAATACCCAAACGACATTAAAAAATCATGAAATTCGAACATGTAATAGTCAAGACATAAAGGCAGATACTTCATGAAGAACACTACACCACAATATCCCCATATAGTTCAATACAAACCACGCATCTCAGCACTACTAATTCTGTCCGTACTACTTGCACAGTTTTTGAAACATTTTTGGTTAAATAGGGAAATGAACTTCAAAAAGATTCCAAAATTTGAATATCCATAACGTAAATACTTCATGAAGACATAAATAAAGAATCTCATACAAAACGGTATCACGCATTGCAACATTACCAAGTACGAACACTTCAGATTGCACAGTTTTAGAAACATTTTCGATTAAATATCCAAATGACATTCAAAAATTATGAAATTTGACTATGTGATGGCCAAGACCATAAGGTAAATACTTCATGAAGACATAGAAGTCAGATTCGTCCTAGGTAATTAAATGTAGGCGGTTAAAACTTCTGTTCCTTACACCGAAATTTCCAGATCTAGTCTTTCCAAAGAAAAATCACTTCACTAACCAATACTTGTTCGTTTTACCTCAAATTTTAGTATCATGTTCCTCAAGGTGTTTTCTACAACTTTCATGCAGCACAATATCTCACGAATTGTCGGACTGGTCTTTCCAGAAACAGCATGCATGGCCAACGCATCTCTCTCCAAAGCTCCGAAATTTCATCCCATCTACCAGAACCAAGATTTAGCATCTACTACACATACAACACAGTAATGCAAGGGGTAGGTTTTAGGGTTTCACTTGCCCTGAATTTAAGCACAAACAGCAACAAAGATGGCAAGCAAAGCGCCGAACGAATAGCAGAAGCTCGGCACAGACGGAAGATGGTCCTCCTCTTCCCCCCTACGGCCTCCTGCTTCCCTTGCTTGAACTCTCCCTCTCACTCACTCAAAGTTCTGTTCGGTTCTTCTCTTTCCCTCACACGAGCACTCTGTTTCATTCTCCCTTTTATTTGCTTAATAGACAAGTTATCATTGGATTTTGCATGCATGTGACAAGTTGATGCGTGATGGGGTGAGTGATTCTAGAACGGATTTTTGAGAGCGGATTTTTGTGGTTAAGTATATGGAGTAGTGTATACGAGGAAGAAACGAAAAGAAATAAGAAAAGATAAAACGATCTCCTCCTTAAGGTATAAAGGCCTCACCACCAACCGAGGATGAGGGTCGAGATCTATGAAGCTCACCACCAAGGCCTAAAGCTTCCACCAGCCAAGGATAAAGGACTTCGGGATAGGAGAAGCTCACCACCAAGGCCTAAAGATTCCACCAGCCAAGGATAAAGGGCTTCTTGGCTCACCACCAAGGAGTGATCTACACTCCAAGGATAAAGAAACGAAAATGAGTTATCTACTCTCCAAAGGAGTTCACTCAAGCTGAGGAAATCTCACCATTCTCATTCATGAAATTCGTATCCCCAACATTGGATAGTTTCCCCTATTTATAAGAGGATTTTAGCCTTAGGAAATATTAAAAACAAACTTTAATGACCTAGGAAGTAAAACGTTCGACTCTTGAGCTACATAAAAATAAAAACAGCGAGGAACTTAACAAAAAGCCTTTACTATCACGGGAACTAAATGCCATAATAATAAGCCTTTACTATCGTGGGATTTAAATGCCATTTAATCTTCGGCCTTCCACATTCTAGAACGGTTAGCTTTCCGTGTTCTTGAACCTCTAGCCTTTCCAAAATTCGAGCTCCTCCCTTGACCTGAAAATAATCCTTCTGAAGCTTCTTCAATTAGTCATACAAGACATCTAAAATGGCCTCCCATTGATACTTACTGATATACCACAAAGTAATTAACATTATTCATTCAAAATAATCCATCGAAGCACATAATGCCCAACTTCTTTATTGGCTTGGATAAGCATCAATGGTTCTGAGTTGGTCCATGGAGCTACGTTGGATGCTCCCGCATCACAAGTGGCCCTAAGGATGAAGACACTTTGCATGTCCATGCAATGGGCGTGCCTCCACTTGTCTGGTTCCTCCTCCATGTGTCCAACGATGGAGGCTTCTTGGTCAATTGTTCTTCATTTGTTGACCAGCGAACGTGACTCCTTCTTCGCTGCCACCTATAAGCAACATGGCCTTTTGGTCAACAATCTTCCAAGTTTGTTGACTCCTCTTGGCGACAAATAAAAGAAGAAGCGGAGTCACTTGGGCCAGCAATTAATGGCCGCATGGTTGTCGAGATAACGTGTGTTGGAAATTCGGTTAGTAGGGTATGAATGTGGGTGGATGAAGGTCTCAATCGCAACGCTACACAGGTATAATTTTCGATGGTCAAAGCATTACCAAGAGTAACGTATCAGTCCCACAATAATACTAATCGATGTCCATCAATTGCACCGATGACATAATCCGAATGATACCTCCAATCACTTAGCTACGAACCATCGCGCATCTCAGGGTCAAAGAAATTTTTCAGAGGCCACAACCGGGTATAGAAGCCACGGCAAATTTTGCTGTACTGACTTTTGACGTCTATAAAGATTATGTAAATAAAAGTGTCCGGCTTTATTTTATAAAAGATTTAGTTTGTGTGCATTGTTTCTGAATTTGGAATAGGGAGATGTTGGATTTCGCATCCGCTACATGAACTGCGCTGCGACCAATTTAAATGATATAAACCCCCAGGATTTATGGATTTATCAAATTTTTTTGTGGCGACCCTAACGGATTGGGAGCCATTTCGGGGCTGCCACAGCCTTTGCCTACGCCTTTGCTTGAGCTCCTACCGATCACCACACCAACAGCCATGAGCGCCCTCACCCTCTACCGGCCCTACCTTTGCCTAACTTTGTCGCGTCGATGCCGGTGTCGTGACTTGCGGCAACCCACGGGCTCTGCTGCATCTCCACGAGCAACCCATGATGCCAGCAGGGGCCAAGCCAAACGCGGCGCCTCCATTTCTGCTTCGCCACTTCCCCACCTAGTGATCAAAGAACCGTTGGTTGCTAAGCCGAGTTTAGAAGCCAAAATTCAAAATTATGCAGATTTGTTATATTTTTTTAATATTTTATTTTCTTTATATGAAATATTTCTCAATGCAGGATTGAAATTCTCAATGTACTACCTAATTTGCAACTACAAACAAATTTTTCATGAAATAAGTGAAAACAAAGTGACTTGCGTGTAACAAGGAGAAAGATTCCATGTTGTGCACATGTGTAAGTTCGTATGTGAATGAACCATGAACATTAGGTACACAGATGGATTAATGGCCTGCCAATATACCTACCTGTGAACCCGTATAACATAAAAGTTAGGTCTAAGGATCAATTATACAAGACTAGAGCATGAACAATTAGTCATCGACCCCGCTAAAAGCTTCCATGTTTCTAATCATTCTATGTATGTTCTAACCTGAGTATCATAACATCCAATGTCTTGTGACTCGTCATTACTTGATGGATCTAATACTTAATGGTGAAGCTAAGAACACACCGGTCATAACACCCAGTGAAGCATATTCTTAACGTCTCAAGAATAAGTCCAGTCACAACTAATCTTATAGCAACAACCATATAAATAATTGGACAAACGAATGAATACGTCATTGCCATTAATTTGACAACACAACTGAAATCCCTAACATGTAATTTTTACACGATTGCTTTAGGGCATATAAATAATAGTTGTAGCCCATACAGAGCTTTTTGAAGATGACATTCATGGTGAGGATAACATGAATCAACAAATCATTGGCGGTACTTCATGTAGACTTCTTTAATGGTACCATGGAAAAATGCATTCTTGATGTCTAATTGGCATAGGGACCAATTATATGTAACAACTAAGGAGAGAAAAACTTGGAAATCTCTCCAATGATTTGCAATGAACGAAATCAAGTGGGTGTTATGACCAATCACACGCTTTCAAATAGGTGGATTTGCAATGAACGAAATCAACACAAGCCAGTCCTTCTTGCAGTTCCCATTTAAAAAAAAAAAAAAATTTGGGTAATTTGCGATGAGCAATTGCAGATAAAACCATTTGCAATGCTCTTGCTCACGGTTTAAGCGCTGTGAGGCGAGCTTTTGGAGTACCAAGTTGACTCATAATAGTCTTTTGCGATTCCATTTACGGGAAAGGAAAAGAGGCATACCAGGTGGTGTCAGGAGTCTAGAAACCGTAGAAAATTAGAAACAATGCCTCAACATTTTCATGAACCACTCTTGTCACGATCCCACCTCCATCTCCAGGGTTTTGAGTGCCAGCGGATATTTTCGCAATGTCCAAGGCTTGTGGCTGTCCTGATTCTTTTTATTTTATTATTATACACAAGCAAGAACATGAATAAACAACTTCTCAAAAAAATAACAGTTAGAAGACCGTAACGTACATCACACATAACACACAAGTTTATATTATAACAGTACTTTTACAAGCCCTTTCTCTACGAGCCTTCTTTCCCTTTTACATCACACTACAAGCTCCCCTACACTACATAATTACAATAGTACAGACTATTAGTGGTGATCTCTGGAACTGAATTGTTATAATACTACTCTTTTTTCATAAATACTAGCCAATCTTTTCGTTGTGCTACCATCTGGTTGATAGCAGTCAAATGCACCTTGTCCAAGTTATCTAGGATCTTCCTCACCTTATGTAACAGCACAACACCCTCACTCGTAACCTCCCATTGTAAGATGGTTTCATTGGAATCTACTTCATAAAATATCGCTCCAATAAAAATCTCACGGTAGTCTCACTTTTGTCCACACAATAAAAACACCTCCAACTGCCCACTCACTCCCAACCCATGCGGCATAAATGTTAGACCTTGGTTGCATGAAAAAGAGACAAACAACTTGCCATGGAAAATTCCTATCTCCTCTAGTAGGACTACAGCTCCCCACACTAACCTAAGACTTTCGTTCTTGCAAGACTGAAAGATAAGAGAGTGAATCTTGGGAACCTAGTAAGTAACATCTCATTGTCAAAGCCTAGCAAATACAACACTCGCAAACAATGTCGTTGACACATCAATGACAAATTACTTGCCTTACCTTAACATAACACATGAATGTCCATGAGAGATATCTTCGGCATAACAATGAACACATCAACATATCATGCTTATGCATGACTCGCATTTATGCAAATTCATTTACCATCATTCTAACTCGATCAACCCCTCCCAGCTTCATTAGGGCTTCCAATTTGTTACTAGGTTTTCTAACTCAACCAGGACATCTCGGCCCAACCGAGAATTCTTGGGACTAGCTCCTTGAGACTTTTGGGTTCAAGACATAGGAATCTCGGCTCAATCAATGCATCCTATTCAATGAACAAGGCATCACTACCAACGCTATATGACGACAGATGCTTTTTCCTGTTCAAGTGCACACACACACACTATAAGCCAGTTCTTATCGTTTCTCTTAGTCGACACATGCATGGCCAAAAAGCATGCTCCTTCGTCCGCGTGTGTCATGAATTATTGTACTTCACTAATTGATCAATTTGCACTAATCCTCATACCGGACAAGGCTAAAAAATGGTGCACCTTAAGGCTTAGGTACAAACCTCGGTTCCAACCCAATGTGAATGCCCTCATAGCTTGATTCAATGACAAGCACAATGTCCTCGCACCAATTGGAACTATAGAATCGGCAACCAAAGACCTCATGGATTTGGGTGATCTCAATATTGATAGAAGGTATAGAATCGACACGGCTCAATGCTAATTTAGGACTTCGTATTCTTGAGTGATTCACACACCAAGCAAAGTTGTCGTGTAATGAACTTAACTAGAACAAACCTCAGTTTCATTCAGGACATAAACCTCTCACGACCACCCACAGTTTCATTCAAGAACGGAAATTTTTTAGAGGTGATTTTTGTGGTTAAGTGTATGGAGTATTATATACGAGGAAGAAACGGAAAGTACTGATCCATCGAAGCAGATAATGCCCAATTTCTTTCTTTTCGTATTCTTGAACCTTTGGTTTTTCAGATTCATGAACTGCATTCGTGAACCTTTACCCTTCCGATTTTTGTGGTTAAGTGTATACGGGGAATAAACGAAAAGGAATCAAAAAAGATAGAACGATCTCCGCCCAAGGTAAAAAGGCCACGCCACCAACCGAAGAAGAGGATCGAGATCTACAAAGTTCACCACCATGGCCTAAAGCTTCCACCAGCCAAGAATAAAGGACTTCGGGATAAGAGAAGCTCACCACCAAGGCCCAAAGAATCCACCAGCCAAGGATAAAGGGCTTCTTGGCTCACCACCAAAGAGTAATCTATGCTCATAGGATAAAGAAACCGAAATGGGTTATCCACTCTTCAAAGGAAATCACTCAAGCAGAGGAAATCTCACCATTTTTATTCATAAAATTCGTATGTCCCATACATTGGATAGCTTTCCCCTATTTATAGGAGGATTTTAGCCTGAGGAAATAGTAAAAACAATGTTTAAAGACCTACGAACTTAAACCTTCGACTCTTGAGCTACATATAAAGACACCTAGTAACTTAAGAAACGCCTTTATTAACATGGGAACTAAATGCCTTCAATCTTCGACTTTCCGCATTCTTGAACCTTTAGCTTTCTGTATTCTTGAACCTTTGGCTTTCCATATTCTTGAACTGCATTCGTGAACCTTTAGCCTTCCCGAAATTCGTACTCCTCCCTTGAGCAGAAAATAATCCTCCTGAAACTTAATCAATTGGTCATACAAGACATCTAAAATGGCCTCCCATTGATAGTTATCGATATACCACAAAGTATCGGTAAGTAGTTAACATTATTCATTCAAAATGATCCATCGAAACACATAATGCCCAATTTCTTTCTTGGCTTGGTTAAGCATCGATGGTTCTGAGTTTGTTGATGGAGCTACGTTGGATGCTCCCGCATCATCCTCCCCAGGTTGTTTGAGATTTGTCCTCAAATCTAAACGGTTTTCATCCTCCAAGTAAGGAGAAAGGTCTCCCACGTTGAATGTTGCCGAAACTTGAAACTCTTCAGGAAGGTCAATCTTGTAAGCATTGTCACCAATTCGCTCAGCAACTTTAAAGTGACCATTAGCTCTAGGAATGAGCTTGTTCTTTTGACGAAATGGGAATCTCTCCTTCCTCTAGTGAAGCCATACAATACAAGATTGCCCGGTTGAAATTGAGTCTTCTTGCAATGTTGATTAGCTTTCTTCTTCTAAGATTCGTTGGCCTTTTTTATCTTCGATTGAATCTACTCATGGAGCTTACTTGAGAGTTGGATGGAATTGGAATCAAATCAAGTGGTTAGAGTACGATTTGTTACGTTCGTTTGGCCATCTATTTGGGGATGACAAGCTGTGATGAATAAGAGTCTTGTACCAAGCATTCTCCATAGAGTCCTCCGGAAGTAGCTTAACAACTTTGGTACTCCATGAATACGAATAATCTTTTTGAAATATAATTCAACAATATGAGATGCATCATTGGTCTTGTGACATGGCGCGAAATGAGCCATTTTAGATAATCGATCGACGACCACCACGACAGTGTCACGGGCAGATCAATTCGTTCTCGATCACCCCTTGGCTCACCCATGCGGCCTTAAGGTTTTACTCCTAAGTAGCCTTTCAACACTAGACTCACAAGGGACTTTGTAGAGAGAGAAGCTCTGCTTTTCATATAACTTGTTAATGGATTACAATGAGGGAAGAGACCACTTTATATATAAGTATAAGGCAAACCGTATCCTTAGATCTAACGGTGGAGATTCCACCTCCCCATCTACCAACTACCGACATTCATTGCCAACTACCAGCTACTCGCATTTATAACTTATGCATACAAATACAGGATCGCCCGCCCCTAGGAGAATACTCTACATCTCGGGGACATAAGTCGAGGGTCATCAACGTGTCAAGCCCGTGCCATGGAAACCTTTTGGATATGCTAACTTTCGGGCCGTGACATTCTCCCCCATCTAATTAGGTGACGCCCTCGTCGCGTCTTCTGCGTGAAAGGCTTCGATCTATTTCTTGAACTCCCAAAGACTCTCCTCGGGCTCCCAACTGGCTTCGCTCTCTTGAAGACCCTTCCATCAGATCAAATACTCGCACTTGGCCGTGCAGTACTGCTTCCATATGACTCAATCCGCCAAAATGCTTTCGACTTCTCAATCATATGAGGTCTTTGCCCCAAGCGGCGCTCGTTGTGACTCCCCTCGATTCGGGTCTTCCTCATCAACTTGGAAAGGTTTAAGCATACTTACATGGAAAACCATATGCACCTTTAGCTTTGGTGGTAGCTCCAGCTTGTATGTGACCTTTCCAACCCGTTGTAGCACTCGAAATGGCCCTTCGTAGCGACGGATCAAC
Organism: Eucalyptus cladocalyx; assembly: GCA_017140615.1. NCBI lineage: Eukaryota > Viridiplantae > Streptophyta > Magnoliopsida > Myrtales > Myrtaceae > Eucalyptus > Eucalyptus cladocalyx. Next base: position 1,816,977 of record CM029519.1, read on the forward strand.
CCCTTTAGCATGTCCTTGTATTGAAGGACCACGTGCAGCTTGGCCCAAACTTGGTCTCCAACTTGGAACTCCACGTTCCGTCGCTTCTTATCTGCCCATTTCTTCATGTGCTTGGAGGCCTTCTATAGACACGCCCGTGCCAAGTCTGCCTCTTCTTTCATGTTCTTGGCGAACTTGTACGTGGGCCAACTACTCCGCCAGTAACTCGAAGCAATCGTGCTTGGGGTGTTCGCTTGCTGCCCAGTCGCAACCTCGAACAGACTTTGGCCGGTCGACTCCCTCTGTTGCAAGTTGTACGAGAACTGGGCTACATCAATACATTTTGCCCAATTCACATGCGTTCCGCTCACATAGTGCCTGACCGTCGGTTTGGGGATGCAAACTCGTCAACATATTTTGCTCCGACCCAAGCAGTCTGAACTCGTCAGACCATAAACGTCCCGTGAAGCGGGGTGCTCACGATCATTTGTAGCAACCCGCAGTACTTCACCACATACTTCATGAACAGCTTGGAAGCTTCCTCAGCCGGGCAATCCTTTGTCGCAAGCACAAAGGTTGCATAATTTGAGAATCGGTCAACAACCACAATTAAAGTCTAGCACCCTTCGAACTTTGGCAGGTTGATGATGAAGTCCATGGAAATACTTTCCCATGGACGAGTTGGGATGGGAACTGGCTCTAGCAACCCCGGCGACGATCATTGCTCCAGCTTGTTTTGTTGGCAGACCAGACAAATCTTCACGTACGCCTCCACGTCGTCCTGCATTTGAGGCCAGTAGTAGCGATCTTCGATGAGGGTCAATGTGCGGTAGAGCCCTAGATGACCCGGCCACTTTGTGTCGTGGCACTCGCGCAGGATTTCCTTCCTCAGCTTCCCACGGAAGGAAACATATAGCCGCCTTCCCCTAGTTTAGAGAGGAGCTCGTCCTCACACCAAAATTGTCAGGTCTTACCTTCCTTAGCATACCCAATGAGGGCTTGGGTTCTTGGATCAAGCTTTAGCCCCTCCCTTATGCAGTCGACCCAAGAACAGCTCGGTCGACTCATTGAGCTACTCAACGGCTCCATCTTCCGACTCAATGCTTCTGCCACGGAGTTGGCCTTCCCTGGCTTGTACTCCAACACGTAGTCGAACTTCGCTAGGAAGTCTTGCCATCGAGCTTGCTTCGAACTCATGGCCACGTTGTCTGTCTTCACGACGAACTTCTCCCACAGGATGTAGTGTCTCCACGTCTGAAGGCAGTGCACTACCATGCTCATCTCCATCTCTTGGACGATGTATCGACGCTCGGTGTTGTTTACCATTCGGCACTTGAACGCCACCGGATGTCCATCCTGCATAAGAACAGCACCGATTGCATAATCCAATATGTTTGTCTCTACCTCGTAAGCTTTTGTGTGGTCGGGCAACGCCAACACCGACTCCTCGATTATGGCGGTCTTCAATCGATCGAAGGCTCTTTAGCATCGATCTGTCCACTCCCATGCAGGTACCATTGTCGGTGGGCTCCCATTCGACGATCAATTGAATATTCGCCTTGTCCATTCGCACACGTCCACCCCCAATGATGTGCCCCAAGAACGAAACCTTGTCTTCGGCGAAAGCACACTTCTCACGCTTAACATACAGCTTGTTTTTGCGCAAGACTTGGAAGACTTGTCTTAGATGCTGGGTATGCTCTTCGAGCGTTTGACTATACCGCACAATGTCGTCTAGGTAAACCACTACAAACCTATCTAGGAAAGGGTGGAGTACCTCGTTCATAAGTGTGCAGAATGTAGCCGGAGCGTTCATCAAGCTAAACGGCATCACGAGGAACTCGTAAGATCCATACCGCGTCACAAATGCGGTCTTCAGCGTGTCTCCCTCAGCGATCCGAACTTGATCGAACAGATCCCCGATGAGTGGATCGAGTACTTATTCTTCACAGTCAGCTTGTTTAGTGCCCGGTAGTCGATGCACATCTGGAGTGACTAATCGTGCTTCTTCTAAACAAGGATTGGCGCACCGAACTGAGCTTTAGATGGCTGTATATAACCAACATCGAGCAGCTCTTTGAGTTGTCTCCTTGACTCTTCCAATTTGGGTGGCGCCATACGGTAAGGCGCCATGGTAGGCGGTCAAGCATCATGCACTAGCTCAATCCGGTGATCCACCTCTCTCTTGGGTGGCAGAACTCCTTTAACAGCTCCAAAGGCTGCTAGGAAGGTCACTTCACCCCCCCTTGCTCCTTTCGTGAGTCGCATGGCCGAGATCATCTTTCGATCACGATCCGAGATCATCGTAGTCGTCCGGTGGAATTACCTCTAGAGTTTCTTTGCCCCTTCATGACTCGAGCTGCAGCTCCACGTCCCTTGAAACACCGATCACAGGGACTTCTTTCGAGTTCACCGTCTTGAGCCAACTAGCTCCTTTCTCAACCCGTAGGTTAAGTTTCTTCGCGGCTTCTTCCGAAATGAAGATGTCGGATGCTCCCGTGTCCACAAGCGCACTCATCGTGGTCACTTCGGTTTTCACTTCGTCTTCTTGGCCTTGATCGTGCTAAGGAGTCGCAGCGATCCCAACCGTGCTTCCTCCCTAGGCTCGTCCTCTTTGCAAAGAGTGGCCAGCTTAGCAATCCCGCTTAGGTGTGTCAAAAAAGCCCGACCCGACCCGAACACGAAACAAGTTGTATACTTGTTTCGGGTCCCGATACTATTTGAGACACAAACATAAAACAAGCAATGAAGATATGTTTAGGGTCAGGTAGGGTCGGAACATTATTCGACCCGAAACACGATAACTCCAAATTCAAACATAAACAGTAAACACGTTCTCATCTTTCTCGACTTCGCCTTCTTCTCTGACGACACGACTATGCCTTCGCTCACGACCGCCAGAACCCTAGCCACTGCCGAATCAGTCAATCGTTGCCGTCCGTCAACGCGCCTCCGCCTCGTTGTCACCGTCGCCACCCCTCGTCTCAATGTTGGAACCCTAGCCGCCGCCGAATCTGTCAATCGTTGCCGGCCACGCTGAGGAGCAGGACGAGTCGGTTCTCGACCCCGAGCTCCAATACAGGTTCCAGTGGAATTTCAAGGTTCGCTTCTCCCCTGTAGTCCTCGATTACACTCTATATAGGTTTGATCCGCTGCTTCTTGATTTCCTGGGTTTTCGTTTTTGTTTTGTTTCCTGCGAGTTGTCTAGTTTTCATGTTGAGCGAGTGCGGTAGCTCTTGTTCTGCTGAAATTTATAGCTAAAATGATTGACGGGTCTCTCTGCGTTGTCCTCTTTAGCTTTGGATGATTTCGGAAAATGGGTTGAGTCGTCTGGTGGAGTTGGATTTAGGAAGCTAAACAAGAATCGGAGAGCTGCCGTTAGATTTGTGTAATTGGTGTTTTCCAAGAAAAGAAGAGATTCGGCAGCTTGACTTCTGAGAGAGTTTCTTTTCTCCCTTTCCAGGATTAGGCTAGAATGAAGGAACTGCAAAGATGCTCGCAAGAGAGAAAAAGTGCTACAAAATGTGCCGTCTTTTTGTGCTATTTAGGTGATGTGAGCTGTCAGGACTATGCTTGTTTCTCATGGAAATGTGATTCCTTTTTAATGGAGAGCGGAAGGCTGTGAATTGAAGTTAGATCTTGCGCATAAGTTTAAGTACGCCGCTTCTGATTTTCGTGTCTCTGAAAAGAAGCAATTTCACATGTAACAACAAATAAGACACGACAACTTGAAAAATTCATTTAGGTTCATATCCCACATGTCATGAGTGATATCCATAAAGGAATCAGATAGCGCATATTTTTTTTATCGCAAACAGACTGGGATCTACAAGCACAAAACAAAGTTCATTTTTGCAATGCAAAGGGAAGTAGAAACAGAGGACTATATTTTCTTTATATGACATACCTCCCTGTTTATTGACTCTCCCTTGAAAGCCACATTCTACTCCTTGGCGAAACACCACCCAATCCCGACAGAACAAAGCATAGCAAAACAATTGTACTTTAAATAAAACAACAGACAACAGAAAAGAAGATGAGCAAACAAAGAACTTATCATAAACTCTCACAAAACCACCAACCAATTTATTGGTACACGAGGGCTTTCTTTCGTGTTACTTCTTGATGACTTGTCTGATTGATAGCTGGAGTTCCATCATTATTATCTGGTATACATTGAGATAAGCATTCCTATTCTCAATGGAAATTCCAAGTCGCGGGCATCTTAATTTTGTTGTTTATGTAATTGAAGCAAAAAAGGTCTTTGTAGATAATCTAGTTTCTTCCTAGATGAAAAGTTGTCCACGTCCTTGGCCACCCACGATCCTCGGAATTCCTTCGGCTTCGGCGTGTCCACTCATGGACCTTCCACCGTGATCACATCATTCACACATGTAGCTCACTAGTATAAGCTTCGCTATCTCCGCGGGTTTGTACCATCGTGCGAGTAGGGTCCCCAGCAGCTCGTGGCGGAGTTCTCCCATGCCGATCTTAAGCTTTTGCACTTTCGCAACCAGCTCCTCCCTTCCGGCATCAACTCCATCCATAGTTTGGGCTTAGGTCATCGACTAATCCTGGGAGATCGAAGAAGAACAACTCTCGCTTCACCATTCATTGCACTTGCGCTTGGATCACAAATCAGCTTTAATACCACTTGTCACGAGCCGATCAATTCACTCTCGATCACTCCTTGGCTTACCCGTGCGGGCTTAAGGTTTTACCCATAAGCAGCCTTCCAACACTCAACTTACAAGGGACTTTGTAGAGAGAGAAACTTCTTAGAGAGAGAAGCTCTGCTGTTCATATAACTTGTGAATGGATTATAATGAGGGAGGAGACCCCCTTATATACAACTATAAAGCAAACCGTATCCGTAGATCACCCTTAGATCTAACGGTGGAGATTGCACCTCCCCATCTACCAACTACCGGCATTCATTGCCAACTACTAGTTACTCGCATTTATAACGTATGCATACAAAGACAGTATCGCCCGCCCCTAGGAGAATAACCTACATTTCAGGGACATAAGTCGAGGGTCATCAATGTGTCACGCTTGTGTCATGGAAACCTCTTGGACATGCTAACTTTTGGGCCGTGACAATAGCATCTTTTCCTCTTTGAGTTCTTGGTAGAGCCACAATGAAATCCATGATAACATCTTCCCAGGGCTGTAATGGTACTGAAAGTGGAGTATACAAACCATGATGGAAATGGCTTTTTGATCTTCGACAAGTTGCACATCTTGAGATGATAGCATGCACATCTCCACTCTTCTTTGGCCAATAGAAATGCTCTTCAAGAACCTCAAGAGTTTATTTAATACCAAAATTACCAGCCAATCCTCCACCATGCGCTTCTCAAATCAGCAATTCATGAAAAGAACTCTTTGGCACACATAATTCATTTCCTTTAAAAAGAAACCCATCTTGCAAAGTATATATACCTTGACCCCCCCCCGCTTGCAATTATTGATAATGGATAAGAACTCCGCATCTTCAAAATAAAGTTCTTTCATTCATTGAAATCCAAGAATCCTAGAGTCTAGAACAACAAGCATAAAATATCTTCTCAATAAGGCATCTGCTACAACATTAGTGTGCCCAGGTTTATATTTCGAGACGAAAGAAAAGGATTGAAGAAATTCTACCCATTTTGCGGGTCTTGAATGAAGCTTGCGTTGGCCGCTAATAAACTTAAGTGCCTCATGATCAGAATGATGGACAAATTACTTTGGCCTCAAATAATGACTCCAATGATCAAGAACTCAGACAATGGCATAGAATTCTTTGTCATAAGTTCAATAATTCATCTAGGAATGGGATAACTTCTCATTGAAATATGCTAATGGTTTTTGTGCTTGCACCAAAACAACACTAATACCAACTCCGCTTCCATCACGCTCAACTTCAAATACTTTATCAAAATCAGGTAGTGCAAGAATAGGGGACTAACAAAGTTTTAGCTTGATTACCTCAAAGGCATTTTGAGCAGCCTTTGTCCATTCAAAAAAGACCATTCTTCATGAATTCAGTTATAGGAGCCATGACAATACTAAATTTCTTGACAAAACGTCAATAGAAAGAAACAAGTCCATTAAAACTTCTTACATCAGAAAGACTTTGGAACTGGCCAAGTCTTCATAGCCTCCACCTTGTCTTGATCAACAGAGATTCCATATTTGGAAACCACATATCCAAGAAACACATTGCTTGGAGAGAAGAACTCACATTTCTCCATTTTAGCATACAGCTTTTGATCTCTCAAGCCATTGAAGACTTGTTTTAAATGAGAAATTTGCTCCTCCTTGTTCCTGTTATAAACAAGAATTTCATCAAAATAAACAACGACAAATCGACCAACAAAGGAACGAAGAACCTTGTTGATAAGTGATACGTGATGGGGTGACTGATTCTACAATGGATTTTTGAGAGGGGATTTTTGTGGTTAAGTATATGGAGTAGCGTATACAATGAAGAAATGAAAAGAAATAAGAAAAGATAAAACGATCTCCTCCCAAGGTATAAAGGCCTCGCCACCAACCGAGGATGAGGATCAAGATCTACGAAGCTCACCACCAAGGCCACCTTCCACGAGCCAAGGATAAAGGACTTCGGGATAGGAGAAGCTCACCACCAAGGCCTAAAGATTCCACCAACCAAGGATAAAGGGTTTCTTGGCTCACCACCAAGGAGTGATGTATATGCTCCAAGGATAAAGAAACCGAAAGGAGTTATCCACTCTCCAAAGGAGTTCACTGAAGTTGAGGAAATCTCGCCATTCTCATTCATGAAATTTGTATATCCCCTACATTGGATAGTTTCCCCTATTTATAAGAGGATTTTAGCCTTATGAAATATTTAAAAACAACTTTAATAACCTCGGAACTGAAACGTTTGACTCTTGAGCTACATAAAAATAAAAACGGCTAGGAACTTAATAAAAAACCTTTACTATCACGGGAACTAAATGCCATAATAAAAAGTCTTTACTATCACGGGAACTAAATGCCATTTAATCTTCGGCCTTCCACATTCTCGAACCGTTAGCTTTCCGTGTTCTTGAACCTCTAGCCTTCCCAAAATTCGAGCACCTTCCTTGACTAGAAAATAATCCTTCTGAAGCTTCTTCAATTGGTGATATAAGACATCTAAAATGGCCTCCCATTGATACCTATTGATATTCCACAAAGTAATTAACATTATTCATTCAAAATGATCCATCGAAGCACATAATGCCCAACTTCTTTATTGGCTTGGATAACCATCGATGGGTCTGAGTTGGTCCCTGGAGCTACGTTGGATGCTCCCGCATCATCCTCCCCCGGTTGTTTGAGATTTTCCTCAAATCAAGAAGGTTTTCATCCTCCAAGTAAGGATAAATGTCTCCCACGTTGAATGTTGCCGAAACTGCAAACTCTCCTGGAAGGTCAATCTTGTAAGCATTGTCACCAATTCACTGAATAACTTTAAAGGGACCGTCAGCTCTAGGCATGAGCTTATTCTTTCGACGAAATGGAAATCTCTCCTTCCTCAAGTGAAGCCATACAAGATCGCCCGGTTGAAATTGAGTCTTCGTGCGATGTTTATTAGCTTTCTTATTGTAAGATTCGTTGGCCTTTTCAATGTTGGATCGAATCTGCTCATGGAGCTTCTTCATTGATTAAGCTCTTTTCTTGCCATCAAAGCTCACTTGAGAGTTAGACGGAATTGGAATCAAATCAATGGGTGTAAGAGGGTTAATTCCATACACAACTTCAAATGGCAATCGACCAGTAGTATAACTTGGTGATCGATTGTAAGCAAATTCAGCATGCGCGAGCTTTAAATCCCAATCTTTCAATGATTTACTCACCATACCACGAAGAAGAGTGGTTAGAGTACGATTTGTTACCTCCGTTTGGCCATCTGTTTGCGGATGACAAGCTGTGCTGAATAAGAGCCTTGTACCAAACATTCTCCATAGGACTTCCTCCACAAGTGGCTTAAGAACTTGGAATCACGAACCTTGTACCAAACATTCTCCATGAATGCAGATAATCTCTTTGAAATATAATTCAGCAATATGAGATGCATCATTGGTCTTGTGACATGGCACGAAATGAGCCATTTTAGAGAACCGATCGACGACCACTATGATAGCATCTTGTCCTCTTTGAGTTCTTGGTAGAGCCACGATGAAATCCATGCTAACATCTTCCTAGGGATGCAATGGTACCGGAAGTGGAGTATAGAAACCTTGATGGAAATGGCTTTTTGATCTTTGACAAGTTGCACACCTTGAGATGCTAGCATGCACATCTCCACTCATCTTTGGCCAATAGAAATGCTCTTGAAGAATCTCAAGAGTTTTGTTAATACCAAAATCACCAGCCAATCCTCCACCATGCGCCTCTCCAATCAGCAATTCGCAAAAAGAACTCTTCGGAACACACAATCGATTTCCTTTAAGAAGAAACCCATCTTGCAAAGAATATGTACCTTGAACTCCCTACTTGTAATTGTTGATGATGGATGAGAACTCTGCATCTTCAAAATAAAGTTCTTTCATTGATTGAAATCTAAGAATCCTAGAGTCCAGAACAGCAAGCATAGAATATCTTGTCGATAAAGCATTTGCTACAACATTAGTCTGTTCGGATTTATATTTTGAGACAAAAGAAAAGGATTGAAAAAATTCTACCCATTTTGCATATCTAGAATTAAGTTTGTGTTGGCCACTAATAAACTTAAGTGCCTCATGATCAAAATGAAGGACAAATTGTTTTGGCCTCAAATAATGACTCCAATGATCAAGAGCTGGACAATGGCATAGAACTCTTTGTCATAAGTTGAATTATTCCTCTTGGAATCAAATAACTTTTCGCTGAAATATGCCAATGGTTTTTGTGCTTGCACCAAAACAACACCAATACCAAATCCGCTAGCATCACACTCAACTTCAAATACTTTATCAAAATCAGGAAGAGCAAGAATAGGGGACTCACAGAGTTTCTGCTTGATTACCTCAAAGGAGTTTTGAGCAGCCTTTGTCCATTTAAAAGCACCACTCTTTATGCATTCAGTTGTATGAGCCATGACGGTATTAAAATTTTTGACAAAATGTCAATAGTAAGAAGCAAGTCCATGAAAACTTCTTACATCAAAAATGGACTTTGCAACCGGCCAAGTCTTCATAGCTTCCACCGTGGCTTAATCAACAGAGATTCCATCTTTGGAAACCACATAACCAAGAAACACAATGCTTGGAGAGAAGAACTCACATTTCTCCATTTTAGCATATAATTTAAATTCTCTCAAGACATTAAAGACCTGTTTTAAAATGAGAGATATGCTCCTCCTCGTTCCTGCTATAAACAAGAATATCGTCAAAATAAACAATGACAAATTGACCAATAAAAGAACAAAGAACATCGTTCATAAGTCTCATGAAGGTACTCAGAACATTAGATAATCCGAATGGCATAACCAACCACTCATAAAGGCCTCCCTTGGTCTTGAAAGCCATCTTCCATTCATCACCTTCTCGCATTCTGATTTGATGATAACCATTCCACAAATCTATCTTTGAAAACACAGAAGAACCATATAATTCGTCAAGCATATCATCAAGTCTAGGTATAGGGTACCTATACTTAATGGTGATGTTGTTGATAACCCAGCTATCAACACACATTCGGTATGTACCATCCTTCTTAGGTACAAGTAGAGCCGAAACAGAACAGGGACTCATGCTTTCTCAGACGTATCCTTTGATGATAAGTTCATCAACTTGTCTTTGCAACTCCTTTCTTTCCTCTGGATTGCATCAATAAGTTGGCTTGTTTGGTAATGGAGCTCTGGGTATCAAATCAATTTGATGCTCAATACCTCTTATGGGAGGTAATCCAGGTGGCAAATCCTCCAGGAACACATCTACAAATTCCTTCAACAAGCAATGCATTTTTGGATGTATGGGTCCCTCTATCTCACTCTTTTTCTCGACTACAAGCAAAGCAAATACATTCTTTTGTTTGCTAATGGCTCTCTCAACCTGTGTCTCACTCAAGAACATATTTTCCTTACAAATGTTTCCCTCCCTAGGTTGATTATTATATATCAAAGAAGGATTCAAGGGTAAAAGAGTAATTTATTTTTGTTCCTTATGAAAAGAGTATGTGTTTTTCCGACCATCATGCATAGCATTTATATCAAATTGCCACAATCTACCCAATAACAGGTGACATGCCTCCATAGGAATCACATCACATACAACCTCATCTCGATAGTTCTTCCCAATTGGAAAGGATATAAGAACGCGTTTGGTTACCTTGAGTTCATTCCCTTGATTGAGCCAGTGGAGCTTGTATGGTTAAGGATGTTTCGTTGTTGGAAGCTTTAGCTTGTCAACAAGAGTTGTCGAAGCAACGTCGGTGCAGCTCCGACCATCGATGATCACCGAACACACATTTCCTTTAATAGTGCAACGAGTGTGAAATATATTCTCCCTTTGCTCTTTATCAAGAGAAACTTCAACATGCAATGCTCATTGGATGATCGACAACTTGCCATCATCAGCTTTCTCCACAACTTCTTCTTCCTGATCAAACTTAGAAATATTTTGGTCTTAATTACCCTCCGCCTTTTGAAGCGCCAAATTGATCTCCTCAATTTCTTGAAGAGTCATAACTCTCGGATTTGGACAATTTTCTTGTAAATGCCCAAAACCATGGCACTTAAAGCATTTCCTTGCATCACCTTCAAAATTCTTTTGGACTTCTTTGGAAAGCTCTGCAATTTTTCCCTTGTCTTTGTCTTTTGTCACATACTTTCGCCCTTGCTTGAGGAAGCACACTTAAAATAGGATGTCGCCTTTGCTGAGGTTCTAGAGGAAAATCTCTTGCTCTTCAATTATTTTTTGACTTTTATGGCTAACTTGCATACGTCTTCAAAGAACCAATAAGGTTGAAGTTCAACTATATTAGCAATTTCTTGATTCATGCTACCAAGGAAACAAGAAATGGTTTGCTCAGGAATTTCTGGAACTTCACTCCTCATTTTGAGTTGTTCAAACTCACGAATGTATTCTTCAACACTCATCCCTCGTTGTCTTAGGGAATTCAGTTTGAGGAAGAGATCTAGCTTATAGTTGTCGGGCAAGAACCTCTTCTTCATCAACTTCTTAAGTTTTTCCCAAGACTTGATTCGGCCTTTTCCTTCCCTTGCTCATTGATGCTTTAGATTCTCCCACCATACAGAAGCATATTTGGTCAGCTTTAGGACAGCAACCCTACATTTCTTCTCATCCGAATAGGACTTGAAGTCAAAAATTCGTTCGTTTGTGTAGCCAATCCACAAAGTCATCAGGATTGAGATTACCGTCAAACTTAGGGACCTCCACTATAATGTCTCTTTCATTATCCTTATGCCTCCCTCTTCTTCTTCGTCCTCGAATTTGGGATTCAAAATCACTAGAGTGCAGAATCGTTCTGTTGTCTCCAGTGGACTCGGAATCGCCATCAGAATTTTGACAAGATTCAGAATCATCATGCCGATGCCCGTTCATTGGGACACCCTTCTGGCTGTCCATGTCTCGCCGGATTCTCTAGAAGATTGAGGACTCGCTCCATTTGTTGTTGAAGATTTTGGACTGCGCGATCTCGCCTTTCATTGTGTGCTTGCTCTAAAGTCAAGCCTCTTGGAACTTGATCATCCATAAGGAATTTGTAATAGAAGAAAGAAAGGAATCACTCAAATGAGTTGAACCTTGAGCTGTGATACCAATCTTTTGATGCGTAGTGGGGTGAGTGATTCCAGAACATAAATTTTTTGGAGGGAAATTTTGTGGTTAAGTTTTTGGAGTAATGTATACGATGAAGAAACAAAAAGAAATAAGAAAAGAAAGAACGATCTCCTTCCAAGGTATAAAGGCCATGCCAACAACCGACGATGAGGATCAAGATCTACGAAGTTGACCACCAAGGCCTAAAGCTTCCACAAGTCAAGGATAAAGTGCTTCGGGATGGGAGAAGCTCACCACCAAAGCCTAAAGATTCCACCAGCCAAGGATAAAGGGCTTCTTGGCTCACCACCAAGGAGTGATCAGGATAAAGAGATCGAAAGGAGTTATCCACTCTCCAAAAGAGTTCACTCAAGCAGAGGAAATCTCACCATTTTCATTGATCAAATTCATATCTCCCATACATTGAATAGTTTTCCCCTATTTATAAGAGGATTTTAGCCTTAGGAAATATTAAAAACAAACTTTAATGACCTAGGAACTTAAACCATTGACTCTTGAACTACATAACAATAAAGACACTTGGGAACTTATGAAAAACCTTCGACTCTTGAACTATATAACAATAAAGACACATAGGAACTTATGAAATGTATTTAGTAGCACGAGAACTTTCATTCTTGAACCTTTGGCTTTACGCATTCTTGAACCTTTAGCTTTCTGTATTCTTGAACCGCATTCTTCAACCTTTGGCCTTCCCCATTCTTGAACCGCATTTGTGAACCTTTAGCCTTCCAAAATTTGTGCTCCTCCCTTGACCAGAAAACAATCCTCCTGTAACTTCATCAATTGGTCATGCAAGAGGTCTAAAATGGCCTGTTATTGATATACCACCAAGTATTGATAATTAACATTATTCATTCAAAATGATCCATCAAAGCACATATTGTCCAATTTCTTTCTTGGCTTGGATAAACATTGATGGTTCTAAGTTGGTTGATGGAGCTACGTTGGATGCTCCCACATCACCTCTCAAACAACATTTATTAAGGTTAAAAATGGGACCTACTCTTGATTTAAAATTATTGCTTTCTTTCTTTTCTTCTTGTTTGGCTTTTTTTTTTTCCTTTTCTTTCTCCATTTGAAACAAAATTTGTGTACCTCTTTTCCAAAAAACAATTATTTGGTAGATAACTAACTAATTATTTGGCCAAAAAAGCTAATTATTGGGTTAATGAGTTATATATTTTTTATTAGGATTTAATATGCATTTAATTTAATTATAATTATAATTTTAGTATGTGCCGTTATGTTCCAATCCATGTATCTTAACTACTCAATTTTCATTTTATTCGGTAAATCTAATAGTCAAATTTTTTATTATTTATTGTGTGATGCATCAAATATTTTGAGTGATCTTGATTAGTTCTTCTATTTATAACAACATACTTTGAAAGGATAGTCAATAAAACAAGATCCAGTCTTTCTTCACTTACATTGAATAAAAAATATTATGTCAATCACAATAAATACCTTCCCTATCACAATCAAGAAGAACATAGTTGTTTCTCTTTGACTTTTTCATAGAGACAACATAACCTTGAGCAAGAAGATGCATTTGCACACTACTCACATAATCCTCTCGGGTAAAAGTTTTAAATGGACTTGTTGACATGAGTAATTGTTGTTCTCCATTCATAGTTTCATCATCAACAAACACATTTAAGAAAAAATTAATACTGTCTTCCTTAGTAACTACAATACAAATATATATAATGAAAAATGATTAAATTGTGTATAATGCATACATTAAACATGATATCAAAGTCAAAAAATTCATGATCGTGAGGATAATGTAGGTATTTAAAGTAAATAATTTGCAAATAAAACGAACATTTCCATAATCTAATCCATGATTAGTGCTTGCTCATATTACAACAATGGAAAATAAGTTCAGAAGAAGACAAACATGAAGGAAATGTTAAACATAATGGGAGTGGAAGAAGCAATTAGGGTGAAAAAAAAAAAAGTTACTTGAAAGGAATGTGAATAATTTTGTCAAAAAAGAAAAAGAAGAAAAAAAAGGAAAAAAATAATCTTAAGTCAATTCAACGCAAAAAGGGGTGTTAGGAGCTGAAAATTAGGTGGAAATAATGCAAGCCAAAACAAAAGATACAATTACATTTTATAAAAACTTCCCACTTTCAAACACTTCTCTATGTATCTTATCAATTATAATTACAACATTTCATGCACGAATATAGCGTATACCTAGATATCATTTTGTTTAATAAGCCACAATTATCAAATTATAGCTGGAAACTTGTTGATTCGTGTTGATATATTAGTTAAGTGTGTCTTGCTGCATTATATTTGGTATAGTTTATGTATTTCTGCACGCCAATCGTGTCTAAGTTCTATCCAACCTAACAGCTTAGTTGGATGTGAGACTCAAACGGAGAAGGCTTAGACATAGGAGCTAGTGAAGATGGATTGTGAGGGAAAAAAGAAAAACTCCTGTCTAGTTTTTCGTTTCATTTGTAAGTGGATACAAATTAGAAAGTACGTTTTGCTTTGACAGCCACCCTAGTTTTCAAATTCTCAAACTTTAAAAGATAGAAACCACCAGGAAAAAGATAGAGGATAAGCCGAAAGTGTAACTTGAATTGTGGTCCCTTCAAATAATGCATTATCTTTTTATAATATATTTGTGTTGTCGGTGTTAGTTTCGTAGCATGCGATGCGTTTGACCCTCTTCCAAGTTGAGTCACAATGTTACGTCTTTTATACCCACCAGTATATAAACTTGAAGTGCATACATGTGTCTTTCATGGGGACATTCTTAACAAAAATTCGACTTATCAGTTAGCTATCCATGTGTACGAACTTCGTGTCGTGATTAAGTCGATGTCATACTGGATCATGTCTTTAATATTCGAGCTGAGAGGAAAAGTTGCATCCCTTTTAAGATAATCAAATGAAAAGGGAAATAGGAGGAAAGAGAAATAAAAATAAAAATAAAGCCTTGACTTTTGGGTGGGTTGATCCGTCTTGGAGAGTAGACTTTAAAAAGACTAGTCTCTCGTGTATGCATGTTCAAGTATAGTCTAGTGGAGAAAATATTAAGTGGTATGTGCGAGTGTGCATTTACCACTCAATATCGATGCGTGTCTTGAGGAGGCACCCGCTGGAGAATGAAAGGGCTAGTTCTCCCGGCTGGCTTGGATTGGGTCGCTAGAAGAAGAAAGGATGGTTAACAATGGCGCATTTGATAACATTTATGTTTCAATAAATAATTTTTTAATATAAATAATTTTTTTTTGTTTCTGTCCTCGGAATAATTTCTGAGTATAAGAATGCGTTTGGTAGAATCGTACAAAATTTCTACTCACGGGAAAGAAATGTATTTGATAAAATATAATTTTGTCATTTCTTTTATTTGTTTAATTTTTTTTTTTTTTTCTTTTTTCTTTTCTCTCCTTCTTCCTCTCTTTAAGGCCGGTCACTAGTGACCAGTGATCGGCTAGGCGAGGTCCGGCAAGCTCGCCAGAGCCTCACCGGTGGCCTCGATGGCCAGGCGAGCATTGCCAAGCCATCGACGAGGCCGAGCCTCACGTCGATTGGCGAGGCTCTTGACCTCGTCAATGGCTAGGTGAGCTCAGTCTCGCCATGGCCCGGCATCTCCGAGGGCCGACAACCCTCCGACAAGGTTGTTAGCCTTCGTCTAGCCGGTCATCAACGCCAGCCATGGCTAAGGCTAAAGACCGGCCAAAAGAAAAAAGAAAAAGAAGAAGAAAAGAGAAGAGAGAAAAATAGTTTCTCGAAATTGTTCCCAAAAGTAAGAAGTAATTTTTTCTACTTTTTGTTTCTATTTCAAATATGTTATTAGGAACAAACAAATAGATATTTTGTTTTCAGGAACAAAAATTTTATCAAACACATTTTTGTTCTTTTTTTTATTCCCCGGAATAAAAGAATAAAAAATTTTGTTTTAGAAAATATAAACACTTTTTACCAAACGGGACGTAAATGCACAATGCTGGTACGCACATGTCACTTAATATTTTCTGCCGAGTGGAAGACGACTCCCACCCACTGCTTCTTGTTTTTAGTACTGAAGTTGTTGATTCCGATTGCTACAAACCTTGACTTTAATACTTATTTGCTAGTGATGGACAGCGCGCCAGTGCTGACCTTGACTTTGCTTCAGATAGAAAGCGTTCCCTTCATATGGCCCACTTTGAAATTACTCAAGAAGACTACTCCATTGCACCTTGGGAACGTCAATGAATATTCTATTTTCACGTCAACTTATTGCGACTGTTTATACTATTGATTAAGTAAATCCAAGGGTAACACTTCAATTTCGAACTTCTACTAAAGATTTTCGCAAAGAACCGACACATAATTTTAAATTACTACACATGACTATAGATGGACAAAATCGAAATTTGTGATAGTAAAAATATATGTCAAATTATGAATTCTTTAATGAATGCAAAATAATCATCAGGCATTCTGTAAATTTCTTATATTTTCATGCATGGTAATCGAAATGTTACTAAACCAATGAATTAAAAAAATTTCAATATTCTTTTATTTGTTATTAACTTAAATTTCCAATTATTGATGTTCACATGTTACAGATGTGCTCTTTTTTTTTTCCTACCATCATCAAGAGACCCTCCTGGAAGTAAAGGAAAACAAGGTAAATGGCAGGTCATGTTCAACAAAAGGAGGCTACTCTTCAGAAAAATGAAACCACTTGCATCATAGTCAATGGAGATAATTCGTGGACAATTAGGTCAAGCAGTACTTTTGTGACCGCGTTAGAACAATCTGTGTCTTTTTATACTCGGGTCTCACATAGTGACTTTGTTTCATGTAAATCACATCAGCATCACAAGTAATTTTACAAAGCTATTAAAGCAAAATAAGTATTGCTATCAAATATAGAAGGGACAAGTATACTAGAAGTCCTAAAATTTATTACAAAAATACAATTGAGTTTTAAATTTTTAAATAATGCTATCAAATTATAAAATTTGTTAAATTAGTGTAATCTAGTCCTTTTGTAGAAATCATCAATTTGGCTAACAAAAAAAAAATGCTAATTTTGCTTTTTTTAATTAATTTCTCTCTCCTACTTGTAATTTTTTAAATCATTTTCTTCTTTTAATCTTATTTAAATTAAATTTAAAAACTAAAAAAAAGGCTAAAGTTTTATTTGAAAAATAAATAAAACCAAGAAAAAAGGAAAAACAAAGTTAGGGGCTCTCTCTCATGGGTTCTTGTTGCCAACGCCATTGCTAGTGGCTAGCAAGTCGACCACCCTTGTCTTGGGCGACATTGGCCATCGCCTGGGCCCACATTACAGAGATCTGGGAACCCAATTTGGGGCGAGCCTTGCTGGCCCTTGCCTAGGGCTAGCAAGGCCTCGACTCGGGTTAAGCCAAGCTAGCCATCCTTGCCTCGGACTAGTGAACTCCACCGGCCCCTCCAATGATGGGTGATGGCAATGGCAACCCCACCGAAGGGGCTCCTGTCTTTGTTTTTCTTTTCTTCCCAATTTTGTTTCATTCTAAAATAAAATTTGAGCCTTTTTTTAGTTTTTTAAGTATATTTAAATAATATTTAGAGAATAAAATAATTTAAAAAAGGACTAGGAAAGAGAAATTAATTAAAAAATACCACGTCAACATTTTTCATTATCTAAATTGACGATATTAACAAAAAGACTTGATTATGCGAATTTGACAAATTTAAAAACTTGATGATACCCTTACCAAAAAAAAAAAAAAACTTAATTGTACTTTTGATAGTTCTAGGAGTCAAATGCACCCTTATGATAAGTTTTAGGACTTTTAGTAAGATTATTCTGATATGGAAAGACAAATCTAGCTTTGACATAATAGATCTAGCTCCAACTAATTGATGAAGAATAGAGACGCATTGTAAATAGGTTTAAATTTATAGAAAGGAAAGATATTAATTAGTAAGAAAGAAGAAACAAAGTAGAGGAAGCCAGAGGAAAAAGAGAGAAGCAAATTTAAAATGAAATATGTTCATTAGAAGTTCTAAAACTTATCGCAAAAATGTAATAAAGTTCTATAACTTACAAAAAGTGCATATAAATCATAAAACTTGTCAAATTGGTAGAATCAACTCTTAAAGTTAACACCATCAATTTGACTAACCAAAATGTTGATATTGCATTTTAAATTAATTTTGTTTCCTATGTGGCATTTTTAAATTATTTTTATTCAATTCTTATTTAAATTAGATTAAAAACTAGAAAAGAAAGCCAAAATCTTGTTTTAAAAATTGGAAAAAAAAATGGAGGGCTGGCTGGAGGAGCTCAGTCACCGCCGCCCATCACTAAAAGGGACAATGAGTGAGAGTGGCCAAATCTCGCCCAACTAGGGCAAGGCCTCGTTAGCCCCACGAGAGGCCGATAACCCTCCCCCCAGCTTGGGTGAGGGCGCCCAGATTTGGGCAAATGGGCAACACCACCACTCATGAGGGGCCAACAACTAATTCTCACGCTAGCTTGAGGCTATGCCTAGGGTGAGTGTTGGTCACCCCTTGCTTATATATGGGTGATGCCAGCCTCATTAGGGGGGGGGGGGTAGGCGGCGGCGGCTAAAGCTGCACCGGCCAGTACTCCATTCTTTTTTTTTTCCTTCAATTTTTTTTATTAAGATTTTAGGTTTTCTTTTATACTTATTAATCTAATCTTAAAAATAATTGAATAAAAATAATTAAAATGCCACATCAGAAAATAAAATTTAATTTAAAAATGTCACGTGAGTATTTTCTATTAGTCAAGTTGATGGTTTTAACTTTAAGACTTGATTGTAATTTGACAAGTTTTAGGATTTGATTACACTTTTTATCAATTGTAGAATTATACTTTTGTAACAAGTTTTAGAACTTCTAATGAGCATATCACATTTAAAAAAAAGAAAGCAACATCATTATGCTGCACATTTGAATAGTTAAAAAATGCATTTCCCTAAGCCATCCCAATAGGGAAACGAAATTTCAAAAGCTTAGGATACATTATTCTACTACTTGTTTGACTGCTTGAAAATAAATGTAATTGGATCATTGTAATGTCGAAATTGGATCTCAAGTTATATCATACGACATTGTGCTAACGAAATATCTAGAAATTAAACATGTTAGCAAGCCATCATAATGACTATTTAGATTTGGAATTAGGCGGTTATGATATTGGCTACGATAGAAATACAAAAATAGTGAATGATCCTATTGTTGATATATAAACTACGCGGTTTGAAGGGATTAAAAGCAGTGGATATATTAGAGTGTTGCATTAGAGTACCCATTTATCTGTGAGCCAACCCACAGGTCATATCAAAAGGGGATTGGATTTGAGCTTAGGATGGCTTATAGATATGCGATTGGAAGTCAAAAGTTGGTAAACATCGCAATTCACACTCATGAGATGTGCCCTTGTGCATGCAATTATTCATTTCATGATTTTGAAATGAAGCGATGATTTTGTTTTGACCTGTTAGAATGATTGAGTATAGTTGCAAATTGATTAAATGACTTGTCATATTACATTTGTGCCATGTCATGTCATATTATTGTTATGTTTGGCATCTAGTTTGCAATCATAACGACTATTTAGATTTGGAATTAGGCGGTTATGATATCGGCTATGATAGAAATACAAAAATAGTGAATGATCCTATTGCCAATATATAAACTACACAGTTTGAAGGGATTATAAAGCAGCGGCTATATTAGAGTGTTGCATTAGAGTAGCGATTTATCTGTGAGCCAACCCACAGGTCATATCAAAAGGGGATTGGACTTGAGCTTAGGATGGCTTATAGATATGCGATTGGAAGTCAAAAGTTGGTAAACATCGCAATTCACACTCATGAGATGTGCTCTTGTGCATGCAATTATTCATTTCATGATTTTGAAATGAAACGATGATTTTGTTTTGACCTATTAGAATGTTTGAGTATAGTGCAAATTGATTAAATGACTCGTCATATTACATTTGTGCCATGTCATGTCATATTATTGTTATGTTTGGCATCCGGTTTGCCATCATAATGACTATTTAGATTTGAAATTAGGCGGTTATGATATTGGCTATGATAGAAATACAAAATAGTGAATGATCCTATTGCTGATACATAAACTACGCAGTTTGAAGGGATTATAAAGCAATTGATATGTTAGTGTGTTGCATTAGAGTACCCATTTATCTGTAAGCCAATCCACATCAAAAGGGGATTGGATTTGAGCCTAAGTTGGCTTATTGATATGCGATTGGAAGTCAAAAGTTGGTAAACATCGCAATTCGCACTCATGAACTGTGCCCTTGTGCATGCAATTATTTATTTCATGACTTTGAAATGAAACGATGATTTTGTTTTGACCTATTAGAATGTTTGAGTATAGTCACAAATTGATTAAACGACTTGTCATATTACATCATTGCCATGTCATGTTATATTATTGTTATGTTTGATGGTCATGACCTTTTTTTGAAATGACCAACAGAAGCATCCCAAATAGCAACTCAAAGCTTCAGTCTTACCGGAGAATTGTTAGAGACGTGGTTTGTGTGACTAGTGTTGTGGCAACCACCTTGTAGGAGACTCAATGGGCAAAGTTTAGGTAACAATGACTCTAATATCAAATTGAGATTTGTGAATGAAAGAAAAATAATAGTCTATTCATTTTCTAATGAATAGTACATGTGCCTATTTATTAAGCTTTACATAAAGGCTATCTAAAGTAACAAATAAGAATAAATAAAGAAAAATATACAAAATCACATAATCATGGAATATCCTATATACACCTCCAACAATAACATTTATATTTGAAACTTTGAAAAAGCATTAAAAAAAAAGAGGGAAAGGAAATAGATTGACTTTTCATAATTCAATGTGTGAAACGTAACAGTCATAAGATTTTTCTTAATTTGAAACATCTTTAGAGAATTGTAATCGATATCATTGTGCTCATTGTTTCTCTCCAACTTCTTATACATGACAATTTTCAATAGAAATTTTGGATTGCCTCTGTCATAGGCTCACTATAGTCCGAAGAACTTGATTGTAGTTTTGGAAAGTTGAGATTACAATAATGTACTCTATCCATGAAAATATGAGAATTTTAATGACTTTACCCTTAAAGCACTAGTCACTGTGAAAAGGTAATTATTTTATCCGTCTCACGCTTTAAATTTTGCGAGTTTATTTCTAAAGCTATATCTTTTTTTTTCCTCCTTCCTTTTCCTTATTAATGAACAAAGTATAAAGAACCCAAAAATATGCGACGCTATCTTTTTATTTCGATTCAACGGATTCCGTATTTAAATCAAAGCATCTCCCATTTAAATTAAAAGTTCAAAGCCCGTGTTACACAAGAACAAAAATGAGAACCAATATGCATAGATCGTGGCATATTAAATAATTTCTTGAACAAGCCGTGTTCTATATTTCTCCCACTAATTTCGCACAATGTTGTACGATTTGGCTACAGATTCTAGCTGGCTTAAAAGGAAAAAGAGTATGGTCAGCAATTCACACCTTGGTGAAATAAAATAATGTCTTGATTGGATTACTATACATTGTTCAGTAACGTGACGCATGTGGTGACGCATGTGTTGACGTTTGTTACATGCCGATTGTCTTGAGTGATAACTACACATTGGAGCTTTAATTATTGGGATTAATACCATAACAAAATCTGAAATTTATATATTTATGACAAATTTATCAAAAACTAATATTTAAGTCATCAAAAATCCTGAATTAATTCACCTTTTATAATTTTATTCCAAATTGATATGAATTTCTAGGTGAATTTGCTATATATCATCAAAATCCAATAATTTCACAATAAAATCTAATGAAAATTAAGGAAAGATAAATATATAATGAGTATACAAGTTTGGGATTTTTGATAACTTAAAAAGTAATTTGAAGTAAATTTACTATAAATATACTGATTTAGAATTTGGGTTAATACCCTGAAAACCCCAAATTAGTACATCTGTGACAAATTTACATTGATTGATCATAAAAAAAAACATAAACTAGTATATTTATGACAAATTTACAGCAAACTAATTTATTCGATCGCAGAAAATCCCAAACTAGTAAATTTGTGATAAATATACATTTGCTAAATTGGATTAATACTACAAAAAAATCACAAAAATTGTAAATTGTGACAAATAGAGCGTAAAATCCAAAATTGGTATACTAATAAATTGTTACGTGTTATTTAACTTAATAATTTGACAGTAAAATTTAACGAAAACTAATATAAAGTAAATTTGTTACAAGTATACTAGTTTGGGGTAAATTTGTCAAAGGTATACTGGTTTGGGGTTTTTGGTGGCAAAAAAAATAGTTTGAGGTAAATTTGTCACAAGTGTATCAATTTGTGGTTTTTAAGGGTATTAACTCTTAGAATTTTTTGCAATTTACAAATTAATTTAAAATAACCACCGCCGCGGTGGCGTAATGATTTCAGCTCTCTCCCCTCACGAAGGGGAAGAGTTCGAATCTTAAGGTCCGTTCGTTTTACGTAAAATATCATGTTTCCGTAAAACATTTTCTTGAAAGTTATTTTCCAAGAAAATGACTCTATTTTTCGGTGTTCGGCCAAAACCTAAAATTTGAGTGGAAAATATTTTCCATCATTCATTAGCTCATTTAATTGTTTGGGAAAAATTATCAAAAATTGAATTTTAATATTTTTAATAAACCAAAAAATTAATTTTATTTTATATATTTTTTAAAAATGAATTTTTAATTATTCATATTATTAAAAAATCGAAATTTTTATTATTTTTTATTATTTCGTTCTTTTTCTTTTTCTTTTCCTTTCTCCTTCCTCCTTCCTTCTCTTTCTTCCTCCTCCTTCCGCCGCCGCCGCCTCCTTCTTGCTTGACGATGGCCGGCCGCGCCGGCCGTGGCCGACTAAGACCCGGTGGCTAGATCCGGCGAGCTCAAGGCTCGACCGATCTCGCCCGAGCTCGCGGCGAGCTCTCTGCATCTGGCGGCGGAGCTCGGGCTCGCCTGTATTGGGAGCCCGAGCTCTGTCGCCAGATCCTGCGAGCTCGGGTGAGGCCCAAGCCCCGCCGAGCTCCGCCCAGGCTAGTGAGAGCTCTGCCTCGCCGGCTGCTGGCTTGCGGCCGTTCGCCAGCCACCGCCCAAGAAAAAGATGAAAAGGAACGAAAGAAAAGAAAAGAGATTAAAAACTCGATTTAAAAAAATAAGAAAAAAGAAAAAGAAAGCATAAAAATAAAAACGAAAAATGTGTTGATAAAAATAAGCAAGAGAGAAGAAGTCATGGAAAACGTTTTCCTCACTTTAAATGTTGTTTTTTTTCTAATGATGGAAAATATTTTCTTTGGCTAGTTTATTTTATGAAACGAACATCGGAAAATTCGAAAAACATTTTCTGGGAAGTCATTTTTCGCAAAACGAACGGACCCTTATAGGCATCGTATTCGCGTGACTCACCTGCGGTTGGGTCTGTGGTGGTGGCTCAGTCCGCTTAGAGTTTACGCCGTCGGCTGCCATCTGTACGGTAATTCTTGGGTTATCAAAAAAATTAAATAAATTTATCAAAAATATATTAATTTGACATTTTTCATAATATTAAAATAATTATGTATATTCTCGGGTTCCGCCTGCAGGCTGTCCAGTCTCTGCTTTGCTCAGCTGATGTGCTGATATACAGTACAAAAGTAGGCATCGAGAGAGAGAGAGAGAGAGAGAGAGAGAGATGGAAAAGGCGAGAAGAAGATGTGGTCAATTCAAAGAGGGTAGGCTTTTATGGTGTGAAATGACGTACTTCCGAGTCCAGAGGTTCCACTTTTCGGACCGATCATATCGCTTTCTCCTTTATATTAACCAGAGTCCCTCGACCTTTCTCGCTCATCTCTGTTTCTCCCACATAGCCCAGCGTCACCGAGCCTAATACCAGCCATGGAGACCTTCTTCATCGTCCTCGCTTTGGTCGCTATAGCTCTTGCCCTCGCATCGGTCGTCTTCGCATCGAGGCACGGCAAACGCGGCGGCAAGAACCTCCCGCCCGGTAGCTTCGGATGGCCGATCATAGGCGAGACTGTCGAGTTCCTGTTCGGCAAGCCGGACAAGTTCGTCTTTGATAGGATGGCGAAATACTCTCCTGACATCTTCAAGACCCGAATCCTTGGAGAAGACACCGCGGTCATCTGCGGTCCGAGCGGGCATAAGTTCCTCTTCTCCAACGAGCAGAGGTACTTCACCTCCTTCCGGCCCCGCTCGATGCAAATGATCTTCCGGTCCTACAAGAAGGCGGCCCCGCCCGCCAAACACGAGGAGAAGGTCCTCCGCTCGCCTGGGTTTCTCAAGCCTGAAGCTCTAGTGAGGTACTTGGGAAAGATGGACTCCATCACGAAACAACAAATGCAAAGCGAGTGGGAAGGCAAAAGGGAAGTCCGGGTCTACCCTCTTGCCAAGTCGTTGACGCTCACCCTAGCATGCCGGTTTTTCATCGGCACCGACGAGCCGGAGCGGATCGCGCGGCTCGTGGACTATTTCGACGACATAACGCTCGGTCTGCACTCGATCACCCTCAATATCCCGGGTACGATCTTCTACAAGGCCAACAAGGCCGCGGCGGCGATTAGGAAGGAGCTGAGGGCGGTGATCAGAGACAAGAAGGCCGCCATCTCGACCGGCACACCGATGCAGGACATATTGTCGCACATGATCGTGGCCAGCGATCCTTCCGGGAAATACATGCCGGAGGCTGAGATCGCCGACAAGATCATGGGGTTTTTGACCGCTGGTTACAGCACCGTAGCCACTGCCATGACCTTCTTCATGAAGTATGTCGGAGAGAGGCCCGACATCTACAAGAAGGTGCTGGATGGTAAGTACTTCAACCCATCGATTCCTTTCCTTTCCTTTAATTGTCCTTCCTTTTCCAAAAAATAGCCTTCGGAATCATGCGCCCAATCCGATATATAGCTTGAATTTCGCATAGACTATGCAAAATAATTTTTTTCCCCTTTTTCCTCAGATATTTCTATTCATGTTTTAGTTCGAGCCGAAAAAGAAAATTCCCTAAAATTTTGAAATTTGTTTTTTTTTTCCCTCCTTTGAAATATAGAGCAATTGGAGGTTGCGGCATCAAAGAAACCTGGGGAGTTTCTGGAGTGGGATGACATCAACAAGATGAAATATTCATGGAACGTGCTGAATGAGGTCATGAGGCTCACCCCACCTCTCCAGGGAACCTTTAGAGAGGCCCTCACTGATTTCACCTACGCTGGTTACACCATTCCAAAGGGATGGAAGGTATGTAAAATTCAAATTTTATCTTGCGAATCCTCTTTGAGATCGAGCGGCACAAAAAAGTTTATTCCTTCAATTTTTACATAATTTCGATTCTGGGAACTTAAGTAATTTGACTCGACTCAAGAGGTGGATTAAGCTTAGACCCGATCATGTCGATCGAGCCGCCCACTCCATGGGTTGGCTGCTGGGCAGGCATATTCCTCGTTGAACCGAATTCGCCCGCCTTGTGTCGCTCGATCTTGTCAATTTATATAAGATAATTCATTAATCTGTTTTAGCATGCGCATGGCCTTGGCAAAAGGACACTTTAATCGATCAGGTCTAGCTGACGCCTAATGCGTCAAAATTAGTGCAAAAGACCGTATGAAAAGATTAGGTGTTCAAAAAACTGAATTTTCAGTCATCGTGTTTTAGCCCATTACGTCTCTTTGTATACCTGCTCTTCATGTATGTACCTCCTAAAAGATTGTGATTCATCAATTTGATCGTCTCCGTTAGGTCTATTGGACTGTAAGCACAACAAACAAAAACCCAGAATACTTCCCGGAGCCGGAGAAGTTCGACCCGTCGAGACATGACGATGGCAACACCTTCCCTCCGTTCACATTCGTTCCCTTTGGGGGTGGGCCAAGAATGTGTCCAGGTACAGAAGGCGAAAAGCATTTTGTACTTCGCATATATGCACCTCGCATCAAATCTCGAGATCGACATCTTGTTCGTGATGTCATTATATTCTTGGAAAGCGATTGACTTTTATCCGAATTTTTCCGTACAGGCAAAGAGTATGCACGCTTGGCGATCCTTGCATTCGTCCATAATGTGGTCAAGAGGTTCAAGTGGGAACTGGTGGATCCGAAAGAGAAGATCATCGGGGATATGATGCCCGCCCCGCAGAAAGGCCTCCCTGTTCGCCTCTCACGTCAGTGATCGAAGCTTTCGTTCATTGCTGGGACCACCTCTTTAAATCAATCAAGGCTTCTCAACTTGAAATTCGGTCTGCGGCGCATTTATATTCGATTTGATGTAACGTATGGCTGCTTTTTGCAGCTTGTCATAAAAGACTGAGGTACGATAGTCTTAGAAATGAAAATGGAATCTCTCTCTTTCTTCGTTTCTTAATCCTATAGTGTCAGCAACGTATCATATTGATCTATTGAAGTAGTATTTATTTCCAAACCGTATGCGCCGAAGTCATTGGTTTTTGTCAGATTTCATTGCTAGCGAAATTGTGCCTCCCGTTGCATCCCGTGATCAATTTTTTTGTTTCGCCAACGTGCTGCTTGTGTCATCGGTCGAAGACGCAATCGCAAGAACAGCATGCGTTTTTGCCGTTGATGATTTAATGGGGGCCGGTTTTGCCTATTTCACGCTTCGGCCTTCTTATATCCAAGCACGGATAAGAAGAAAAGTGGCCTTCTCATTCATTCTAGTTGAACACATCCAGATCGAGTATTACTGCTTTTAAATAAGTTTTTTTTTCTTCCAATAGCCGTTCTCTGCAGGGAACTATTTGAATTACATGAGCCGGGTTCGGGTCGGCAACGGACACAACTCAGTCCGAAGTCCAACAAATTCTTCTGCCACTGGTTCTTTTGTTTTAAATGTGGGACAAGTATGGTCAATTTAATAATCTTTTAAATAGTACAATATCTCAAGAATTTTTTTATCCAATCTCTCACAATATATGAATTTCCAAGGTCAATGTTACAAAAATAGAGATGAACCTAATCATAAATTCTATCTATACCGAGTGTTACTTCCCAAATTTGTAAATAATTACCGTTAAATTATTGTTTTGAGTTTTTAATTCGAATAACAATTTATTAAATTGAATTTGTCGATAAAAATTTCTCCAGTAGATTTTAAATTGGATGAAGAATCCATTCTTTTCTTGAACTCCTTATAGCCACACAAAAAGAGGAAATAAAAAAGAATAATAATAAAAAAAGAGCAAAGGTTTCTTCTTTATCTGCAGGAGCCGAATAGAAATTTTGAAGAAAGGATCCCATGTGGGGCCCAGAGTCAAAGTTTTAACTCCAGGCACATAATATAAAAAGGCTAGGGTTTCTTTTATGTGGAGGAGTGAGTTGCACGTAGAAGCCGCACAAGAAAGATATCCAGCCGTGCAAAGCCTTGAATAGGAACACGAAAATGTACATACGCGAATTATAGATAAATGTTGTGATGCGTGATGGGGTGAGTGATTCTAGAACAGATTTTTCAGAGGGGATTTTTGTGGTTAAGTGTATGGAGTAGTGTATACGAGGAAGAAACGAAAATGAATAAGAAAAGATAAAACGATCTCCTCCCAAGGTATAAAAGCCTCCACCAACCCAGAGGGGATTTTTGTGGTTAAGTGTATGGAGTAGTGTATACGAGGAAGAAACGAAAATGAATAAGAAAAGATAAAACGATCTCCTCCCAAGGTATAAAAGCCTCCACCAACCGAGGATGAGTATCGAGATCTACGAAGCTCACCACCAAGGCCTAAAGCTTTCACCGGCCAAGAATAAAGGACTTCGGGATAGGAGAAGCTCACCACCAAAGCCTAAAGATTCCACCAGCCAAGGATAAAGGGTTTCTTGGCTCACCACCAAGGAGTGATCTACGCTCAAAGGATAAAGAAACCAAAAGGAGTTAAACTCCCCAAAGGAGTTCACTCAAGTTGAGGAAATCTCACCATTCTCATTCATGAAATTCGTATCTCCCCTACATTGGATAGTTTCCCCTATTTATAGGAGGATTCTAGCCTTAGGAAATATTAAAAACAAACTTTAATGACCAAGGAACTTAAACGTTTGACTCTTGAGCTGCATAAAAATAAAAATAGTTAGGAACTTAATAAAAAGCCTTTACTAACACGGGAACTAAATGCCTTTAATCTTCGGCCTTTCGCATTCTCGAACCGTTAGCTTTCCGTGTTCTTGAACCTTTGGCTTTCCATATTCTTGAATCGCTTTCGTGAACCTCTAGCCTTCCCAAAATTCGAGCTCCTCCCTTGACCAGAAAATAATCCTCCTGAAACTTCATCAATTGGTCATACAAGACATCTAAAATGGCCTCCCATTGATACCTATCGATATACCACAAAATACCGATAAGTAATTAACATTATTCATTCAAAATGATTCATCGAAGCACATAATGCTTAACTTCTTTATTGGCTTGGATAAGCATCGATGGTTCTGAGTTGGTTGATGGAGCTACGTTGGATGCTCTCGCATCATCCTCCCCGGGTTGTTTGAGATTTGTCCTCAACTCTAGAAGGTTTTCATCTTCCAAGTAAGGAGAAAGGTCTCTTACGTTGAATGTTGCCGAAACTGCAAACTCTCCTGGAAGGTCAATCTTGTAAGCATTGTCACCAATTCGCTGAATAACTTTAAAGGGACCGTCAGCTCTAGGCATGAGCTTATTCTTTCGAAGAAATGGAAATCTCTCCTTCCTCAAGTGAAGCCATACAAGATCGCGCGATTGAAATTGAGTCTTCTTGCAATGTTGATTAGCTTTCTTCTTGTAAGATTCGTTGGCCTTTTCAATGTTGGATCGAATCTGCTCATGGAGCTTTTTCATTCATTCAGCTCTTTTCTTGCCATCAAAGCTCACTTGAGAGTTAGACAAAATTGGAATCAAATTAATGGGTGTGAGAGGGTTAATTCCATACACAACTTCAAATGGCGATCGACCAGTAGTATAACTTGGTGATCGATTGTAAGCAAATTCAGTATGCGCGAGCTTTAAATCCTAATCTTTCAACAATTTACTCACCATACCACGAAGAAGAGTGGTTAGAGTACGATTTGTTACCTTCGTTTGGCCATCCGTTTGGGGATTACAATTGATTGCCCCGCTCACCTTGTGCATAGCCATGGAATATGCATCTTGCCCTCCAATCGAGCAACGTTACATTCTACTAATAGAATAACTAGCAACGTTACCTGACAACACTTCTTTTGGAGTCTGCCATTTAATATCAGTTGATGGGGATCTATTCACCAGGTAGCTTACCATACTTAGCACATCAACCAGGAATCTACTAGCCATACCAGCACTAGAGATAATTTTTCGGGCTGTCTCTAGTAATGTTCTGCTCATCAATTCTGCAAATTGTTGTGATTTACTGGCACTAGTGCGGTGTTTCACTATGCCCTCTTTCATGCAGAATTTATTTGCCAGCTCTGAGCAAAACTCCATGCTATTGTCAGTCTGCACATGCTCGATCGACTTACCTGTCTCCATCTCGATCAAAGCTTTTGACCGCAAGATCTTGACACCAGCATCAAACTTGTGCCTTGGCACAAACACCCAGGTCTTCCTCGAGCAGTCAAAAGACTCTCGAACAGATGCATCCGACGTCTCCGCAGTGGAATTTATCACTGTCTCACCTTGAAGTTTATACAGGCCATCGTGCTTGATTCCTTTCATTATCACCAAGGCATCTCGAACAACCTTTAGAACTCCATCTTTTA
Organism: Eucalyptus cladocalyx; assembly: GCA_017140615.1. Classification (NCBI taxonomy): domain Eukaryota; kingdom Viridiplantae; phylum Streptophyta; class Magnoliopsida; order Myrtales; family Myrtaceae; genus Eucalyptus; species Eucalyptus cladocalyx. Next base: position 1,846,500 of record CM029519.1, read on the forward strand.
AAGAATACCTGTAACCAGCTGAATCTAGGGCACCCAAGGAAATTAAGTTTTTTTTTCAATTCTGGAACATGCCTCACTTCAGTCAATGTCCTCATGATACCATCATGCATTCTGATTTTAACATCACCAACACCCATAACATCGCACTCAGCGTTGTTCCCTAACCGGACTTTATCACTACCCGTGCACTGATAAGTGATAAACCAATTTCTATTTGGTGTGACATGAAAAGAACAACCAGAATCCATAACCAATTTATCAAGCGATGAATCATTAGTGATAGACAAGACATAATCGACATTATCTCCTACAACTGCAACATTATCTGCAGAATCAACCATAATTCCCTTACCCTTCTCATTCTTCAATTTAAGGCAATCTCTTCTAAGATGCCTCCTCTTGCCACAGTTCCAACGGACAACATTAGCAGTCCTAGATTGACTACATCTGTTCATATTAGTACTACCATTACCCACACCTGTTACAGATCTTCCTCTATTTTCACTTACTAGAGCAGTAGATACAAATTCGCTAGATTCTCTTCTACGAATATCCTCACTCAGAATCAAATGTCGAACCCCATCAAACGTCAAACTTGTTGACCCAGAGGAATTACTAACAGCAGTAACGGTAGTAGTCCAACTATCAGGCAATGAGGATAATAGAATCAAAGCACGTACCTCATCTTCAAAATCAATCTCAACTGAACTCAATTGACTAACAATCACATTGAATTCATTGATATGATCTGCAACAGATGCACCTTCTTTCATCTTCAAGTTAAACAGACCTTGTTGATCGCAGAGGGCTTCTCGTACATATCTGATAGGGCTTACATCAAATCAGAAGTGGTCTTCTCCTTCAGGATGTTAAATGCAATGTTACAAGCTAACGTCAGCCGAATAACACCCATAGCTCGTCTATCGAGCAAATTCCAATCAGCTTGCTTCATCGTCTCTGGTTTCTCCCCAAATAAAGGCAAGTAGTGCAGATTTATCTGGTAAAGATAATCTTCAATCTGCATCTTCCAGAAACTAAAATCTTGATTCTCACTTTTACTTCTTCGATCGCCATCGATTCGCTTCAACTCAACCAAACTTGGCTCCGATACCACTTGTTGCGATTGGGCGAGCGATCGAACAAAATATAGACGGAAGAAGAAAATAAATCGAACACCAGATTTACGTGGTTCAGTCGTCCACGGGGAGAGCAGCAGCGAATTTCACTATAAATCAAGCGATACAAGGAGATTACACACTCAAGTCACTCAAACACTCTCTCGGTGTTTCCCAAGCCCCAATTACACCCAATAACGCACCCAGTGTTTAGCCCCGAAATTCCTCAAAAATAATCTCTCAATCTCACGAAGGAATTACACGCAAATCTTACCTCAAGATTTAATCGACTACAAACACTAAACTTCTTGGATGTAATTTCATGAACGAACCCACTTTCAAGCACTCGATATTTGGTGCTTCAAGTTTGCTTGCATCAACAACGGCAGAACAAGCACTCACGTGGCGCTTCAAGATGTGGCTTCGCTGATCGTTGAACGTGCAGCTACGTACGTAGGGTTCGGCGGCAATTTTCAGAAGCACCAAAAGAAGACTTGCAAAGTTATGCTTTTATACATGGTGTGACCAAGGTGAAAAGTTTGACCTTGGGTCCCACCAACTTTGATTCTTCACGTGCAGGGCTTTAGCAGCTTCTTTATTTCCATTAAACTTGCAGCCGCGTCTATCAAAAAGAAAAGAAGACCTTGGCAACTTCACTCCAAAAGGGAAAATTCCTCTTTTAATTATTTCCTCTTTTTGTAAATCCTTTGCGAGTCCACCGAAATTCCGCGTTTTAGCAAACGCTCAAACTTGAGTCATATTTAATAGTTCGGTTGTCTCTAGTGGACTTGGAATTGCCATCAGAATTTTGACGAGATTTGGAATCGTCACGTTGATGCCGTTCGTTGGGACGCGTTGCTGGTTGTCCTTGTCTCGCCGGATTCTCTAGAAGATTGAAGACTCACTCCATTTGTTGTTGAAGATTTTCGATTGTATGATCTCTCCTTTCATTGTGCACTTGAGCCTCTAGGAACTTGTTCATCCATAAGGAATTTGTAACAAAAGAAAGAAAGAAATCACTTAAATGAGTTGAACCTTGAGCTCTGATACCAATAATTTGATGCGTGATGGGGTGAGTGATTCTAGAACGGATATTTCAGAGGGGATTTTTGTGGTTAAGTGTATGGAGTAGTATATACGAGGAAGAAACGAAAAGGAATAAGAAAAGATAAAACGATCTCCTCCCAAGGTATAAAAGCCTCCACCAACTGAGGATGAGGATCGAGATCTACGAAACTCACCACCAAGGCCTAAAGCTTCCACCAGCCAAGGATAAAGGACTTCGGGATAGGAGAAGTTCACCACCAAAGGCCTAAGGATTCCACTAGCCAAGGATAAAGGACTTCTTGGTTCACCACCAAGGAGTGATCTACGCTCCAAGGATAAAGAAACCGAAAGGAGTTATCCACTCTCCAAAGGAGTTCACTCAAGTTGAGGAAATCTCACCATTCTCATTCATAAAATTCGTATCTCCCCTACATTGGATAGTTTCCCCTTTTTATAGGAGGATTCTAGCCTTAGGAAATATTAAAAACAAACTTTAATGACCTTGGAACTTAAACGTTCGACTCTTGAGCTACATAAAAATAAAAACAGTTAGGAACTTAATAAAAAGCCCTTACTAACACGGGAACTAAATGCCTTTAATCTTCAGCCTTCCGCATTCTCGAACCATTAGCTTTCCGTGTTCTTGAACCTTTGGCTTTCCATATTCTTGAACCGCTTTTGTGAACCTCTAGCCTTCCCAAAATTCGAGCTCCTCCCTTGACCAGAAAATAATCCTCTTGAAACTTCATCAATTGGTCATACAAGACATCTAAAATGGCCTCCCATTGATACCTATCGATATACCACAAAGTACCGATAAGTAATTAACATTATTCATTCAAAATGATCCATCGAAGCACATAATGCCCAACTTCTTTATTGGCTTGGATAAGCATCGATGGTTTTGAGTTGGTTGATGGAGCTACGTTGGATGCTCCCGCATCACGTTGGAGTTCCTGATTTTGGTGTACATAGAGCATTTTGTTTTGAGTTTGAATGCATGGTAATTTTGTACAATGAATTTATGTTCAATTGAGTTGTTTATTTATAAATACTTTGGGTTTTGAATTAAATGTAGGTGTGCAAAATACTCGAACATGTGGGCTATTGTAAACTCTGATTCTTCGATTATAGTGGATTATTTACTACTGGCTCTCCTCGTGGATGTAGGTATCCATACTCGGACCAAACCACATAAATTTTTGGTGTCCTTATTATTTCTTTTTTATTTTTTTGGTGATTTTACGTTGACATAAATTACAAGATCCTGTCGTTTATCCCAACAATTACTCCCTATTCCTCATATTTCACATTTAGAAGCATGGTCGTCGGAAGACATGACTCCTAAAGTCAGAAGACTTTAATGCCAGGAGCTCCTAATAATACTTCCTCGAACTTTAGAACACAAAGAAATTGAAAAATTCTGATGGGACCAAGATATATGGATGAATACGTAAAACTTTTTTTAAAATGGGGCCTAAGCATGATTTTGGAAAGTTCAAGACTTATGGTGAAGCCATTACACGCCGTTTTCTTTGCTCGTGGATTGACCTACATGAGAAATCATTTTCCCATGTCAACTTCCAACATTATGTCGCCTGGCTCGCCGACCTCCCCTCCAACGGATCAAATCTCTCATATTTTAATCCGTGTGGACCAGGACCGCTTCGTACCCCATTCACACCCGCAATTCAGACCAACGACAACCACCGCATGATGCATGTGTTTCCAAGTCCAGAATTAAGCCGTTCGAGTTCGTAAAATGTAATAGCTAGATACGTACATCTGTGGATGCAATGTTCGGTAGCCCTTTTTGTGCTTGTGGCCCAATGTCATCCTCGACATTTAAGCCAACGGTAACTTGTTTCGATCAAAAATTGCTTCTTTGAAAGGTCAACTTGATAAAGAAAAGTATCGTTCCTCGCATGATCAATGATTTTCACTGATGATTGCAGTCCTTAGTCCTTCGATAAGGGTAGACATTTCGCACATAGAAAGCAAAAGAACTGGATGATTGGGTTCTAAATACGGATGAAATGAACTCATCGACGACAACATAAATGTTTTCTAAAGATCGGAGCAAGTGCTTGATTAGCTAAAGGAAATATATTATACAGGTACAGGTTTAGGATTTTTGATAACTTTTTCCTTTTTTATTGTCATTTCTAATTTGTTTTATTCCTATTTCGTCCTTTTACGATCTAATTTTACCAACATTTTGAGTCTTGATTTCTCTGTTGTTTAGAGTCTGATTGACCCGTTTCCTAATGCGTCCAAAAGATCGTGCCTCGAATTATGAAAAGCACCATGAACAAGAAAAAAATTCACTTGTTTCACTAAAGACGTCTCTATTAAACTATTCATGTAAAAAGACGTGATATCTTTTTATTTCAATGGCAGATTGAGGCTATTTGTATGTTAGAGATATTTAGGAGAATTCTAATAATTTGCTATATGTCTCAACACTAAGAAAATATTTATTTTTGATTATGCAATTTTTGATTGATATGTTATCTTATTAATTCATTTTATAAAACCTACAAATAAGCTAATATATTTCATTATGATATATCAAAATATATACAAATTCCTCAATTTTCTCTTCCGCATTATTATTTGCAACTTGGTATCATAGCCTCCTCCTTTTCTAAGGCAACCCAAGTGCACCAAGCGCACCGTCATTCAACATTGTTCACTCTATGTACATAAGTCTCATATGAGAAAGTACTCAGTCAAGCCCATTCCATGATGGTCATGTTTCAACGCCAACTACACCGGCCATGATACCTAGTCAAGCTTTTTTTTTTCCAAGTGGTGGCTTTTCTTTCGATGCCAACAACAAAGGCCGCATTGCTTAGTAACTATTTGCTCAAGCACAGCATAGGTTGCTTGATGTTACAACGCCAAATGTATAGGTCACGTCGCTTAGTTACTATTTCACAAGTCAACTACATCAGTCCCTTGTTGCTTCCCCATTGATTCTCAATAATTCAAGTGTCATTCTAAGAAGCTAACGCCACCACTAGACTTGCCGCTATGAAACTATCTAAAGCTAGAAGTTTTGCCATGAAAATAGACATCGTCTCATTTGCCATGTCTCAGTTACTAGACATTGTTAGACATTGTTTGACTTGATTTCAAACTCAAGTCGAATCAATCACTTTAAGTTTGAGGGAAAAGTTATCAATACTAGGATATTTACTTGGTTCCGCATATTATGCATATATATATCAAAAGATAGTGCATATCCTTAATTGATTAGGTTTGGTGTTATATTTATTTTATTACCTTAAATAGTTATCCAATAGATATATCGCAATATACATAATTACTATCTTTTGCATAACTTTCTTATGTTATGTTGATTGGGGGATATCAACACTTAATGGGGAAAAAAAAAAAAACCTAACAAGAAACAAAATTTACCTCTAGATGGCCATTTGGGTGTATATCGGGTGCACTTCAAGTTCCACTAGCTCTAATATCAAGTTGAAAAATAAAAAAGATTTGTGGAAGAGAGTAATTATGTATATTTCAATATTATAATGATGATTACATCAATCTACTTATAAGCTTATGAAATGACTAAATAAAATAACATATCAATCAAAATATGTAGAATTTGTTGGTGACTAATTATACAACCTAGAAGGGGATGAAAAGGTTGCTTTCGAATTTTGATGATCTTTTGAGGAAATTAGCTAATTATTAAATAAAGATCAGCTCAATCTAATGTTTGAGAAAACGTTAACTAGATGTATGCCAATGAACGTAAACAAAATGAAAATAGTGGTTTGACTTTATCCACAAGCCTACATCCACTCTTCGTACTAATAGCCTCAAGACGAGTTGTATTCCATTAACAATTTGCTTAGAAGGTTACAAACGGCGAGCATTGATCCTTATCACAATAGATATCACTATTTTAACTCATCTGCTACTCATATATTTGTACACTTAATCTTCTGCAAAATTGTCAAACAACATGAATATTAAAATAGTATGACAGAAAACTTATAGCTAAAAAAACAACAGAAAGGTTAGCTTCTTGATTTTTTATGTTGCTCTCTTCCTTTGATTTTTTGTGGTCTTCTCTTTTTATATTATTTGATGCAGGAGCATCCAACGTAGCTCCATCAACCAACTCAGAACCATTGATGCTTATCCAACCAAATAAAGAAGTTGGGCATTTTGTGCTTCAATGGATCATTTTGAATGAATAATGTTAATTACTTCTCGATACTATGTGGTATATCGATAACTATTCATGGGAGGCCATTTTAGATGTTTTGTATGACCAATTGATGAAGTTTAAGAAGGATTATTTTCTGGTCTGATGCGTGATGGGTTGAGTGATTCGAGAACGGAATTTTTAGAGGGGATTTTTGTGGTTAAGTGTATGGAGTAGTGTATATGAGGAAGAAACGAAAAGGAATAAGAAAAGATAAAACGATCTCCTCCCAAGGTATAAAGGCCTTGCCACCAACCAAGGATGAGGATCGAAATCTACGAAGCTCACCACCAAGGCCTAAAGCTTCCACCATCCAAGGATAAAGGACTTCGGGATAGGAGAAGCTCACCACCAAGGCCTAAAGATTCCACCAGCCAAGGATAAAGGGCTTCTTGACTCACCACCTAGGAGGGATCTACGCTCCAAGGATAAAGAAACCGAAATGAGTTATCCACTCTCCAAAGGAGTTCACTCAAGCAGAGGAAATCTCACCATTTTCATTCATAAAATTCGTATATACATTGGAAATTCTTCCGCTCTTTATAGGAGGATTTTAGCGTTAATACATATTAAAAACAGACCTTAATAGCTTAGAAACTGAAACCTTCGACTCTTGGACTGCATAACAATAAATACACATAATAACTTAATAAAAGCCTTTATTAACACGGGAATTAAATGCCTTTAATCTTCGGCCTTCCGCATTCTTGAACCTTCAAATTCGAGCTCCTCCCTTGACCAGAAAATAATCCATCTGAAACTTCATCAACTGGTCATTCAAGACATTTAGAATGGTCTCCCATTGATAGTTATCGATATACCACAGAGTACCGATAAGTAATTGACATTATTCATTGAAAATGATCCATCGAAGCACATAATGCCCAAATTCTTTCATGGCTTGGATAAACATCGATGGTTCCGAGTTGGTGGATGGAGCTACGTTGGATGCTCCCGCATCATCCTCCTCGAGTTGTTTGAGATTTGTCCTCAAATCTAGAAGGTTTTCATCCTCCAAGTAAGGAGAAAGGTCTCCCACGTTGAATGTTGCTGAAACTCCAAACTCTCCCGGAAGGTCAATCTTGTAAGCATTGTCACCAATTCGCTCCATAACTTTAAAGGGACCATCAGCTCTGGGCATGAGCTTGTTCTTTCGACGAAATGGAAATCTCTCCTTCCTCAAGTGAAGCCATACAAGGTCGCCCGGTTCTAATTGAGTCTTCTTGCGATGTTGATTAGCTTTCTTCTTGTAAGATTCGTTGGCCTTTTCAATGTTGGATCGAATCTGCTCATGGAGCTTCTTGATTGACTCAACTCTTTTCTTGCCATCAAAGCTCACTTGAGAGTTAGACGAAATTGGAATCAAATCAATTGGTGTGAGAGGATTAATTCTATACACAACTTCAAATGGCGATCGACCAGTAGTATAACTTGGAGATCGATTGTAAGCAAATTCAGCATGCGCAAGCTTTAAATCCCAATCTTTCAATGATTTACTCACCATACCACGAAGAAGAGTGGTTAGAGTACAATTTGTTACCTCCGTTTGGCCATCAGTTTTGGGATGACAAGCCGTGCTAAATAAGAGTATTGTACCAAGCATTCTCCATAGAGTCCTCCAGAAGTGGTTTAAGAACTTGGAATCACGATCCGACACAATGGTCTTTGGTACTCCATGAATGCGAATAATCTCTTTGAAATATAATTCAGCAATATGATATGCGTCATTGGCCTTGTGACATGGCACGGAATGAGCCATTTTAGAGAACCGATCGACAACCACCATGATAGCATCTTTTCCTCTTTGAGTTCTTGGTAGAGCCACAATGAAATCCATGCTAACATCCTCCCAGGGCTGTAATGGTACCGGAAGTGGAGTATACAAACCTTGATGGAAATGGCCTTTTGATCTTTGACAAGTTGCATACCTTGAGATGATAGCATGCACATCTCCACTCATCTTTGGCCAATAGAAATGCTCTTGAAGAACCTCAAGAGTTTTGTTAATACCAAAATGACCAGCCAATCCTCCACCATGCGCTTCTCGAATCAGCAATTCGCAAAAAGAACTCTTCGGCACACATAATTGATTTCCTTTAAAAAGAAACCCATCATGCAAAGAATATATACCTTGAACTCCCTGCTTGCAATTGTTGATGATAGAGGAGAATTCTGCATCTTCAGAATGAAGTTCTTTCATTGATTGAAATCCGTGAATCCTAGAGTCCAAAACCGCAACCACAGAATATCTTCTCGATAAAGCATCTGCTACAACATTAGTGTGCCCGGGTTTATATTTTGAGACAAAAGAAAAGGATTGAAGAAATTCTACCCATTTTGCATGTCTCGTATTAAGCTTGCGTTGGCCGCTAATAAACTTAAGCGCCTCATGATTAGAATCAAGGACAAATTGCTTTGGCCTCAAATAATGACTGCAATGATCAAGAGCCCGAACAATGGCATAGAACTCTTTGTCATAAGTTGAATAATTCCTCTTGGAATCGGATAACTTCTCGCTGAAATATGCCAATGGTTTTTGTGCTTGCACCAGAACAGCACCAATACCAACTTCGCTTGCATCACACTCAACTTCAAATACTTTATCAAAATCAGGAAGTGCAAGAATAGGAGACTCACAAAGTTTCTGCTTGATTACCTCAAAGGCGTTTTGAGCAGTCTTTGTCCATTCAAAAGCACCATTCTTCATGCATTCAGTTATAGGAGCCATGACTGTACTAAAAATTTTGACAAACCGTCGATAGAAAGAAACAAGTCCATGAAAACTTGTTACATCAAAAATAGACTTCGGAACGGGCCAAGTCTTCATAGCTTCTACCTTGGCTTGATCAACAGAGATTCCATCTTTGGAAACCACATAACCAAGAAACACAATGCTTGGAGAGAAGAACTCACATTTCTCCATTTTAGCATATAGTTTTCGTTCTCTCAAGACATTAAAGACCTGTGCTAGATGAGAGATATGCTCCTCCTCATTCCTACTATAAACAAGAATATCGTCGAAATAAACAACGACAAATTGACCAATAAAGGAACGAAGAACCTCGTTCATAAGTCTCATGAAGGTACTTGGAGCATTAGATAATCCGAATGGCATAACCAACCACTCATAAAGGCCTCCTTGGTCTTGAAAGCTGTCTTCCATTCATCACCTTCTCGCATTCTGATTTGATGATAACCGCTCCGCAAATCTATCTTTGAAAACACAGAAGAACCATATAATTCATCCAGCATATCATCAAGTCTAGGTATAGGGTACCTATACTTAATGGTGATATTGTTGATGGCCCGGCTATCAACACACATCCGATATGTACCATCCTTCTTAGACACAAGTAGAGCCGGAACAGAGCAGGGACTCATGCTTTCTCGAACGTATCCTTTGAGAATAAGTTCATTGACTTGTCTTTGCAACTCCTTTGTATCCTCCGGATTGCATCGATAAGCTGGCTTGTTTGGTAGCGGAGCACCGGGGATCAAATCAATTTGATGCTCAATACCTCTTATGGGAGGTAATCCAAGTGGCAAATCCTCCGGAAACACATCTGAAAATTCTTTCAACAAGTAATGCATTTTTGAATGTATGGGTCGCTCCATCTCACTCTTTTTCTCGACCACAAGCAAAGGAAAAACATTCTTTTGTTTGCTAATAATGGCTCTTTCAACTTGTGTCTCACTCAAGAACAGATTTTCCTTACAAGTGTTTCTCGACCAGGTTGATTATTATGCATCGAATAAGGGCTCAATGGTAAAAGAGTAATGCATTTTTGTTCCTTCTGAAATATACGAGTGATGCACAATGCACCGGTGCATCACTCGTATTTATTTCATGTGCACAAGTCTCATTTGAACAAGCACTTAATCAAGTCCATTCCAAAAAAGTTGTGTTTTAAAGCTAATCGTACCGATCGCATTGCTTAGTCGAGCCTTTTTTTTACAAGGAAGCTTTCTTTTGGTGCTAGTCGCACAAGTTGCATCACTAAGCTAGCTGTATTGGCCGATTGATGCTATAACGCTAGCTGTATTAGCCACATTGCTTAGTTACTATATCATGAACCAATCGAATTGGCCACTTGCTATTTATCCTCCAATTCTTAACCTTTCGTGGTTGTTTTTAGAAGTCAACACTACGACCAAATTTGCGACCCTCAAACCAGTTAGATTTGGAAGTTTTGCCATGGACAACAATGGGTTCCACCTTATTTGCCACGTCTTAGCTGCTGGAAGTTGTTTGACTTTATTTCAAACTCAAACTGTTTGACGAAGGGTGTTAGAGATATTTTGATATTTTCTAGAGATATTTTGACTCTAATTTTTTTATATCTATTTTGATTATACAAATCTAATTTGATTTTCTTAGATAGTAATCTATTAAAACTTGTATATAGGTTCTCCAAAAACTCAATTCTTTACATCAAAATATATAGAAACTCCATCAAATCTATCTTTTGCTTTATTATTCAATAACCCGGTATCAAAGCTAGTTGATCCTAAAATGCATCCACCTAGCACACACCCATGTGCCCGTGTAGAGTTAATTTTGCAATGTATTATATTTTTTTTCATTTTCGATTAAATAAATCAAGTCTTTCATCATGCGCCAATAGTGCTGTTTTCAGAGTTAAATCTCTTGAGATAACTAGCCTATTTAGGGAAGTAATTAAGAAATCTAAATGCAATTGACTTGAAAATTCGACCAGGAATTGATTACTCGACCGTGTTGATCTGCAAGGGTCATTATAGCACTTTGAAAATCGATTAGAGATCGGAGATACGTCAATTTGACTGAGATATGAGATTAGAGTGTGGGTGATTTCCCCTGATTTCAAAATACTCGTCAGTCAACACTAGACCGATTTTTCTATCGTTTTGGTACCCGATGCCTGTATTTGAAACTTTGAGATTTTCATGATAACCGAGCATCACCGATGTGTCAAAGATGTACTTTGTGACTTGAGATAAATCGATCAAGGGTCAATTGTACCAAAAATTCCTAAAAGTTACCCGATAGGTTAAGTAATACTAAAAGCGTACCAGATTGAAATTAACCATGAATTTGAATCCAATTTCAGAAATTGAAAGTTCTGTCGTGTCACAATCTATTTTAGGAACGTCGACTCATCCTCCGAAGATTTTTCAGAGATTCCGAGATTTTTACGAAAATCGTTTCAAACGTTGCGGAAAATTGGACGGTCCAAATTAAGGGAAATTGGGACTTCTGAACCAAGCTATTGGGTGTCGAGGACTTGCAGAAAATTTTACAGGATCTTTCTTCATCGAAATTGAACCTCAATTTAGGAAAATGAGTTAAGGAATGGAAGACTAAAAATGCAAATTCAGAGCTTTGCAAGAGGCGGTAATTATGGGCTTCAAAGTTTGTTAATCCTTGGAAATTACAAGCTAGAAAGTATTAAGGGGGGGATAAGATTAGGGGACAAAGCCATCAATGGGAGAGATAATTATTTATGTAGGTCAAGAGTCGAACGTTTCAGTTCCTAGGTCATTAAAGTTTGTTTTTAATATTTCCTAAAGCTAAAATCCTCTTATAAATAGGGGAAACTACCCAATGTAGGGCATATACGAATTTCATGAATAAGAATGGTGAGATTTCCTCAAATTGAGTGAACTCCTTTGGGGAGTGGATAACTCATTTCGGTTTCTTTATCCTTGGGGCTAGATCACTCCTTGGTGGTGAGCCAGGAAGCCCTTTATCCTTGGCTGGTGGCATCTTTAGGCCTTGGTAGTGAGCTTCTCCTATCCCAAAGTCCTTTATCCTTGGCTGGTGGAAGCTTTAGGCCTTGGTGGTGAGCTTCGTAGATCTCGATCCTCATCCTCGGTTGGTGGCGATGCCTTTATACCTTGGGAGGAGATCGTTTTATCTTTTCTTATTTCTTTTCATTTCTTCATCGTATACACTACTCCATACACTTAACCACAAAAATCCCGTCTCAAAAATCCATTCTAGAATCACTCACCCCATCACGCATCACCTGACAAAAATTTGGTGTTTGCAATGTTGTTTTCCAATATTATGAAACATGATCCTTATAGATAAATGGAAATGATGGAGGGTTAACATTTCTACAACAATGAACTCGCTTGCTAGAGAATCTAAGGGGAAACTAAAAGGCATCAAAACGGGTGATGAATCTACTTTTTCACTCATAATCTAGGGGCTAAATTGAACACGGTTATTTGAAATTTTAAGGTCAGGTGGAAGTGGGCTATGAAACTCAAAGTTCGATCAAATGGGTCTTAAGGGGTTTCTAGAGAACCCATTTTTGGCCCATTCAAATATAAAAGGAGGTTCATAAATTTCATACGACTTCATCTATGTCTTCCACCAGGCCCACCACCAGGGAAGTTGATGCTGCCGTCAACCATGGCCGGTAAAAACATCAAGCCTCGATTGTGCGACAATCTTTGTCACGCCCTCTGTCAATGAGACAAAGGAGCTCCAAGTGGTCACGAGGGCATGACCACAATAACCACCATTGTCAAATCTAGGGTCACGATTGTAGATTCGATGGGGGAGAGACATAAATTGATGAAAAAGACAAGGAACTCATTTAAAGAGAACACACAACCTTTTATTAGAGGCACTCTTAAATATATTGATTGAGAAAACTCCTTATGTGCACTTACATGAATACACAAATATTTATATCTTTCAAGATATTACTACAATGGTGAATCTGTTAGCCACGCATTTCCACATCCTTTTTATAAGAAAATATCTTACCAGAAAATATCTAAATATTTAGATATATATTCACAATAATCATCTTCTTCAACATCAATGCTCCTGCTCAATTCCACCGCAATTAATTATCCACAATGCTCGTGCAAATGATTTTTCTTCAGATTCCAAGGCATAGCGTGGTAGCTGACCATGCAAGTAAATTAAAACAATATAAGAAACATGAACACAAAAACATCATATTTTAATACATAAACATGTCAAAAAAATAGGGAGAGTTTGCTTATACCGATGTATCAACTTTAATCATTTTCTTCTTCTCCACAATCGCTCAATTCCCAGAAATTAGATATCCACAGCTTTGTCAATGTGGGAATGAGTCGAACGCCATCTGGTAAAGAGGACAATTCAGGACAGTCTTCAATCTCCATCGTTCTCGGAGAAGAACATTTTTTCAGCCATTCGGGCAATACCCTCAAGTTGGGACAATCCTTAATATATATCCTCTGTTGTGTACTTGCGAAACCTTTGAGCCACTCGGGGAAAGAAACAAATTTTGGTGATTCCACGAAGCTGAAGAATTGAAGCTTCAACATGGAGCATGGTTCATTACTTGTGCCTTATGGCAGCTTCAAGCTCTCCCAATCCCAAAGGCAGAGACGCTCCAGTGCCTCATATTTTTTATGCCTGGCCAACTTTGGATAACCTCTAATGACCAACTTACGGAGCGACATGAGCAATTGGATATCATTGAACAAAGCCTCCAAATTCTCGCACCCTCCAATAGATAACCACCGCAGAGAGATCAAGCATCCAATTCCCTCCTTGGGGAAACGTTGTTGTTTTGTGGTTATATATAAAACGCGAAAGCTGATCATATTCTTAATGTTTGTAGGCAATTTGTCGAATTCCATGCACCCATCAAGACTTGAGTATTGCAGATTGCGAAGCTTGCAAATCGATTTGGGGAGTTTCTTGATATTACAGTTTTCGCATAAACTAGGCAGTAGGTCAAAGCTAGAGCCATTTAGCCATAGCATGCACAAGTGCACGAATTACAAAATGCATGTCTCCAGAAAGAACTCCCCTTAGGGACCCTCCTCAAACATAATGGTTCGAACACAACTGAGTTTACTCAAGTAGCCGCTTTGTTTATCTTTTGCTACACCAGATGGATCGGGAAATGATATATGGCGAGTCCGTCAGGGAAATATCTTGTGTGCGCATTTTCAAGTTGGACAATTCGGTTCGTGCATACTGAAGGACAGTGACAAATAGTATGCCCCATCAACATCAAAGAATGATCTTGAGCAAAACTTCTCAAAGTATTGCCATCCTATCTCTTCCAACTCTTGATTATTTCTACTAGATTGGATAAACCCGTTTGAGATCCATAGATGGATTAGTTCAAGATTATCGATTCCATGGTTCTCTGGGAATATCAAGCAATTGAAAGGGCTAGAATGAACACTTAGAGGGTGGTGAATAGGTGTGAAAACAGATTTTTGCGAAATGCAGTAAAAATACTTTACTTTTAAACTGAGTCTGATTGACTACAGCCTTTGCAGAATAATTCAGACTTTAACAACTATCTCAAGGCATAGAATTATATTGCAGCAAATAAAATAAAGGATTTCAGGGAAGAAAAAAGTAAACACAAGACTTACATCAAACCTACGTCCACTCTCCCATCCCGACAGCCTTCTAGCTGGTTTTCAGTGAGGTGATTCTACTGCTCGCACAAAATCACTCTCTAGAGTTTATCTCTTTTGAATACCAGTTTAAGCACTAAATGATTAGGGACAAGTGATTTGGAAGTTTCAGACTTTGGAATTCTTCTTTCACGCTCTTCTCAAGTGACTTGTAAAACCTCCTTAAATACTCCTCCATGCCTTCTCGATCAATGACACTTTCCTGAGGAATTCTTCCAATATACCCGTTGGACAAAATCAATAAAAGAGATCTCGAGCCGTTTGAAGATTAAGATGAAAAGCTCATTATTTTTGTTGGCCCATAATATCAGGATCTTGATTTCTATAAGTTGATTCTTTCCAAATAAGCTTGCCTTCCAAAATGATTTCCTGTTTCCAAATTGATTCCAATAAAAATAACCAATATAGTATGTGATATTTCCAACCAGAAAGCCTGATATATCTTCTTCTTCTTTTTTGGGTCGAAAGCCTAATATATCTTGTACGTACAAAAACCTTGAAGAAAAATCTGGAACTTGTCAGAGTGGACAGACATCTGATGTAATAGACTTTGACACAACAGTTTGGCATTCTTTATAATAATAGAACTTAGATAAGCTTTGTCAGC
This sequence comes from Eucalyptus cladocalyx, assembly GCA_017140615.1. Classification (NCBI taxonomy): domain Eukaryota; kingdom Viridiplantae; phylum Streptophyta; class Magnoliopsida; order Myrtales; family Myrtaceae; genus Eucalyptus; species Eucalyptus cladocalyx. The sequence continues at coordinate 1,861,930 of CM029519.1, forward strand.
TTCAAAACATCATAGGAGTTTTTTCCAACAACAATAAGTGAAACATTGCTTCAAGTAAGATGTCATTAGATCATAACTTAATCTTAATGAAGGTAAAATATTTGTTCGTATTTGCCGTGTTTGACTATCTCTGACGTATTCCCAATTGCTCCGATTGTATTTTGAATACAACAACCATCCCAAAGTGTTCAATGCCATAGGATTTCCCTTGTGCTTATTCATGATTTTCTTAGCAATTACAATAAGGTCCGAGTGATTCCTCTCTTTCCCTTGATCAAACACAAAATTCACGAACAAAGTCAAAGACTCCTCCGACGAGAGACTGGCCAAATTAAGCGGGGGGTACAATGCCCATGATTGAGACAATCAATTTATTCCGCGTAGTCATGATGACTTTACTCCCTTCGAAATTGCCTCCTGACAAATCTCTCAATTCCACCCAATCCTTTCTCCCCATTTCCCACACATCATCCATTGCAAAGAAACACCTTTTGTTCTTCATGATGTTTCTTAGACAATCTTGCAGCATTTCAAGTCTGTCACTATTTTCTTTGCGATCAAGAGACTCGATGATGTCTTTATTATCTGCTTAACTTCAAATTCTACTGGCATGGATACTAAAACTTTTTGATCAAAATGTTTGTTTACCCTATCATTGTTGTATATTGATTTAGTGATGGTCATTTTTCCAGCACCTCGATTCCAAGAATTTGAACAACCGCTATCCTCCCAGCTCCACCATCATTTGATCTTATCAATAGCTCTATCATCCTTTCCTTTTCTTGCTTTCTTCCAATCACATTCGAAGGGGCTACAAAAGAATTAGTTTCCCTTCGTGGAGCTATGCTCTTGACATAGACATAACTCGACAAATTGAAATGAGTTTTCTCTTCATTGATCCCATCAAGTCTCTTTCTCAGTGCTGTCATATTATGTGTCATCTTAATCTAGAATTTGAAATTGGATATCCATGAGAACAAGTAGCATACCTTCGTCATCAAGTGCTCGCTAGACCTTGTCCACCTCCACAAAGCCTTGGCTTCAAATTCATCTAGCATGTCCTCAGCATCATAGTAGAAGTCTTTAAGCTTCGACAACCAACGTGTCAGCATTGGCAAGCACCTTCTGGATCATCTCTAGCATGCTCTTGAGCTTCTCTCGGTCATCCTTCACACCCCATACCACTTGAATTTCTTCAAAAGCGGATGAAGCTAAGTATCTCCACAAGATGCTAGAGACAACCTAAGTCTTGGTTGTGATTGGTGTTATTGGTTTTTAAGGAGGTTTTGCATAACTACTATGCAGGAGTTGCCGCTATGTGGGAGCTAAACTAGCTATCAGGAAAAGCATAGCAAAGAAGCATGATTTTGCCAACATAAGCACGGACATTGGAATGTAGGGTTGATCAAGGTCCGGGTTGGCTCGATCCAACGCCTAACCTTAGGACCCACCCGCACAGTGTCGGTTCCTAATTTTTGGGACGGAGGACCGACCGGATCGAGTTTGGGACCGAGGACCGGATCGACGCTATAGATTTGGTCCGATCCTGCGGTCAACTCGATAATTTTTTTTATTTCATTTTTCTATTCCTTAAAAAGTAAAACTCATTAATTCAAATTACATATCAATCAACAGTGCGATGTTGAGCAACCAAACTATAAATATCAATACATATTCAACATAAATTTAAGATAAGGAGATCATAAAAATTTCACACTAGTTAAAAACAACAAACTATATAAATGATCGAGATTGCAAACAGAGATAAAGTGTTTGCATCGCTGAAGCATATTATAATTTTCTTGTTTTTGATTTGTATTCAAATCATTTCTCGCTTTGGAAATGGGATGAGATGGGAAGTTTCGGAGGAAAGAATTCTAGGCCAAAAAAATGTTTCTAGGCATCTTCTCCTATAATCATCTATTAATAATACTTGTCACATTATATGCAAAAACGATTCTAATGCGGGAGCATCCAACGTAGCTCCATGGACCAACTCAGAACCATTGATGCTTATCCTCAATTGGTGGTGAGGCCTTTATACCTTGGGAGGAGATCATTTTATCTTTTCTTATTTCTTTTCGTTTCCCCTCTCAAAAATCCGTTCTAGAATCACTCACCCCAGTGAACGGCATCAGCGTGACGATTCTGAACCTCGTCATAATTCTGATGGCGATTCCGAGTCCACTGGAGAGAACCAAACGATTCTGCAATCTAGTGATTCTGAATCTCAGATTCGAAGACAAAGACGGAGAGGGAGGCATAAGGAGGTTGACAGAGACATTAAAGTGGAGGTCCCCGAGTTTGATGGTAATCTTAATCCCGACGACTTTGTAGATTGGCTACACAAAACCGAACGAATTTTTGACTTCAAATCCTCTTCGGATGAGAAGAAATGTAAGGTTGCTGTCCTAAAGTTGACAAAATATGCTTCTCAATGATGGGAGAATCTAAAGCATCAACGAGCAATGGAAGGAAAATGTCGAATCAAGTCTTGGGAAAAACTCAAGAAGTTGATGAAGAAGAGGTTCTTGCCCGACAACTATAAGCAAGATCTCTTCCTCAAACTAAACTCCTTAAGACAACATGGGATGAGCGTTGAAGAATACATTCGTGAGTTTGAACAACTCAAAATGAGGAGTGAAGTTCCAGAAGTTCCCGAGCAAACCATCGCTCGTTTTCTTGGTGGCATGAATCAAGAAATTGCTGATATTGTTGAACTTAAACCGTATTGGTCCTTTGAAGACGTATGCAAGTTAGCCATAAAACTCAAAAAACAATTGAAGAGCAAGAGTGTTTCCGGAAATGCATTGCTTGTTGAAAGAATTTGCAGATGTGTTTCTGGAGGATTTGCCACTTGGATTATCTCCCATAAGAGGTATTGAGCATCAAATCGATTTGATCCCCGGTGCTCCGCTACAAAACAAACCAGCTTATTGATACAATCCAGTGGATACAAAGGAGTTGCAAAGACAAGTCGATGAACTTATCCTCAAAGGATACGTTCGAGAAAGCATGAGTCCTTGTTCTATTCCGGCTCTACTTGTACCTAAGAAGGATGGTACATATCGAATGTGTGTTGATAGTCGGGCCATCAACAACATCACCATTAAGTATAGGTACCTATACCGAGACTTGATGATATGCTTGACGAATTATATGGTTCTTCTGTGTTTTCAAAGATAGATTTGCGAAGTGGTTATCATCAAATGAAAATGCGAGAAGGTGATGAATGGAAGACAGCTTTCAAGACCAAGGGAGGCCTTTATGGGTGGTTGGTTATGCAATTAGGATTATCTAATGCTCCAAGTACCTTCATGAGACTTATGAATGAGGTTCTTCGTTCCTTTATTGGTCGATTTGTCATCGTTTATTTCGACGATATTCTTGTTTATAGCAGGAATGTGGAGGAGCATATCTCTCATTTAAAACACGTCTTCAATGTCTTGAGAGATCAAAAACTGTATGCTAAAATGGAGAAATGTGACTTCTTCTCTCCGAGCATTGTGTTTCTTGGTTATGTGGTTTCCGAAGATGGAATCTCTGTTTATCAAACCAAGGTGGAAGCTATGAAGACTTGGCCAGTTCCGACATCCATTTCTGATGTAAGAAGTTTTCATGGACTTGTTTCTTTCTATCGACGTTTTGTTAAAAACTTTAGTACCATCATGGCTCCTACAACTGAATGCATGAAGAATGGTGCTTTTGAATGGACAAAGGCTGCCGAAAACGCCTTTGACATAATCAAGCAGAAACTTTGTGAGTCCCCTATCTTCCACTTCCTGATTTTGATAAAGTATTTGAAGTCGAGTGTAATGCAAGCGGAGTTGGTACTGGTGTTGTTCTGGTGCAAGCACAAAAACCATTGGCATATTTCAACAAGTTATCTGATTCCAAGAGGAATTATTCAACTTATGACAAAGTGTTCTATGCCATTGTCGGAGCTGTTGATCATTTGAGTCATTATTTGAGGCCAAAGCAATTTGTCCTTCATTCTAATCATGAGGCGCTTAAGTTTATTAGTGGCCAACGCAAGCTTAATTCGAGACATGCAAAATGGGTAGAATTTCTTCAATCCTTTTCTTTCGTCTCAGAATACAAACTGGGGCACACTAATGTTGTAGCAGATGCTTTATCGAGAAGATATTCTATGCTTGCGGTTTTGGACTCTAGGATTCTGGGATTTCAATCAATGAAAGAACTTTATTCTGAAGATGCTGAATTCGCCTCTATCATCAACAATTGCAAGTAAGGAGTTCAAGGTATATATTCTTTGGAAGATGGGTTTCTTTTTAAAGGAAATCAATTATGTGTGCCGAAGAGTTCTTTTCGCGAATTGCTGATTCCAAAAGCGCATGGTGGAGGATTGGCTGGTCATTTTGGTATTAACAAAACTCTTGAGGTTCTTCAAGAGCATTTTTATTGGCCAAAGATGAGTGGAGATGTGCATGCTATTATCTCAAGGTGTGCAACTTGTCAAAGATCAAAAAGCCATTTCCATCAAGGTTTGTATACTCCACTTCCGGTACCATTGCAGCCCTGGGAAGATGTTAGCATGGATTTCATCGTGGCTCTACAAAGAACTCAAAGAGGAAAAGGTGCTATCATGGTGGTCGTCGATCGGTTCTCTAAAATGGCTCACTCCTTGGTGGTGAGCCAAGAAGCCCTTTATCCTTGGCTGGTGGAATCTTTCGTAGATCTCGATCCTCATCCTCGGTTGGTGGTGAGGCCTTTATACCTTGGGAGGAGATCGTTTTATCTTTTCTTATTTCTTTTCGTTTCTTCCTCGTATACACTACTCCATATACTTAACCAATAAAATCCCCTCTCAAAAATCTGTTCTAAAATCACTCACCCCATCACGCATCAATGTACTTCACCTTATTATGCATCTTATCAATTTTTGCTTCATCATCATAAATTTGCTCATAACAATACTTTACATAATGCAGCTTTTTTGTAGGATCTAACGCCACCGCAATCAAAACCATCATATTTACTTTATGAAAACTTTCATAATATTTATTAAACTTCTCCTTTATCTTTGTACCCATAGTTGTAAGCTTAGGATCCAAAGCATTACTCACATCTTTCAAATATTTGTACAAAAAAACTATCCCCTCAAAATAATCATTCGAAATAATATATAAACTCCGTGACCTTTGAGTGGTGGCATCATAAAACTATTTCAAGAATTTGGAAAGAATAATGGCATTTTCTCAATCTTCATTTTTAGGAGAATCATAATTAAGCTCAATTTCAAAAGAAAAATCTTCCGCGATCCTTTCAAAAGCTTTTTATAAACTTTATGGCCATATTTAACTGGAAATAAGTGGAGTTCCATATAGTGGTAACATCTAAACAAACCAAACCCTTTAAACCCTTTAATCCTTTCAACCTCAACGCAAGATTGGAAAGCTTTAGCTCTCATGGGAGAACTCCTCACATATCTAACAACATTTCGAATACGAGCAATAGAATAACGTACCTCAAACAAGCCATCTTTGACAATCAAGTTTAAAATATGCGCAATGCACCTCATGTGTAAAGCTTCACCAGTTAAAACCAATGACCCTTTGCTCGAAAATTTATCTTTCAAGTAATCAATGGCAACATCATTTGCACTAGCATTATCCACTATGATTATAGAAACATTTGTTTCTATTCCCCAATCATAGATGCATTTTTCAACTACTTTCCCAATCTCCCTACAAAATCGATAATCATTTTATGTAATTTCCAGTCTTCATCAATGGAATGTGCAGTAAGACTTAAATAGTTTAGATTTTGAATGGAAGTCTATGTATCAATCGTCAATGCAATCCTTGACCTAATCTTACCAAAATAATTTTTCAAACAACTTCTTTCACTCATATACAACTTCATGCAATCTCTAGCCACTATAAATTGAGATAAATGTGTGAAGAGAGATTGTAACTCAGTGACAAAATCACGAAACTCAACACGCTAAACTATAGAAAATGGTTGTTCATCGAGGATGATCATCCGAGCAAGCATGTGCCTACACCAATCTAGATCAAATTTCCATGTTGCTAAGACATTACCACTAGTGGCATCCGTACCGGTATCTCCTCCTACCTTGCCAGGCACATTTACACCACGTGGTACAAACAACTTTTGCTTCTTATCTATATTAGGAGGATACTTATTGAAGTACCACTATTAACAAACAGTATATGCATACTCCTTCCCACAATGAATGCATTTTACCATACATGTTTTTTTGGTCTTCTCATCTATAATTCTTGAAAAATTATCCCACACAATAGATTTACCCATTTTTTGCTTCTTACAAAGAGGAGTATGACTAGTAGATACCTCGGTTGACTCTTTTAAGTGTTCTTCACATCCATGGTGATGCGGGAGCATCCAACGTAGCTCCATCCACCAACTCGGAACCATCAATGTTTATCCAAGCCAAGAGAGAAATTGGACATTATATGCTTCGATGGATCATTTTCAATGAATAATGTCAATTATTTATCGGTACTTCATGGTATATCGATAACTATCAATGGGAGGCCATTCTAAATGTCTTGAATGACCAGTTTATGAAGTTTCAGAAGGATTATTTTCTGGTCAAGGGAGGAGCTCGAATTTGAAGGTTCAAGAATGCGGAAGGCCGAAGATTAAAGGCTTTTAATTCCTGTGTTAATAAGGTTTTTATTATGTTATTATGTGTCTTTATTGTTATGCAGTCCAAGAGTCGACGGTTTCGGTTTCTAGGCTACTAAGGTCTGTTTTTAATATGTATTAAGGTGTCAGTTTCTAGGCTATTAAGGTCTGTTTTTAATATGTATTAAGGTGTCAGTTTCTAGGCTATTAAAGTCCGTTTTTAATATGTATTAACACTAAAACCCTCCTATAAAGAGGGGAAACTATCCAATGTAAGATATACGAATTTTTATGAATGAGAATTGTGAGATTTCCTCTGCTTGAGTGAATTCCTTTTGAGAGTGGATAACTCCTTTCGGTTTCTTTATCCTTGGAGCGTAGATCACTCCTTGGTGGTGAACCAAGAAGCCCTTTATCCTTGGCTGGTGGAATCTTTAGGCCTCGGTGGTGAGCTTCTCCTATCCCGAAGTCCTTTATCCTTGGCTGGTGGAAGCTTTAGGCCTCGGTGGTGAACTTCGTAGATCTCGATCCTCATCCTTGGTTGGTGGCGCTGCCTTTATACCTTGGAAGGAGATTGTTTTTATCTGTTCTTATTCCTTTCCATTTCTTCCCCGTATACACTTCTCCATACACTTAACCACTAAAATCCCCTCAAAAAAATCTCTGTTCTTGAATCACTCAACCCATCACGCATCACATGGCTAGGTGATTCCATTATGGGACTCATCTCGTAACATCCCTCCACTTTAGTTGACATGTTACCTGAATTCATCAAGTTCACATAAATATTTAAGTATCGGCATGTAAACTTTAGCATTTATTATCATGTACTTGATGATTTGCTAAAGTACCAGCAACCATAAGCCAATTTCACTTGAACATAACTAAGAGAACGCAGTCAATCAACATCACATATTATCAGACAAGCAAAAATGAGAAATCACAGTTTGCCATCACTAATTCAATCAAAAGTTAAAACCCATATTCCCCAGTGCTATCATATAACATGGCTATTATACCAATAAATTCATCAACAAACAAATTTCCCTATACTCGATGCTTATAGAGAATAATATCCTTGTTGAATGGGTCTAGTAAAGGATGTTGTAAAAAAAAAATGACTGCTTTTGTATTCTAACAAATATCTTCAAATGCAACAATTTTTTTTTCCATATTTCATATTGCATAATTCTATTTCCATAATCAAAGTAAGGGCCAACACAGCATATGGAAAAAGGCTCAGTGGATGTCATGATTGTTGCAGCTGCAGCTCCTATTACATACTTAGTCAAGGAGAGGATGAACCCCCAAAATTATTTGCACATAACAACACCATGCCATCTATTTGTTATAGTCGTAGCAATGTTATTGTTCTTCTATGAAGTGGTGTAACTTGTGTGCTTGGCTATATATGGTTGCAGCACTTCAAAACTAGCTGAGGCAATTTCCTAAAAGTTGCAACAAGTTGTTGCAGTTTGAGGGTGCTTCACTCATGGGGAGTTTATCAATCACCCAACAAAAATTACAAAACCACTTTTCCCAGTTGTAATTGATGTAGGAAGCTGTACCAAAAAGACATTCAATTGGAAAGTATGCATTAAAAGTCACATATAAACTAAGCCCCTAGTGTTGGCTTTGAATAGCACTTGCACTATAGTTACAATAAACTGTGTAACACTAGGGATACAAAATGTTTGCAAGGAATGTAGATGAAAGCTTATGTGGCTCAACTCCACCAAGCTTTATGGTTTCAATCACTCTTTATAATCCAAACAGATGTTCAAGCATATTATTTAACCACTAGCTCAACTCCACTTAAATCCTTGTCCTCCGAATTGATGTAATAGGAAATATTTGAAGGCAAAAACTTTTACTTTGTCATGGGTAGCTGTCTCAATTTATGAAGTCTGGTTCATGGAAAATCCAACTCACTAAATTTAACTCTGCTCATTGTTGAGAAACCATTCCAGAATTTATCGCGCATGCGGCAACCCATCAACCGAACAGAAGTTTCAAGAGGATCCTGTCCCTTTCATGGAGTTAACAGAAATCACGGTGGAGCTCCATGAACGTATTTTGACCATATTCGAGCAACGGTAGAGCTCGATCACCTCAATCAAGCATCTACCCTACATCTTAAACCAGTGTAATTTCCCACCACCCATCTAGCAAAAATCAAGAGCATACATGAGCTTGAAGCTCTAAAATCAAGCAAAAAATGAAACTCACCAATCAAGTTACGTTTGTAAAGGTGAGCGAACAGGGGCGAGCCGCGAGGCGAGCAACGAATGGCAAGTGTAGTTCACGAGCAAAGAGGGTTTCTAATTAGGGCTTTTATTTTCTTATGACTTACTCGGCAAAGAGCGAGGCCAACTAAGAGAGGCAAGCAGTGGGACCGTTAAGCGGCGAGTGGCATAGGCGTTGAGCAAGGCAAGCGACAAGTGTCCTAGGGCAACAAGCAGCCAATGGCAAGCAGCGCAAGCATCAAGAGACGCACGAGTCCAATGGCCAGGGCCGAGCGCTGTGTAAGTCGAGCAACCAATGGCGAATGATGAGGAATAAGCCATGAGTGACGATTGGCAAGCGGGTGAGTGTGTGTGCACAACAAATAGGGCAAGGTTGCTCTTGCTCACAAGGGAAAGTTTCATTTTTAAGTGAAAAATGAACAGAATAAAGAGGGAAGAATAAGACAAGAGGCTAAGGACATTTTAAACCATTTCATAGCACTATTCACACCATTTCACGGCATCATTCATGTCGTCATTCAAGCTATTCAAGTGAAGAACGCTGGCTGGGTTTACTATTTATAAGAAAAACATTAAAATATATTATATATTAAATATCTAAAATATATTATATATAAATATATTTTATCGGGGTGGGTCGGGTTGGACCGACCCTAAACTTTCAGGACCGAGGATCAACCCGCACAGTACCAGTCCTAGATTCTTAGGACCAAGGACCAACCCGGTCTCCTTGGAAACCGAACCAGGACCGGTAGGGTTGGGCCGGTCCAAGGTCGATCCTAGGTCAACCCTAGACCGCTGCTCAACCCTATACGAAAATACATGATTTGATGTAGTATGTACAACGTTATTTCAAACGGTTGCATAGTACACTTTATTCTTTGTGGAAATTTGCAAGCAATATGATGATGTTCCAATTAGATTTAGACTACCTTCGTCTAAAAAATAAAGTTGAAAATACTTGAATTCTACTTGCTCTCTCTCTCTTTTATCTTTACTACATTTCTTTCTTTGTTGCTCTGTTTCTTGTAAGATAAACATGTGCACTAAGAAGAATAGGCTCCTTTTCATTGCTTGATCCCTGTATTAGATGCCCACTCTTTCGCCCTTCTACAAGAATGAGAATGATTGGTTTACAAGTATGTGCTTCTTTTTTTGAAAATTGGAAAGAATTTGTGAATATTAGAAAATAATGGAACCAGTTTAAAAGGGGGAAAATTGTCCAAAAAGTCTTAAACCTATTGTACTTTTGCCAATTCAATCATAAAACTTTTAATTTTGCCAATTCAGTTCTAAATCATTTCACTTCTTGTCGATTCAGTCCATCCAGCCAATTTTGGCCAGAAAATGCTGACATGGATGCCGACAGTGCCACGTAAGACCGTCGGTGTTGACGTGGACAATTTTAAATAATATTTTAATATTATTTTGAATTATTTTGAATTTTTATTTTTGTTTTTGTTTGTTTCCCTTTTTTTTTTTTTTTTTTTTGTTTTTGGCTTTTTTCTTTGCCTTTTCCAGTGGTTAGCCACCGGCCATAGCCAGCCAGTTGGCCTCGCCCGCCACAGGCGACACCTAGTTGGGCGAGGAGGAGCCTTGGCGGGGTAGGGGCAAGGCTGACCCTCGCCTAAGCTAGGGTGGCCTTGCCGGGCGTTGGCCGGGGGATGGTGAAGCCAGGCAAGGCCGCCCTGACCTGGGGAAGCAACCTTGCTAGATCTGGCAAGGCGAGCCCTCGTCAAGGCTCGCCCTCGCCCGGGCAAGTGTCGACCTCGCCCTTAGCTGGCCGATGCCTAGCGAGGCTGCCCTGGCTCGGGCGAGGGCCAGCCTCACCAGATCTGGTTTGGGCGAGGCCAACACTCGCCTAGGTGAGGGCGAACCTCAGTGAGGGCTTCCCTTCTAGTGAGGCCAGCCCTCGCTCAGCCTCACCGTTGCCTAGCCAACGGTCGGCAAGGCCGCCTTGGCCTGGGTGTAGGTCGAGCTCGCCTAGGCAACCCTTGCCAGGCCGTGCTTGGGCAAGGGCTCCCCTCGCCATGGCTCCTCCTCGCTCGGTCGAGCCTCACTTATGGCGAGGCAAGGCCAGCCGACTAACTATGGCCAGTGGCCGGCTACCGAAAAAGGCAAAGAAAGCCAAAAAGAAAAAAAAAATAGAAAAAAATATAATAATTCAAAAAAATATTAAAATATTATTAAAAATTGTCCACGTCGGCGTCGACAGTCCTACGTGGCATCGTCAGCGTCCACGTCAGCATTTTTTGGCCAAAATTGGCTGGATGTACTAAATCGGAAAGAAGTAAAATGGTTTATGACTAAATTAGCAAAGTTAAAAAGGTTTATAACTAAATTGGCAAAAGTACAATATATTTAAGACTTTTTGGACAATTTTCCCATTTTAAATGATTCTAGGTGTCAATATTTGTATAGGTACCATTCAATATTAAACAAGAGTCGAATTGCATACACCACTACAGAGAAAAAGGATCTCAAAAGTAAACCTCAGTTTTTTTTTTTTTTTTGGTCAGTAAAAGTAAACCTCAGTTAGAATTGCTTCATGATATCCCTAATTTGAATTAATTCTCCAATCCATGATTTGCATGAAATGGACAATGCATGAGATAATTTCATTACAGGCAACACTCCATAATACTCAATGCACATGATGATTCCGGTGTGAAAGGGAGTGCTAGCACATTGTGTTTGGCTTTGAACGTTGTCGCATATCTCAATTTGGGTGATAAGGTCTGTAATCAAAATGCCTAGGACTGTGTTAGTTATTGCATGTCCGTAGCAAGGTTGGAATTACATTCCTAACTAAATTTCTCGTCCACAAAAACCAAGTGATTGTATTATTCATGAACACAGGTGTTGTATAAAGATATTGAGCATCAGGCACCAACAACATGTACTAAAATTGAACAGATGCTAGTACTTCATGGCTTATAAAGAGCTGCCAAAGAATAGAACGGGGCAAACTTGAGGAGTAATAAATTAAGCCTAATATTTGTGTGACGACCCTAGCAATGGTGCGTGGGGAGGAGGGATGGCGGTGCGTCCATGCCTCGATCCCTTGATGTGCGCAGGGAGGGGGCACGTCGTTTGTCCCACATCACCTAGAGAGGGAGTTCTAGGTTATCTTATAAGACAATGGGCCCTCTAATTGTATACACGTATTTCCTTGGGATAGTATGAGCTACCCTAAGAAGAACAAATCGTAAGGACTTAGTATCCAAAGCAAACAATATGTGTATAGTAGAGATCCAGGGCGTTATAAGTGGTATTAGAGCCGATGGGGCCACAGGGAGGACATTGTGCTCTTAAGGGGTCGAGAGCTTGACGGCCCAGGCAGCGGTGCACAGGAAGGAAGGATGCGGTGCATCTTGCCTTGGTCCTCGAACTGGCGCAAGGAGGGGGTGAATGTCTTATCCCACATTGCATAGGGAGAGAGTTATGGGCTACCTTATAAGACAATGGGCCCTCTAACTATATACACGTGTTTTCTTGGAATAGTATGGGCTAACCTGAGAAAAACAAAACCGTAAGAACTTAATGTCCAAAGCGAACAACATGTGTACAATGAAAACCCAGAGCCTTACAATTTAAGTTAGGAAAAAGTAGACAACTATATACAAATGGTTTGATTCAAGATTTCCTAAGCGGGCAACATGTGTACACTGAAGACTTAGAGCATTACAATTTAAGTTAGGAAAAAACGAACATGTGTACCGTGAAGATCTAGAGCTTTACAATTTAATTTAGGAAATGGCTTTCATTCGCCGCTGGCTACTACTTGCCACACCAGCTGACAAGGCATTAGATCCATAAGGCAGAGATTCATGACAATTGAGCATCAAGGCTTAAGGTAAGATTTGACAACAAGTTTTTGACCACCTAAAGGGATTCGTGATGACATGCAAGTCTACTGTTCGAGGCCATGCTTGAAACTCTGTATCCGTTTCATCCTACCATCCTTTGCTGGCAACGGTTGTTGGTATGGTTCCTGAATACTCCAATAGAAAAGGGAAAAAGGAAAATTAAACAGCATTGGTATTTGCGACTTTCTAGTTAAGGGGTGCATCCAAATACTTAAATGGTCTTCAATGCTTATTCACAACTTTTCTAATGACTTTATGCAATTTTAAGCCCATTCCAAAGTACTAGATCTATATCTAAAGTGATCCCAACAACTACTCGGTTCAGCTTTGAAAATAAGCCTTAGAGAAATACAAATGCCTTTGACCTAAAAGTCTTTGGGAAATGCAAATTGCGTTTAATAAAAAATTTCTTTCCAAAGATACCTTGGCATAAATAGTGCTTGGCAAATCTTTTTTTGCAAAAGGCTTTTGGGTTTAATTTTTCTTTTCTTTTAGTTAAAAAATATCAGACTCTTTGTTGACTTTGGCGAAGGGGGTAGTTTTGGAACAATGAGAGATAAAACCTAAAACTAAAGAATTTATAAGGGTAGTTTTAGGGAAAGAAAACTAGTTTCAACATTTAGCCAATTTCTGAAAATCCAAAATTGTCCCCATTAGCATTGGGTTTTCAACTTTTCCAAGACTAGCATTTGGCTAAAGGCCCCTTGAAAATGCTTGCTAAACACCCCGGCATTTCCCCAAGACTGCATTTGATAGTTATGATAAAATTCAAAATAAGATAAAATTTCGGGATAAGTGCATTGGAAGTCTTAAAATTTGTCATGAAAATGCAATTAAGTCCTAAAACTTTCAAAAAGTGCAATTAAGTCCTAAAACTTGTCACAAAGTGCAATTAAGTCTTAAAACTTTCAAAAAGTGCAATCAAATCCTAAAACTTGTCAAAGTTGTTCAATCTAAGTCCTTCCATTAATTGCACTTTTTGAAAGTTTTAAGATTCCGTTGCACTTTCAAGACAAGTTTTAGGACTTTATTGAACCTTTTGAAAGTTTTAGGACTTTATTAAACTTTCGTGACAAGTTTTAAAACTTAATTACACTTTTTGAAAGTTTCAAAACTCAATTGCATTTTCATGATAAGTTTTAGGACTTCTAATGCACTTATCCCTAAAATTTATTATATCCTACATTTGGTACCTACTCAAGACAGGATAAAATCGAATATAAAGGATATATAAGCCGGATAAAATTATTCCATGGGAGAGGTGGAATAAAATTAACCCATGGGACTCATTTTTTATCCACTCAAACTTGATCCAATCTACTCATTTAACAAGTACAGTAGAAGAGCACCAAATTAAGTCCACACCGATTAACCATAGTTTGCGCAATGATGGTGGGCTATGAAGCACGAACATGTTATCGAAGCTTTCATATCGTGTCCGACACGTGTCAATGTGTCCAACATGACTGGACATGTTCAAACACAATTGGACATACGGTTAACACGTGTCGGATATTCCGACACATGGTCAATTTTTCTCGACACATTCCAAAACATGTGTCTAAGAGAGGATCGTTGAAGAAGACAATGGAGGATGGAGATGAGGGCAATGGAGCAAAGGTGAGGCCGTGAAGGCTAGGGAAGGCTAGAGGAATAGCAAAGACTGAGGTGAGAGGGTTGCGATTGCGATGCTACAATGGAGGGCCGGCGGTGAGGCTACGATTATGAAGGAGGAAGGGCCGGAGGTAAGGTAGTAAGCGATTGCGATGAAGTGACTAAAAGAGAGCATAGAGGATCGTGTGAGGAGGAGAAGGTCGCAGTTAATAGGCGATGGGGGGAAGGGGGAAGAAAGGGAAAGAATCAGAAGAGGGAGAAGAAAGGGGAAGTAACAGAGGCGAAGACGGGAGCGGGGGGGGGGGGGGGGTGGAAGAAAGGGAAAGAAATGAGGCAGGGGGGATAGGGTGGTGTGGGGATAGGGGGAGAGAGAAACAACAGGTGGTGGGGGGCTTAAGGCGTTGGGGTGGCGTGAGGGGGTGGGGGGAAGAGAGAAATGATGGAAATGGTGGGTGATGGAGGGGGACAAATGAGGGAAAGAAATCAGGGGGTGGCATGGGTTGGGTGAGAGAATAAGGGGGAAATGATAGGAGATGATTTGGGGGAGAAAGGATGAAAAGAAATTGAGGTGGGGTGGGGGAGAGGGAGGGAAATAATTTTTGGGGGACGAGGGTTTGGGAAAGAAAAGGAGGGAGAGAAATAATTTTTTAACAACGAGGTTATTTTTCTTAGAAATTAAATAAATTGGTTAAAAACAGTTTCCAAAAATAAAAATACTGGATGTTAAATAATAATAAACATTTTATTAGTCATTAGTTTCATATATAATTTTTGTTAAAGTTTAGAAATATATTCCCAAATATGATTACGCATTAACTATTAATATATCTTTCAAATTTCCCATGAATAGATTTATTAATATTATTAGTATAAATTCATTGTAACCTAAATGTCTTGAATTTTTGTTTATTTGTGAATTTGAATCAAATTAATTATGTTATTATGTGTCTTTATTGTTATGCAGTCCAAAATCGACGGTTTCGGTTTCTAGGCTACTAAGGTCTGTTTTTAATATGTATTAAGGTGTCAGTTTCTAGGCTATTAAGGTCTGTTTTTAATATGTAGAGCGTAGATCACTCCTTGGTGGTGAACCAAGAAGCCCTTTATCCTTGGCTGGTGGAATCTTTAGGCCTCGGTGGTGAGCTTCTCCTATCCCGAAGTCCTTTATCCTTGGCTGGTGGAAGCTTTAGGCCTCGGTGGTGAACTTCGTAGATCTCGATCCTCATCCTTGGTTGGTGGCGCTGCCTTTATACCTTGGAAGGAGATTGTTTTTATCTGTTCTTATTCCTTTCCATTTCTTCCCCGTATACACTTCTCCATACACTTAACCACTAAAATCCCCTCAAAAAAATATTCATTCTTGAATCACTCAACCCATCACGCATCAAAATATTGGTATCGAGCTCAAGGTTCAACTCATTTGAGTGATTCCTTTCTTTCTTTTGTAACAAATTCCTTATGGATGAACAAGTTCCTAGAGGCTTGACCTTGGAGCAAGCGCACAACGAAAGGCGAGATCGTGCAATCCAAAATCTTCAACAACAAATGGAGCGAGTCCTCAATCTTCTAGAGAATCCGGTGAGACAAGGACAACCAGCAAGGCGTCCCAATGAACGGCATCGGCGTGACGATCCTGAATCTCGTCAAAATTCTGATGTCGATTCCGAGTCCACGGAGACAACCGAACGATTCTGCACTCTAGTGATTCTGAATCTCCTATTCAAGACGAAGACGGAGAGGGAGGCATAAGGAGGATGAAAGAGACATTAAAGTGGAGGTCCCGAGTTTGACGGTAATCTTAATCCCGATGACTTTGTAGATTGGCTACACAAAACCGAACGAATTTTTGAATTCAAATCCTATTCGGATGAGAAGAAATGTAAGGTTGCTATCCTAAGGTTGACCAAATATGCTTCTCTATGGTGGGAGAATCTAAAGCATCAACGAGCAAGGGAAGGAAAAGGCCGAATCAAGTCTTGGGAAAAACTCAAGAGGTTGATGAAGAAGAGGTTCTTGCCCGACAACTATAAGCAAGATCTCTTCCTCAAACCGAACTCCCTAAGACAACATGGGATGAGCGTTGAAGAATACATTCGTGAGTTTGAACAACTCAAAATGAGGAGTGAAGTTCGAAGTTCGAGCAAACCATCGCTCGTTTTCTTGGCGGCATGAATCGAGAAATTGCTGATATGGTTGAACTTCAACCGTATTGGTCCTTTGAAGACGTATGCAAGTTAGCCATAAAAGTGGAAAAACAATTGAAGAGCAAGAGGTTTTCCTCGAACCTCAACAAAGGCGACATCCTATTTTAAGGGTGCTTCCTCAAGCAAGGCGAGAGAGTTCGTCGACAAAAGACAGAGGCAAGGGAAAGAATGCAGAGCCTTCCAAAGAAGTCCAAAAGAAGTTTGAAGGTGATGCAAGGAAATGCTTTAAGTGCCATGGCTTTGGGCATTTACAAGCAAATTGTCCAAATCGGAGAGTTATGACTCTTCAAGAAATTGAGGAGATCAATTCGGCGCTTCAAGAGGCTGATGACAATGAAGACCAAGATATTTCCGAATCTGACCGTGAAGAAGAAGTTGTGGAGAAAGCTGATGATGGTGAGCTGTTGATCATCCGGAGAGCATTGCATGTTGAAGTTTCTCCTAATAATGAGCAAAGGAGATGATGTGTTGGCATTCGTGTTGATGTGCGGGAGCATCCAACGTGTCGGAACCATCGTATCGCATATCAATGTCACTTAGACAGTGTGAATCCAATGACACATGCATAACGCATGATCTCCCCATCTAAGTTGGGCTAGGCCACTGGCCCAACTTCCACATCCACATCCCCATTCACATCTCATGGGAGAGATATAATAAATATGGATAAGATTTATAAGATTTATAATATTCATAATATGAAATATTTTTCTCAAATAAAAAATTCTTAAATTAACATATCTAAAATTATATTTCAATATATATAATATTTGAATTCTAATATAAGAAATTCAAAATAACAAAAAATATTTTTTTTTAATTTAAACTTATTTTATTTATATATTCAAATTTAATTCTATCTTATAATATAAAATTCAATACATAAATATACATTTATATTTATTATGTATTTTAGTTATTTTAGTATTTTAGGTATATCAATATAGTTTTCTATTAATAAAATTTTATTAGAGAACGACGGAAGGGGAAGAAAGAAATAAAAAAATTAATTAAAAAAGAGAGGAAAATAAAAATAAAAATAAAGTTACAAGAGATTTTTATCATATCTATATGTAAAATTTGTGATAAATTTATATTGATTTTGTGTTTAAACCAAATAATATATATAATACGATGTAAATATATCCAAATTTATTATTATAATTACTAAATGGTGGATATGATATAGTAAAATCTCCTTAATTTCATATCTTATCATATCTAGTCCTATCTTGGTTATAAATCTATATGATCAAATGTAACCTAAGGGGTTTTAGGGAAACTGAACTAAACGCACCCCCAAGTCATTTGAAGTTCCAAGCCATCTCAAGCCTCAATTTAAAGCCCAAAAAGAAAGCCACTTGGACTAGTCTATTTTATTGATATGGCCAAAATTGTCTAAAAAAAAAAAAAAAATACGGTTCACCTAGGTTAGGTTAGATGTGGATGGCATATAGATCAAGTTGAGGATCTATTGTATTCAAAATGTATTTACGTGGTTTTTTCTGGAACGTATTAATACGCTAGACCCATGCTTCGAGTTGTTTCATGCCATAAATAAACTCGAACGCTCAAAAAATCCGTTGGACAGGCGGATTCACATCTCTTACAACCGACACAGTCCTCTGTTCTTGGAGCAGAAGCAATTTGCTTAGCTTTACATCCATCCCACGGTATCATTTCTAATACATCTGTTGGGCAGGCTCGCACACATTGAGTACATCCTATACATGTATCATAAATCTTTACTGAATGTGACATCGGATCTATAAGTCTCTAACATTGTATTACATGAAAATGAATTTATATAAGTTAAATAAGTCAATTTGGATTGGACTCATTTTTTATCCACTCAAACTCGATCCAATCCGCTCATTTAATGGGTACAATAAAAGAGCACCAAATTAAGTCCACATCGGTTAACCACATAGTTTGCACGATGACGGTGGGAATTGCAACTGGATGTCAAAAACCGAACAAAAAATGTACCGAACCAAATCGAAAAGTTTTGTTCTTTTCGATTTAGTTCTCATTCGGTTCTATTTTCATTAAAAACTAAAAAAAAATTATCTGATTCGGTTTTTATTGCTTCTGTTAACCGAAGTAAATTGATAAAATTTAAAAAAAAATCCTTCTATTTTTTTATTCTTTTAAAAAATCATTTTTTTGATATTTTTCTTTCTTATGCTTCTTCATTGGCCAATGCTAGCCACGTCGACAGCTGGCAACCGACCAAAGGTGAGCTAGAGTCTCGCCACGGGCTGGGAAGGTTCAAGCTTGCCAAATTTCGGCAAGGTCTAGTCTCACCGGCCTGTGGCAAGGCTCCACCTCCTTAATCAAGTGAGGCTGAGCTCGTCCAATGCCGGTGAGCTTGAGCTAGCCAAATCTAGCGAGGTGGGCAAGCGGATGAACTCGGCCTCATGGGAATCTAGTGAGCTCAAGCCCCGCCAGTTCTATGGTAAGGCTCCAGCTTGCCTTTGGCCAATCGGTGTTTGGCAATAGGCTAATGAAGAAGAAGAAGAAAGAAAAAAGATAAAGAAAAAGAAAAAAATAATTTAAAATATCAACTTTTTTTTAAAAATAAAATATTCATTGAAATGGGTGCATGTAAGGAAAAATAAAACAAAAGTAAAACTAAAAACGAAAACCGAACCAAATCCATTTCAATTCGGATTGGATTTCAATTCGGTTCGGTTTTTCAGAAAAACCGAACTGAACCACTTACACCCTCTAACGTGCGTAACGCGATCTCCCCATCTAAGTTGGGCTGGGCCACAGGCCCAACTTCCACATCCATATCCCCATCTTCCCCTCCCTTCCCTTAACGAGAGCAAGAGCTTCAAGAAGCGGTCGAAGCATCAGCAACACCAGATTCGACTGCATCGCGATCTCCTCAGAGAAAGTCTTCGGGAAATGGCATCGGCAGTAGCGGTGACGACCCCGGATCACCTGTTCAACATGAGGAACAACTTCTACCTGGGAGCCTACCAGGCCGCGATCAATTGCAGCGACTCGCTCCCGCCTCTCTCCCCCGACGAATCCCTCGAGCGGGACTGCCTCGTCTTTCGATCTTACATCGCCCTCGGCAGCTACCAGGCATGATCGTTTGACATCGGTTGATTTTGTTTCTGTTTTGTTCTGTGATTGGGGATTTTGATGTTGTTCCGTTTGCTTGGCGGTTTTGTGTGGTGTCGAAACAGCTTGTGATCAATGAGATCGATGCGTCGGCTGCCACGTCCCTTCAGGCCGTGAAGTTGCTCGCTCTCTATCTCTCGTCTCCTGATAACAAGGTGCATTCTCTCTGCCTCGGTTTCCGTTGGTTCTATGGGAGATCTAGGATTTTGCTGGATTGGGATGTGCTATGAGCTGAAGTGCGAATTCAATCATGTTGATAGTGAGAGATCTGATTTGGTTTCCCTAAACGGCCATGGGATCTGACTTTTATGTGAAACTCATGCATGGTTTATGGGAATCCGCAGACTTGTTTAAACATTCGTAGAGGTTTGATGCGTCCAAAACAGAGGCTAGTGGCAATTTCTTGTTTCAGTTTTATGGGTGAAAGAAACTTGCGGAATATTGCGTTCTTCTTTGAATCATGTGATCTTCATTTATCAAGGTCCAATTCGGCCATTGAATGATGCTTCATGAATTGAACAGGAGTCGGTGATCTCAAGTTTAAAAGATTGGTTGGCAGATCCTGCTATCGGAAACAATCCCACTTTGCGATTGATTGCCGGGACAATATTCATGCATGAACAAGACTATAACGAAGCCCTTAAGCACACAAATGCTGGGGGAACCATGGATTTGTAAGTTCTATCATACCCTGAAGACTTAATTATCTCTCCAGATGCTTACATTTAGTAATGTTAACTATGCTCTGTTACTACTAATTGTTGTGAGGAAATGGATTTAAAATATGAAGTGGTTTACTCCTTTTTTTTAGTGATTCAACATGCTCCATCATCTGTGGATGTTAAAACCCGCCAGTCTTCTCTTTCATATAAATTGGACTGCCAAGTTTGTAGGGATTTTCTTGAGAAGGCAATACAAGTCCTCTAGTCAGTTGAGAGGCACAATTTTGCATTTGTTGTAGGGTTGCTGTCGTTAACTAACAATCCACATTACATCTAGTGAGCATGACTGTATTAAAACATTAAATTCTCACTCAGAGACCTTAAAAATGTTTTATCAGATGCAAACGTGTCATGGTATTCAAGCAGGGTAAAGAGAAAGACTCAGTGGTTTTGTGTTTTAAATTGGAAGGATTCCTTATTTAGTAAGAACTCTCTGTTCATGTGGAAAATGAAAAGTTTCCCAGGGACTATATGTCAATCCAGTATATTATCCAGAAAATGTATCTGAAACTCATGCTTCATGGACTTCATTGGATGGACTTGCTGATTGCTTGGACATACCAGTTCTGTGGAAATGACATTTTGTAATAGTGTACACCTTAGATTTAGTGTTTGAATTGTAAAAGCAGCCACACGTTGTACTTTTGAATTATTTTTCTTGTTTAGTTTTAGTTGATACAAAATTAACCGTATGGGAAAACAATCTTCAAGTAAACAGAGAGGTTATAGGTTTCATATTGAGAGTAGGAGGGAAGGGAGTAGGGGAGGGAAAGTATGGGTCATTGTGTTATTTTTTTGGTTTGTACATAGTAAATGGTAGAGATGTCATGGCTGTTGTTACATCGACCTGTTTAAATCTGTACTATTTTTCCACGAAGGCACTTTATTCATGGAACCTAACAAGTGTAGGTTTACTGCTAATTATAAGGGCAGTGTGCTTGGCCTAGCATTTTGGTCTGCAATTAGGTATTTTAGACGGGTGTCATGATTTTATTAAAGGAATATCGAAGAACACATTGAGTCCTGTTTATGAAGTTCAACATTTTTGTGGTCCTACATATGAACTTTATTTCACGTTTCACAACAATAATATATGAAGTCTTTTCCCACTGAGTGTGGAAATTTATGCTTCAAAAGGAGTAAAATTATGTGAGGGGCTTATTAGTTGGTCTTATATGTTGTCCTCTCTACAAGAGTAGTTAGATTCAGAGATCTCCACTTGGACACATTATTAGTCTTTGCTATGGTATCTCTAACGAGTTTGAGCAACTAAAAGATTGTTTAAGGAACAATCGGCAATTATATACCGTTGCCACTGAAGTTTGAGGAGAAGCATCTGATGCAATGAAATTTCTTTTAAAGTCTAGACCAAAATCTGACCTCTCATTAATCCCAAGTTCAACAATAATATATGAAGTCTTTTCCCACTGAGTGTGGAAATTTATGCTTCAAAAGGAGTAAAATTATGTGAGGGGCTTATTAGTTGGTCTTATATGTTGTCCTCTCTACAAGAGTAGTTAGATTCAGAGATCTCCACTTGGACACATTATTAGTCTTTGCTATGGTATCTCTAACGAGTTTGAGCAACTAAAAGATTGTTTAAGGAACAATCGGCAATTATATACTGTTGCCACTGAAGTTTGAGGAGAAGCATCTGATGCAATGAAATTTCTTTTAAAGTCTAGACCAAAATCTGACCTCTCATTAATCCCAAGTTCCACACATTGCACATTGTCCAAAATGCCATTGTGTAATGGACATCAATTGTTCTACTTTGTCTGATCTACATTGTTAACATGGCCGGATTTTCTAGGAGACTCTCATATTAGGATTTTCTGAATTATTTCAGGCTTTGATTTCTCTGAGACTTCTCTCTAATGAAGTCCTGTGCTGCATATTCTTCCCATCAAAAAGGAGAAGTTGATAATCCTTCTTTTAAGTTTGAGCCTCATTGCTGCTTTATCTGTCTTTAGATCTGTTATGCACGGATTCTGCTAAAGTTGCTAGATTAAATTAAGCCCATAATGAGAGTTTCTGTTGAATCTTCTCATCAATAGATAGGCAGGATACATGCCTTAGAAGGTGGCTTTGAGCCTTCAAACCATATGGTAGAGAGCACAATTTCATACTTATGTTCTGGTTAGCAAGTATATCAGGTTATGTGCTCATGTTAATAACTGATTGGCATCATTTTGAGTGTTTTTGGCATTCTGAAATGAAAGATTTTTTTTTGTTCTTTAACATTGTTTGAGTTTTCTAGTGTGATTTGATATTCATTGAGGGCATTTATTAGTTAATGCTATCATGCTGCCAACTTTGCATCTGATATTCTATATATTTTCTCTCTTTAAGCTTGTGAGAAGTATATTGATGGGTTGATCTAGATACATCAAAACCTTCACTCCAGATTTTGTGTGTCTACAAATTCCTTTTACAAAAATTTTCATGCAAGCTGGTTCACATGGCCATTAGTGTTGGAGGTTAAAACATAGTTTTCTGGAATTGCATTTTCAGAGCTCATAATCTTCTTGTCCTTTTGCAGGCATGTGTTGAATGTCCAAATATTTCTTAAGATGTACAGGTCTGATTATGCTGAGAAACAGCTAAGGATCATGCAACAGATTGATGAGGATCACTCACTAACTCAACTTGCAAATGCATGGCTAGACATGGCTGTGGTATTTAGTTTTGCCTTTGCTTTTCATTTTTGCTTAATGGAAAGTTTGAATTGCTTGTGATGACACTTCTCCACAAAATTAGGGTGGTGCCAAGATACAGGAAGCATATCTCATTTTCCAAGATTTCTCTGAGAAGTATCAGATGACAGGGTTGATATTGAATGGGAAGGCTGTTTGCTGCATGCACATGGGAAATTTTGATGAAGCTGAAACCTTGTTGCTTGAAGCTTTGAATAAGGCAAGTTATTTAGCTCCTGAGGATGTACTGTTTATTTTTTGAAGTAGATGGAAAGCATTTGTTTGTCTTTTTAATCCATAACTTGGACACTTTATACGCAGATTGATAGACCATGCACTTCCATTTTCACTCAGAGGAAAGTAGAAGCACCTGAAACACTATGCCCTTTAAAATAAACAAACATCAACAAACTTCTTTCCACTTTAGGACATGGTTGTGCATTATTAAGTTATCTCTGGCAATATTACCTGAGGATCTACTGTTTATTTTGTTGTGACATAGGATGCAAAGGATCCGGAGACTTTGGCTAATCTGGTTGTCTGCAGTCTTCACCTTGGTAAACCAGCTTCCCGTTATCTCAGGTAATATTATTATTATTATTATTTTTTTAATAAAAATTTAAGATACAAATCCAGAATTTTCATTTTCCACACTGTTGGGGTGTATGTAAATCTGCTTATGTAAGCCTGCAAGGACACCATCTCAGCTAACATCTTTCTAATCATACTCTCAAGTTAGTTATAGATCCAAGCAAATTGACTTAGCCTCTTACTGTGTTATAATTATATAATTTTTGCTTTTATGTATTCTGCTTTTCTGCTGGACTTCTAGAAAGACAGTAAGGTGACTGTCTATAAGATAATGTTAAACTTCACAAAATTGAAGTTTAATGAGTTTAAGATTATCAAAGGAAATAGCTCCTCGAAAAGACAGAAGGTGACTGTCTATAAGATAATGTTAAACTTCGCAACATTGAAGTTAAATGAGTTAAAGATTCTCAAAGGAAATAGCTCCTCAAAATGACTGTAGAGCAGATGACAAGCTGTCTATGTCATCTTCATGTTTTTGCATGAGTTCTTTTTTTCTTCTTGCTTAATAAACTGCTTCTTTTGATTTGAGTATTGTTTAAGTGGGTGATTGACTGCCTGTTCCACCCTTTTTTTAAATGGAGGGTCTGGAGAAATTGCCTCATTTCTGAATGAGTGTGCACCTATAGTTCAAGTCTTCCTTTTTCTTTATTCATCTGGACCAGGCTTGTACGATCTGGAATTGGTAGTGGATGAGGCCTTGTGATGCATCTTTCACTAATTAAAATTGGATAATTTATTGCATTTAATTCTTCTTAATACAATGTAATTGGTCAAAAGCATGGCAAAGGGAAGACCTTCAGTCTGTGTGACTGGTTCAGGAGCAGCATTTGACAGAATTTTTAAGCATCAGTTACTTTTGCTGATCCTGTTGGAAGTGTTTAGTGTGAGTCTTGGACTGAGTGCTGCACTTGTGGTAGTTTCGTTATGGATATATTTGATTGAGGGAGTGATATTAGGATTTAGGGTCTTAAGTCAAACCATTATACTTTATATGGCCCCATAAATGAAAAACCCTGATAGTGCAGGTGGCATTTTTGGCTTTTATGTGGACATAATGGCAGAGTAAATAATAGTGTTGACCAAATAAGATGTTTGGATAGATTTTTGAGTTATGGATTTCAGGGAACTGATTGATGAAGTGTCATGTGAAAGACCACTTGTCGGTGAACAGTAACTAATTGATGGCAAGATCTTATTTAAGCGCACCCTTGGCACTGGCTGCCATTTGTATTATTTCCTTCCAAGTTATTGAGGGGAGGCTGTTGGTGCACATTAGCTACTCTTTCAGTTTTGGCATTCAGTAACTTTGTTGTGCTCATAAAGCATTCATAAATTCTGCCATATCATACATCGTCAGTCTGCTTGGGGCACTAGATTTCTATGGATGTGGCACAATATTGCATTGAGCTGGTTGGGGATTTCAGTTAAATTTATTGTTCCAATTGCTTTCACTGATGGAGCAGAAATAATGTTTTATTTCTTCAGATGTTCTGCCTCTTTTGTGTTTTAAGATTCTAGATTAGTTGACTGATTTAAATTCGTCCATTTCAGAACTTAGTGTTTGTTCTGCTAAATCTGTGGTGTTTTGACTTACTTCACTGGGTTACCTTTGCCTGCAGCCAGTTGAAACTCTCCCATCCAGACCATATGCTTGTTAAACGGGTATCGGCTGCGGAAGAGAGTTTTGACAGAGCAGTACAGTCAGTTGCTTGAGGCATCTCATGCTTTCAGTAAGTAGTTGATGGTTTACTAGTTCTTCTTCCCCCTTTTAACTCATGCAGTCAAACTCCACTTTATAAAGCATTTGGTTTTGGCCGAGGGTGATGATCTTGGATGAGCTATATGGTTGTATTTTACTGGCCTATTATTTACAGTGGAATGAGGATTATATCGTATAAATGATCAAAAACCATTTCTGTGTAAAATTGATTGTACTTCTCACCATCTGTTTTTTCCCTATCATACAGTAGAACTAGTATCTGTGGTTGAAATTTTCAATGAACATCACATATAACAAGCTTAGAACGGATGAGATAAACTGCCTTACTGACCTTCTTTACTGTTTATCATGATCTTTTTGCTGTCAGATTACATTAATCAAAATAAAGTAAAATCGTTTACTTAGTGTGAGGGGTGACTATTGGTGAAATTATGGATTGACTACACGACCTAGTGTGGTGGTGACGTCTTGGTTGGATGAAAGCAAGTGTAATGACCTGATAATAATGAAGTAATAATGTGCAAAACGATATGCCGGTAAGATGAATAAACGTGCACAATGTCATGGTGATGACACAGCATGCATCGGTGACATCTGACATGACATGGGGACGATGATGTGGCATGATGATGAGATGGCATGAACACAATGACATGGCGTATGTGATAGTGACATATATGGTCATGTGGCATAGATGATGACACGATGGTGATAAGATGGTGATGTGAAACGATGATGTGAGCATGTGTGGCTACGTTGCTTGTATATGCATGATGACAACGCAATGTGATCACATGCGCATATGCATAAAGACGTGACACGGATGATAGTGTGGCACAGGGAGACGTGTAACATTATGTAGAATATGATGATGCATACTCAGGCATTGATAACGGAGAAAATATTGATTGCATAGGTTGTGCCATTGCAATAAGTTAGAAGTCCATCCATTGAGCGATGAGTGTCCATGGAGGGCTCATCATCAGACTTTTCTCTCTCTTTCTTACCCTCTCTTTCTTCTCCCATTGCTTTCTTTGTTCTTTTTGCAAGTCATGGATGACATTTCTCCTCCATAACCCCCCTCTCCCTCACTCGAATGGGGCGTGACAACGTCGTTCACTTACCCTCTCCCTTATCCGAGCCTGACCTCTATGTCTCCCTAACAAGGGCTTCACCATTGAGATCGTTCGCTGCTCCCGTGACCCCCATGTTCAAGAACAAGCCAAGTCCCTCGTGCCTGTTGTCATTGCTCGCGGCCCCGAGCCTTTGCATCCTTGAGATCCTCAGCGTTCTGAATCATCACCTCTCTCCAGAGCTTCTGGATCTATGAAGGGGTCGTTCCTTGCCAAATCTAGCGCAAGTGACCCTTGCCCTGGCTGCAAGAGTCGACCCCTTGCTGACGAGGGCAACCTTGGCCTATGGCTAGATGCCGGCCATGGCCGTATACGGGCCACAGGCCAAAGGAAAGAAAGTTAAAAAAAAAAAATGGCAAAGAAGAATAAGAGAAATGGAGGTGCTAGTCTGCTAGAGAGAGAGACAAAGGGAGAAAGATTTGACGATCGGCTTGTGAGAGACACGTGTCCCGCCATAAATGAATGAGTAATTTATTGAGTTAGCACATTTTGTGTACCCAATATTTTCTCTTGATAACCTGGCCAATATAAGCCTGAAGATGTGGCAAAGCGAGACATCCAAGATGACGTGGCATAAGCATGCGTAACAGACGCGATCATGGCCCTGCTGGGTTGCGCGGCCCACGAGCAATGATCTTTAGCTACAAAACTCCGCTCGACTGAAAAAGTTATATGCACCTTTCTTTTTGTTATAGGCAAGCCTGAGCAATATAATTTATCCCGATGTAAGAGTTTGGACGCATCTACTGATCACCTTTGAAGAATAGTGACGAGGCATAGACATGCATGACGACGTGGTAGAAAGATTATGTAAGCATGCGTGATTTGCGGTATGGACATGCTTGACTACGTGGCATAATGGTATGGTTATATACACCTGCCTGATGACATGGCACGGTGAGGTTTCAGCGCATGTGTTTGAACCTTGTGAGAAGCTGTTTCCTGTCTGTCGGCTTAAGCCAAGCATAATAACTTTTACGGAAATGCGCCATCTTAATCTGTTTTTGTTGTTTCGGAAAGGAAAATGACTTTTGAAAATAGGTTTTTAGAATCAATGAAAGGTATAGTCGCATGCACGGGGCCTCGGTTCACATGTTCGATTCAAGTATTAAGGTTCTTTGCTATCAGACTACAACATCGTTGGGATGTCACCCAACTTTCTAGCATGCTCTTTTTGGCCAACAAAATAGGGGGGTTTGACTAACGCAATCATTAAACATAGTAAGGACTAGGTATAACGAGAAATATATTATGATGACTAAGCTTGATCAGATTTATTTGATGAAAATCAAGCATTACAAAAACAAGCGATTTTGAGAGTGGTTCAATTTGGACAAATCTAAGTTTTGAAATTTATCATTACGACGACTATTTAATTTATTAAGAATTTGAATAAACACAATAATCCTAACATACCTACTAGGAAGGAGAGAATTCAACTTTAGGTTAAAGGAGGTTGACGGAGCTCTGGTACCTAAAAGAACACCTAAAGAGTCGTGAGAGAGGCTTGAAGGCGAGAGAATTAATTGATAACAAGAGAGAGAGAGTGGAAGATTGAGTTTCATAATATATTAAATATAATTCAAGTTAAAGTTGAGAGAATATTGCTTCTATGCTCACCATGTGACCCTTGACTTTATCTCTTTGATTGCCATTTGGCTCTTGCCACATGGCTCATATTCGACCAATTTGCATTAGTTTAGCCGATTTATCATCCTCAACTTCTATTACACATCATAAATTATAATTTAAAAATGAAGAGACCGTTTCCGAATAGATTTGGCCAATATAATAGATAAAGATAATACATCTGATGAAATTCGTATTGTCATTTCCATAATTTATCTCTTTCAACTTATCTCTTTGAATTTATCATTGGATAAAAAAAATCAATATAACTTGTTACGTGAGCAATACTCATAATTTGAAGTACAATTTCATTAATTACATGAAAAGGTCCATTATTGTCAACTCCATAAATTTAATTTAAAAAAATTTCTAAGATAAATTTTTTTATTACATGAATAAAATTTACTTAATATATACAAAATCCAAATACCACAATCACCGGAAAAAAACAGTTGCAACTTATTTGATGCATGTTCACAATTCATTCAGTTTTCACTTTTAAAATCCATTTATCTTAGATCTCACTTATTTCAAAGGGTTTTTTTTCACTAAAAGTCAAAAAACTTATCACGTAAGTACAATTGAATAATAAAACTTACAAAAAGTACAATTAAATTCTAAAACTTGTCAAATTAGTGCAATCAAGTCCTAAAATTAACATCGTTAATTTGACTTACGGAAAATACTAATGTGACATTTTTAAATGAAATTTATTTTTTACGTGGTGTTTTTTATTATTTTATTTGATTTTTTTAAAATTAGATTTAAATACTAAAATAGAAAACCTAAAATTTATTTAAAAAAACAAAACTGTAAAAAAAAAAAAAAAAAACTGCATGGTCACTAGTGGGCGCTTCCGCCGTCACCACCCATTGCCAGAGGTGCTAGCTGCAGAGACAAAGTACATTTTTGGTTTTCGGATTTTCCAAAAAGGGGGAGTTGTTCGTTCGTTGAGCTAAGCTATGGATTCCATAGAGATATTACCTTCAAGTTGTCCAGATTGTTGTCATGGCTGTAGCGATGGTCAATCTTTAGTTGGTAGTACTTGGTTTTGCAATGTTAAGGGTAAATATGATGAACTGCAAGGGAATAGAAGATTCCTCGTTCTTGGGTTTGAGTATCATTCTGTTGCAAGAATTGAAATTGAGAATGAGATCAAGGCACTACGTGAGATGGTTTGTGGCCAACAGAAAGCCATTTAGGATTTGACGGTAGAGCTTGAAGAAAAGAGGAATGTCGCTGCATCTACGGTGATTGAGGCCACGTCGATGATTTTGAGGTTGCGAAGGGATCGGAAATCCAGATGGATGCACGAAAATTCAAACTATTTGCAGAGGAGAGAATGGGACATTACCAATAGGAGATATAACCAAATTCGATAAAAATAAATAAATGATACTTTTAAAATTTTATTCAAATTAGATTATTTGAAATGCTCGACCTTGTGAAATTTCTAGTTTTTTAATCATCTAAATTAATTCTATTCAATAATAGTGAATGAATTTTTAATGTAGAAAATATATGACCGTCCATTTGATCCAAGTCTAGGAAATTCGAAATTCCAATATTTTTTATTTGAAAATCGAAATGCATTTTGAAAGAATCAGGTCACTAATTTTCCATTGGTGCAAATTTGAATTAATGGGACGTCGGATGTAAAAATTATGAGTGGTCAAAATTCAACCAAATTAGATAAATGAGATTTGGCCACCCTTGCCTAGCCAATCCCCCCAGCGATGGGTGGCAGAGACGGAAGCGCCCGCCGGCAACCCTGCCATTTTCTTTTTTTCTATTTTAACAATTTTGTTTTTATAATAAATTTTAGCTTTTCCTTTTGAGTTTTTAAATATAAAAAAATTGAATAAAAAATAATAATAATGCTACATCAAAATTTTCCATTAATGAAATTGACGGTATTAATTTGAGGATTTGATTGTATTAATTTGACAAGTTTTATAGCTTAATTGAACATTTTGCAAATTTTAGAACACGGTTGCACTTTTATAACAAGTTTTAGGGCTTATAGTGAACATATCCCTATTTCATATTCAGCTTATGTCATTTGAAGCAATTTGTTTGGCAAAAACTGAAAACATAAATAATTTTGCTCAAAATCTAATAAATGTGAAATTATGATGTTTTTTAGAAATATATATATATATAGATGAGATATGGTGACGTCTAATTTATTAGTTTACTATTTAACAATTAGTTAAATTATAGATGAAAAAATTTTGAACACAAAATTAGAAATAAAATTGACATGCATTTAAATTGGATATTTGTTTAAATCAAAAGTTATGATGGAAAATCTTACATCAACCGATCATGTTCCAATACGAGGGTCATTGGGTCCTCTTTTCCTCTCAATAGATAAGAGGCTCATTTATTTTTTTCAAAACCCTTGACAAATGGAGACATATTAATGTACGTGGAATTGATTTTTAAAAAAAAAAAAGATTAAAGCTTTTTCAAAAGCGCAAAGCTTGTATGATCTGAAACTCGTGACGTTAAGTTATCAATGCCCTAAAATCGTATTTGAGAGAACAAAGGATGATTTGATATTGTAATTGGAGATTGTACTCCCTACAAGTAATATAATTTGATATGCATTTTCTTATACGAATATATGCTAGCACGAAATTTTCCATATTTAAGAGGTATACAAAGGTTTCAAGACTGCTCTTCAAGTGTCTCAACCTTAGGCACAAGTTCCGCTTCATGCTCCAAAAAATAAGGGAAATTAACAAGAAAATCTTAAATAGATCGCACTTATATCAATTCAATTCCTAAATATTTTGGCAATTTGTTAGTCCAATTATAAACCTTTTAATTATATCAATATCCTAAACAATTTAACAATTTGCCAATTTAATCATTCCGATAAATTTTAATTCCAAATCGTTGATATGACGATCTAGTCAACATTAGCCATCATACGTGACATGGCTAGAGTTAATATGACAATTTTTTTTGTATTTTTTCTTTTCTTTCCCTTTTTTTCTCCCAACTATTTGCCGGCAAGGGTGTGGAGATCATCAGCCAACCTATGCCAATCACAAGCGAGAGTGTCAGGCCCTCGGTCAATGAGAGGAGGGCTCCAACACCCTCAGTGACCAATAGACAAAGGTCACGGCCTGGCTTGTGAACAGCGACCTTGCAAGCCAAGAGTCAGGAAAAAAAAATAATGAAAAATTCTAAATTTTTTATAAAGAAATGCATATAAAGAATTATCCATATTAATGCATAGGAAAAGTAATGCTAACTAGACTGCCACATTAGCATTTTCCAATCAAAATTATTCGAAATAACTAAATTAGTAAATTCTTAAAGGTTTAGGACTAAATCAGCAAATTGTCAAAAAGTTTATGACTTAATTGACAAATTACAATATTTAAAATTGAATTAGCATAAATACAATATATTTAGGATTGTTTTGATATCTTACTTTTTTGCCTTCTAGCTTGTACCATGCGCATCCCATATCCAATTCATGTGATCCACGAGCTTCCCATCGACCTCAATAACTCAAAGAATCACCACTCGAGATTTTCACCCAACTAGATGCTTCTCTAGGCTTTAAGAATCAGACATCAAATTGGCGACTTGAAGCCTAAAATATCATTATTTACTATAACTAAGACATGAAAAGTTTCGTTCAAATCCAACATCTCGAAGTGCGGTTAGGAGAACGGCGCCTTAATCGGGTATAAGAAAAAAAATTCAAATTCGATAGAAGCTTGACCACCGATATCTCGTTATTCCGGCATCCAATTGATCTAGCTTTATGGCGTTAAAATGCTTGTGACCTCTAATCTCACATTATATATCAAGAATTAAGAAATTGCATACCGCCCGATACCGTGAGAAAGGGCTAATAATTA
Organism: Eucalyptus cladocalyx; assembly: GCA_017140615.1. Taxonomy (NCBI): domain Eukaryota; kingdom Viridiplantae; phylum Streptophyta; class Magnoliopsida; order Myrtales; family Myrtaceae; genus Eucalyptus; species Eucalyptus cladocalyx. The sequence goes on from CM029519.1 coordinate 1,894,009, forward strand.
ACTTCTGGAGCATCCAACATGCAAGATATTCTAGATATGCGATCATGCAGTTTTTTAGTTCATCGCAAGAAATATACGCAAATGTAATCTTTTAAATGATGAAGCCATTTTTCGACCAAAAAAAAAATTATGAAGCCGTTTTAATCAAGATCGAAATTTTGAATACTTTTTTATTCTAAAACACATAATGAAAGTATTAACTTACATTAGACCTTGGTTCATAGTTTGATAGTCCTCGCGTTCTCCACCCATCATTTATCAGACCAATCCCCTCAATTTATAGGCAGGACTTCGCATGTATTTAATAGGGCATCTAATCACAATGCATTATTTTCCAGCAGAATAACTACCTCTTTCCTAGATATGCAAACTTATTTCAGCAACGTTATGACCCCTATTCCCAAAACGAGATTTAATTCTAAGGGACTTACGCCTATAACATGCAGTTTTATTCCTTGGTAAAAACTATGGAGTTGGCACTTGGCAGCACCGTTACTCTTTACAAAGGCCCGATTTCTTGGAATTCCACTTAGGGTGCATTTGGAAAGACTTTTAGGGGAAGTTTTTGAGAAAATGTAAAGGCCATTGAGTTAAATAAGTTTTTCAAAATGAAAATTGTGAAGTACATTTGAATAAAATTATATTTGGAGAAATTATATTTAGAAAAGGCTTTTATTATCAAAAAGAAAAACAGAAAAAAAAAAAAAAAAAGAGTTGGCTGGTGAAGGGCAAGCAGTCTGGTGAAGAGCAGGTGGTCTGGTGAGGGTTGGGATCTCGATCTTGTTGGAGAAAACTCCTTGGATGTTTTGAAGTTAACAAAACTTATTCAAAGTCTATTCTGAAAATTTTCAGACTTCTATGTCAAAGTTTGAAGATGACCAGATTTTGTGGTAAAGTTTAAAGTCTCCTAGACTTTGTGTCAAAGTCTGCCCACATTAACAAATTCTAAACTGAGCGCTATTGAAAAATGAAGACTTATCTAGATGCAAGATTTTGTTTATTTCTTCAGGAGTTCGATTCATATAGCTTATGGATGGCTTTCTGGTTGGATATATCACCTACGAAATTGATTGTCTTTATCGAAGTCAATTTAGATAAATCAAATATTTTCAAATTGCAAGTAAATATGGAAAGAATCTACTTATGGAAACCAAGATCCTGATTATATGGGCGAACAAGATTGATAGGCTTTCATCACAATCTTCAAACAACTCGAGATCTCTTTGATTGATTCTATCCAATGGGTAGATTGGAAAAATTCCTTTGGTAAGTTCCTATGGTCATGAAGGCATGAAGGAGTCCACTTTAAGGACTCTCTAGTTGTTCGATAGGGTGTGTGAAAGAAAATTTTCAAAGTCTGAAGTTTACCATTTTCTTGTCATTCAATATTACGAGCTCAAAGTTGTATACAAAAGAGAGAAACACTTAACGAGACTTCGTGAGAGACCAGTAGAGATTATTCACTGTGAAGTTGAGATCCCAAAACTATAAAATCTCTTTTTATTCTTAGTGGAATCTAGCTAGTGAGTTGTCAGCATGGAGAGTGGACGTAGGCTTGATCTAAACCGAACCACTATAATTTATGTGTTCTTATTCTCTTCCCTAAACTCATTTACTTTGTTCTTAATTCTATTTAACTGCTAAAGTCTAAACTTGCTCAAAGCCTGTTATTCTTCAGACTCTATTTTAGAAGCAAAATATTTCTAATATTTTTTTTGAAAAATTGTCTTCACACATATTCACCCCCCCTCTAGATGTTCATACTAGCACTAACAATCGTATCAAAGCCTGTGTGCTTATTTTATTGAAGTGTTTTTACTTCTAAACTAAAGATCTATGGCTAGTATTTTGGTTCCAAGATTGGTTGAAGGCCAAAACAACACCAAACCTCCTTACTTCGATGGAAAGGAGTACAATGTTTGGAAAAACAAGATGAAAGCATTTTTGAGATCGAAAGATCTCCTGGAGTGGGATGTGATAGAAAAATGGATCAATTCTAAAGCTACATCAACCTCAGAAAGAGGAAAACAAGTTGTAGATGCTGGCAAAATAACACAAGCAAAATTAAGTAGAAGACAAGCTTTTGATGCTAAAACTATCTACTCTTTATACTGTGCTTTATCTCCCATTGAGTATAACCGAATTTCTTCTTATAAAACAGCGAAAGAAGTTTAGGACATATTGCACATTACCTATGAAGGAACTGATCGAGTAAAGGAAACGAAAATCAATATTCTACTCGGACAATATGAAGCCATCAAGATGAAGCCTGGAGAATCCATCACCAATATGTTCAGTCGTTTCACTGAAATCATGAATAGATTGGCATATCAAGGACAGCCAATCCCAGGACCAATGAAGGTCAATAAATTGCTGCGTGGACTCTCCAAAGATTGGAATCACGTGAAGACATCAATTAGAGAAACTTAGAGGATCATGCATCTTTCAGTAGACGAACTAGTAGGCACACTTCAATCATATGAAGTAGAGCAAATCAACGAGGAAGAAGATCCAAGAGGTAAGAAATCAATTGCTTTAAAATCTAATGATGATTATGATGATACATATTCAGATGATGATATGGATCATGAGGAGCTAGCACTTAGGATTAAAAAGTTCAGAAAGTTAAATAGAAAGGGAAGAAGATTCAACTAAAAGAAACAGAGCACACAAAATTTCAAGAAGAGATTGACTGAGGACAACGAAACCAGCAAAGATGTAATATGCTTCGAATGGAAGAAAAATGGGCATATTAGACCTAACTGTCATTTGTTGAAGAAAAAGAAAGGAAGAACTAAGAAGTACAAGAAGGCTCTCAAAGCTAAAACCTAGAGTGACACTGAGTGCGAGGAAAGTGAAGAAGAATATGCCAACATTTGTTTGATGGCTCATTTTGACTCAGACTCGAATCAAAAATAGACTCCGATTCAAACTCAAACAAAGACCTTGAGGTTAGTAATTTAAAAATTCTCGTTAAAGTCTTGAAGTACATGGAAGAACTTTGTTTTAGTCTCAAAACCTCTCTTGAAAGGATCTTCGAACTAAAAAGGGAAAATTCTAAACTCAAGCAATAGGAAATTTCTTGGAAAGAAAAGTTTGAAAGTTTGAATAAAAGTTTTGTTAATTTGAAATAAAATTATGATTCTTTTGCTAAGGAAAATGCTATCTTGAAAGAGGATCTTTCAAATATTTCAAAAAGATATTCAAAAGAATTTGAAAAATTGGAGAAAATTCTTTCAGTACAAAGACCATATTTTAACAAGTCTGGTTTAGGTATGACTTCAAAAACAATTCCATTGATTGATTTTCCCAAAGTAAAAGAGAGACTCAAACAAAGACTTACAAAGGCATTTTACAAAAATCATTTTCAAAGAGTTTTTGTAAAACTTGTTGGCCGAAGTGCACTCAAATGTTCAAAGTGTAACAACTTAAAACATTTTGAGAAAAAATGTCTCAAAGTTTGGAAATTGACTACTATTATATTAGAATTTACATCTGAAGTAGTTAGTTATTAAGACTACATTCCTCCATGGTAATTTAGAGGAGGATATTTACATAATAAACCCAGAAGGTTTTCAGGTTCCTGGAAAAGAAAAATATGTCTATAAAATGAAGAAAGTCTATATGACTTGACACGGGCTCCTAGATGGTGGTACAAGAAATTTGATACTTTTATGTATGGTAATAGGTTCACTAAAAGTGATATGAATCACTATTATTATTTCAATAAATTTGATGACTGTTATATTATTTTGTTGTTGTATGTAGATGATATACTCATTGTAAGGTCTAGCATAAGGGAGATCAATATACTAAAGTAACAATTGTTGAAAGAGTTTGAGATGAAGGACTTGGGCGCAACAAATTAGATTCTTGGGAGTATATGGATAGATTCAAAGTTCAAAATGCAAAGTCCGTGATACTCCTTTAGGAAGTTACTTCAAGCTCTCAAAGAAGCAAACACCGAAGGTAGATGAAGAGCGGGAGTATATGGCTAAGGTGCATTATGCATCAGCTATTAGTATTTTAATGTACGCTATGGTATGTACTCGACAAGACATAACTCATGCAATAACAGTTATAAATGGATACATGGCAAATCCAAGAATAAAGCATTAAGAAGCTGTGAAGCAGTTATTAAGATACTTGAGAAACATTTCAGAATATGTCATTATATTTTATGAAAAACGGTGTAACTTTACAAGGCTTTGTTAATACAAATCTTCGTAATGACTTTGATAATAGGAAGAGCACCTCAAGTCATGTTTTTACCTTAGGTGGTACTGCATTCAGTTGGATGTCTAGACTTCAGACATTGTATTTCAACCACTAAGGCAGGGTATGTTGCTAGATCTGAAACTGGTAAGGAGATGACTTTGGTTTAAAAAAATTTTGAAGGAGATAGGCAAGGAACAGGATAACAGTGTTATTTTCAATGACAATCAAAGTGCTATTTGTCCTGCAAAGAATCCAATATTTCTTGACATCAAGTTGAAATATCATCAAATTCGTGATTTGATAGATTATGGGCTTTTGTCATTGAAAAAGTTCTTCGTACAGAAAATCCAGCAAATATATTAATAAAGGTTGTCACCACTAAGAAAGTAAGGATGTGCATTGCATTAATTGACCTCCCTGGTGAGTGATGAGGGAGGTTGTGGAGTATGATAGAGGAAAATAATATTCAAGCACATAAATTATTTTTTTAGGCAATCAACCGATGTTAAAGCAGATGATAGGTTTTTATTATTACTAATAGCATAATTTTCATATTAATTATGTATGCATGAGACTCCTACTATATATAGAGCAATATCTTTTACAGTTGCAACATTGAAACTTACAACACTACAGCTTGTAACACTGATATTAATAGTGAAAAGATTGCTTAGTGTGGCACCATGATTTTTCCCTTTTCCTAATTTTAGGAATGGTTTTCCACATAAAAAATTCTCGCTTGTTTTCTTCTCTATTTTTTTCCCTTCATATATTCGCATTCCTAACATTTAGAAGTTGAATCCTCTCTTATTACACCAATCAATCTTGGAATGTTGTAGAAGCATGGATAAAGGTCAACCTGCTTTTGTTCCCCCTTGTAGTATCTTCATAAATGACATCCACAAACTCATCCGTAGTTGATTCCACCATTATATCGCTTCATCATTCCAAAAAAGAGCCATCCCCCCCCTCTCGGGGAATTCACTACAAAGTAGTATTGAAAAATTCGGCCATCAAAATGGGCCTTTCCATAGCCATAATGGCTCTTAAAGCCTTGATTGTTAAAGGTGTGCCCAACCTCTGACAGTTCCAGTGAGTAAGCATTTTTTGTCCACTGATAGATTATTAAGAATAGCTATCAAAGCCCATTTTTCAGCATATGCTACCTCATGAATCGGTGTCTCCATTAGTTGACCCCTTTCCAGCATATTCCGAGGATTTGTATGCTAATCATAAGGACAGAATCTTTTCCCTTTGTTGGATGTTTTCCTTTGCTTTATCTGTTGTTTTTCCTTGATCAATTGTGTTGAATGAAGCTTTATTGGCAAAGTGCTAAACATTGGGAAGGGAATTCATTTGAATTTGGTTCAACCCTTTAGCACAAAATTCTATATCAGTAAATTTTCTCTTACCTTATATATATATATATATATATTTGCTTCAACTTTTAACCACTAAGCATAGAGTAGTTTAGCGTTTGTGGAGGAAAATTGACTCATCATAAGGCACCTATTCACAGTTCTGTACGCATTGGCCAATTCTTCTACACGAGAAACAAAAGTGTGTGAGTCGTTTATATCTAAAATCCAGCCAGTGTTCCTTTCCTTGAAAGCTAGAAATTATTCCATATACCGGCTCTTCCTACTACAATAGAGGCAAAATATTTAGTTTCAATTCTAACCTATGAAACAACACCCCCGTGTACAGCAATTTTTTTAATAGCTTCTTTAGACCTTCCTTCTATGTGTAAGCCATGTATTTGCATCCAACATGAGTTAAATGCAATACAATGGGGAGGGGTGGTCAGCTTTCAGGGCTTGAAAACCAAGAGATGACTGTAAAAAGACCGTGGCCTTAGGCTCCGTTGTTTCACGAAAAATAATTTTTGAGAAAATATTTTCCGAATTTTCAGGCATTTTTTTCATGGAAAATGAATTGCTTGAGGAAAACATTTTCAATGAAGGGAAACAAGCCTTCTTAACTAGGAAAAAATATTTTCTACTTTTGAAAAATGGAAAACATTTTCCACACTTGATCTATTTTGTCTTGCACCCCTACAAGCCCTCCTCCTTTTTATTCGAATTATTTTTTCCTTTTCATTTTTTTCTTTTCTTTATTTTCCCTCTTCTTCTTTGTTTTTTATGTTTTCTTTTTTTTTTTTTTTCTTTTTTCTTTTTTTAAAAAATTGATTTTTAAAATTTCTTTCTTTTTATTCCCGTTTCTTTTTCTTCCTCCTTGGCCGGTCACCGGCCACAGCGACGGCTAGCAACCTGCCACAGGCCAACTCTAGCCTCGCCCAAGACCAAATCTAGTGAGGGCGAGGCTCAAGCTTGTCAAATCTAGCAAGCCGCAAGCTCATTGGCCTCAGCAGAGCTCGGGCTCGCCTAGATCGAGTTTGCTAGCTCAAGGCTCGATCGATCCAAGCGAGCGAAGCTCGCTGGATCTAGTGATTAGTTCTTAATTGGCTGCCAAGCAGCCGGCCATTGTGGAGGCACACAGTGGCAGAGGAAGGAGGAGGAAGAAGAAGGAGGAAGGAAAAGAAAAATCAAAAAGAAAGAAAAAAAGAAAATCAAAAATAATAAAAATAATAAAAAATTAATTTTAAAAAAATAATCAAAAATTCAATTTTATAAAAATATATATTAAAATTAATTTGTTTGGTCAATAGAAAATATTAAAATTCAATTTTTTTGGTAATTTTTCCCATAAAAATCAAGTTAGATAACGAAAAACGGAAAATATTTTCTACTCAAATTTCGGGTTTCAGTCGAACACTAAAAAATAGTCGTTTTTTGGAAAATGACTTCTTGGAAAACATTTTTCGGAAACATGATATTTTTCACGAAATGACCGGACTCTCAACTTGAGAATCTTGTTTTTCCTTTTTATTGACATAAACTCAAAGGAAAACAACCCAAGTTTTAGGTATTTGCGGACTAAACTTGCCAATTTCCATGCCTTTACCATTGTAGATTGGAAAGCTTGGAAGTTCATGTTGAGATTCCCGTAACGACGGGAATCTCAACATGCGCTAATCTTCTACAAAGAGCGGCTATACCTCAAGCAGCCTCATTTTCAGTTACTCATTTTGTCTTACTAGCCTCGTATATTTTGTAATATACACCAGGAAGGCGTCGAATACTAACCGCCAGAAGATCCTATCTTGGGATGCCACAGGATGAGTCATATTCGTCCGGGACTCCTTCAAATGACTTCTCAACAGATTCGATTAGAGGGGAATGTAAATGCCCCCTAAGTTGTATTTTATAGTGAAGGCTGTAAAGGATTTTTTCTTTTTTTGTAACCCAGGATCCGCTGGGCCCGACTCGCTTACGCTCGCCAACCCATGGCCCGTAGAGTGCGCGGTGCTCCCTAGACCAAGCGTCAATATCCGGGGAAAAGCTAGCACATGACCCACCACCATGGCCTCCACTTAAGACGTATTAACAGCTGTGAGTTTCGACCCTGGGATCTCTGCGATGAAGTGCCCAAAACCGAACCAACTCAGCTGCTCACCGGTGGATCTGTAAAAAGATGGTCTAACAGCTCGTAACTAGTAATGGGATAAGATATGACTTAGGGTTAGGGTGAATGATGGGTGAAAGGAAGGGATTGATTACCCAAAAAGGATGGGCAAATCAATTGCATCAACATTTTCAACTGGAAATGGGTTTAGTTAGGGTTTCAAGCAAAGGGGAAGCTAACATGAAGATAGGGAAAAGCTCTAGAAAACGAGACACTGAGTGGGAAAAGTGGACGCAAATTGGAGTTTGTAGCTTCCCTTTTCACTATAGATTTATTACATGCTTCTCTGATAAGATTGTATTGGTCCCGCTGTTTTAGTTTCTTTTTTTAATTAAATACATGAGGTGTATTTTTAGGTTACACGTTGGACTAGATTCGTGCCCACTTTCCCATTTAGAATTTAGAATATACACGAAGTATATAGATTATATGTATTGATTAGACTGGATCCATCTTCTTTTTCTTTTTGAATGCCATTAAATGTGGAATTGACTGGATTAATCCACTGAACTTGCTTTGAAAGCAGGTAAGAATCACTTCATGAGCAAATCTTTCGTCAACAGGAAGCCAAAAGGACTATAATATAGGAGTGTGTAACCGGATTAGTTCTACACGGAAACTAGATCGGATCACTCGAAAAATAGGTTCGAGAAACCGATTCCCATTGGAACTAGTTGTGGAACAGGTTCCAAATTTTTGGAATTGCCCGAGAACTAATCCCGAGTAAATACCCACCTAGGAACTAGATTAGACAACCTTGATTTGGAACTAGTTTCGGAACCGATTTTATAAGCTAAAAAGCCAAAATCCTAATTTATTTTCCCCCTACATTCTAACCTCAACACTCCTCTCTCTATCCTTCCTCTTTCATCTTGCTCACACGGCGCTGTCTGAACTCCGCACTAGTTGTCACCATCACCGCGGCGTTGCCTATCAATTTTCTCTCAAACTCCAACTCTCCCACTTCCGCTCTCGCTCACAGCAACCCAAGCTCCATCTCTCTCGGTTTCTCTCAATTCGCAGCAACCCAAGCTCCGCCTCTCTTTCTTTTGAGGTTCGCTAACTCCAATTTGCAACCTATCTTTGCATCGACATGCATAGCCGGTCTTTGTTGGAAACAAGGTGAGTGTTGCTCTTAGTATTGAGCTCACAAGAAAGAGAATCCGATGGCAGTGGACATGAGCGCTCCAGAGGAGATGCTGGTGATGGCAAGTCGGAGAGATGGTACACCGGCCACAGCCCTAGGTAGAAATGAAAACACAAAGATCTCAACCATCTTGTTAATCAACAAGCAAGGGAACTACCATATGGGAGCGAGAGACGAACTATCCTTAACTGAGAGAAACGATTGAACAGAAGTGAATAATGGCAAAGATGAGAGTTGAGAGAGACCAATTGCCCTTAGCTGAGGGAAACAACTGAACAAAGGTGATCTATAGCAAGAAGGAATACGAATGGTCACCGGGAGAGTACAGCAACAGTGAGGGTGAGGGACGACGGCGCTGAGCTACCAACGGAGAGCAGGGAAAAAAAAGCATATCTTGCTGTGGCAGGGGAATAGCATGTCGACGTGAGAGAGAGTGAAAGAGAGAGCTGTGTGGAGACTGAAGAGAGGGTAACGAAGAGAGTTGATTGATAGCAAACTGAGACAAATTATATAGAATGAAATTCAGAGAGTTTGGGGAAAAAAAAAAGATTTTCAAGTAGATCCCAGAGTCGATCCTAAAAAATGAATCGAACTGGAAAAATAATGTAGATTCCAAAATCAATTTCAGACTAACAGGCGAGATTTCAGGATCCAAATACTGGGAGCTGATTATAATAGGGTAAGTTCCAGGTTCGAAATTGAAAATCTACCCAACCCTAAAACCAATCACCCTTCCTATAATCAACTCATACATGCACAGGTGATTAATTATAGCTTATAAAAAACATTCTATTCTGTACCAAAAATATAATCCTCACAATAATGCTCATAAAGGTAGGTGCACCAATCGCCTCTTCTCACCCTTTTAAGGATTGCATCATTCTTCGCATATAAATAAGGAGCATTCTAGATGAATAGCTTAGCGCGCAGAGAGAGAGAGAGGAGGAAAATACTAGTAGACTTAAGGAGGGCCTGCTTCCTTATTTAAACTCTGTTTACAATACACGCAAAGAATGAGCTGCTTCTTCCTGTAATTAACCCAATATATAGAAAACGACGGTATCAAATCTACTCTCACTTCCCAACCCCTCCCTTCTAACTTTTGTGTTGGCGAAAATCCAAATATCGAGTGTAGTCGGCACTTCATGATGGGGGTTGTGTTAGTTTCCTAATATTGACTCTCGCATATGATGCTTCAAGCAGCCATTCTAGATTGTTCCGTACCCGTTGCGGTGCGCCTTTTGCCATCTCCATGCAATACCCAAGCTCTCTTGAAGATCAGTGTATTTCGCCGTCCAGTTTAGCTCGAGCTTGACCTTGGTCGGATCACTATACACTTCTGCATAATCACCAGGCCTGCGCGGCAGGTAATCGACTTTGATGTCCACTCCAGTTGCCTTCTTGCAAGCCTCCACAAATTCCTTCACTGATCTACCTGTTTGCATCAATTCCAACATATCTAAGATAGATGAAAGCATAAACAGATATATCCGTTCCTTCTCATAAAGCATAAATAGATAAATTTTTGGCATATCTAAGATCTTCATTCTCATAAACAGATACATGTGTTTTTATTTTCTACCTTCTCAAGAAAGTGACTCAAAATTCTGTCAATCCACATTATCTCCTACTTTATCAATAATATTTCTCCATTAAAGTCAAGGTTTTTACAACTGATAAAAAGTACTCGTAAAATTTAAATTTTCAAATTGAAGTGGTTGGAAAGCATAAACACTTTTTTTGTATCCTATTCTACTTTCCCAAAGTTCGCTTTTTAAGGGATGCCACCAAAAGCAGAGTTACCTCTCTAACATTTAAATTAATAAAAAAACAAGAAAATGGAAAGTTGCCTCTTATCAAAAGAATCGTTAAATTCATTTCCCCATACCTTTGCCGGTGCCTACATTGTATATTCCCACTTTCTTGGGTCTTGCTTTTTCAAGGGCTTTCACATGAGCATCAACAAGATCAGTGACATCAATATAATCCCTGACACAAGTACCATCCGGTGTGCTATAGTCCGTTCCTTTAACCTGCGAAAACCACAAACTTTAGATTGGCAAATGCTCTGTCCTATTTCCTAACTATTCAGAAAATTAAAACAAAAGAGCCTTATTGCCAAGCTTAATACCAGTAGAGAATAGTGCAAAATTGGACACAAACAACAAAACCCCAATTCATCATACCTTCAACCCAGGCATGATACCACGGGCAGCATCAAAACAAGCACCTGATATTCGCCCATGCTCACGTAATTCAGGTCGTGGTGCTTCTCCCAGTCTACCATCAGGGTCTGACCCGATCACATTGAAGTACCTGGAAGTACTCACCCAGAAAACATTTAGAAGAAAAGATTGGCAGAATTATGAAAACATAAGACTATCATGTACTGATGATTCTAAATCCGTATTAATCTAGAAGAGATAACTCCACATGAATTGAGTAAACAGTATAGCACTGTCATAAATATTTTCAGGTCATCCAGGGCTGTAACATGAAAATCATAGATCAATCAACAAGCAACACTTCGCATGTGTACAACACGGATGGCAGTCAAAACCTACAATACTGTGACAACTTTACCGAAACAGACTGGCATATTCCAAAAACATATATATCATAAAATAAGTAACGAGTATGAGAAACCATTTCAGTAATAAAAACAACTAAACAGAAGTGTTTGATTTCAACTAATAAAAATTAGTCTTGGTGAAAGAGAAAAAAATATGTCAGAGCAACAAAATGACATAGATTTTATTAGGCTCAACCAAACCAAATTTGCATTACATGTACAAGACATACCTTAGTATCATGATGGCTATGTCAGAATTTTTAGAGAAATCAAGAATGATATCTTCTGCCATCTTTTTGGCCTTTCCATAAGGATTAATTGGAACCTGAACTTACGCCAGAATACAATGCAATCAGCCCCAGCATAAAAAGAACATATCAAGAAGCATGCAAAGACAGATATTCCAGTAAAGAGTTGCAACAAGTGATAACTTGCACCTGCGGAGTGTCCTCAGTAATAGGCATCTTGTCGGGCTCTCCATAAGTTGCACATGTGCTAGAATATATCAAGGTCTTGACACCATGCGCAGCCATAGCTTCCAATACTACCAATGTATTTGATGTTATGTTATGGTAATACCTGCCAAGATCATGAAATGATGATTTCAAGCCACATTCAGATCATCAGAACAAACGAAAAACAAGGAATGAGCACTCAGTTAAAAACGGCCAAGATAGAAATATGCAATTTAGGGTAAATATAACTTTTGATCACTGAACTATGGGGCACTTAGCAATCAAAAAGCTACACTTCGATTCCAATCACCAAATGATACTAAACTTCCAATTCTTCTTCAATCACCTGCAAGTTTAATCACCCTTGCAAACAGTTAAGGTCTAACTTTAAAAATATATTGGCAAAACCATTCCCTAACAGCTTAAAATTTTATGAAGACAATTGTGCACTCAACTTTAGTTTTATAGATTATAAATATATGGGTCTCCCTTTTTTATACGTCTTGTTTTTCTACTCTCACCAACAGCTATCAGATTTACATACTTTAAGGCCTTCATCATCCTGTCAATTCTCCTACAAGGGAGAGTCTCAAGATGTAAAATATATACGCACTTTCTCTAATAGCTTAAGGTTTAGAAAAACAATTGCGCAGTCAAATGTAATGCTAACATAGTATAGCAATTCATGTACATAGACATATTAAGAAGTAGCATGTTAGTGTTAAAGGTATTGGGAAGGTTCTCATCCTAACATTTCGAATTTTATCTAGTAAGTGTGATAATCCACAAAAACTTAAACTTTGATCATGTTTTAAAAGTTTCTCACTTCTTTACCCACGAGCTGGCTGCTACCTACTTGGACCAGAAGTTCTAAGCACAGGAGGAAATTTACAACAAACAGCCAGAGCCCCAATAAGCAATAGAACCCTTTTTCACATTAAAGCTTACAAGCATCCTTGAAAGACGGCTTAATTTTTTAAATCATAGAAAAGTCACGAACCTTTTGAAAGTGATATTAGTAATTTGGTGCTGAATCCGGATTCAGTAACTTAGAGAATCAGTCACAATTGGCAAGGTAGGGAGCACATCATCAATGGACTAAATAGTGTCAAAGAACCAACCTTTTATTCACATTCTTTAATAATAATAAAAACTCATATGCACCCAATGCCAGCTGGATGAATGCAACCTCAAAAATATTACCTACTCCCAAGTCCTCCTTGAGTATGCTATCTTTAAAAGTTTTAGAGGGAAAATAGAAGACATGCTCAATCATCCTTCATTTTTCAATGTCATAGAGCAGACCATCCTATAATGTTGAACAATAAGATGAATAAACACCATGGATAGTGGAAAGCCTATCTCTCATTTCAAAACAGCAAAGGACAAATTTGCAGTACAACTGTGTAACTTAATTTTTTTTTTCAAACATGATGTTAGACGAGAAAGGTATATACATCCATTAAAAATAATTACGGCATCATGCACCTAAGCTGATATACTATGTGTCATGTGAAATGGCCTCCTCCTGTACTACAACATGCATGCAAGTTTTAATAACTAGACATGAGTCGTTTGCTAACCGATCAACATATCTCTCCTCCACAAGCATAAGTTTAAGTAGAGCGAAGAGTACCAAGATTGTGCAGAAACAGTCGCCATATTCATACCCAGCAAAGGACAAATTTGCAGTACAACTGTGTAACTTAATTTTTTTTTTCAAACATGATGTTAGACGAGAAAGGTATATACATCCATTAAAAATAATTACGGCATCATGCACCTAAGCTGATATACTATGTGTCATGTGAAATGGCCTCCTCCTGTACTACAACATGCATGCAAGTTTTAATAACTAGACATGAGTCGTTTGCTAACCGATCAACATATCTCTCATCCACAAGCGTAAGTTTAAGTAGAGCGAAGAGTACCAAGATTGTGCAGAAACAGTCGCCATATTCATACCCAGCAAAGGACAAATTTGCAGTACAACTGTGTAACTTAATTTTTTTTTCAAACATGATGTTAGACGAGAAAGGTATATACATCCATTAAAAATAATTATGGCATCATGCACCTAAGCTGATATACTATGTGTCATGTGAAATGGCCTCCTTCTGTACTACAACATGCATGCAAGTTTTAATAACTAGACATGAGTCGTTTGCTAACCGATCAACATATCTCTCCTCCACAAGCGTAAGTTTAAGTAGAGCAAAGAGTACCAAGATTGTGCAGAAACAGTCGCCATACTCATACCCAGGATGATCAGGCCAGTTATCGAGAAGGTTTTAGATTACTAAAGTTTGCCACTCAGGATGGGTAACAAATTAGCGAGAGATGCTCCGAGACATACTGCAATGTTGCTGGAAAATTCACTGCTCCAGCAACTGCAATGGTGTTTTGCTTGGTATAGAAATCCACTAGAAAGAAACAACACATCGCTCACAAAGAGAATTTTTGCCATGGCAGGTCAGACATGAAACTACAGTTTACATCTGAGGAAATTCAGTGGATTTGCCGTCCCATGAAGAAAATAAGTGGGGATATAAAATGACAATCGCGACAATTAGAGTATAGTAAAGCCTCAGACGTATGAGAATGCAGAGTACTTCGAACCATGATAATGAGCAAACTATCAAAATTGTCATCTTGAAAAACAGACGTGTCAGAAGAATAAGTAACTCTCAATCAAAGTTTTCATCTTGTCAAACAGACGCGTCAGAAGAATAAGTATCTCTCAATCAGTTAAAGTTAAATGCCAAAGCCAAAGCATGCTGGCTGAATACCTAAGAGCAGTAGAATGCAGAACATAACAGAATAGATAAGTGCCCTACTATGACCTTTCCATGCAGAGGTCTATACAGTCTCAAACTACAAGGCAAAAAAAAAAATCTCAATGTATTGCATATACATGAAATAACAAACTAAACATGGTTGTCGCCTGTGTAATTCCTAATCCATAATATTCTGTCTAATCCAATGTAGACAGAACATATTTGTAACCAATTAGTGTCCTCATTCTTACCATTTCGCATTAAACCATTCACCAATCAGTTCACATCAGCAAAGCAAAGGGCATATCTGACATACTACTTATACTGAAAGACCCATCTAAAGATTCAGGCACCAAATATATATATGAAAGGCCAAATCTAACAGACAAGAAACATACCTCAGAGGTTCTAGAGTGCTTTCTCCAACATACGCCACAGCAGCAAAATGCATCACGGCATCAAATGCATTTTCTGAAAAAAATTTGTTGACCTAACGGCAAATCAAAGAAAACAAATCCACAGCAAATTTCCAAATAACAATGTTGCTAATTTGGGAGGGGACTTTTGCATCCAACTAATGGCTTCTCCTGCCAAACATTTGGTTTAGCAGATAAGTTAGGCATGGGTTTCAGCTGAAGCCAAACACATAAAGCTATGAAATCCAACTTCAGACTTTTGGTTTGACGGTTTATTTTCAAAAAAAAAGTGTGAATGCAAAACATTATACAAATAATCTTAGTCACTATAATTGCAAATATTTAGATTTTATTCAAAATTTGAGATTGAGTTGCTCAACGTAATTCACAGTAAAACAAAGTCATTCATTAGCTAAAAGTCAAATGCTAAACATTTTTTTCTTGATTGAACATAAAATCAAATGTAAACACCGTAACCAAAGCCCAAAAGCCTCAAGCCACCCTAACCCCTTAAAGTATCCTGATAAAACAATCTAAAGGTAGAATAGATGATTGTGCATTAAGGATACACTTTTTGCATCCCCCAAATCTGCATAGATAAATTGCAGCCTTCCAGGCTCTGGAAACAGTTCCTGCAAAATCTTCACAGCAGCTAGATTTCCCCGAGAGAGATTATCCTGTGGGAAGACAATTTGATGCTTAGTACACAAGGGGAGAAAAGAACAAATGATCCCAACTAGAAATACAGATTTTAGGAAGTTGCGTACCACTATGGTCACACGATACGAGTCCTTCAAAAGCCGCAATGCCGCATGAGAACCAATATAACCTGCCCCTCCAGTCACTAAGACATGGGTCACTCCTTGCTCATGAATGGAGAACTACAAGGGAGACATAGAACAGATAATAGAAGTTAGTCATCAAGTTCAATATTTACAATCCTAACATACTAACACTCTTAATGAGGAAAAGCTTCCTGCTTGCAAGATTAGACATAGAGGAAAGTGTGATGCAATAAGTCAGTCACATGAACAGTTATTTTTTTGCATGAGGTCAGTCGCATCCACAACTATGCTTGTGGGTGTTTCTTTATCCCCCCCCTCAGGTAGCTTACAGTTCTTTTCCTTCTGTCCGCGTGGGGGAAGGTGTTAGGAAGGGGCAGGCATGCACGATGAATTAAAGAGCCATTAA
Source organism: Eucalyptus cladocalyx (assembly GCA_017140615.1). Lineage (NCBI taxonomy): Eukaryota > Viridiplantae > Streptophyta > Magnoliopsida > Myrtales > Myrtaceae > Eucalyptus > Eucalyptus cladocalyx. Next base: position 1,910,310 of record CM029519.1, read on the forward strand.
AACAACAGGAGATTAACGATGTTCTTTTATCCATTTGTCGGTATGGCAGAGGGTGTTAGGAAGGGCAAGCATGCAGCAGAATTAATAAGCTTTTAAAATGATAGGAAATCAGCAAGTACTGTTCTTGACATGTTGTCGGTAATTACCCGGCTTGGTGTACTGAAATTTGGAGATTGCTTCAGCATTATTATGCATAATGCAGTAAGGGTAGCAGCCAAAATAATTTTCCCTACAAAATTGGTCTTCTTTTTTGGATCTGTATACTCCATGCCTGTATCAAATCAACATACCCATGTAAACAAAGTTATTTCTCATCTATAAGAGAGAAAAAATATGTTAATATGACCAAATGCCAATCGTTAACTGACAATTGGTGATGCCTCTCTTCTCTATTTCTGAACTTTCAAAATAAGGGTTCATTCCAAAGCAGTATTAAACATCAGACTCCTTCACACTAGAATGCAAACTGAAATTCATCCATTCAAATGAATGCTCAAATTGACTTGACCAAGGTAATGCATGAACTTACTTCCCATTCCCAAAGACATAGATCGGTTAGACCTGCCCTGATTTCTATTTCTGCCAATGTTTAGCATTTGAATGCAACCGTCTTAATGAATTAGCTGTCTATATATAACAGACACAATAATTCAGTCCCTCAGCAGCAATAAGCAAGAATTAGTCCTCCTTGATATGCTCCTCTTGCAACCTGTTGCAGCAAAAAACCAAATTATATCAGTCATTTTGCATAGCAGTAATGTTCCAACTAAAATGCCATAGAAAACAAAATCATTAATGGCAGAATCTAGCAGGCCCCCATCAGTTTTTTCCTCTTTTTTTTTTTTTTTTTTGGGGGGGGGCGCTAAAGACCCATCAGGTTAAAAGGGAGACGAAAATTCGAAATTCCTGAAATTATTATCAGAAGGAGGATAGCATCAATCTGAAAACCCAAAAATTTCATAGCCTCCAACTGACAATCCACAGCTTGTCCAGTGGGATTATGCGCTGGCGGGCAAGCAGAAGAAGAGGTCAATTCAGCGACACGACAGAGAACGAGCTCATCTCTCAAAGATGCTAAAGAGTTCCCAAAGATTAAACCGTTTCGAAAGCACTCCACGTTCAAAAATCCCGAAGATCAAACCTTTTAGGAAGGAAATTCTCGAAAACCGAAGCGTACATACAATCAGCAACATCAAGATCACAAGGTCATGACACGACGAGCGTCAAGCATTTCGAATTCGCAAGATCCCGACCAGGAACGACCTCAAACCACGCGAATTACAGCGAAGGAGGAAAAACCCAGGACTCTTTTTCCCTCACGCGACCCGATCACCTCGTCTCTCGACGAAATCAGAGGAAAAAATCACAAGGAAGAGAGCACAGCACAAGCGAGATAATATCAGGAGCACTCGAAAACAAGGCCCGCGGCACAGTTGCCAGGAATTATTGTCCGGCACCTGAAGAGAAGGCGCAATAAATGCTTTTCGGTCGCAAGAAAACAGGACAGATGGAGAGAGGACAGGACTCACTGTTCCGCGAGCGAGCGAGGGAGCGATCGATCCGACAGTCAAAAGGAACAAGAGATTCCGGGGCTCGGAGCGTAGAGGGTCTCGACGTGGGGGAGGCTTATAAAAAGCTCTAGACCGCGCGAGCTTTGAGTACAGAGCACGACGGGGAGGAGGAGGAGGAAGACGAAGGGAAGGTGGTCAAAGCTGTAACGTGAGAGAGAGAAAGAGAAAAGGAGGGGGAGCGGTGAACGAACGATGCCTTCGACGACAGCGGGAAGAGAGAGAGAGTGGACGAAGACTGGTCTCGTGGCTGCATTTGAATCGATGGGGAGAGAGAGAGAGAGAGAGAGAGAGCTGTAATAGGCGGAGATTTCTCTGCGTTCATGTCCTTGAGTGCAGGGGAAGGACGAGAGGGGTGCGTACACTGTACAGAACATATTATTTCGTATTTTTACTTTTTTTACATGAATTTGGCTAAAAAAGGGCCAAAAATAGAAGAGAAAGAAAATAAGCTGGTGCTCCTTTTCTGTCTTATTCTCGTAAATTATTTCCCTATAGGATTCTGAACTTTAGTGCATTTGCTGATTTAGTAACCGACCCTGGTCTTAATCACCTAATTGATAGAATTTTCATTTCTAACAAAAAAATAAAACACATTATCCCAATGTGTATGACCAAATATGAAACGGTCATTAATATCTTCATTGCATTTGAGGTGTGTCACGTTTTTCATGGCTTTTTTATTATTATTCTAATTTTAAGTGGGACACGAGATACTTCATCAACCCACATGTTCGTTAAAGTAAATTAAAGTGACATATATGGAGCCATGCTAACTTTCTGTCCGAAATTTGAGCAGAAAATGGTATGAATTTCTCATGACTTATCAATTTTAAAATTCATTCCCTCTTATCTTTTTTTGATGAGGCAAGTACTATTCATTTCATAAAATATTTAATTTTTTCACAAAATATATATATTGAACTCGCAATTCACACACTTTAACATTCTTCAAATCTAAAGTATTTGAAACTTTCGTAAAATGTAAATAATGACAAATAAACTCACATATATAATCTTTTTTTTAAATTAGATAATATTTTAATTTTTTTAAAGCCAATATTTATCTATCTTAATAACATTGGGACTCATTGATATATAGTCCTTCTATTCAATTTTCATTATAAATCGCTGACATGTTGATCCAGTTATCTTTGACCATCCTATTTGGTAAATCATTATATTAATGATTTCTAGTGAAAATTAACCGGAATGATTATATTAATGTTTAGGACTAAATCAGAAAATTGAAAATTTTAGAATTAAATAGTATCCGTACACTAAGTTTAGAGATGATTGGACAATTTTTCTGATTATTTCTTTTTAATGTTAGTCTTTCATTTGTGAGAATTTAGATGGGAATGACGTCTAGATACGAATAGAGAAAGAAAATCAGCGATAGGCATACATTATTCTCACGAACGCGATTTTTAAAATTTGAGATTCACTCTATTTGCCAAGTGTCCTTGTACCACTAAGCTCAATAACTTCAAATATATTAATTGCATTTATGAAAATTATAAGGCTATCAATGTTACATATTAATTCCAATTAAAAGCTTATCTTCATTGCTATAGTTGCCACGCTAAAATGTTTAATTTAGTGATGATCATTCTGAAATCCAAGTTACTCAAATTGAGACAAAAAAAAATTAAACAAGGGCTATTTTGTGCGAAAAATTCTTTAAAAAAATATTTTCCTAAAAATAATTGTCTATGCTACTTATAAATACAAAAAAGTGAAAATATTTTCATTGTCAAAAAAAATTTTGGACATAAATTATCGCCAATAATAAAAACATATTCATTAGTTAATTATTTTAAGTCATACAAACAATCATTTTTAATAAAATTTTGAAATATTTATTTTTCACAAAACAAATAGAGCAAAATGTATTTCACAACTTAAATTCTATCTTTCAACCAAAAAGAAAAAAAAATTATATTATTTTTTATTGCATATGACTTATTCATTCATCCACCTAGTGGGCTAGTAGTAATAGTACCACGCAGATTGTTTCAAGACTTTATTTACATTACACTACTATGTACTAGTTATCATTTTCTTTACATAAATTGGTTAGGTGTATGTCAACTTACTATCAATTTTCACTTTTTTTATCAATTTTTATGGCTCATACATATTAGGATCTATTTGTTTATGTTTTTCCCAAAAGAAAAAAGAAACTTCCAGCCAAAACCCCAAATATCATCTAATTTTAAAAAAATATATATAAGAATATGCATGTCAACATTTATATATTATGATATTCCGGATTAATGAGGAGTTAAAGTGCAAAAGCCACAGGACTTAAATTAAACCAAAAGAAAAAAAATAAAATATTATCAAAATAAGTCTCAATTTACTTTTTTAGTCTCTCAAAATATTCAAGATATTCAAATATTGATGATAGATGCTGCCAAACCTAAGGGCCTACACCGGTAGCCCTGCCCTTAAGCAAAAGGTTTCCTTTTTGTAGAGTGAAAAATCTTTACTATAGTCAGAGAAATTCTTTCCCCAACCTCGAATTTTCGGTTCGCCGTGGGAAAATATGTGTGATTTCTTGGCTTTATGGTAAGTATATTTGATGACAAATTGACAATTCCTCGCTGGTGCCAAAAAGTTGACCATGAATTACGCGCTTAGAGCCTGTGCTGTCCTCTGGCGTGGACCCCGCAAAAGCCCTGTGGGCCCCCCGTTTTATTGGTGAAAAAGGTTGACGTGGTCGCACGCATCTCGCGCTATTCGCACCTGCAACTCCGGATTGCGATTGGTGCTTGATTTGCCCTTTTCTTCTGCAGCGCCTCGGCATTAAAAAAGATCTCGTCAAATTGGAAAAAGATCCCCACAATTACTAACATAGAAGAAGCCTAATTTATAATTAGAAGAGAAAGATAGGTGAAAATAGAATATAAGATAAGCGTCGTCTTACTTAAAGTAGACCATCGTTAATCATTTGAATTGTCACAAATCAATAATATGATTCTTGGAGCCCATTAAACCCTAAAATCTTATTTCCAATTTAAAATTATTAATGGATGTATATTGAATTTACAAATCAATGAGAATATATTTTTGAAAGGTTCTAGGCTTTTAGGGTGGAATAAAGGTAGTAAAGCATACTTGCAAAATTTAGGGAGAGTAAAGAGGAAAGGTTGGTATTGTTTTATTTTTTTATCAAATAAGATATTACATGCCCAAGAAGTATTCATCCTTACTTCTTTGGTTTTCTTTTCTTAATTCGACAATGGTTTGATTTCAACTTTGCTAATGTTTTGTTCATTTAACAATTGGCATCTTCTTGCAAAGCATATGCCCTAAAGTACACTCTTTTGCCACATGATCCTTCCATCAATGATATAACAACGCACCACCTAACCTACTAATTTTTATATTTCTATGATGATACGTCATAGTTAAGCAATAATTTGATGTAATCCCTCCACCTAGGAGAGATGCATTATGCTTGGACCCTTCCTTTTCTTTTTTCAATTTTTTTTTGTATCTTTTATGAGCTTGATATTAAGAAATCAATTCAATTTATTAGAATATTCTCAAATTGATAAAGGGACATGTCCATGCACGTTCCTCTAGGGAAAAGTCAAAAGGAATACTTCCAAGAGAAGGGTGGGTCTCCCAACTTCACATGAACTTCCCAATTCCAAATTCTTTTATTTTTTATTTTTTGATTTTTTTCTTCTCCTTTATATTGATTCCTAGAAAGATAAGTTGCCCTCATTGCAAACCTTGCCTTTGTTAGTGGGACAACTCATGCATCTGGATGCAAAGTGTGGCACCCGGTTAATGTGCCAGTCAATCAAACATGTGCATCAATTTCAATAATAGCACTATTGTATAAGCAACTATATTGGTTAATGCCATTGATTAATTGGAAAGGTTAATTGAATAGCTCAATATCAAGAATTTAGTAAGGCAATAATTATGGCAAACAAAAACTAAGAAATTTTCGACATCCCATGACAAACATGATTTGGGTATTGATATAGAGAACTCAAAATAATCACTTTTTTCTAATTGGTAAACAGCCCAACTCATGTGCATGCTGGTAAAACTTCCGAGAGCGTGTTAAAGTTGCCTTCTCTTCACCCATTGATGAAATTGAGAATTGAGTCCTTGTAAGTCGAACACCTTTTTTGGTTTCAAGATTTGTCCATCATCAATAATGTCATCATCTAATAAAAGATAAGAATCTAAAAGGACCTAGCCGAAGTCTCGCCTATATCTAATAATTAATAAGTTCATTCCATTAAAATCAGTCTATATATGGGGTTTCAAGTGTGGAGACGGAACAATGGTTTTAATACTTCATGTGCACAATCAAACAAAATAATAATTGGATTTTTCACTGGGCTACATCTTTCATTTCCCTAATTTCGTTAGTAAATTTTTGAAATCATCTATATGTAACTCTTTGTTAATGTAGTAGTTCCTATTGAAGTGGAATATTCCTATTGGACTAAATTTGGTGAGCGAAAGTGCGAGTCCTACAACGTCAAAATAATCATCGGATATAATCACATCAATCTACATAAATCAAAGCTTTCATTACTCTCGTTCTCGATGTCAACAAAATTTTGGATTTTGGTTTTGAATGCCAAAAATAGAGGGCCTCTAGTCTTCGTAGGCCTTTGATTTTTCTCTCTTTTTTTTTTTTCCATACTTATCACCTAACTTCTGATTGACGCCAACTTGAAGCCGCCCAACCTGTCAGGCCTCTCGCTTGCCTACCTCAGTCAGCACCCTCCACATGCTTTGACTTTTCCAAGCCAACCCATGATCATGATTAAGTCCTAATCCAGTGGGAAAATGCCTAACTTGGATAAGCACACTCAAATATTATTTTTTTTCTCTCAGTGTACTTGCCCTCCGTTTGCCGCTTCCAATGGTCAATCTTTTGCGGGCACAATTCTTCATAAGATAATACAATTTGAGGATGGACTTGGTACTTTAGATCCCAATGGATACGTACTTAGAGCATTGCATATGGTATTATGCAATTTAAATGACTGTAAGTGATCCTGGAATATTGTAATGAGCCCAAGTCATTGCATGAACTGAAATCCGTAAAAGAGTATTAAAGCAATGACTATTAAAATTGGAATAAACAGCCATGGTCCGTAGCAGTGAAGAACAAGTCCATGCAAGAATTGACTATTGAGGCAATAATTTGCATACTATATTTTTAATTTCTGTTAGAGCGTTGGCCAAATCGGTTGAAGAAGTGGTAAGTTTAAAATAGAGAGCAAGTCTTTGTTGAGTTTGTAAATTTGATGTTTGTTGATATACTTGTAGCCATCTAGTTTTGAACTAATCTCTTGAAAATATGTAGTGACATGTGGTCAGTGATCCTCTAGCGAGGGAATTACAGAGTCTTTTCATTGTGGTTTGGTTTTGTTTGAAAAGAGGACATCTTATATATATTCCGAAAAAGATTTGTATAAATTCATAGTCTTTCACTCCAAATAGAACAAATTGAATGAATTCTTTCAAGTTCAAGCTTTTGTCAGAATTATCATGAGAGACAATGTTTATTTATATACTAGCTATAGTTATAGTTTATCGGACAAGATTAGTGATTTGAGTCAAGTATTTTCTTATTTCCCTTTTGAACACTCATATTAGAAAGTCTTTTAAATCTTTTGCATTGAAAATTCATTTAGATTCATTCACTCAAAGAAATCTACAAAACTTCTCTCTTTTCATACGTAATAAGTTTTATTTTGATAATTCAGACACATGAGCACAAAAATTATATCTAGAAGTTTATGATATATCTATAAGGCATATAAACTGATAAACTCTAGACCTTTAATCTGCGATAATAATCCCGACTCAAAATAGCTTGCAAGCAATTGGTGAATTCTGAATTGTGACATCTAATTTTTGAATTGAATTGCTCTAATTAATTGCTTCATCGATAGCGGTCTAACTATTTAATTTTGTTTCTTTTTTTATTTTTTATTTTTTATTGTGTGGAAACACCTAGCTTCAATCACGGCCTAAAAAGTTCACCTCGGAAAGATCTGGTTTACACGTGTACGTGTAAAAGGGAAGTTCCTCTCTCTTACCCGGCTGCTCTGTCTTAAATGGACGGCTCTCCCAAGATCTTCTTACCCACCCAAAATTTTTTATGAAGTGTTCCAATGTTCGTGAGCTAAATGCTCCTCAATCTTCAATTTTTCGAATCCCATATGGGGTCCGCGTGATTTAATGGTCGGGATTCTCGAGAATGCATCCACAAAAGTGTCTCCTTGCCCACCTAAACATGACACGCCCCTCACAAAAGAAGCTACTTTAATGCCTTGTCGTACAAATTTGATATCTTTCTTTAAACAAAGCCGTCACTCATAACCCAGCTTCATCAACAGGGTTAAGAGAAAACTAAATTACTGTTCTTTTTTCAGCTACAAGCCAAGTTTGCACTCTTGCAAACCCATTTTTTTTTATACTTTCAAATTACATTTATTCACTTCACAGTAATCGTTGAATCATATGAAACTTACATCAAATCATATAGGTCCCGACCGATCTAACAATTCTTATAAAGTGAGTTAATATAACTTAAAACTGCATAATAGTTTTCCGTCTCCCAAAACCACTAGTGATGTTTTTGGCATGATTGTCATTTATATAGAGGGAAAAATATGAGGAGAGATTTCAATATTAAAGTTGAATTTCACGTGAATTTTAAATTTTTAAAATATTTTTACAAGATGACGGACTTTTTTATTAGATTCGAAACCTTATGGAATCTGCGTAGGTGGATGGGGCATCGAGACATAAAAACACAGTGAAAATTGCAAAGAAAATCGAGGGTAAAGTTCGTGAAGCAAAACTCAATAGAGAGAAGGCTGATTGATCCTTGGCAAATGGCAATTAGCAGAGTCGGCAGACGATAATTTTCAGAGGTTGTCTTCTTCCATCAGTCCAGTGCGAGGTGTTCCGCCAACGGCGAAGGGCCACGACAACGAGAGCTTTCGAACGCGTTGTCCCTACCAGACTGATCAATGATTGTTTCCCTCGTGTTTGTCTATCAGCTAGTCAAGGCCAATACCTAGAACAACTCAATAATCAACAGGTGGACCGACATCATTAGTCCTTGGTCTGGAATTCGTACATGTCACTTTAATATGTTTTTGAAGTTGTTGCCGCCCCAACATGGACCGATCGAGGCTCTAATATTCTCTTTCCTTCTTTTTCTTTTGGGAAAAAGCCACGAAAAACCCTGAACTTTGCCCGGAGTGACACATTTACCCTAAACTTTATTTTGCGGCGTGAAAAACCCCAAACTTTTCAAATCGCGACACATTTACCCCATAAAGGCGATTTTTTGTCTTTTTATTCCGTTTTTTCCTTTTTTTATTCTTTTTTCCTTCTTCTTCCCTCCGCCGGCCATGGCGGAGCCGGCGGAGGAAGCCGGCGTCCGGCGACCTCGCCGGCGTCGGGCGAAGGCAGGGACACCCTCGCCCGACGCCGGCGAGGGCCGCCTCGCCTGCGTCGGGCGTCGGGCGAGTCCCTGCCCTCGCCAGATCTGGCGAGGGACACCCTCGCCCGACGCCGGCGAGGGGCCTCGCCGCGTCGGGCGTCGGGCGAGTCCCTGCCCTCGCCAGATCTGGCGAGGGACACCCTCGCCCGACGCATGCGAGGCGGCCCTCGCCGGCGTCGGGCGAGTCCCTGCCCTCGCCCGACGCAGGCGAGGGCGGCCCTCGCCAGATCTGGCGAGGGACACCCTCGCCCGACGCAGGCGAGGCGGCCCTCGCCGGCGTCGGGCGGTCCCTGCCCTCGCCAGATCTGGCGAGGGCACCCTCGCCCGACGCAGGCGAGGGCCGTCCTCGCCCGACACAGGTGAGGGCGGCCCTCGCCGGCGTCGGGCGAGGGCCGTCGGACTGAGGGCGCCCGACGCCGGCGAGGGCCGCCCTCGCCTGCATCGGGCGAGGGCAGGGACACCCTCGCCCGACGCAGGCAAGGGCGGCCCTCGCCCGACGCCGGCGAGGGCCGCCCTAGCCCGAGGCCGGCGAGGGTGACCCTCGCCCGACGCCGGCGAGGGCAGCCCTCGCCCGACGCCGGCGAGGGCAGCCCTCGCCGGACTCCGGCTTCCCTTCGCCGGCCAGCCGGCGGAGGGAAGAGAGAAGAAAAAAAATTTTAAAAAATTTAAATTTCTTTTTTTAAAAAATAAAAATTTTAAAAAATGAAAAGACCAAAAATGCCCTTTAATTTTGGGGTAAATGTGTCACATAACGAAAGTTCAGGATTTTTTGTGTCGCAAAAAAAAGTTTGGGGTAAATGTGTCGCGGTTGGTAAAGTTTGGGGTTTTTCACGTCGAAAAAAAAAAAGTTTGGGGTAAATGTGTCACACTCCTAAGAAAGTTCGGGTTTTTCGTGGCTTTTTCCCTTTTCTTTTTCAATGAAAAAATTCTGAAAATCCTCTGAGCCGACACCCGTTTTTTTAAAGTTATTAAAACTTTAACTCTATTCCAAACTACTCAAACTTGGTCATTTTGACTGAATAGCTTCTCAAGCGGCATCTCTTCATTTAATTTCCCCCCAGACTTGATTTTATATAAAAATACCTTGTGAACTCAATCACTTTGATCCAACAACCCTCTTGAGCTCATCACCGGATGGCCGATCGACAAACTTGTGCTCATTTTGCGTAAACATTGGCATCTTTCCTAAGGTCATTTTTGGTTCAAAAAACCACCCTCAAACCAAAAATCAAAGTAAAAAAAAAAAATTCAATTGGCTTTGCTACATACTTCTTGCATGCAAGAAAGTGCCTCGTTGGGTTTTCTTCGGGAAAAATTGTCTAAAAAGTTTTAAATATATTACATTTTTATCAATATCTATTGAATGAACTCAATTAGCAAAATACAAAAGAGTTTAAGATTCAATTAACATAATTAAAAGATCTATGATTGAATTGTTAAAAGTGCAATAGGTTTAGAATATTTTGAATAATTTTCCTATTTTCTTCATTCCACTACGTTCTCATTACAGCTTTCCTCCCACAACTGCAATGATTCTCCATTTTTAAATTTTCAATCCATTAAAGAAACTCCATGCCTTTCTTTCTAATCTATAAAGTTGGGGCAAATTAATTTTTTTTTTTTTTACTTTTTATGTGCACATGGGGTGACATGGGAGATAATACAATTTTTCGGACTAAAATACCCCCGAAAAGAGGGTGAAACATGCGCATGTTTCATTGGTTGGCCATCAATTAAAATAGCTATTAGGTTATGACGGTTATTGGGTCAAAATGATTACGTTTAGGAATATTTTGAAATAAAGTCAAGTCTCCCGCATCGAAGGTAGCATTTTTCAGTTGTTTGGGCTTTTTCAATGTCTTCGGCTGTCCATTCTTGATGGTTAGCTTTTGGAGTGGGATTCACCCCAGGTTTGCATAAAATATAGCTATTTCGAGAGTGCGATTTTCTCAAGATCTGTACCAAAACACTCGATAAAGTTACTGTGGTTGGACCATTGACGTTTTTGCTCCCGTAGACCATCATAGACTTTCCTCATTGAATATATAATATACTCGGTAGAGATGATCAAGCGGGCAGCCCGATGGGACTGAGAGGCCCGCTCATCATGAAGAGAGAGAGAGATGATCCCTTCTTTCCTCACAACATGGACTCCTATCTCAAGACGATGAAACAAAGATAGGTCGATCCAGATAATGTCCTTCGCAGAAAAAGAAAGTCAATTTACATTTGGAGTCAGAGAAATGCGCATTGACTCGGAGTAAGAAACCGATGCAGAATATCTGAAACAAGAAGAGACTCAGCTCTCAGCGGTCCATAAATCAATGTCTTATGAAACATTCACAGAATAACAGCGACGAATTACGATCGTTGATGGCATGCGATAAGCTAGGATGTAGCTGGTTTGCACTGAAGATCTACTCGACCAATTTAAAAGGTTACCACTGAGAGTACCCAATTTCAAAATTCACATGTCTATTTACTCCGAGTAAATCACAATGTATATATCGAACGTTATGGACTAAAAAGCATTTCTTTTTCCATCATTTCATCCTCAAAAATTCTTTACAAGACATCACTAGAGCCTGCAAGCCTGCGTTTGGTGAGTCCCTTGAGGCCAGATGAACTGTAGCATGATGCATCAATCCCCCGAGACTTTCCCTCCGAATCCTGTAAGCATTGTGCTTGAACAGCTTTAACCATGAAATCCTGGAGAATCCTTGTGATTCACTAGTTGTATGGTTGACGAGGCAAGAAAGAGCAGCAGGATAGTCATCTTTCTCCAACATCACGCAGAAGCGCTCTTTTATGAGAGGAAGAGGCAGCGACCGATCTGCCCAAACCAAGTGATTCCAAGTTGTTTCTAGTAGGCCATACTGCTAGCAAGCATCAAATAATTAGTGACAAGTAGCTTAGTTGAGAGGCATGAGGACGAGTAGAAGCTTCATCAATTATGTTTATTAACTAAAGGTTATACAGTTCAGTTATGTTCTCCAATTATGTTCTTATTTCATCTTGTAGTATACTCCTAGAAGTCTATATTACAAGTCTTCTTATTTCATTCGAACAAAAGTTTATTGAATTTCAGCAAATTCTTTTGTTTTGCTTTGTGACATGCAATTCTTAAGTGTGATGCTTAGGAAATCCTTGTTGCGATGCTCAGGAAAATTAGAGGAATTGATGAGAACTAGAAGAGCAGTCACAATACACAAAACTAGTAAATTCCTCCAAGCATTGAACTTAAAGGTTGCTAAGCATCAAACTTGAGAAAAGAACCACATCTTGGAATTTAGAAGCAAAGACATACTGAAATTCAATTATCTCCATTCACTAGGAATAGAAAGAACTACTCTTATTATGAAGACTTTTCCAATGATCTACTCCAAGTTCATGTAGGAAAACTAAAGAGGAAACAAAATTGAAAAAAAGAAGTCTCTAAACAAGAATCATGACTGAAATAGGACACCTGTAAACAAAAACCATAATGTCCTTAGAATGGACAAATGAAACTACTCCAGAATCAACAAAGAAAAAGATTATACTCATTACCTGATCTTGACTCCTAATTCAAAATGAATCAAGTCTTCAAATTATGTATGTGGGATTCTCACCGTTTTATCTGTCTCCTATTTCATATGTTCAATTTTCTTTCCCTCTTTTATTATCCTAACATCGAAAGAACATTTAGGCAGTATGATGCATATTGCTAGCATGAGAAACAGTTATCTACCTGATGAATACCCAAATACGCATAAACTTGGCACTTACAGAAAATTCAAGTTGGCATTCAATTGCTCTGAAAAGTTAACCCAATTACCAAATGCAAAGAGCAATGATTTATTTAAGAGGTGGAAGATTTCAAGTACCTGTCTGGCTCTTGAAGAATCCAATACTATCCGAAGATGGCGTTTCTCATTGAAGTGGTGCCCATAGTGCAACATCTTTTGATAGACATATTGTAAATCATCCCACCTCTTCCCTTCGAAACATGCGTCCAGTATAGTGTTGAACGTATAGGTATCTGGTATTACCTGAAACCTGTAATCAGATTTACTGTTAATATGAATGGCATCTTCCAGCATCCTGTTAAAGAGCTGTTTTGCTTCCTCAAACATCCCATGGTCAAGGTAAGCTTTTAACATGACGTTACAAGTAACAAGATTTGGGGAGCAGTATTCCTCCATCTGCTTAAAGATGAAACTCCCGCTTTCAATGTCCCTGGCCTCCAAACATGCTTGAATCAAGCCAGTGTATGTCACCACAAGAGGCTTATTCGCCACTTTGCATATCTTCTCAACCTGTCATGTGAGTAAAAAGTCAAGCCACTGATGTGTATTTCACAAAACATACAGATAGAAGCATAGTGCTCCACTTCCTATCACCAATGAAGACTTTACTAAACAGTCTCCATGAAAATTCTGACAGGATAGACTGCTTCCTAAAGTTCAGTAGTGACAGCAAAAGAACTGCCAAAAAGCCCCCAAGCTCTCACTATTGATCTCCTTGCAGGTGCTTTCGTTGGAGATCCACCATTACTGGTCTATAAAGGAAAAATCTAGGTTGTAAGCAAGAAATTTTCTCTAGTTGCAATGATGTTTTAGACTTAAACATTGCTCCCTATGCTACTACAGTAAGACAGCAATGTATCGGATGCAATGTTGAAAACCCAGGCCAAGCATGCTGCTGTGAGATCTCACCACATACAGAAATTACATTTTCAAAGTTCATCACATCTAGGAGACTGTTGCTCAGATTGTAATATGGTTGGATTTCAACTTTATCTTTATTCTATTCATAAGGTCAACTGTTTATAGCAATGGATGAGATCAATGAATTCAGAAAAACTTCACTTCAATAGTAGGAGTTGGATTTTATCTTAATACAGACAGGTGAAGAAGACAAGTTTGTGCAATTTAAGGAGATGAAAAGAAAATAGAGAGAACAAGTGTTATAGTAAAGGAAATGCAAGACGAAGTTAAGTGCGGCAGATCTATGGCCTCTTGCCAGAGAGAATTTCTTAATGTGAAAACTAGATGTAAGTGCACCAAATGTGGAATTACGTTCCATTGCATTGTGCATATGGTAAGTGCAATCTCAAACAAGAGTGAAAGATGTGTTTGATGAGACACGTGACATTGGACAACATTTTTTATTCATGCTATGCAAATGAGGAAGTCAGGGTCTGATATTGAAAATTTCTTGGGAATGCTTGATGTTGCATTATTATGCATCATCTGCCACTGACTCTGGTGTGATGGATAGTTTGAGACGAGGGCAATAAGACTCATGGCTAACAACTGAAGCAACAAGCAACTCACAACTTTTTAAAGGATAAGATTCCCTCTTCATCATTGATATTATGGCTAAAAATAAGCCCAATGTCGTGTCTGGCCTAACATAACTTTGGCAATATGTTTGAGGTTACTTCTATCGCACAATAAAAAATGAACATCATTCCACATTTCTTGATTTATATCTAATGTTTTTGGAAATTTTCTCTAGACTGCTACGACAGAGATGTCAACTTCTTATTGTGCCTCCATTGCCTAACATTTTATTTGCCACCTTTCCCTGCAGTCATCATTTTGCCAATACAAAAAATTTCCAAGTGGTGACAATCAATTCAGTTTAAGTTCAAATTCTCAGACCTCATCTGTCTGGGACAATGGTATTTAACATTGGTAAAATGGACACATCACCGAATTACACCACAAGCAAAAATCAATGAAAAGATGGAACACTTCAAAGTTGTATCACACTAAATGACAAGCTCTTACTCCATCCAATCGGCTAGGTAGGAAGCCAGCAAGAAAACTAACCAAGCAGCCCATCAAAATAACTACATTAATATGAATGCCTCAAACTCTTGACCATTCCTTTTTCATAAAAGAAAGAGAATGTCTCAAACTGCATGAATATGCATCAATAGAATTAAATAAAAGAAAAGGAATATGTAGTATCAAAACAAAGCAGGTATCCATACAATTTTGCTAAAATGTGAGGAGGTATTGGAGTAATTCGCACATCTCATAAATTGAAGTATAAAAATAGTAGATCAAGCATCGAAGAATTACCAGCCTCAATGATTCCTGGCACCTCCCAGCACTGCAAAGACAGCGAGCAAGATCATAATAGAGAGCAGCAGAACCTACTATTCCTCGTTTCTCCATTTCCTGAACCACTAACACAGCCTCATCTGTTTTGCCTTCTCTCCAGAGTGTATTCACAAGAACTGTAAATCACCAAACTTCAAGATCAAACCAACATCAAGACCCATGCCATGCACAAGACTAAGTTTATGGCATATTTTGATACGCGAAAACTTGATAATGACCAATAAACAAAAAACATAACAAGTATATAAGTCTGTTGGTCAAATGAGGTCTATAAACTGAAGATTACATTAATTGATCAATCTCATCTCAGCCAAAAACAGAAAAAAAAGGGGGAACTTCTTAATATTACAAATTTACAATACATGCCCTGGATATGATAAATCTTCAAGTCCTCGAATCAAACACAACAGTAACTTTCTAGTATAAGAATTGGTTTGATATAGGGCCACAAATTAGCTTCATGCACACTTGTAGGTTGACTATTTGATTTGAGTACCTATTTTATACTGAAGCCTCATGCCCCCTTTACATGATTCATTGCTTATTATCCTTTATTTATTTATTTATTTATTTTTGCTTTTTGCTTAATCTAAATTTCAAAACTAACGCACTATTTCTTTGTTTAAATCCAATACCATTGAAACCTTCACAATACTCGAAAGTTGACAGGTAAACTCACATAATTTTTTCATAATTTTCTGAAATTTGAATAATATTCTAAATTTTGGCAGAAAAAGCAAAAATAAAAATAAAAAATAAAAAATAAATACTTTGCATCTTTGCTTAAGTGTAAACAAATCTGGCAAGGCCGAGCTCGCCCAACCGCTGGCAGGGCTCGAGTTTGCCCAGCTGCCGGCGAGGCTCAGCCGACGAGGCACGGCCTTGCCGAGGGTTGGCGACACTCCGGTGAGGTCGCCGGCCCTTGTTCGGCTGATCGCCGGTCATCCCAAGTCCAGCGACCGGCCACCTTGAAGAAGAAGAAGGGGAGAAAGAAAGGAAAAAAAGAAAAGAAGAAAAAAAGGAAAAAAATAATAAAATTATCTAAAAATTAAAAAAATGATTTAATTTCTTTCTATTCTAAAATATATATATTTGCTATATATAGAATACATATTCAATTTTGTATTTTATTTTATTATTTAGTATTTATATTTATTACATATTTTAGGTATATTAGTATAGTTTATACTATAGTTTATTATTTACTATTTAATAAAACTTTGATTAGTTAATATTTTTATTACTTAGTATAAATATAATTAATCATTAGAATTTCTATGATTTGATAGAATTTTAGAATGGAATGGAATTCTAAATTCAAATTCTTTTGAAATTGAAAATATAATATGATTTTTTTACTCATAAAAAGACAAGTATATTATATTCAATATCAAATTTGAGTAAAGGTAATTGAAAAAGAATTGGAATAGAAATTTTATGCAATTACTAAACGCATTTTTGTTTTTTTTTTCTATTACAGAATTATAAATTTTATGCAGTTACCAAATGCGTTCTTTTCCTTAAAAATTGTTCCCAGGAACATAATAAAAAAAAATCATTTTTTATAATAAATTGTTCCCAGGAACAAAATGGTTACCAAACGCACCCTTAACTGCCACTTCAATTCATTTTGATTCTATTGTGAGCTTTCTGTATTGGTGGATGACAATTTGAGACTCCAATTGTGAGATGAACTTTAATTACAATCATTTAGTTTTTAGTCCCGTAATCTCTTGAGTTCCATTATATTTTTCAAACTGGAAATATGATATAATTCTTTATCAAATTTTTAAGTACTTCATTTTCAACTGAAAGATCAGAAGATAGCCTCTAATTTTTTGTTTCCTTTTTTTTTTTTTAGGGCCATCTGGCACTAGATGATTGGATAAATTTTTGCACTCGACCTTTCAAGAGACCACCACTTGTCATCATCTGATGAATAGTCAAACCTTCAAATCACTTTATTTAAGATGATGTGAGCCCACAAATAAAAGAATTTACTCGAGTACCTTTATATGTCAAGGCATTTGGAATGCACGAGCGCTGGACCTTCCTGAAGAATTCATGAACCAAATTGTACTTCTCACATGCAAACATCACCTGCCAAGGAATAATTATGGAAAATGATATAAGTCAGCCTAAAGAACAAGCCCCACTCCTTCTCCAATCCCAAAAGATATAAGGAATTAGAAAGCAATCTGGAAAATACTTCACAAGACTATATAATAAGACACTAACCTGACAATTGCGTTACATTCTAAGCAAAAAAATGAGCTATAAATCAAGCAAAAGTGGTGATTTACATCTGAGATACAGGCCATGGACATATGAGACGCAACAGCCAACCTTATACAGTCTACTGCAGCTTGAAGTATAAAAAGCCAAAGGATGGTCAAGCTGTGAGTCTAATTCAAAGTAGCTCTACGAAAACATTTTCTTGGTTTACTATAGTCAAGCAAGCCAGTCGAGGTGAATATATTCCCTATAAGAGAGGTTAGAAATATTTCTAAGAAAATAATTCATTTTCTCTAGTCATTTTCTAGGTGAAGGTTCTCAAGATATGGTAGGATTCATGGACACATAAGGGTTTGGCCTTGTGGTGGTCCACCCCATCCATGATTCAACAGAGTCCGGTCCCATCTTTCCTCCTGACCATACTTGTTAAAAAAGACCACTGGCCCGCAGAGGTGAATTGAATTCTTAAGAAATGATTCCACAAAGTAGTTTAACAAATGGTAGTTATATGCTCTAGAACATCCCTTTTCACAATCAATTACTAATTTTTAATGTAATAGAATATGGGGTTTTAGTCCACAGATGTTTTTTTTCCATAACCTTTCAGTTAGCATTGATATGGGTAAATATATCTTCAGAAATTAACTAACTCTTCAAATGAATGGTGATAAAGATGGCTTGTTAAAGTAAAGAAACTCACAAACATCCTGTGTGACATCTAACAGTTCAAACAACAATATATCCATTATAAGCTAAAAGAGCACGGAAAGCAAAATCTCTTCTCGCTCCATTTAATGTTGATTTTTGTAAAATTCTCCATTTAATGTTGATTTTTGTAAAAGAACACAAACATTTCATTGACATTTGCCACATTCCCAGTCAGTTCTCGGGCCCAAATTTTAGCAAGGGTATATTAGCCCAGAGGATCACACTAAATTTCCAGCCAATAGCAGAAGTTTTTATGAAATCCTACTCTTCATTTGAAAACAAATATATTCTTCCAACAAGAAATAAACAAAAGCCAGAAAAAAGTTACCTCCATGACAAGTCCATATGTTGTTAAAGATGGGTGCTGGTTATTCTGCTTTAACTGTTGTAAAACCCAGAATGCCCCTTCCCATTGTTTTCGTTTGACACATGCATTAAGCACCTACATGCATCAACCATATTTAGGACTTGATTACTTTCACGTTTGCAGATTCATAAACACCAATAAGATGACAAAGGAATAAATACTTTCAAAAAGAACTGCTTGGCTATGTCCAGTTTCACAGATGTCACTAAGATTGTGAAGAAGCAATTCCTCTAAATAGGAGTAAAGAAGCCCTCAGTTTAGTCTCTGATGGTGTGTAATAAAAATATGCAACCTAAGTCAAAGCCTTATCCATAAGCAATTCAGAGTTATGATTGCTAGACCAGCAAGTCAGCCTCAGAACAGAACAGAGCAGTCCCAAAACAGCATAGTGGATCACCAGTATCACATGTTATCAACAGTCTCACATTAAACATTTTGGGACAATTTTCCCCCAAGACAGGTAATAACATACACAGAAAATCCTATAATAGCCTCAGTAAGTTATTCTGCTGATTTTCTCAATGATTCCTTCCTTTCGCACTAAGTCTGGCATGCCATATGACGAGTCCTATGTCACTACACTTTGTCCTGTATCCAGTTATCAAAGAGAGATATTACTCTAGATCTTTTGTGAGGTTTCTCTCTACTTCTCTTACTTCATCCATTTTAACAAGCATCCCCACATGGAGGGCCATGTTCTCATTGGACCTTTCGAAAGCTGTTCATGCATCCAAATAACATCATATGAGCTTATCTCTTCTGATTTTCAGTTGAACCCGAACCAATTTTGAATACGTTAATTTTTCATCCTTGCTTTTCCTAGCACATGAGGAAATAACTCTCATCTCTACTACTTCATTATATGCACATGTTGATTGCCTAGACTTTCATGCATAAACAATTTTGAATCTTATTTTGATTGCACAGAATGACTCTTAAGCCCAAATAACATCCAGTAATTGCAGAGAATAATAGACATGGCACTCAAACCTATCCATCCTGCTTGTATCCTACGGGGTGACATCTCAATTCAGTACTCATACTTTTGCAACCTGTACACGAGATAACGGAATTGCTATCTCCGTAGTACTTGTCTCCAATTCTCACCATGCCTTCAGTTGGACCTCCTTTACTGAATCTATACTCCACAGGCCCCATGTTTAAAAGTCTTAAATGAAAACCTCGAAAATTGCAATGTTTCCCTTTGTAATCGAGCTTCATATCTAATGATGCTATCCAGAAGCATAATTAGTATGACTTACTTTATTAGAATGCTTTCATCTGCCATGGCACGGTAATCTTCAATAAGGCATGACTCATAAGTTTTTAGGCATAGTATTTAGATCATATTCATAATTGCAACAACAGCTTATTAACCATCACCCTTATACATGAAAGTTTCATCATTGTGAAAGTCAGACATATAACAGGATTAACACCATATACGACAAAACTGGAAGATAATTAGTGAAAAAACATCAGAGTGAAGCTACTTATACAGGACATCCATCGAAGCTGGATCAATAGCATATATAACTCACTGCATTGTAGACAATAATATCTGGTTCCAATCGTGGGTCCCACTTCACCAAGGTTGTTGTTTTAAGCTTTTTCTTTGGAGGAGATCGCATAGTGTCAATGACATCAAAAAGTTCTTTCATGTGCCCTGCTTGTCCAAGGGTCACCGCAATGGAGCGATAGGCCACTAAATCGGGATAAGTGGACATCTGATTCTGGAGAGAGAGAGAGAGAGAGAGAGAGATTCAGTCAAGGTTTCCTGCACCCCAATGTTTACATAAAGCAAGTGCACATATTTATCAAGGATTATTCTACCTACATCCGCCCCCGAAAAAAACGAAGAAGAAAAACAACCCAAAACAAAAGTTTGAGCACATTACTTGCATCAAATGAAACAAGTTTAGTGCTTCAACAGGCCTCCTTGCCTTCCCAAGTACATCCAGTGCAGCAGTGTAAATGTGCCTGAAGATGACAGATTGCTTAGTTCAACAATTTTCTAAGATATGCAGTAGTGTAGAGAGAATGATTTTGGAGTTTAAGACAACTTTTAAATACCAGGATCCATTGCTTGCAGATAAAGTGGGAAGTCACATTGAAGATATTTTTTAAAAATTCCCATGCCAGGAGCATGACAAAATTCTTATTGATTTTAACCCATGATAAGTCCTATAAATCACTCAATTCTGAAAACAGCAAAATCTTCAATAGGTATAACTAAAATAATATCACCAGTCATCCATCATTCTAAATTTTCACCTCACTATCCACTCCTACTTCGTGCATTCTCTTTTTTATTTTACTTTGTGAAAAAAATATGACTCAAACAACCTGAAACTATCCAGATACTAAGACTGTACGCTGAAACTGCAGTTGCAAAACCAGGCATTAAAGCTGAATTCTTTCGAAGGCAAAGCTTGAGGCGAAAAATTTATCATGAGCACAGTGACCATGTTTCCTTCATCCAACTCCAAGAAATTAGTAGATCTATACAATTACAACATTCAAGTTCCTCAACAATCAAGAAACATTGACTTAAAGTTTCCTTTTAGCCATAAGTATGAATAGAACCAGCTTTTTGTGTTCCAGTCTGCAGACCCCACCTCAGTTTCCTATGTGTAATGGGATAAGAGACTTTGTTTCATCAAGCTGAAAAATCATTGATCTTAAAAAAATTTCATGATAGATAGTGGCCAAAAATCAGGACACATTTTGCTTTTACTCAGTGAAGAACAGCCAGGACCAAAAACTCCCCCAGCAGAGATAGCAGAAACGGCAGTCTCTGAATCCAGTAAGGCAAAATTTTATAGAAACAAGACAGAGTTTCCTTCTTTTTCTTTATCAAAGTAGAAAAAGCTTATTATGGCCCCTAAGTTGCAATGGTCAATCAGGAAATAAGTTTCTACATCATATAAACTTTGACTGATTATTCATCAACAAAATATATCTAAGTGTTTATGCATACTAAACTTCAAATCACCTATATGCTGGAAATTCTTTTCAATTCAGAGAAGTAGAAGAGCATTGAGATAGAAAAAGACAAGGTGAACGAAAATTAGGAACCATCCCAAAGGTGCCACATGATGTCGATTCTTTCAAATCAAGAGTTATTGGCATGGTTTTGAACTGCCTAACAATATGCATCTTTCCTAAGGAGGCCACCTACTAGAAATGATTCGTGAATTTGTTTCACTGCTACTGTGTTAAAAAGTTTTTAACAATTGTTCAAGAAAGTTTTATTGCACAGTTATACAAGGAGCCATGAAATCCATAATTGACAATGAGAGCAACATATTAAACCCTGAAAGGGATTGTAGCAGAGATACCACTCCATAGAACTTAAGACAAAGGAAATAAGACACCAAAAGGGATTGTAGCAGAGATACCACTTCATAGAACTTAAGACAAAGCAAATAAGACACAAAGCTAAAATTCGTGGCCATCAAGGCAACAACACTACCATAGGAGGAAAATGCATTAAGTCCATCACCACCATCGGACTAGTTATTTCCATTCACACCATTCCTTTACAACCAACACCACATTACTGCCATTATCTCCATCTTAGAGCAATGCGCTGACTAGAAAACTCAAGTCATTTAGTTTTCTTATGAGTTATTAAGCTGAAGATTATCTCATCTTTTTGCAGCATCTACTTTTCTCTCTAAAATGACATAGCAGTAACTAGTAGGATTTTGGGGATAAGAGGGATAATGAGTGCAAATGATATATATCATTTCAGAATTATCTATTCTTTTGCCAGGCTGCAACAAACAAAGGCCTAAATCGTTATGATTACCAATCAAAAAAAGAGAATGGTAGCACAATTTTGCACCAGTATCAAAGACAAAGCCAGCACCTGAGCTTGTTTGACTTGAAGCGCTCGCGCATTTGGAGCCACTCTATGACTTGTAGTACTCGCCTCCAGTTTCCTAATTTCCCAAGTATCTGGATAACCCTCAGTACAGAATAATCACAAAATTTGATTTTTGCACTCCGCATAATTTTAGAGAACATCCATTCTGGCATGTCAATGTCTGCACCATTCAACCTGTTAAATTAAAATATCTAAACTGAATCTGACAATAAAAAGAACAACTCAATAAAGATGCCTCATAATAACTAATAAAAAGATATGACAGATAAGCTGAAAAAGATACAACAAACACGCCACTCCAGTTATAATCCACGGCATTACAGAACGAGGACATCATTTATCAGCTTATAAAGCATATTAAACATGGACATCCAACAAACAACAGAGGATGAGGCAAATAAAACAAAGAAGAAATTGACTCTCCAACGGTACCCAAAGCCAAATGCAATGCAAGAATTTCTTTATCTGCCAATAAAGTTCAGGGAAGATTTTCCCACAGATCTTCTTAACAAAGTGATAAATTCCAGCACTCAATGCATGTGCATTATTCGGTTCTATTAAAGTATTATCTCATACTTGTTTACAGGATTTTACCATGGCCTTCGTATATAATCCCCTACCAAATAGCTTAGACTCATGGGTTGGATTTGCTATCATGGTTTCAGAGCCAAGTCCCAATCTGCCATTTACCATTTAAGTTTATTTTCGTGTGATTTTCTGTTCTTCAGTTCAGCATGCATTCTTTATACTGCTTCAGTCCAGTTTGCATGTGAGAGAGAGAGGGTAAAAGTGTTAGCCTACATCACTTGTTTACGGGACACATCATGGCCTAATACGCATGTAGTCTCCCTCCATTTGATAGCTTAAGTTTTGAGTTAGACATTCTAATAAATTCAAATGGAAAACAAGATCAAGTCAAATCTGTTTATTCAGATTTGTTCTGCTTTAATAAATGATGGGACCAGGGAACTTAGCTAGCATCTACTATTACTCTTCCACAAACATAAAGCACATAATAAAGTTTGGTTCTTGCATTATGCAAGATATTAATTTTTAGAGTATAAGAAAGCACTAAAATGAACCAAAAAATTCAGCTTGGGTCTAAGATTTCCAAACCAACCATGCTGGTCAAAGTGAACAAAACAAAAGCATAAGCACTCCTAGCATTAGTCATCGTATGAAAGTGACCATCCAAGGTTTTACCAACCAAATTTTTGTTATTACATTGATTTAGATGAAGTGAAGTTTACAGAGGATTGTGATAAAGGTACTGCCCCCTCCTATAAATGAGAATATCTCACAGGAGTTCCCAGGATCATCAGCAAAGATCCAACGCCACCTAAACTTTAAGCATGTCCACTAATACATGTGCATGTAATCATGTTTTCATATCAACTGCTCCTTAGATGTCCATTTTCTTTTTCCCTTTTTCAGCCTGTTTCCTTGGATGTCCATATGAATCAACCTAAGAGCAATAGTAACTTTCTCTTTTCCATCCCCTTTGGGACTGCCACTATGCTCACTAATGCTTTGTCAAGACTTCATAAATTTACAACATGAAAGCTCGGTCTTACTCCACATTCAGCAAAAAGGCAGGTCCAGCGACAAAATCAGCGAATACTAATATATTGGTATTTAGAAGGAGAGCCAAAGAGGAAGTAGAATAATACTGACCATTTTGCTAGCTTCTGGATTCTATCCTCCATTTCCATCCGCGAAATTTTTGGCTTATCGACAACATCGCTGAACTCATTCGAGGTCCTGAATGCAGCTCTTTCTTCATCGAAATACTTGCCATCTTTGTTATAGTTTGAAGCCCTCCTGGTTTTCATTAGCGAAGCATTTTGTCCATTTAATTTATCATCAATACTTTTCTCAACTCGTTCATCTTTCCTCCACAAACTGCCGGGTATTTCAGTGTTTTTAACACCACCTTTCCATCTAAATTCCACGCCTTTATCATCTTTAATAACGTTGCGATTGCCCAATACTACAATGCTAGCTTTTGTATGCCGAGCCTTCGAATCCTTATTCAAAATTTGCTTCTTCGTAATAGGAATCTCTCCCTGAACAGCTCTCTTCCCCTTGCCATTCGCGCGACCCTCTTTGGTCTCCAATTTATGCCTTCTCTCCCTCATACCATCTCGGCTCAATCCATCTTTACCTGCACTGGAAGCTATATCTCGGCTCGAATCGCCATCAAGTTTTTCCCCTCTCGCATTCAGCTTATCTGCTTCAGGTTCTCCACTCAAACTATCGTCCGATTCATTCGAACTGTGAGCACGCCTTTTCTCCCTAACAGACTTCACAGACTCCATAGCCCTCAAGTACTCGTCGAAGGAGGGCTTAAACTCGGACTCTTCCTCGAGCAAACTGCCTCCATCCGGTTTTCTCAAAGACCCTTCTTTCAACAGGGCATTGATTCTTCTGTAACGAGCCCTGGTCCAGCTCGAGACGCGAGGCATCGGACGCCGAGATTCGGGAAACCCGCATGGACAAAACCCTTTCTGGGTTTGAGCCGGACGGTAGGAAGCCGCATTCCTCTCGACGAAGGAGAAGCAGATTTGCTCATTCGCCAGAATCACCCCATACATTTTTCAGTGGATGACGCCTTCAGCTTCGGAGAGAAACCCAGAGAGCATCCCCGCGCAAGCTGCTTCCAATTTTCGCTGAAGAAGAAGAGACGATAGCTCAATGGCAGAAGCAAAACAAATGAATATCGGTAACGACGAGACAGGGTTTTTAGCCATGCGATGCTATTTGCTTTTTAACGTTGGGAGAATCTCAATTGAATGAGAATATCTAATATATATTACACTAGCTACGTTTTGGTCGTCCGGATTTCTAATAGGGATAAAATTGGATAGGATAGGATATGAAATCCTAGGATTTTTTTATGTCCCATCCAGTGTTTGGTGAATTATAGTATTAAAGTCGGATATGTTCACATCATACATTTTTATTTTTTTTATATAAACGGTACATAATTATAAATAAACCTAAATGTTCATAAATGAAGATGGTGAAAATATTTCTTAACATTATTCCTTAATTTATTTATTATTTATTTATTATTTTATTTTTCCTCTTTTTTATATTATTTTCATTATTATTTCTTTTTTCCCTTTCATCATTCTTTAATAAAAAATTTATCAAATAGTAAACTGTACTAACATATTTAAAATACAAAAATACCTAAAATATATAATAAATATAAATATTTAATTTATAAATTGAATGTTTATTATAACATAGAATTAAAATAAGATTAATTAAAAATAAATATTTATATTTATATTTATTTTATTAAATTAGAATTCAAAATTATTTATATTGAAATATAATTTCAATTTTGTTAATTTAATAAAATTTGTTATTCAAGAAAAATAACTTTCCTATTATGGACGTTAAATCCTATCCACCTTTATCCCACCCCAATGGGATAATTTTATCCCGTCTATATCCCCTTATATCCGACTATATCCTATCCCGGAATGAAAGACTAAACATAGGATATGATAAATTATATCATATCCCGAAGTGAAGACCAAACATAGGATATTATAAATTATATCATATTTAAATTTTATCCCGATCGCCAAACGCTTATTTCAGGATTAGGAGTGGTCGGCTCAAGACCGCCTTCCACAACACATTTGCATTAGGATATGTTGAACAAGAATTCTAAAATTTAGTACGAAAGTGTAGTTGAATCTAAAACTTATAAAAAAAATACAATCAAGTCTTAAAACTTATCAAATTAGTACGATCGACTACTTCCGTTAACTGCGTCCATTTAAATTAACGGAAAATGCTGACGTGACTTTTTTAAATATTTTCTCTCTCTTTCGTAGTAATGACATGGATGAAACATAGAACACTAAATTAAAATGACGTTGTTTTGAATTTAATTCTAATTTTTTAACCATAAACTTAATTAAATTAAATAAAAATATTTCAAAGAAAAAAAAGGTAGCAAACACAAGGGCGGAGGTCGCCAATGACCCCACTGACCCTCGTTGAGCCCCCACGACCCTTTCCGACAATGGGGTGGGCGACGGCAAGGGCCTTTGCCCTTGCATTTAGGTTGTCAACCCTAGCTAGCACGTCAACAACCCCCATTGACCCTCATCGAGCCCCTGCCGACCCTTTCCGACAACGAAATGGGCAGCAGCCCTTGCCTTTGCTACTTTTTTTAAAAATATGTTTTATTTTATTTAATTAAGCTTAGGTTAAAAAATTAGAATTAAATCCAAAATGACATCATTTTAGCCTAGCGTTCCACGTTTTAGCCACATCATCGCCACATAGAAGAGAGACAATATTTTAAAAAGCCACATTAACATTTTCTTTTAGTCTAACTAGACAGAATTAACGGAATAACTCAATTGTATTAATTTAATAAGTTTTATAACTTAATTGTACTTTTTGCAAGTTTTAAGTCTTAATAATTTTTAAAACTTACAATGCACGTATCACCCTTTGCATTTGTTGTGTTTGTCCTTTAGAATGGTTTAAAAGATTTTGCAAATGTATATGGCAAATATTTTTTTGGAACCTATTTAGCATTTCCAAGTTCCCTACAATGGCCTTTAGATGTTTTTATTGGTAAAAAATGCCAAGGGCCTTTAGATCAGGATCAAGGGAAGTGGAGAGGAATTTCGAGAAGGAGCTTTCTTGGCATCCAAAAGGACACTAATGAATTTTTTAAATATCCAACTTCCTTGGTATTATAGAACAATAACATGAAATTTACCCATTTTAATTGATTTTTCAGTTTTTGAAATCAAGAACCGAATTGTCACCCTTGGGAATGGCCTGGAACCGAATCAGCCAGTTCCAAACTAGTTCTTGATCAATCTTGTTTTTTCATTCCATTTTTCGATCCATTGTGTGAAACCATTATACGCAACTAGTTAGAGCGAGAAAGATTTGATTATATCCTCAAAGTACCCAAATGTTTCACGTCTTGATGATTATGATTTTGCTAAAAGAATGAATTTCAATTGAAGAAAATAAGTTTGAAGCTCAAATGACACTAGAACAATCATAGCCACTTGGCACGTGCTTAGTAGTAATGGAATTAGGTGGGGTGAGCACATTTAATTTTAGACATGGAGTTCGATTCCTACATTTTGCAAAGAAGTTAAGTAAAAATCTGATAGAGAGACAAAAGTTAGAGTATGACAAATCTAAATAAATAAATAAATAAAGTACAATCACAAGGACACTATCAATCCTCCATCTCGGAAACACAGAGCAGGATTTGTCTTCTAGCGGATCTTTAGGCTCTATTTAACCCACAAAAGTATACACAAATTCATCATTCTCAATTTATTAGTTATTCAACAATTTTTTTACCATACAACATCGTGATCAAAGCTGGTTCTCAAATAGTACCAACTTTGAAACGAGTTCAAGGTCATAAATTGAGAACTAAACTGATCAAGACTTGTCCCAAATTTTTTACTCGAGAGTCAAATCAATCTCCATGTGAATTAGCTTGGATTATTTGATTCGATTCGATATTTAAGTTGAACTGACCAAGTTGCTCACCCTTAATTTACACTATACTTACATTAATTAGGACTTTATTATATTAAAACATACATATAAAAAAACAAAATTTTAGTTATAATCGAACAAAGTTAATACATACTTTTAAGTAAACTACAATTATATGTTACTTAATATGAATCCTATGGTTAATTAACTAAAATACAAACTAATCTATATCATTTGTAATGAATTCCTAAATATTATATCAATTTGAAAATAACCACAATCTAATTAAAATTACTAATCATGATTTAGTATTGAATAGTATATTATCCAGAATTTCGTAATTAATATTTGAAATATTAATTACTACTTAGTGCATGATTTCATCAAGATGCGAATTTGGAAATTGGAATATCAATTTTCATTTTTCGATAGGCCATTGAAATGAATTGGAACGCCAAACCTGAATTCTTGTACTCCCTTATGAATTTCAAATATCATGTGCATTCCTAAACTCCCCGATTTCAATGCCTCCCTTAATCCATGGTTTACTTAGGGTCAGGTCTAGAGCAACATGATCTACCAATTAGAATAAGATATGGCAATAACTTAATCTGGGGTTTTGAGAAGTTTGAGCACGCCCATCTCTCACAAGGCGGCAGCAATGTAAATAAAATAATTGGACAAGTGTACTGAAAATTTTATAACTTATTATAAAAATATAATTGAATCATCTTACAACTTATTAAGAGGATTCATGATTTATAGGTTAGACTGTGCTTTAACAATACAAATTTTCGAGTACCATGCAGGTTTCAGTCATCCCAACTCTTTAAGTAATGCTGTCAAAGAGGGCTATTAACTGAGAGATGAGCAAGATGATTATTTTTGCTTCATTCATAATGTGAGATTTTATTGAACCACCAACTATTTTAAAAATTTAAACTGTTAGAAGAAGCCATGGTATAATATATAATTGGTGGTTTTATGTGATGGGCTTAAGGCCCGTCCGCCCATGTTGGGCCTAAAAGCCCGGCTCACAAGATTAGGGCCCGTGGATGAAGGGGTACGTTTCTATTTTTGAGGGAACGTATATAAGGGAGGGAAGAGAGAGACGAAGACACCTTTTGGCATTTGTATGTACGTTCCTCTCCCTCTCTCCCTCCAAAAAGAAAACTAAGGCTAAAGGCGACACCGTTTTCCCTTCAAGGCCAATCAACGTTATCGGATCGAACGGGATCAGTTTTCTCTTCCTCTTATCGGCGTTGGTGTTTAATCTGTGGTTAACAAGGTACGCTCGATTCCGTGGTGTGCTTTAGGATTGGTGATACATGTTTTTCCCGGGCTTATCTTCCGCATTCGTTTTAGGGGTTCGATTTAGTGTCAAATCCGATTTTTGGGAATTCGACAATCCAAACATTGGTATCAAAGTCCTAGTTCATGTTTTCCTGACCCCTTTCTTGTTTTGTGAATGATTTTTGATTGATTTTTCATGAAAATAATCGGTCGACACGGATTAGGGCAAGAAATCCCGACACCCGAGCACTGTTCATCCATTTTTTTTTTTTTCGAGTTTCCGTAAGTTGAAATCAATTTCTGAAAGCATAGGGTGAAAGAGCTCGTCGAGACGAGTCCGTCGACATGTTGTGCGCCGCCAGGCGACGTCAGACGCGCCCACACGCGCGGCCAGAAGCCGCTGCGTGTGGGCGCCATGCGTTGGTCGGCGAACCGGCACGTGCGCACCGGCGGCGGCGAACCGGCATGCGTTGGTCGGCGAACTGCGCATGCTGACGTCACGGTAACGCCGGGATGACATCATTGCCGACGACCGTTGGCCGGCCGATAACTGACCGGCGACCCGACCCGACATGCGCGGAAGCTTGGCGTGTGCCACGCACGCGTCGGCTGACGTCTGCGTGGCGTCGGCCGTGCACGTGCCGGTCGGTTTGCACGACCGGCTCGACCGGTCCGACCACCCAGTCCGGTCCAACCGGTCCGCCCGTTGACCGACGACCGTTGACCGTTGACCGACAACCGTTGACCGTTGACCCAAAAAAAAAAGAAAAAAGAAAAAAAGAATTTGTTTCTTTTTCAATTATGCCTATGTGGGTTATATGTAATCCATTATTTATTCCGCATTTGTTGCATGAATCGTGAAAAATTATGTATTTTCCCTTATGTACATTATGGATTATAAGTAATCCATTTTTAGTTCTGCATTTGTTGCAGGAACTATGATGCGTTATGCACGGATACCTGTAATCCCGAAAACGAACGAGGAAAGTGCAAGACTTAAAAAGCTGATGACAGAGTTAGCTAATTATTTGTGGCATGACGGTGATTTAGTATTACATGTGGTCATGGTCAATCAGATGATACATGAAATCACTTGGAATGGTTATCTTATGCCGGATTTTGAAAATGTATCTGCTTTGATGAACACTCTTCCACTTGAATGGCAAGCAGTGTTAGATCGGTTATGGGAGGTCAACGTGGTCCCGGGTTATAGGAGGCTAGTGGTAGCTTTTGTAAGAGAGTACCATCGGATTGAGTTAACTAAAATCTCAACCCTTCGATTGAGTGCCATATGGTGTAGAGTGAATGCGCCTTAGAGGCGATATGAAAACTCTGCAAAAGTTTTTTCATGGTTGGCAAATGTGCTTTCAAATTTTCTCAAATATTTTGACTGATAGATTAGAAGAGACATTCCCTTTTTATTTCTTAGATTAGTTTGAGATGTTTTTGGGTGTAAATATCTCTTTCTATGTTGATATTTTTCTTTGCATATATTACTTAGTGTAATGGATAGTTGTATTATGTGAAATCATTATTATTCTATTGGATGTCAAATATTATTTGCTTTCTGTTATTGTTGACTGCTGTGGGTAGTTTAATAGAAGTTTTTGTAATTTCATTGAATTTATTTTGCATAAGACAATTATATTAATAATAATTTTGAGTTAGGATTTTTGGAGGATGATTGGAAACACAGTGACTTTTTGATTCTGAAACCTTACTTAAAATTGTTCATTGATATGATGGGTTTGTGCAAAGTGGATGCATAAATGATAGACATTAATTATTCGTGCATGTATGTCTGATATGTTCAGATCGATGGTTTCAGCAATTAAGAACGTAATTGCTGATATGAATGGTAATAATTATGAAATATTGAATATGAAGATTCAATATGTGCTAGAAAAGCAAGAAGCACTAGAAGCTCTTGACCATGTTATGGAAGATCTTGAGGATGCCATGCGTCACCTTGAGCTAGCTAATGACCCCTTAACGGCATTTAAGCCAAAAATAGATATTTACAATGCCGGTTCTAGCTCAGAAAGGGCTTTGAGCTCTAAGCGCAAGCGTATTGATTCGTTTAATATGTGGGAATGCAAAGGATCAAGTCTTTATTGCAAGAAATCAAGAGTTAACCAACACAAGAAAGGAAAACGTCCTCAAGTGAAGAAAATGTCAAGGGTGAGGTGTTACAATTGTGACAAGAAAAGTCACTATGCTTGCAATTGTTGTGAGCCAAAAAAGGTAAACACCTCTTTTACATTTGAGAACTTTGCTTATGTGTCAAGTTCTGCATTATTAGCTGAATCCAATCCTTTGTGGACTATAAATTCAGGAGCGATAGATCATGTAGCAAATGATAGAGAATCTGATGCGTGATGAGGTGAGTGATTCTAGAACGGATTTTTGAGAGGGGATTTTTGTGGTTAAATATATGGAGTAGTGTATACGAGGAAGAAATGAAAAGAAATAAGAAAAGACAAAACGATCTCCTCCTAAGGTATAAAGGCCTCACCACCAACTGAGGATGAGGATCGAGATCTACGAAGCTCACCACCAAGGCCTAAAGCTTCCACCAGCCAAGGATAAAAGACTTCGGGATAGGAGAAGCTCACCACCAAGGCCTAAAGATTCCACCAGCCAAGGATAAAGGGTTTATTGGCTCACCACCAAGAAGTGATCTACGCCCCAAGGATAAAGAAACCGAAATGAGTTATCCACTCCCCAAAGGAGTTCACTCAATTTGAGGAAATCTCACCATTCTCATTCATGAAATTCGTATATCCCCTACATTGGATAGTTTCCCCTATTTATAAGAGGATTTTAGCCTTAGGAAATATTAAAAACAAACTTTAATGACCTAGGAATTGAAACGTTCGACTCTTGAGCTACATAAAAATAAAAACGGCTAGGAACTTAATAAAAAGCCTTTACTATCACGGGAACTAAATGCCATAATAAAAAGCCTTTACTATCACGAGAACTAAATGCCATTTAATCTTTGGCCTTCCACATTCTCAAACCGTTAGCTTTTCGTGTTCTTGAACCTCTAGCCTTCCCAAAATTCGAGCTCCTCCCTTGACCAGAAAATAATCCTTTTGAAGCTTCTTCAATTGGTCATACAAGACATCTAAAATGGCCTCCCATTGATACCTATTGATATACCACAAAGTAATTAACATTATTCATTCAAAATGATCAATCGAAGCACATAATGCCCAACTTCTTTATTGGCTTGGATAAGTATCGATGGTTCTGAGTTGGTCCATGGAGCTACGTTGGATGCTCCCGCATCATCCTCCCCGGGTTGTTTGAGATTTGTCCTCAAATCTATAAGGTTTTCATCCTCCAAGTAAGGAGAAAGGTCTCCCACGTTGAATGTTGCCGAAACTGCAAACTCTCCTAGAAGGTCAATCTTGTAAGCATTGTCACCAATTCGCTGAATAACTTTAAAGGGACCGTCGGCTCTAGGCATGAGCTTGTTCTTTCGACGAAATGGAAATCTCTCATTCCTTAAGTGAAGCCATGCAAGATCGCCCGGTTGAAATTGAGTCTTCTTGCGATGTTGATTAGCTTTCTTCTTGTAAGATTCGTTGGCATTTTCAATGTTGGATCGAATCTGCTCATGGGGCTTCTTCATTGATTCAGCTCTTTTCTTGCCATCAAAGCTCACTTGAGAGTTAGACGGAATTGGAATCAAATCAATGGGTGTGAGAGGGTTAATTCCATACACACTTCAAATGGCGATTGACCAGTAGTATAACTTGGTGATCAATTGTAAGCAAATTCAGCATGCGCGAGTTTTAAATCCCAATCTTTCAATGATTTACTCACCATACCACGAAGAATAGTGGTTAGAGTACGATTTGTTACCTCCGTTTGGCCATCCATTTGGGGATGACAAGCTGTGCTGAATAAGAGCCTTGTACCAAGCATTCTCCATAGAGTCCTCCAAAAGTGGCTTAAGAACTTGGAATCACAATCCGACACAATGGTCTTTGGTACTCCATGAATGCGGATAATCTCTTTGAAATATAATTCAGCAATATGAGATGCATCATTGGTCTTGTGACATGGCACGAAATGAGCCATTTTAGAGAACCGATCGACAACCACCATGATAGCATCTTTTCCTCTTTGAGTTCTTGGTAGAGCCACAATGAAATCCATGCTAACATTCTCCCAAGGCTGCAATGGTACCGGAAGTGGAGTATACAAACCTTGATGGAAATGGCTTTTTGATCTTTGACAAGTTGCACACCTTGAGATGATAGCATGCACATCTCCACTCATCTTTGGCCAATATAAATGCTCTTGAAGAACCTCAAGAGTTTTGTTAATACCAAAATGACCAGCCAATCCTCCACCATGCGCTTCTCGAATCAGCAATTCGTGAAAAGAACTCTTCGGCACACATAATTGATTTCCTTTAAAAAGAAACCCATCTTGCAAAGAATATATACCTTGAACACCCTGCTTGCAATTGTTGATGATAGAGGAGAATTCCGCATCTTCAGAATAAAGTTCTTTCATTGATTGAAATCCAAGAATCCTAGAGTCCAAAACCGCAAGCATAGAATATCTTCTCGATAAAGCATCTGCTACAACATTAGTGTGCCCCGGTTTATATTTTGAGACGAAAGAAAAGGATTGAAGAAATTCTACTCATTTTGCATATCTCGAATTAAGCTTGCGTTGGCCACTTATAAACTTAAGCGCCTCATGATCAGAATGAAGGACAAATTGCTTTGGCCTCAAATAATGACTCCAATGATCAAGAGCTCGGACAATGGCATAGAACTCTTTGTCATAAGTTGAATAATTCCTCTTGGAATCAGATAACTTCTCACTAAAATATGCCAATGGTTTTTGTGCTTACACCAAAACAGCACCAATACCAACTCCACTTGCATCACACTCGACTTCAAATACTTTATCAAAATCAGGAAGTGCAAGAATAGGGGACTCAAAAAGTTTCTGCTTGATTATGTTAAAGGCGTTTTGAGCAGCCTTTGTCCATTCAAAAGCACCATTTTTCATGCATTCAGTTATAGGAGCCATGATGGTACTAAAGTTTTTAACAAAACGTCGATAGAAAGAAACAAGTCCATGAAAACTTCTTACATCGAAATGGACGTCGGAACGGCCAAGTCTTCATAGCTTCCACCTCGGTTTGATCAACAGAGATTCCATCTTCGGAAACCACATAACCAAGAAACACAATGCTCGGAGAGAAGAACTCACATTTCTCCATTTTAGCATACAGTTTTTGATCTCTCAAGACATTGAAGACTTGTTTTAAATGAGAGATATGCTCCTCCTCGTTCCTGCTATAAACAAGAATATCGTCGAAATAAACAACGACAAATCGACCAATAAAGGAACGAAGAACCTCATTTATAAGTCTCATGAAGGTACTTGGAGCATTAGATAATCTGAAAGGCATAACCAACCACTCATAAAGGCCTCCCTTGGTCTTGAAAGCCGTCTTCCATTCATCACATTCTCACATTTTGATTTGATGATAACCACTTTGCAAATCTATCTTTGAAAACATAGAAGAACCATATAATTCGTCAAGCGTATCATCAAGTCTAGGTATAGGGTACCTATACTTAATGGTGATGTTGTTGATGGCCCGACTATCAACACACATTCGATATGTACCATCCCTCTTAGGTACAAGTAGAGCTGGAACAGAACAATGACTCATGCTTTCTCGAACGTATCCTTTGAGGATAAGTTCATCGACTTGTCTTTGCAACTCCTTTGTAACCTCTGGATTGGATTGATAAGCTGGCTTGTTTGGTAGCGGAGCACTGGGGATCAAATCAATTTGATGCTCAGTACCTCTTATGGGAGGTAATCCAAGTGGCAAATTCTCCGGAAACACATATGCAAATTCTTTCAACAGACCTTGGATGTATGGGCCGATCCATCTCACTCTTTTTCTCGACCACAAGCAAAGCAAATACATTCTTTTGTTTGCTAATGGCTCTCTCAACCCGTGTCTCACTCAAGAATAGATTTTCCTTACAAGTGTTTCCCTCCCCAGGTTGATTATTATGTATCGAATAAAGACTCAATGGTAAAAGAGTAATGCATTTTTGTTCCTTATGAAAAGAGTATGTGTTTTTCCGACCATCATGCATAGCATTTATATCAAATTGCCACGATCTACCCAATAACAAGTGGCATGCCTCCATAGGAATCACATCACATATAACCTCATCTCGATAGTTCTGCCCAATCGAAATTGCTATAAGAACGCGTTTGGTTACCTTGAGTTCATTCCCTTGATTGAGCCATTGTAGCTTGTATGGTTGAGGATGTTTTGTTGTCGGAAGCTTCAACTTGTCAACAAGAGTTGTCGAAGCAACATTGGTGCATCTCCCACCATCGATGATCACCGAACACACCTTTCCATTAATAGCGCAACGTTTGTGAAATATATTCTCCCTTTGCTCTTTATTTGGAGAAACTTCAACATGCAATGCTCTTCGGATGATCAACAGCTCGCCATCATCGGCTTTCTCCACAACTTCTTCTTCCCGATCAGATTCAGAAATATTTTGGTCTTCATTGTCATCAGCCTCTTGAAGCGCCGAATTGATCTCCTCAATTTCTTGAAGAGTCATAACTCTCCGATTTGGACAATTTGCTTGTAAATGCCCAAAACCATGGCACTTAAAGCATTTCCTTGCATCACCTTCAAACTTCTTTTGGACTTCTTTGGAAGGCTCTGCATTCTTTCCCTTGCCTCTATCTTTTGTCGACATCTCTCGCCCTTGCTTGAGGAAGCACCCTTAAAATAGGATGTTGCCTTTGTTGAGGTTCTGGAGGAAAACATCTTGCTCTTCAATTGTTTTTCAACTTTTATGGCTAACTTGCATACGTCTTCAAAGGACCAATACGGTTGAAGTTCAACCATATCAGCAATTTCTCGATTCATGCCGCCAAGAAAACGAGCGATGGTTTGCTTGGGAACTTCTGGAACTTCACTCCTCATTTTGAGTTGTTCAAACTCACGAATGTATTCTTCAACGCTCATCCCATGTTGTCTTAGGGAGTTCGGTTTGAGGAAGAGATCTTGCTTATAGTTGTCGGGCAAGAACCTCTTCTTCATCAACTTCTTGAGTTTTTCCCAAGACTTGATTCGGCCTTTTCCTTCCCTTGCTTGTTGATGCTTTAGATTCTCCCACCATAGAGAAGCATATTTGGTCAACTTTAGGATAGCAACCTTACATTTCTTCTCATCCGAATAGGATTTGAAGTCAAAAATTCGTTCGGTTTTGTGTAGCCAATCTACAAAGTCGTCGGGATTAAGATTACCGTCAAACTCGGGGACCTCCACTTTAATGTCTCTTTCATCCTCCTTATGCCTCCCTCTCCGTCTTCGTCTTCGAATTGGAGATTCAGAATCACTAGAGTGCAGAATGGTTCGGTTGTCTCCAGTGGACTCAGAATCGCCATCAGAATTTTGACGAGATTCGGAATCGTCACGTCGATGCCGTTAGTTGGGACGCCTTGCTAGTTGTCCTTGTCTCGCCGGATTCTCTAGAAGATTGAGGACTCGCTCCATTTGTTGTTGAAGATTTTGGATTGCACGATCTCGCCTTTCATTGTGCGCTTGCTCCAGAGTCAATCCTTTAGGAACTTGTTCATCCATAAGGAATTTGTAACAAAAGAAAGAAAGGAATCACTCAAATGAGTTGAACCTTAAGCTCTGATACCAATATTTTGATACGTGATGGGGTGAGTGATTCTAGAACGGATTTTTGAGAGGGGATTTTTACGGTTAAGTATATGGAGTAGTGTATACGAGGAAGAAATGAAAAGAAATAAGAAAAGATAAAATGATCTCCTCCCAAGGTATAAATGCCTCGCCACCAACCGAGGATGAGGATCGAGATCTACGAAGCTCACCACCAAGGCCTAAAGCTTCCACTAGCCA
Source organism: Eucalyptus cladocalyx (assembly GCA_017140615.1). Classification (NCBI taxonomy): domain Eukaryota; kingdom Viridiplantae; phylum Streptophyta; class Magnoliopsida; order Myrtales; family Myrtaceae; genus Eucalyptus; species Eucalyptus cladocalyx. The sequence continues at coordinate 1,947,455 of CM029519.1, forward strand.
AGGATAAAGGACTTTGGGATAGGAGAAGCTCACCACCAAGGCCTAAAGATTCCATCAGCCAAGGATAAAGGGCATCTTGGCTCACTACCAAGGAGTGATCTACGCCCCAAGGATAAAGAAACCGAAAGGAGTTATCCACTCCCCAAAGGAGTTCACTTAATTTGAGGAAATCTCACCATTCTCATTCATGAAATTCGTATATCCCCTACATTGGATAGTTTCCCCTATTTATAAGAGGATTTTAGCCTTAGGAAATATTAAAAACAAACTTTAATGACCTAGGAATTGAAACGTTCGACTCTTGAGCTACATAAAAATAAAAACGGCTAGAAACTTAATGAAAAGCCTTTACTATTACGGGAACTAAATGCCATAATAAAAAGCTTTTACTATCACGGGAACTAAATGCCATTTAATCTTCAGCCTTTTACATTCTCGAACCGTTAGCTTTCCGTGTTCTTGAACCTCTCGCCTTCCCAAAATTCGAGCTCCTCCCTTGACCAGAAAATAATCCTTCTGAAGCTTCTTCAATTGGTCATACAAGACATCTAAAATGGCCTCCCATTGATACCTATTGATATACCACAAAGTAATTAACATTATTCATTCAAAATGATCAATCGAAGCACATAATGCCCAACTTCTTTATTGGCTTGGATAAGTATCGATGGTTCTGAGTTGGTCCATGGAGCTACGTTGGATGCTCCCGCATCAGAATCCTTCGTGGAATTCCGACGAGTACCAATTGGAACTATGTGGGAAACAACTTCAGAACTGAAGTGAAAGGAATTGGCACCTGCCAATTGAACATGCGTGGTGGACGCACCTTGTTCCTACATGATGTTCTATATGCTCCGGAGATTCGTCGAAATTTAAGTGTTTGTTTTAGTGTTGGTTAAGCTTGGTTTTAGTGTGAATTTTCGTAATAGCGGTGTAGATTTGTATTTGGATACAAACTACTATGATTGTTGTCACTTTCTGGATGGTTTTATTATACTAAATGTTGACTGTGGTGATATCAATATTTGTTATTCCCTTGTTTCACGTCTTCTACTTCATATGATAATGATGTGAATATGTGGATGCTAGACTTGGTCATATTGGCCAACAACGTTTGAATAGACTATCCAAAGAGGGCTTGTTGGACAACATTGAAAAAGTCAATTTGCCCATATGTGAGCATTGCGTAGTAGGGAAAACGACAAGGAAACCATTTGGAAAAGGTAAAAGAGCTGAATTTCCTCTGCAATTAATCTATTCTGACGTCTGTGGTCCAATGAATGTGAGAAGAAGGCATGGGGCTGTTTATTTCATCACTTTTATAGATGATTATACTCGATTCGGATATGTCTATTTGATTTCTCATAAATCTAAAGCATTAAATTGTTTCAAAAGGTTTATGAACTTGGTAGAAGATCAATTAGACAAGAAAATAAAAATATTAAGATCCGATCGAGGTCGAGAATATTATCTGATGAGTTCAAAAAATTATGTAATGAAAAAGGAATAGAAAGACAGTAATCTATTCCATATACCCCTCAACAAAATGGTGTTGCGGAGAGAAGAAACAGAACCTTACTAAAAATGATTAGGTCCATGATGGCACATGCTAACTTACCTATCACTTTTTGGAGTGATGCGTTGTTAACTTGCTGCCTATATGCTTAACCGGATGCCTTCCAAATCAGTTACTTCCACTCCATATGAGTTATGAACAGGTAGAAAACCAGACTTAAGTTTCCTAAACCATGGAGTTGTGCTGCCTATACTCATAAGTCCTTTCACAAGTTTGGGAAATTGGGTCCAAAAGGAAATAATAGTATTTTCATAAGATACTCTGAACACTCGAAATTGTATGTGTTCATAGGTGAGCAGGAAAGTGGAAGTATAACTGAATTTGAATCACGAGATGTCATATTTTTAGAGGATGAATTTCCTCAGAAGGGCGAAATAGGGGAAGATTACTCCCTATTTGAAACCTTGGATCAAGATGATGATATTAGTGGGTTTCGTCCAAGTGGGAGTAATATGAGAAATGATGAATTGAATTCAACTCATTCTCAATTACAACCAGATGATGAGATGACATCATCATTGTCTAATCCAAGTGGGAGCATAATGGGGAATGATGTGCAAAGTGTACAATCTCCCATACGGCGAACAAGTCGCCAAAGTATTCCTCGTCGACGTTTTGACATTGAATGGGAAAATTTTATGATTGCACCGCAAGACGAGGATGAGCCAAGAAATATTAATAAGGCTCTGAATTGCCCTAGAAAGGAAAAAAAATGGATTCATGCAACGAAAGAGGAAATTGAGTCAATGAAATCAAACCAAGTCTGGGAACTGGTTGATCTTCTAGAAGGACGCAAAGCTATTGGGAACAAGTAGGTTTTCAAAATAAAGCGAAAGGCTGATGGCTCGATAGAAAGGCATAAGGCTTGCCTTGTGGCGGAGGGGTATAATCAATAGGAAGTAATTGATTATAAAGAAACATTTTCTCCTGTAGTGAGATTTACCTCGATTTGCATTATTCTAGCAATAGTGGCTAATATGGATCTTGAGTTACAGCAAATGGATGTAAAGACTGCTTTCCTCAATAGAGAATTAGAGGAAGAAATGTATATGGAACAACCTGCTGGTTTCATAATGAAAGGCCAAGAAGAAAAGGTATGTCGACTTTTGAGATCGATATATGGCCTTAAGCAGCCATCAAGACAATGATATATACGTTTTCATAATGCCATAATGGCATATGATTTTACAATGATTGATGATGATCATTGCGTATATATCAAAAGATCTAAGAATCAATTTGTGATCATATCATTATATGTTGATGATATACTGATTGCCGGAAGCAATATGGAGTTTGTTAATACTGTCAAGAGTTGGTTGTCTTCCAATTTTGAGATGAAGGATATAGGTGAGAGACTGCATACATTCTTGGAGTTAAAATTTCAAGAGATCGTTCGAAGAGATCGTTGTCTCTTTCGCAAGAAACATATATAAATAAGGTTCTTGAACGATTTCGTATGCAAGATTATAAACCCATAAACACTCCTATTGCAAAAGGTAAAGGATTGAGCCATAGACTGTGTCCAAGGACTCCACAAGAGAAGGAACAAATGAAACATGTTTCTTATGCTAGTGCTGTTGGGAGCTTGATGTACGCTATGATGTGTACAAAACCTGGCATATGTTTTGCAGTTGGAATGGTGAGTAAATACCAATCCAATCCAGGTCCAGCACATTGGAAAGCCGTTAAGAGAATACTAAGGTATCTAAAGGGGATTGCTGATTATATGCTGAGTTATTAATGAAAGGATCTGCGACTCTAAGGCTATTCTGATGCTGGTTGGGGAGGAGATTTAGATGAAAGAAAATCTACCTCTGGGTTTGTTTTCTTACCGAATAATGGCACCATATATTGGAGCAGTAAGAAACAAAGTGTATAGCCTTGTCCACAATGGAAACTGAGTTCGTGGCATTATCAGCAGCAATATAAGAAGATGATGCGTGATGGGTTGAGTGATTCTAGAACGGATTTTTCAGAAGAGATTTTTGTGGTTAAGTGTATGGAGTAGTGTATACGAGGAAGAAACAAAAAGGAATAAGAAAAAAATAAAACGATCTCCTCCCAAGGTATAAAGGCCTCGCCATCAACCGAGGATGAGGATCGAGATCTACGAAGCTCACCACCAAGGCCTAAAGCTTCCACCAGCTAATGATAAAGGGCTTCGGGATAAGAGAAGCTCACCACCAAGGCCTAAAGATTCCACCAGCCAAGGATAAAGGGCTTTTTGGCTCACCACCTAGGAGTGATCTACACTCCAAGGATAAAGAAACCGAAATGAGTTATCCACTCTCCAAAGGAATTCACTCAAGCAGAGGAAATCTCACCATTTTCATTCATAAAATTCGTATCCCTTACATCAGATAGTTTTCCCCTCTTTATATGAGGGTTTTAGTGTTAATACATATTAAAAACGGACCTTAATAGCCTAGAAACCGAAACCTTAATACATATTAAAAACAAACCTTAATAGCCTAGAAACTGAAACCTTAATACATATTAAAAACAGAACTTAATAGCCTAGAAACCGAAACCTTCGACTCTTGGACTGCATAACAATAAAGACACATAATAACATAATAAAAGCCTTATTAATACAGGAATTAAATGCCTTTAATCTTCGGCCTTCCGCATTCTTGAACCTTCAAATTCGAGCTCCTCCCTTGACCAGAAAATGATCCTTCGAAACTTCATCAACCGGTCATTCAAGACATTTAGAATGGTCTCCCATTGATAGTTATCGATATACCACAAAGTACCGATAAGTAATTGACATTATTCATTGAAAATGATCCATCGAAGCACATAATGCCCAATTTCTCTCTTGGCTTGGATAAACATCGATGGTTCCGAGTTGGTGGATGGAGCTACGTTGGATGCTCCCGCATCAGAAGATGTTTTGGCTTAAGAGATTATTGGATCATTTAGGTATTATTGGAAGTGCTGCAAATTCATTGTTGGTTAACTGTGATAGCCAAGCAGCAAAAGCGTATATCAAAGATCCAAAATATCATGGCAAGACCAAACATATAGATACAAAGTATAATTTTGTCAAAGATATGATTGCACGAAAAGATGTGAACTTACAGTACATATTACGCATAGAATGGTAGCAGATCCTATGACAAAGCCAATACCTAGAGATGTGTTTTGTGGTCAGGTAAAATCTCTAGGACTGCGTAGAGGCTGATGTACTGAATATTATAATTTCCTTGAAGTGTTCACATTTGATGAATTTGTGTTTTTCATCATTAATGCCTATGAATCTTTGTTTGATATTTATGCATCTTAATGCTCAGTGCATTACTTTAAGTTGAGGAAGTATGTCAGACAGATATAAGATTAGCCCACTCACACGGGTAATCGCCTCTATTTACTATGTGATAAATAGAGATGAGACTGTTTTTAAGCTTATTATCTATGTGATAATCGAGAGCTCAAGCTTAAAACATGTATTTTGCCTTAACTGAGTGTTAAGATGATGACATAATACTTACTATGTCCGAAAGTAAAATACCCCACATATTTTACTTTATCTGTCTATGATGCCAGATGTGAATTCTGATGAATTTTGTGAATGAGTAGATACGTGAACTCAAGTTAGACATTGGGTATGTCTGAACTATCATTTGTACGGTATTGAAAGGTGTAGACATACGCTCCATGGGAAATGAGTTAATATCGTAATACGTATTCCATACTACGTATACATGAAACGACCAATAAGAGTGATAAAAGTTTGATCTCAACTTTTATATCGTGTGAGACTCTTGAGGAAAAGAGTTCCTGAATTTTTTGTCCTCTTATGACTCTTACTTATTCTTAAGATTTCTATTTAGTGTTTGCTATCTTAAGATGTTGCCAATGGTCATGAGTTGATTCGATCTAATGGGACATTTCTAGAAAAGCAAGCTGAACTGAAATTGAGAGTTTGAAGGAAAGAGGAAGATTGAATTTGGAGAATCACATTATAGTTTTGTATTCACTGGTTAACCAATTATGACTGTCTTTGGGATAATCATAATTGTGAATACAATATATATATGTATGTATGTATATATATATATATATATATATATATATATATATATATATATTTATTTATATATCATTGTTTAAAAGAGATCAAGAGAAATATAAATGTGATCGATCGATCTAGGGTACTGCATACTAAATCTACTCAGAGTGATACAACCATTATGAGCTGCTATATATTCCTAACAGATGTATGGCAACGAGCTCTCAAAGTATGCTGGTCACACGGATTATTTACCGGTATGAATGTTGAAGAGAGGTAAAGAGAATCATGTTCGGCCTACCATGTGCGAGTGGAAGATGATGGTTTTATGTGATGGGCTTAAGGCCCGTCCGCCCATGTTGGGCCTCAAAGCCCGGCCCACAAGATTAGGGCCCGTGGATGAAGGGGTACGTTTCTATTTTTGAGGGAACGTATATAAGGGAGGGAAGAGAGAGACGAAGACACCTTTTGGCATTTGTACGTACGTTCCTCTCCTTCTCTCCCTCCAAAAAGAAAACTAAGGCTAAAGGCGACGCCGTTTTCCCTTCAAGGCCAATCGACGTTATCGGATTGAACGGGATCAGTTTTCTCTTCCTCTTATCGGCGTTGGTGTTTAATATGTGGCTAACAAGGTACGCTCGATTCCGTGGTGTGCTTTAGGATTGGTGATACATGTTTTTCTCGGGCTTATCTTCCGCATTCGTTTTAGGGGTTTGATTTAGTGTCGAATCCAATTTTTGGGAATTCGACAATCCCAACAATAATTATTCTAGTATTCCCTCTCATACTTAGTTTGGTTTCTTTTCCTTATTACTAAGGCTCCGCATGCAAACGTTTCTGTTCTCATGGTTTCTGTTCTTTTGTTCCCCGGAACAAAAAAAGAACAGAAACCTGTTTGCTAATGCCACATTGTTTTTTTGTTTCCGGGAATAAAAACTTAGCCCGGGAATGGTTTGGGAATAGAAATAAGAAGCAAAAAAAAGTTGCTTCTTGTTCTCGGGAACAAAAATAAGAACCAATTTCACTCCTCACGGCCCTTCTCTTTTTTTCTCCCTTCTCATCTCAACTCACGGCTCTTCTCTTTTTACGAACCCTAACTTCTCTTTCTCCCTTCATCCGCTTGCCTCTCTTCGATCTCATCATCTCCGGTCGCCTCTCTCCGGTCCCGTCGCCGCCGATCTGTCGCCGCCGGTATTGTGGCCTCGAGTAGCCTCTGGTCGACTCTCTCTGGTCTCATGCTTGTACTCCCGTTCGTGCCGTGCCGACCCACGATTTCGGTGACCCGTTGCCGCCCAACGCCTCCCCGTGCCGCGCGACCGAAGATCCTGCTGTTCGTTCCCGCCAGAGACCATCTTCACTGCCACTGCAACTCAAAGCCCGCTGCAACCACCTGAGTCGGTCCCGCACCAGCAACCGAACGCTGCTCCCCGACCTCGCCTGAATCGCGACACCTGCTTCTCGGAGCCAAAGACCCACCTGCTATTCGGAGCCGAAGACCCGTGCGTCGCTCGTTGCCCAGCCTCCAAAGTTCGAGCCCTTGCCTCGCCCCGGTTGATCCCGATTGGGTCGCCTCCCTCTGATCCCACCGCCTGCAGTCTCTTCGCTCCGGTTGGGTCGCTTTGGTCGCATCGCCTCGTGGTTATCTTGCCCTAAATTAGGTTTGTTGGTTTGATTTTTTCTCAAATTACCTGTTCTAGTGGTGATTGTAGTGGTGATTGGGGCCTTCTCTAAAGTTGAAGGTCGCTTCGCTTTGGTTGCGTCGCCTCTGGTTGGGTCGCCTCTCTCCGATCCTGCCGCCTACACTCTCTTCGCTCCGGTTGGCTCGCTTTGGTCACGTCGCCTCGTGGTCATCTTGCCCTAAATAGGTATGTTGCTTTGATTTTTTTCTCAAATTACCTGTTCTAGTGGTGTTGGGGCCTTTTCTGAAGTTGAAGATCGCTTTGCTTTGGTCGCGTTGCCTCCGGTTGGGTCGCCTCTCTCCGATCCCCCTGCCTGCAGTCTCTTCGCTCCGGTTGGGTCGCTTTGGTCGCGTCGCCTTGTGGTCATCTTGCCCAGGTTTGTTGGTTTGATTTTTTCTCAATTAACCTGTTCTAGTGGTGATTGGGGCCTTTTTTGAAGTTGAATTCGCTGCCTGCAGTGCCATCGCCTCTGATCGCGTCTTTCCGATCATGTCGCCTCTAGTCCCGTCGCCGCTAGTCACCTTTCTCCAGTCGCATCGCCTCTGGTCGTGTTGCCTCGTCATCGTCTTGCCTTAAATCAGGTTTGTTGGTCTCGAGTGGCTGTTTTGGTGCGGGATTCTGGGATTCTGGGGGGATTTGGGTAAGATGTGGTTCTTTGGATGTGGTGAATTCGTGAATGCGTGTTCTTATTGTGGGGTGTGATTGGTCTTCCTTGCGTGGCTCATTATTGATGGTGAATGCGTGTTCTTATTGTGGGGCATGATTGGTCTCCCCTGCTCTGGCTCATTGTTGCTGGTTAATGCATGTTTTTCTTGTGGGGTGTGATTGGTCTCCCCTGCGTGGCTCGTTGTTGCTGGTTAATGCATGTTTTTGTTGTGGGGCGTGATTAGGGTTATGCTTTAATATGGTAACACAGGCATTGCTCATGGAAGATTGAAGGCAGCATGTTATCTTTGAAGCATCTTTTTTGTAGTTTCTTGTATTTCTATGTTTTTTCATTCTCTGGCGAAGTCCTTCAATTCCGAGCTTGTGATAAAGCATTATGTGAATACTAGAAAATCTTAAGTGCATAACCATATTAAAAAAATAACAGATATGTTAGAACAATAATAGCTTGGTTTTACAAAATCCTTAGCTTTATTGTACATCTCTTATATAATCAATGTTTGTTTTACTTTCCTAACGACAACTTTATATCAGAGTTGCCACCATAAAGAGAGTGTTCAGACTAGAGAAAGGACATAGAACATACTGCACGTGATTTGTTTACTTGCTCTTCCCAAGTAAATCCATTCATCAATCATCGAGGAGATGGAAACTGAGACTTTCCATTAAAAATTTGCTATAGATTTCTTCTAAAAAAACAATACCAAACAAAACACTCAAGCATTATAACAATGCCTCGTAATGGTTGAAAAAACAGCATTCAGGAACAATATATATATATATAGATAAATGGCTTGAGTTCCCAATTTTGGAAGGGAAATTGTCTATGATCTTTCATTTCTCACCTCTCAAGTAAATCCACTAACAATATCAGCATAGTAGACAAGAATTTTCATCCTCTGGAAAATGAAACAGTTGCTGGTGAATGTGTGTTCTTATTGTGTTCTTGTTGTGAGTGCCTATATATTTCATCATTTGTGTATGTGTGTGCGTGTGCATGAGTAGTTGCAGTTGTCGATACTCTGTTTTAGCGATATGTTGTGATAAAGGCTCCGTTTTAGCCAATGAAGCAGCATGTTGTACTCTCTTTTTAATTGTCTTGAACTCATATTATGCTCAACTAGTGAAGGATACATGGCATCCCAAAAAGAGGCATTCATCGCAAAGTGGACTGAATCTTTAACCAATTTGTACGTCAATTTGTTGGTAGAAGAAGTCAAAAAGGGAAATCGAACCTCTTCTACTTTCAATAAAGCAGGGTGGAATTCCATACAGACAGAATTCAATAAACGAGCAGAACTTCAATATACTCAAGTACAATTGAAGAACAAGGTTAACAAATTGAGAAAGCAGTATGGTAGTTTCAAGAAGCTTCTTTCACAATCTGGATTTGGCTGGGATAATGTGAACAAAAAAGTTGTTGTTGATGATCCAAGTATATGGGAATCGCACATCAAGGTATGTTTTAACCTTTGATCATTTTGGTACGTGCAATATATTTAATTGTATTGCTAATATATGTTATCATTGTGAAAATTGCAGAATAATATTGAGTGGGCAAAATTCAAGAAGGATGAGTTTCCTCAATATCCCGACTTGTGTATTGTATTTGGAGATACATATGCTACTGGGGATTATGCAGGAGGAAATGTCGAAGGTTTTGTGATGTCAGATGAACTTGACATTGGTGGTGATGATGCAGACAATGGACTAGAGGACGTTGGTGAACACCATCTTGATGAGGGAGTTTTTACGCCTGACAAAACTCCTACTCCAAGTCATGACAAACATAGGATGGATAGAACTCCAAATATTAAGAGGAGAAGGAGGAGTGAATCATTTGGCATTGCTAGCACCTGCAAAGCCTTACGAGAGATGATCAATAGCAGGGCTAGTCAATCTGTGAGTGGTTCCATCAACTCGCAAGTCACATCACCACCTACAGACCCATTCTCCGTATCTATTGTGATTGATCTTCTACTTGCCATTCCTATGTTGGAGCCGGATCTTTACAACAAAGCAGTGGAACGAGCCTGTGTTAATCCCACATGGAGGGAGGTTTTTATCAAAACCCCAGCTGACATGAGATATGGGCTTCTCTAATATCTTTAGTGGATGCTAGGAATTGCATGGAGTTTTAATAGACTATGTTTTTTATGTTGCTAGTTATCATTTTGTTGTTGAAGATATTGATGTTGAGATTATGTTTTTTATGTTGTTGGTTTGGATATGATGGATTGTGATGGATTGTGTTGACTTTCTATATTTGGTTTACTTTCACGATATTGGTTTCTATTGTTTTTTTATTTTTATTTTTACATATATCTATATTGATTTTCTTGTATTTGTGTGATGACATAGGTACTATGGAAGATGAATCAAATAGTGTGTCTAATGAAGAAGTAGCAGCAGTTGAATATTATATGAATGAGTTTGATATTGACCTAACAATAGGATGGTTATTTCTGGAAATTTTTAACAAGTCTTTGCATACAAGAGAGCCTATTAGGGATAATAAATTATCAGGAGCCAAATGGGTAAGGGAAATTGTTTAGGACATTCAGATAGGATATATGAAGCATTCAGGTTAGAGAGACATGTTTTTCTTAACCTATGTGATTTAATGAAGGCAAGAGGCTGGCTAAAAGATACTCGAGATATAAGGGTAGATGAACAAGTTGAGATTTTTTTATCTACGGTTGGTCACAAAAACTCCAATAGAGATTTATGTGAGAGATTTCAACGTTCGGGACAAACAATCAGTAAGTTTTTTACTCTAGTGTTGAAAGCATTTCTCGAATTAGCGAAAGAAATTATTAGGCCGCCTTCTTTTGATTTTGTTCCAGAAAAGATTCTTCTTGATCCTAACCATGGACGTTACTTTAAGGTATGATTTTTATATTAATTTTACATTATTAAAATATATATAGCCGATAATATTGTCTAACTCTATACTTTCATAAAATCACAGGACTGCATTGGTGCTATTGATGGCACCCACGTTAATGCATCCGTCCCTATATCGAAACAAATCCCATTTAGAGGTAGGAAAGGGACTACCACTCAAAACGTGCTATGTGCTTGTTCGTTTGATATGAGATTTACTTTCGTATATGCTGGGTGGGAAGGTGATTGTCGGGTTCTCTCAGCAGCACTCGAGACTCCTCGATTGCAATTTCCTCGACCACCACCAGGTATTTGCTTTGTTATATCAAGTGATTTTCTTTATAATTGTATAGCTATTGCACATCATAATAAATTTATGTATATATTATTGTAGGAAAATATTATGTAGTTGATTCTGGTTATGCAGCACTTCCAGGATTTTTAACTCCATTCAAAGGTGAACGGTATCATTTGAATGATTATAGGGGTAGAACGAGACGGCCTAGATCAGCAAAAGAATTGTTCAACCATAAGCATTCTTCATTGAGAAATGTTATTGAGAGGTTATTTGGGGCATTAAAAAATCGCTTCTCAATTTTGAGACACATGCCTCCATTTTCAATTCGAAAGCAAGTATATATTGTAATCGCATGTTGTACTCTCCATAATTATATTCACGACCAAGACAAGATGGACAAGAACTTTGCCTTATATGGAGATCCGGAGTTTCCGTTTGGACCTACACAAGACGATGTTGTGGATGATACATTATGTGATGAAGCGGCTGAGATAAACATGATCAGGAAAAATATTGCAAATATGATGGCAAGGGATCACAATATGCAAGAGATTCCATGACTTTTTATTTCCGACTTTTGCGATGTGTTTTTGTTTTTTGGTGAAAACTTTTGTGATGTGTTTGTAAACTATTATAAATATATTTATATTAAATAGTATTAAGGTCATCCAATTCTATCTCCATGAGCACAAATGCCATTAAATGTATCATAAATGTGGAGAAACAAAAGAAAAGCAAATTGTAAAGCTATTGTATAGTTGACACTTCAAGACATACAAACTGCCATCCGAAGCTTACATCCTATTCAAGAAAGAAAAAAAGCAAAAGAGGAGAGGAAAAATATCTCCCTCCATCAAAATTAGCCAAAACCTTATAAGGTTATGTGAAACCCGAAAATAAAATAGTTTGTAATTTAGAAGAAGATGGGTAAAAAATAGTATTAAGATGGGAAATTTCCAGCCCCAACCCGACATCCATATCAAGATTACAAGACTAAAAATTCCCAAGCCACGTATGCACTAGAATTACAATTTTTTTAAAAAAGAGTAAAAACTTAGTCCCAAGGAAATTACTACAAATTCAATATGCCTTGTGCTTTTTTTTTTTTCGTAATATTTGATATACCAAACAGTAAAATTCGCAAAAATAAAATATATTAATTTAATAATATTTTGATCTTGTCAATTCTACGTCATATCTAATATATTCATTTTTCTTATTTATTTTTAATTTTTTTAAAATTAAAATTTGGAATAGAAATTTTTTACGGTTATCAAACAGGTACTGTTTTTTTTCTCGTTAGAAATGAAATTTTGTACGTTATTAAACGGGTTCTTTTGCTTTCGTAAATTGTTCCTAACGTAAATAAAAAAGAACTATTTAAAAAAAAAAAACTCTTCCGGAAAAAACGTTTGCATGCGCTTACCTAAGTGTGATTTTGTAGGATTACCGCCAACTATTTTAAAAATTTTAAGCTATTAGAAGAATGCGTGATTATATTTAATTATTCTAACAGATAATGACAACCTAGCATCAAATGGAAGAGCAAATTGGTCGGACGCTTCTCTCATGTATCATTCGTTAATGCAACCAGTTATTGCTTCATGTGGTGGTTTCACAAAACCTTCCAAGACAAAATAACAAGCAGAGTCGGAATCTTGCTATATGGCATCGGTCATCAGGTCCCGAATGAAGTATCATCCAACTACCATCACTCTGCTCCAAATTTCGTCCTCTTCCATGCGAAGGGATCGCCCTTTGGCTGGGACACTACGAGGCAGCATATGCGTTCTGCGAACCTTCACAACCCCATCCCAACCCTTCGCAAAAAGAAAACGGACAGATGTTGTTTGCTTGTGAAAGGTTGACTCAGCTTTGAATTGCAATCGCCGACGATGATGAGGTGATCCTGTTCGGGTTCTGGGCGAGCATATTTGGGATTCGGTACAGGCTAGCGCTTGCCGTGAAAGGGATCGAGTATGAATACAAGGAGGAGGCGGACTTGTTCAACCCAAGCCCGTTGCTTGTCCAGCTGAACCCGGTCCCCAAGAGAATCCCCGTGCTCGTCCACAATGGCAAGCCTGTGTGCGAGTCCCCCATCATTATCGAATACATCGAAGAGACCTGGAACAACAAAGCTCCGTTCTTCCCATCCGATCCTCACGGCAGAGCCCAAGCCAGATTCTGGGCAGACTACATCGACAAGACAGTACCTATGCTAATGTTCTAGCTATGATCCTCTTTCACATACGCATTTCGTTAACATGAAGGACACCCTCAATCGATTGAATAGCAAAAGTATGCAGTTTTCATATACTGTGCTTTTCTTGTGTCATGTGCTCTGAGACAGTTCTACGGTCCTGGGAGGAGCAGGAGAGTCTGTCCCGGTCACTCTCTGACCCTCACAAGGTGTATGCCTTCGTTTTGGAGTACAAGAAGTTTGGCCTTGAGTAGATCAAGAGTGCACTTTAGCAATGTTTTCACTTCGCACAGATCATGCCTGAGTGAGCCTTGTCTTGCTCGATACCTTTCGTGAATTCAAAAGATTAAGCCCCGACTTAGTGGTGAATTCTCATGATTTTGAAATGTTAATTGACATTTGACACTGCACTTATGTGATGAGACGACAGAATTCATAATGCAAAGTAGACTGTTGTGGGTGTTTCACAATTCGTTAGGCAAATGGCACGTCGACTCGACATGAACATAAACACTCTTAACTGGTAAAAGTCAACTAGCATTACACAGGACTCAAGAGTAGATGAGTAGATCTGAACAGTGAGCATACATGGATTCTTTTGAGATTTAACGAATTGTTTTGGTTTTGTTTACAAGTATTACTCAGCTCTAGTTTTGAGTGCTTGCTCAACAGTCACCATTATTCACTCCTCAATACTTCAATATTGCTTGGCTTCGATTCTCAACGGTCACGCACACGACTTCGAAGGAAATGGCCAATGAAGGGACCCTCCTGGGCTTCTGGCCGAGCACTTTCGAGATGAGGTGCCAAATAGCGGCGGCCAAGAAATGGGTCGAGCACGAGCATGGGGACGAGGACTTGTGGAACAATAGCGAGCTCCTCCTTCTGATGGAAAAATCCCCATCCTGGTCCACAACGCCAAGCCCGGGCACGGGCCCCTCGTTATCGCGGAGCACATCAATGAACCCAGAGCCACAAGGCCCCTCTTGCTCGCGAGTCCCTCACCATTGTCTGTACAGTCAGCATTATGAGGAGGAAGATGCGTCGAAAGCGAAGCAGTACCAGTTTCCAGACTATCGATCTCTTCCTCTGCAATCGTCTCTAGCAATTGAATCGGCAGTAGACGCCTTCTGGCTGATACGAGCTTGCTTGGCGCGAATTCAACTGCAAATCTCACGACCTGTGGCTCATCCATGTTCTTTGCAGGATTGAATCTGAACTGACCGGTAAAACATCACTTACGTCCCAAAAACGATCAGAATTCATGAGCCAAATATAGAGCGGAGCTGGAGGGTGTCGCGATCGCCATCGAGAGCATTAAAAGGCAGAGCAACCGTGGCACCGCCCTTACTGTTTGCATTAATTCGCGTCCAATAGACAGAGCTCGTCTCGTATTTGGTACCGTGTCTCCCTTTCCTATGTCCAAAGAAGTCTATTGGCAAATGCACGATTACATGGCCCTTGAGCTGCGCGGTCACTATCCTCGTTTGCCGACCAAAACAATGTGAAGGCTTGGGCTTAGGGATTGCATTTATACATGCTGATCATCGGCCAGCAAGCACCTACCTGCTATTCCTTCTGCACTAGAGAGCTGTGGCTTTCTGCAAAAAGCGCGCTGTCACATCGCAATAATCTGCCGACTAGTATATTGCGCGAAGCGGATCGAGAAACGCGTGGCTTTCATCGAAAAAGAAAGCTGCTCTCCATCCAAATGATGGGAAAAAATCATCATGGGATCCAAGGCGATACGTAGCAAGTGAGTATGAATTTCACCAAGTTTCACGGCATGGATAACTTTGATTGCATGAAATGATATCTTGTAGTGATGTCACAATGCTCGATTAGAAGTGAGTTTTGATTGAAAAATGCTTAACCGATAGGTCCGTCACTTTTAATGGAGTGATGAAGCAGGGAGAACTACTCGTATTTTAGTATCATTTGTACTCAAAAAAGAAAAGAAAGTAAGAGCTCACCCGATGCTAGTATGAAAATTAGTGGTTCTCCCTGCACCGTTATTGTAAGAGAATGACGCTACAGTTATGCTAGCATCCCTCCTTTTGATTTATAGATCTTCGCTGCAATTGAATTGCAAAAACCAAAAGCCTCAGCTTTTCAAGTCAAAGCTCAAAAGGTCAGGTTGAAATTATTCCACGACTCTTTTGCGGGCCCTCTGGTGGGTCTGTGACAGGTTTTTCTTGGTCTTTTTTGCAATTTGTCTTAAGGTCTGCTAATATGCAATTGGGCTTTCAGTAGTTTAACCCATTCAATTCCTCTTGATGGACCATCCCAGGCACTAGGTAGAGAAATGTGATTGGGCTCTCTGCGTTCATTCCTGCATTACTGGGTCCACCAAACCACACGTTGGGTTTCTACCACTTGTTTCAAACCACACTATGAGTTTGGCAGCCACTTTGCCAAGGCCTTTGGGCCTTTAAAGGCCCTTGGCTAAATGTTAAAGCATTTCGCAAATCTTTTTAGAGAGATATGGGGAAATGTATTGCATTCCAAATCCCCTTAAAGCCTCTAAACCCAAGACAGATACGTAGAAGCTTTGAACTTTAGCATTTCCTGAATACTATGATTTTTTTTCTTCTTTGCGCTCTTTAAATTTTCAAAATTTCAAAAATGCCCTCACCATTTTTCACCCTGCACAATGTTGTCGACGATGCTAAATCTAACAACTAGCGAGCCAAATCTCACTTCTACAGTGGCACAACCTTGGCTAACTACCATAGGAGCAAGATGTGGCTCACCGACATCAAGTAAAGGGTTTAAGTTCAGTTTAACAAAAAATAGTAAAAGTCATTTACAAATATGATTTTTCCAAATACCATTTAAACCAAAGTCGATTCCCAATGTAGTTTGAGATTATGCTTTACAAACAGTATTTGCATTTCGAAAAACTCTTTTAATCTAAAGTCCTTCGTGTTTCTCAAAAGCTTAATTAAATGCAACTAAAGTCCCTAATTTTTAGTTTAATGTACAATGGCATCCTTGAACCTTTTCTAAGCACCATTTACGCCAAAGTTGCTTCCACCGGTTTTAAAATTACACTCTGTGACATCCTGAAATTTAGTGTTTGTTTCGAATATATAAAATGGTTATTTCATCGATGCGCTTATAGTTATTTTACTCGGAACTGATCACTCACGAGTTAACTAATCTATTAAGTAAGGTCGTTAAGGGATATAAACGCGATAGACTAAAGAATTCGATCAGAAATCAACTGCTCAACCATGATAATTGCCAAGAGTCAATACAACACTGTTATAAATCGATTATCGAATAGATATAAGTTGATTCAATGGAAGCACGTAGTCAGATTGTGGGTGTCTCCGGATGATTATGATTTTCATGTCGAACAGCAATAAACGGATTTTCTATCGATATTCTATTCAAAATACGTAATTAAACCCTCGCGATTACATGACAACCGAGAGTCGCCTACTATGAAGCACGGATGTTCGTGCTTCCGTGTTGTGTCGAACACGAAGCATGTCGGACACGTTGACACGCTCGGACACAGTCGGACACGCGGTTAACGCCAGTCAGATTTTCCGACATGCGGTTAACTTTTATCGACACGCGTTGACACCCGTGTTCGGAAGACTGATGAAGGGTGGAGGGTGGAGGCGAGGGAGGGCGAGGGAGCAGAGGTCACGAGCGCCAGCGAGATGGAGCAGAGGCCATGAGCGCTGGTGAGACGAAGCCACGAACGGACCACCGCAACGGTGAGAGACGGCTAGAAAAAGAGCCGAACAAAGAGAAAGAAGAGAGAAGGCAAACTCCCGCCGGTGAGATGAAGCCACGAACGGATCACTGCGACGACGAGAGACAGCCAGAGAGAGGTGAGGGTTGCCACTGTTGCGATGGATCAGTGACTAGAGGAAGAGGAGAGGAGGATGGATCGGCGACGAGAGGAAGAGGAGAGGAGGGAAGGGGGTCGTGCAACGCGGCAAGGAGGATAGGAAAAGGAGGTCTCGGCGGCTCACTAGGGTTTTTATAAAGAAATCCAAAAAAAAAATAAGAAAGGAGGTCTGATGGCGTGAGAAAGAGGAGAGAGGGGGGGGAGGAGGAGGGGTGGAAGTGACAGGTGACAGCTCACCTGTCACTGTCAAGTGGGGGAGGGAAAAAGTAAAATAAACGTAGGGCTGGAGGGAAAAGGACGAATGAAAGAAGGGGTGAATTTTGGGGATTGTTTTTTTAATCGGAAAATTAAATAAATAAAATTAAAAAATAATTTTGAAAAATAAAAATATTAAATTTTGAATAATGATAAATTTTGGTTATTGTAGAAAATCATGGATTTATTTAAATAAATTGATTATAATTTCTTATTAATTTTTAGTTTCATCGATAGCTTTTCTTAAAATTAAAAAAAATGTTTCGCATTAATTATGAATATATCTTTCGAATTTCAAATGAATTGATTTATTAATATTATTAGTATAAATTTATTATAGGCTCTTTTTTTAATTAATTAATTCTTTATGAATTTGAATCAAATTAATTAAAAATAAAAATATTCATTTAATATACAACGTGTCGCAACGTATCGGAATTCTCTATATTTTAGAAATGAAGTGTCGACGTGTCGTGTCGTGTTGGACACTCGTGTCGTGTCGTGTGGCGGTGCTACATAGGTTGCCTATGATTCGAAGATGCACAAATGTGGATCGAAAATTATTGACCACGGGTCAAACGCGCTAAAACCCCTAAAAGCTACCCGATAGATTATGGCTGCGTTTGTTTCAGCATGTGCAATGGACTTTAAGTCCAATGCAAATGTTGAAAGCCCAAAGCTACTTGGGGAAAATGCAATTGTGTTTGGTAAAAAAATTTTGCAAATGGACTTTGAGTTGAATGTGCGTTTGGTAAAAAAAAACTTTTGCAAGGGGCTTTGATGGGTATTGTATATAATATTTTTTTTTTTTTTCTTTTTTTTGAAAATTCAGCTAAACCCTTCGCCGGACCGGAAGGGGCCGCGCCGCCGGCGAGCGAGCAGATCGGGCGCGCCGACCGTCGGCCGAGGTCGCCCGAGGTTGCCCAAGCCGAGGGCCGCCGGAGGGTCGCTCGACCTAGGGGCCGCGAGACCCGGCGATCGTTACGGGTCTCGCGACCGCAGGCGGCCCTCACCGTCGCGCAACCCTTAGGCAACCCTCGGCGAGGGTCGCGCGACCCGCCCGAGGGCCGTCGGAGGTCGCTCGACCTCCGCCCGGGTCTCGCGGCCCCTGGGTCGAGCAACCGTGGTCGCTCGAGGTCGGGCGACCTCAGCCGACGGCCGCCAGCGCTAGATCTGGCTCACCGGCGGCCATCACCCTTCGCTGGACCGGCGAAAGCTGCTCCTTTTTCATTTAAAAAATAAATAAATGCAGGGGCAACGGTGGGTTTTCAAGAAAGTTTTGAGGGTAGAATAGGGAATGATATTTTCATTAAATGGAAGCCTTCAGCATTCCCAAGCGTAAACTTTCACTTGAAAGCCCCTTGGGAATCTTTGCCAAACACCCCTATTTAGGGTGAAGGGGCTTTGGGGCTTGGATGGGCTTTCTAAATGCCCATCCAAATGCACCCTATGTCGTATTAAAGTCGCATTCGATTAATTTTAACCACGAAGTTTAATTTGGTTTGGGAATTGAATGTTCGAGCGTGTCACGAGTTATTTATTGGATGTCGTATCATCTTTCGATGAATTTTCGACGAGTCCAAAATTTTGCGGAAAAATGATTTTCGGACAAAAGGAAAATGGAAATGAAATTCGGATGGGGATAAGTATCCCTTGCCTAGAATTGATGATTTATTTGACCAACTGCAAGGAAGTTCAGTCTTTTCTAAAATTGACTTAAGGTCAGGATACCACCAATTAAGGATAAGGAAAGAAGACATTCCTAAGACTGCATTTAGGACTCGTTATGGACACTATGAGTTCCTAGTTATGCCATTTGGATTGACGAATGCACCAGCAGCATTCATGGATTTAATGAATAGGATATTTAAGCCATATTTGGATCAATTTGTGATTGTCTTCATTGATGATATCTTGATATATTCTAAAGGACCTGAAGAGCATGAGCGACACCTGAGGATAGTATTGCAAATCTTGAGAGATCATAAGTTGTATGCCAAATTCAGCAAGTGTGAATTTTGGTTGGACCAAATAACATTTTTGGGACATGTGGTATCAGGAAGTGGAATTGCAGTAGACTCTACAAAAGTTGAGATGGTAATAAATTGGCCGAGGCCGACAACGCCGACTGAAATACGGAGTTTCTTAGGGTTGGCTGGCTATTATAGGAGATTTATTGAAGGATTCTCGCGACTTGCAGGCCCATTGACAAAATTAACTAGGAAAAATGTCAAGTTTGAATGGAATGGAGAATGTGAAAGGAGTTTTCAGGAACTTAAAAAGAAGTTAACCACAGCTCCAATTCTAGCTATACCATCTGGATCTGGTGGATTCACGGTAAATAGTGATGCGTCTCACAAGGGACTAGGATGTGTTCTGATGCAGTATGGCAAGGTCATAGCCTATGCATCAAGGCAGTTGAAACCCCATGAATTAAACTACCCAACCCATGATTTAGAATTGGCAGCTATAATTTTTGCTTTGAAAATATGGAGACATTATCTGTATGGAGAAAAGTTTGAAATCTATACAGATCATAAGAGCTTAAAGTATTTGTTTTCACAAAAGGAATTGAACATGAGACAAAGGAGGTGGATGGAATTGTTGAAAGATTTTGATTGTGAGATACGGTACCATCCAGGAAAGGCGAATAAAGTGGCGGATGCTCTTAGTCGTAAGTCAGCTATGGATATGGCCAGTCTGAGAACGACATAATGGAATCTACTAAAGTCTGTAGCAGACTCAGAATTTCAGCTGAAAGTAGATCACCTTACCGATATGCTTACTGCATTAAGGATTGAACCCGAAATTATTCAGAAAGTTAAGATGCTACAAGAGTCTGACCCGGAAATTGTGGAAATAAGAAATGCTGTGTCTTTAGGGAAAAGACCAGAATTTCAAATCTCTAAGGATGGAGTAGTAAGATGTCAGGGACGACTCTGTGTTCCCGACAATGAAGAAGTGAAGAGAGAAATCCTGTCAGAAGCACATAGGAGTAATTATAGTATTCATCCGAGTAGTACAAAGATGTACAGAAATTTACGCCAACAATTTTGGTGGAATGGCATGAAGACGGATGTAGCTAAACACGTTTCCCAGTGTTTAACATGCCAGCAAGTGAAAGCGGAACATCGCAAACCCGCAGGATTATTGAGACCATTGGAAGTACCAGAGTGGAAATGGGAACATGTGACGATGGACTTTGTACAAGGACTACCAAGGACATCAAGTGGTCACGACTCTATCTGGGTAATAGTAGATCGCTTGACTAAGTCTGCCCATTTTCTAGCCGTTCGCATGAACTACTCGATGGATAAACTCGCTGAGATATATGTAAATCAGGTAGTACGCTTACACGGTGTTCCTGTAACGATCACATCTAATCGAGACCCAAGATTTACTTCAAATTTTTGGCGAAGTTTTCAAATTGCCTTAGGAACTAAACTTCAATTTAGTACTGCTTTTCATCCACAGACGGATGGACAAACAGAAAGAGTAATTCAGACCCTAGAAGACATGTTGAGAACTTGTGTCGTTGATTTTAGAGGAAACTGGGATGAAAAGTTGCATCTAGTAGAATTTGCCTACAATAATAGCTTTCAGAAAAGTATAGACATGGCTCCCTATGAAGCATTATATGGAAGAAGATGTAGGACCCCTGTTTGTTGGAGTGAAGTGGGTGAAAGGAAATTGACTGGACCTGAGCTGGTACAAGTAACTACTGAGGCTGTTGAAATTATCAGGAAAAGACTTAAAACAGCCCAGAGTCGACAGAAGAACTATGCAGATAAGCGTAGAAGACCTCTGGAATTTAATGTGGGAGATCATGTATTTCTTAAAGTATCTCCTATGAAAGGGATATCACGGTTTGGAGTAAAAGGCAACCTGAGCCCTAGATTTGTTGGACCTTTTGAGATACTTGAAAGGATAGGAGACGTGGCCTATCGACTAGCGTTACCCCCTAAGCTGGAAAACCTACATGATGTATTCCATGTGTCGATGCTGAGGAAGTATCAACCCGATCCAGGACATATACTTGATCATGACGCCATTAAAGTGGATGAGAAAGTGAGGTACATTGAAGAACCCGTACAAGTACTGGATCGAAAGGAGCAAATTCTCAGGACCAAGAAAATTCCATTGGTTAAGATATTATGGCGACATCACGATGTAGAGGAAGCGACATGGGAGAGTGAGAACGAGATAAAGGAGAAATACCCTCACCTATTTAAAAACACATGAGTAATGCCTAATTTCGAGGACGAAATCCTCTAAGGAGGGGAGGATTGTGGCACCCGAGAATTTCGCAAACCGTGATGTGCGACGGTAGTGACTGATCAATAAAAGCATCGCCGAATGGTATTATTAGTATTGTGCATGAGCATTGTTTAATTCCATTGACGGACCGTATCTCATGTTTATTAAGGGTTCAATCATTGAATAGATCATCGACATATATTTCTTTTGATGACTCGACACAATTATATCACTTGAGTGCACATGAGATAAGAAAAGAAATTGAAACACCAAGACCATGGGACCGAGAATGCTCCACATTTGTGCAAGTTTAATGATCAGTTTTTATTTATTTATTTGGGCTTTGTTATGAAGGGACTGCACGTCCATTAACTTACTAACCCAACATAACCTGAAGACCCCATTAATAGTCGACAATTAAGTCAACTAATTAGAAGAAAAGTTGACTAAAGCATGGCCGAATGATGACACGTTGCTGCTGTGTGGGTAGCCAGCGAAAATGTAAGGGAAGACATGATGAAGACACGTCTAGCCCAGCTGTCCATTTCCCTTGCATCCACCGAAAACGTGCATCTCTTTCGTTTAACTGGTTTTAACAAAACCAGTGGTGTTGTGCTCGTGAGAGTGAGCGAAACTTGAGAGAGAAAGAGAGGGTTTGAGCGAGAGGAATTGAGAGTGATCAGCAGAGGAGTGAACGGCGAGAGGAAGAGGAGACCGCCCTCTGCCGTGCGTGTGAGCTGCCGTCGTCGACGCCGCTTGTCTTCGCCGCCGTCCGGCCGCATCGCCAAACCGAACTCCCTAGCTGTTGAACTCTAGGACTTGAGGCAAGTGGATGAAAGTCCATGAATCTATATAATGTGGTGCTGTTATTGTCTAGTTTGGTGCAATACACTTGGAAATATTTGAGTTCTGGAATTAGAATGTTAAATTGTGAGTAATCAAAGTAAAGCGGGATCATGAGATTAAGGAATTACGTTGGTTTTGTGTATATCTTGATCCTGTTGATTTATCGATGAAAGATTGACTTTTAGTAGACTTGTGGAAGCAAGATAGTTACTGTGGAATTGGAAATTTATGGGATTCGCTTAATTCAGTGCAGTTTTATGTGTAATCTTGTAATTTTGAGAAATATTATGAAGAGTTCTAATATGAATTTGATATCGATTTCTTCACGGAAGTTGTGAGGAATTGCGTGAACTAGAATATATAATTTTATCAGAATTTCTCTCGGAATCAATACAATGGCTTAATTCTTTGTTAATATGCAGTGCTTCCTGTTGGATTTTATTCTGGTATCAAAGAATACTGAACTGAGTTGTGTGAACTACCATTCATTATACATAACGAATCTGGCTTAGTGTCCTTAATGAAAAATTTTCCTCTAGATTTCATTTATAATGTGTTAAAATTTCAGAATTTTTCATGGGCATTTGCTCGTTATTTCGAAGTCTCTACTGAAGGCGTGCATTCTGGTTGTTATACTGTTTTACTATGAACTGCTCATTTTGTTATAAGAATCATTGTATCTTGAGTTGTTATTTGTTATTCACTTGATAGATGCATTGATATTCAGTATATCACATGACATTGGAAAATTTGATAAAGTCTTATGAATCCATGGAACCCATGACGTCATTGCATCAAAATGTATTTGGTAATGAGATATATATTGTGATGTGAATGTTACCGTCGGAGGTGTGAGCCGACGATGCCCCGGGAGTGTCGGGATGCCCAAGGGTCGAGTGTGTCGATGCCGTTGGATGCCCGGAGGTTTGTGCCGGAGGATCCTCGGGAGTTTCGGGATGCCCGGTTGTAGGGATTGTACGTAAATCCGGAGGGAAGGGGCAACCATTTTCATGGCGAGCCCCGGATATACCTCGTGATGCCAGTGGGGTGCGAGATGCCCGGGGTGTGACGGAACACGCTCCGGATGCCCGGAGGTTTGTGCCGGAGGGTCTCGCGATGCCATGTTGGGTGCGAAAGCCCGGAGGGATGCAAACATTGGTCCCCGGGGAATGAAACTTTTCTTTGAACGTTAAAACCGGTGCATTAAAGGAGTGCATGTGTGTGCATGTGGCATGATATGAGAGTTTGTTTGTGAAATTGAGTGAGTTTCACCCGGCACTGAAAATATGTTTGTTGTGGCATTGAATTGTGGTTATGAACGTGGTGCAAGTAAAATAGACCCTTGATGGCATGCATATATATAAATGATAAGTGTGTTTTGCATGCATCTGGATGATTATAGTTTCTACATAATATAGTGTAATGGATCTTTTATTGCTGAGTGATTGTACTCACCCCTCTTGGGGACTAACATTTCAGACTAAACGAAAATGCCGCTGCTACCTGTGACTCCTGGCATATTTTACGGACTTTTGATTGACTTACAATGGGAATGGACCGAGCACCGTCATCCTGGGGTGCACGGGCTGGTATTCGAGCGCGTGAGGATCTTTCTAACTTTTGAAGTAGGCCTCTCTGTCGGGCTTATTCACTAGGAGTACACATCAGTCCTTGTCCGTATGGATGGCCGCCTTCTGAGGGTGCTACCACCACCGCCGGCCAGCGGACCCGTTCGGATATGATCTGGAGTCGAGGGTAGCAGGAGATGCATTTTTTGGACGCCGACACATGGGTGATGGACGGACGCAGATGATATCTAAGGATAGAAGTTGGTTTTATTTTGGGTTATCGCCAGGCACGAAAAGATCTCGGCGTTTTGTTGTACCAACTATCATAGTCCATCCCTTATATAAATAAAAGTGATCGGCCTAAATTATGAAAGCTTTAGTATGGTGTGTGTCACTTTATATTTTGTTGAAGGGTAGTCGAATTATGCTTCCGCCATATTAATTGCGCAGGACCGGTAAAGAAAATAAATGAAAACCCCTGTGTATTATAAGTTATGTAAACATTTATTTGGTCTCGAGGTATGCTCCAAGAGGACGTAATCGTGGCGACCCTAACGGATCGGGGGCCGTTTCGGGGGTGCCACACTGGATATAATAGGATATGAAATCTATGTATTTTATTATATCTTATCAATTGTTTGGTAAATCAAAGTAATAAAGTCATATATATTTACATCATCTTATGTATATTGTTTGGTATAAACAACAAATAGAGATGATAAAAATCTCTCACTCAACTCTTGCCTACTTTTTTTATTTGCTTTTTAATTTAATTTTTTTTGATACCCAGGGAACCCCGTACAGCCGGCAGCCGGCGGGTAAACCTAGGGCGACGCTAGCGGATGACCCACCACCCTGACGTCACGCTTAAGTCACTAAGCAACTCCCACCATCCCCTTGCGTTACAAGGGCTTCGAACCTCTCACATCTCTCGCAAAGGATCACAGATGCCTACCCAGCGGAGCCACCACGGCCGGTGGTCTGCTTTTTAATTTAATTATTCCTTTCTTTTTTAATTATTTTCTTTTTGATTTCTTTTTTCCCTTCCATCATTCTCTAACAAAATTTTATTAAATAGTAAATTGTACTAATATACCTAAATACTAAAATACCTAAAATATGTAATAAATATAAATATATTTATGTATTGATATATTGAATTTTTATTGTAAGATTAATTTGAATATATAAATAAAAATAAGATTAAATTAAAAAAATAAATTGTTATTTTTCATTATTTTGACTCTCTTATATTAGAATTCAAAATATAATTTATATTGAAATATAATTTTGATTTTTTAATTTAAGAAGTTTGTTATTAAAAAAATAACTTTTATATCATGAATATCATAAATCCTATCCATATTTATCACACATTCCTTATGGAATAATTTTATCCAAATTATATCTACTTTATATTCAACTTTATCCTATCTTAAGCATGCATCAAACATAAAATATGATAAAATTTAGTTGGATTTTATCTTGATTTCTAATCATGACCTATGAGTTTGGCAACCACTTTGTAAAAGGCCTTTGGGCCTTTAATGGCCCTTGGCTAAATGTCAAGGCATTTAGCAAATTTTTTAAGAGAGTCTTGGGGAAATGCATTGCATTCCAAAATCCTTTAATGCCTCTTAACCCAAGACATGTCCGTAGAAGTTTTGAACTTTAACATCTTAGAAATACTTAGGCAATTTTTTCCAACTTTGCCCTCATTAAATTTTCAAAATTTTGAAAATGCCCTCACCACTTTTTACCCCGCATGACATCACTGGCGACACCAATTCTAACCACCAATGAGCTAGATCTTGCTCCTGTGGCAATCAACTGAGGTCGTGCAACCTTGGGTTGCTGGACATCGTGCAACCTTGGCTAACTGTCATCGATGCCAAATTTAACTTGCCAACATTCAGTGAAGGGTTTAAGTTCAATTTAACAAAAAAGAGTGAAAATCCTTTACAAGTGTGATTTTTTCAAACACTATTTAAGCCAAAGTTACTTCCTAATGCACATTTAGATTAAGCTTTACCAAATACTATTTGTATTTCGAAAAACCTTTTTAATTGGAAGTCCTTTGCATTTCTCAAAAAGCTTAACTAAGTGTAGCCTAAGTCCCAAAGTTTTAGTTTAATGTACATGGCATTCTTTAACTTTGTCCAAGCACCATTGAAACTAAAGTTGCTTCCGGTGCTTTTTTTTTTTTTTCAATTATACCACTATTTGCATTTCGGATAACCGATTACCTAAAACCCTTTTACATTTCTCCAAAAGTCCAACCAAATGTAACCCAAGTCTCTAAACTTTGATTCAATGTACAACATCATTATTAAACTTTTTCTAAATACCATGTAAACGAAAGTTGCTTCTCAATGGACTTTTAAATTACACTTTACCAAACATTATTTGCATTTCGAAAAACCCATTTAACTTGAAGCCTTTTACATTTCTCCAAAACCCAACCAAAAGAAGCCTAAGTGCCTAAACTTTGGTTTAATATATAATTACATCCTCAAATTTTTAATTCGTGCAATAAGGTTCTTAAACTATTCATAAATGTCCAACGTAGTCTTTTTGTTTGATCAAACAAGGGAGAAAGTCATCATTAGTCCCTAAAATATTGCTCGATGTGTAATCCATCCCTATACATTACAAAATGTGCAATCTAGTTTCTCAACTTTTAGTTTGTTCAATCTAATCCATCAACTTTTCATAACAAAGTCAAATGATTCCTTCAATTATTCACAAGATCTCATAACAACACAATTACTCGGATTTTAGAATATCTTTCCATTCAATCCATATGTTAAAGTAACAAAAGATATGTTATCTTCTTGTTACCTTTTTAAGTTTTATGTGTTTATAAAATTCAAATAGTTCTACATTATTTTATGAGAAAATTCCAAATAAGGATCCGAAACGAACTGTGGCTGCGTTTGGTTCAGCATTTCTAAGGGGCTTTCAGGCCTGAAAGCCCCTTGGGGAAATGTTGGACTGTTTGGTTCAACTTTTGAAGCCACTTTCAGCTTTCAACTTGCTTTTTAATCTTGAAAGCCCAAAGCTGATAGGGACTAGCTTTGGGCTTTCAGCATTCTGCCAAATGCTAAAATTATTTACCAAACACAATTGCATTTCCCAAAGTAGCTTTGGGCTTTCAGCATTTGCATTGGACTCAAAGCCCATTGCAAATGCTGAACCAAACACAGCCTGTGTGTCAGATAAAAAGACCTAAAGTGAATCCATTGTTTCAAATAAGGATTCGAAGTTGTTGAATCAATTCTAAATAAAGACCTGAGCTTGTTGGTCAGCCAAAAATTCGCCGGCTATCAAGCATGTGACATTTCCGATGACTGGAGTTTGGGCAATTTTTTTCAAAAAAAATCTAGGGAAAATTAACAAATCTTAAAACGGAAACAAAAAAACCCTCGGTTTTCTATGGTCTCCCCGTTCCTTGTACCCATCCTTTGTAAAGTCAAATGCCAAAGTTCTCCCCATTCCTTGTACCCTTCCTCCACAAAGTTGAAGACCCAAATTCTCCGTTGGTGGCAAAAGAATGCTTCAAGGTTCATAACTTTGCACAAAGGGATACTTAATGCCATAACTTACGAAATGTACACTTAAGTGCCACATTTGAAGAAAAACGTGCCACTCCGGCCAAAACGCCAACGTGGCATTTTTTTCGGCGAAGCGTGTGCAAAACGATGCCATTTTGCACGCTGATGTGGCCAAATAATCTAAAAACGACGTCGTTTTGGGCTGACGTGGTAAAAAAATAATAAAAAAATTAATTACATTTCATTTAAAAATTTAAAGAAAATCTTATAAAAAAAGGAAAGGGGGACGCGACCGAGGATCAGCCCTCGCCCGCCACCATCGCGTCGCCTCGCCGCTGCCGGAAGGGCCGACGACCCCGGCCAACCGACCGCGAGGGCTCACGAGCCCTCGCGATCCGGGTGAGGGCCGCGACCCTCCCCAAATCCGTGGCCGGTGGTGAGGGCTTGCGGCCCTCGCCCAGATCTGGCGAGGGTTGTAATCCTCGCGAGCCCTCGCCATCGGTCAGCCGGGGTCGCCGGGCCCTGGCCTCTCCTCGTCGTCGTCGGCCCTTCCCTTCCTCGTAGCCGGGGGTGGCGCTAAGGGCCGATCCCTCAACCGCCCCCCATTTCCTTTTTTTAAAAATTATTACTTTTTAAATATTTTAACTAAATTTATTTTTAAATTTAATTTAATTAATTTTTTTACTACGTTAGCCCAAAATAATGTCATTTTTGCATTATTTGGCCATGTCGGCGTGCAAAACGGCGTCGTTTTGGGCTCGGTTCGTCGAAAAAATGTCACATCGGCATTTTGGCAGGACTTTGGCCAGATTGGCACTCAAGCGATCATTTTTACTCTGATTTTGGCACTTAAGTGTACATTTCGTAAGTTATGGCACTTAAGTTTCCCTTTGTGCAAAGTTATGGCATTTGAGGGTTCCGCACGTCCTCCGTTGGTTGAGGCATGAATTGAAAAACAAGAAGAAACCATATGCTTCTTTCTTTGTTTGCGGAGACCCAAATTCTTCGCTAGTTGAGCAAGGTGAGGAGTGACGAGAATTGAGTCGCGACGATGATCGGGCAGCGATTTGGTTGAGGAGCAACAGGGGGAGAAGAGAAAAGAAAACGTAAACATTTAAATGAATAACCTAAACTTAATTAATTTACAATTTTCCCTTTTTATTTCCAATCACAAATTTCTGACAAAATTGCCCATATTTTAATTGCCGAAAAATGTCTGCAGGCGAGCTAAGGTCCTTAATAGAAATTAACTTGATCACTTCGAGTCCTTATTTGACATAAAATTCACTTCGAGTCCTTATTTGAAATAATGGGTCAACTTCAAGTCCTTATTTGATACAAAGTTTGCTTTTGGTCCTTATTTGAAAAAATAGATTCACTCTGGGTCCTTATTTTATCTTTCAACTTTTCCGTCTGTCTCTTTTTCATTTTTCTTTGTATTCTTTAAAACATTCATCATTCATTTTTAACCAATGTCGGTATTTATTTTCTCTCATTATAGAGTGCATCTCTTTTTTATTTTATTTTTCACAATCTTACGACTCTTGCACTCTGGTTTTATAAACCTGGAACTATCGTAACACATATTTAGCACTAGATTCACATATATAAAATATTTTCAGTATTTTTTTTTAAATTTGAATAATATTATAAAGACTTAAGGGGAGTTTAGAATGATTTTTGCTTTTCACATTTTGCTCTCTTCTTTTAAAAAAATATTTATTCTCACAAGAAATGCTTGAAGTTTTTACAACAAATCAATATTGATATATAGATTTACATATATTTTATAATTCTGTTCTAAATTTCTTAAACGGTGAAATAATACTTTGGGAAAATTTCAAATAGAGGCTTGAAGTATTCTCATTTTCTCAAAGGCATGAAGTTGACATTATTTCAAATAAGGGTCCGAAGTACTCTCTTTTACTCAAAAAATGGCCTAAACTCACTAGTTGTCAAGAACCATTTCTTCTTTCAAAATTTTTTATTTTTCTATTTTTTCATAAAAAAAAAAAAAAAAATTAAAAAAACTTAAAAAAAAAAAAAAAGAAGAAGAAGGAAAAACATATGCTTGCGGCCAACCATCCCATCACCAGCGGGGTGGTGGCAATGGTCGACGGGGTCGCTGGTGCCTAGGCGAGAGCTACCAACCCTCACTGATCAGAGACAAGGCAAGGATCTGGCCCTTACCAAAGACGAAAAAAGGGTGGTGACTCTCTTATATCTAGGCAAAGGTCACCTGCCTTTGCCCTGGTTTAGGCCCTTTAAGTAGTTTAGAGGCACTGGGCAAGGGCCGCCAGGCCTATGCAAGGGTAGGTGACCTTTGCCCAAATCTGGCGAGGGCTAGTGAGCCTTTGCCTCAAGTAGGCAAGGGTCGCCAGCCCTCACCCAAGCATTGACGACCTTATCGGCCATCGCCACTACCCCACCAGCGATGGGAGAGCAATCACAGGTGGTTGTGTTTTCCTTTTTCTTTTTGAATTTTTAATCTAATTTAATTTAAATTGTGTTTGGAAAAAAATATCCCTAATTGGTCAGAATTTTTGCGGACTGGTGAGATTAGACTCTTATTTGAAATAACCATAATCACTTTAGACCATTATTTAAGCTTGATATAGCCATTTTGGGCCTTTATTTGAAATAAAGTCCGCTCTAGGCTCTTATTTGAGAAAATGATGGCATTTCGGGTCTTTAGTTGGAATTTTCCCTAATACTTTTAGAAACATAAATATGCCTCAAAACTATATATTACTTTAAATGCTTTTTCAGTATAATGGATGGTGGCATAAATACCATGATTCTTTTGGACCTATAATCATTGTCAATTAGTTCAAACAATCATCATATGAACTGTAGACTATATCAAATATATTGAACTTATGCACTTTTTCCATGTACATTAGAGCTTGTTTGTAATATAAAAAGAAATAATTATTACTTCTTCTTATGAATTTTCCTCCAAAAAGTAATAAATTAAAAAAAATGCTAAATTAAAAAAAAATTAAGAATCACTCTATATGTATACACTTAAAGATGGTAGTTCGATTTTCAAAATTGTATATTTTGAGAAAGACTAGAAGTTGAAAGTGACGGCCCCCTTAAAGTAAATCTATTTTGCACTTAAATATTCAATGTTTAGTTTTTGGAATAGACACATAGGTCTTGCTTGATAATCCAAATTAAATGCTTAAACTTAATAACTCAACACTTAATGTAATTAAGTTTGTCTAATAACCTTCATTAGCAATGATTTTAAAGATTCAAATAAGGGAGGGCTTACATAATTGGTTCACTAGAAAGTAAATATTGGTAATAAGAATCTTGTCAATTATATTTATTTGGTAAAAATATTATTATTTAATGAACCATTTTCAGTTATCATAAAATAATTTTTTTTTCTATTTTCTCTACTTAAGATTGTTAACACCGTAAAATTCAATGGTTAAATTTTCAACACATACTTTTTAGTTTTACCAAACAAGCCTTTAGTTTTCATTTGTATGATGTTCTAAGTAGAGTGATACGCCTAGCTTATTTGCCATTTTTCAATTATTAGTTATTTGAGTCCCAAATAATGAATTTCAAACCAATCTTTCAACTTGATGTTTTCTATCTTAATGATATCGCACGTTCAGACCTAGGCAGGTCCTTGAAAGGCCTATAGGGAAATTAAGGAGAGAATCCTCCAGAGAAGGGGGACCCCTTATGCCCTTGTTGCAAAATGATGGGGCTCAACCCTATGGTGGGGGTGAGTCAGCTAACTACCCCCAGCCTCCATTGGAGGTATCCCTAAGTGTAAAACTCATGGGATAAAGGCAGCTCTCATGCCTTGAAAAAATATAGTGGTTGGGGAACTTCCTCATGAGAAAAGATCTTTGCAAGTCCTAAAATTGCTATGTCAAAACTTTGAGATGTAAAAATTTGAGGGTAATCCCACCTAGGTGAGGAAGAAAAATATTTACCCAACCCAAGAACATGGAGCCCTCGATAGGGAAGATGGGCTATGCATCACTTTCTTTGGAAAAGTGGATATCTTTGGATAGGCTAGTATAATAGACACTCATGCCTAGAGTAAGGAGGCAAAATTCGCAAGGGTTTCTACTATGTTGGCCATGCTTTGCACATCTCATAATTGACGGCTAACATAGTACCCCAATTATGAGACAAGTGCTAAGATTGTTAACAGTGCAAAATTCAATGCTTAAATTTTCAACACATATTTTTCAATTTTACCATACAAGCCTTTGGTTTTCCTTTTTATTAAATGCACCGATCGTGTAATCATGTTCTAAGTGATACGGCTAACTTTTTTGCCATTTTTCAATTATTTGATATTCGAGTATCAAATAATGAAATTTCAAACCGATCTTTCAGCTTTATTTTCTCTATCTTGATGATGCTGCACGTTAACATGTCCTATTCGTAGATCGCAGACAATTGACATCACTAATCCAAGGACTTATAAAAAAAAAGTCAATTTGTCAAAGCCTCGATCGTATCTTAAACACGTATGCATATAAAATTGGTTTTTGTACATTAATGAGGTGGGGCGTTTAGA
Source organism: Eucalyptus cladocalyx (assembly GCA_017140615.1). Classification (NCBI taxonomy): domain Eukaryota; kingdom Viridiplantae; phylum Streptophyta; class Magnoliopsida; order Myrtales; family Myrtaceae; genus Eucalyptus; species Eucalyptus cladocalyx. Next base: position 1,979,684 of record CM029519.1, read on the forward strand.
AATTAGTAGTTATCATAAAAGTAGTTTCTCTTCTTCTCTTCTTGTATATTATTATTATTATTGTTGTTATTGTTGTTCAATTAAGTGCACGTCATTAATGAATAAAACCCTCTCATGTAATAATATTATTGTATCATCATTATTGTCATTATTACTACTGCTGCTACTACTATTTTCACTATCTTCCATGAAGTGGGTTTTTGCAATTGATGATTTTGGTCAGAACAATTGATGACTTCATTAATGAGTGTTTGACTGATCTCTCTTCTCCACGAACGGGGTTGAAATGATTAAATGCTCAGCATCTAATGTTTAACTCTTTACTAAGGCATCTTGACCATTCAAATCCTTCCCTTCTTCATCGACGCCCGTTGAGAAATCTCAAAGTTACGATCGCTGGGGCGATGAGTTCTACAGTTTAGATTAAATTCCATATAAACCACCAGGCACCAATGATCGGATCATGTGGATTGACATTGCTTCTTCTTCACATAGCAGGCCATTAAAATTTGCAGGCATTCTAGGTAAACTCGACTTTCGTGCATGGAAAATATATCTTCGATCTAATAGTGTGAGGCAATACACACTTTTGTGTGTGTGTGTGTGTCTTTGGTAGAATTAATCCATTTTAGTTTGTTTCGATGATTCACCTTTTAGAATGAAAGATTAGATTCGATAATACGTACATTTTGTGCAAGTTTTTCATTTGGCATCTCTACTTTGGTCATAATTAATTTAAATGAGGGTTAATATCACAAAAAATCTCACACTAGTACACATGTGACAAATTTACCTTAAATTAATTTTTGAATTACCAAAAATTTCAACTTGTGAAAAATTTACCAAAAACTAATTTTTGAGTCGCATAAAACCCTAAAATGGTACATTTGTGACATATTACTTTCAGTTAGCTTTCGTCAAATTTTCTATAAAATTGTTAAGCCGGATGTTACCATGGCAAATCCACATGAAAATCCATACCAAATTGAGGTATATTATTACAGGTGTACCAATTTGGGTTTTTGGTGACTTTAAAATTAGTTTGAAGTATATATATCATAAGCATACCAGTTTGGAGTTTTTGGTGAGTCAAAAATTAGTTTTGGATAAATTTATCATGGGTGCACTAATTTTTTTCGTGGTATTAAATCTATGGATTTAATTGTGTTTATCATCTTTAGGTTGTAAGCGTATTTTTTCAATATCAATTACGAGAAAGGAAAACCGTAAGGAAGCGTTTTTAATAAGTCATATCATACAAATTGAATTTAGAAAACAAAAAATTAATTTTTTGTATATATTATTAATTAAATTTTTTAGAGATAAATCCACGCCTCGCTTGGTAAGAGTCATGTAAATGGGAAGACCCCAAATAAAATTACAAAAAGGGAATTTTTCCCACCTTTTTAAAAGAAATTACTCGCTCTCTCCTATTGTTCTCTCTCTTCCTTTTATAAGGCTTTTCAAAATTCTATCCTCGGGGCTTGTTTGTTTAAAGATGTATTCATAAAGTTGCACAGGCGTTGAGTGTATCCAAGAAATGCCACAGGCGTTGGGTGTATCTAAGAAAGTGACATTTCAAAAATTAAGTAAAATCATCCTATTGAGAACTATTTGAGTCAAAGAAACTAATAGAAATACAAATTGAAAAGTAGAATATTGCTGACATACATATGCACAGAGAAAATCATTTCAAGAATCTATTATTTTTGGAAGGTTGTTCTAATACAGAAAGTACAAAATTATAAGAAGTAAAGTATGTGAGAGATAATATAACATCACAATTTTACGCATTTGTCTAAGGATAGAAAACTTATAAAATAAGTGGAAGGAGGACATTTGAGAGGAAAAAAATGATTGATATCCCATAAAAGTGGGACGCCCTCTTTACTTCATTTTTTATAGTATAGATATAAAGAAAGCAAAAGCACTTTTTTCGCCAAATTTATAATAATATCTGAATTTGAAAAGAGTGAACAAATTATAGGAAAATACGCCTGACAACATTCATATGAATTTCAGATGTTTTCCGCAAAGAATAAGTTAACGTGGGCACTTTGCAATGTTTATTCCCTTGTGTTTTTTGCTTAATCAAGATCTTGCAACATACTTGTTTTGACTCCTTTTTCTAATCCCGAAAACTCAAAAGTTTCACAATATATGAAAATTGACAAATTTTCATAATTATCTGAAATTTGGTTACTATATTTTAGATTTTAACGTAAAGGAAAAAAATTATTTGTTGCTTAAACTTAATTCTAAACAAACAAATTCGCAAAAAATAGATGATTTGAAAAATACTTTTAAAAAAACAACCACTTGTGTCTCTTACAAAAATTAATGAACATAAAATATTTTTATCATTCACGAATATGTCTAAATATATATTGTCGCCACTAATGAAAATATTTTTTGTTGACTAATTGTTTCAAGCAATAAAAACGATCATTTAAAAAATATTTTTCCATTTTTTTAAATTTTTTTAGAAACAAATGAAGAATAAATATTTAACTAAAAAAAGGAGGATAAATAAAAAATAAAGAGAAAGTCAGGATGCGCATGATAACTATTTTATTCCTGTTTCGAGCTATTTTTCTATTATATACTTGTTTTTGGAACAAAAATCCGTTTAGTAAAATTATTTCGTTTTTCTATTTTTGAAATAGATTTCTACTTCAGAAATAGGTTTGGACTAGAAATTAGAAGTAAAAAATTTTTACTTTTGTATTTCTAAAACAAAAATGAAAAATAAAAACTCTTCTCATGATTTTTGCTATTAATTGATTGCTCATCCATTGTCATCGGCCGCAATTTGCCATCCATTATCGCCACTCCCCATTGTTGGCCGTTGCTGCCAGTTGCTAGTCGTTGGCCACCAGCCATCGCCACGCCGATCACTAGCCATTCGAAAGTGATAAATTATGTATTGCTATCAAACAAATTCTTATTCCAAAAATAAAAGTTTTGTATAGTTATGAAATGTGTATTTTTGTTTAGAAACTTATCCAAAAATTAAAAATAGATAAATTTATTTTTCTTCTAAAAATTAACTTCTGACTAGGTTATCATTCACGCTATGAATATAATGGCACTATGCTCTTATGAACCGAAAAACCCACGCGCACGCACTAGTGTGGGCCCCGGGCACGGAAATCGACCGTTGCTTCCGCACGCTGCTCCTCCCCTCGTCCGCCCCAGAAGCCCAAGCCCCTCCCATTCAAATTCGAAAATTCAAAAAGACAGACGGCACACTGCTCTTGCAGCAATAAAGGAAAAGTCGCCACCTTTCTCGCTTATCGTCCTCTCGAAATCGCAGCTCCCGTCTGCCAAAAATTTTCCTCCCTTTTCCGGGATGAATCCGCGACCACGACGACCAGCTCATCTCCATTCTCAAACTCGCTGAACAGCTCGTTCGGGCTTGGCCATCGGGCATTGATCAGACCCCGCTTCTCTCGCCCGGCCCAGAGTTTTTCTCAGCTGATGATTCCGTCGAAGCCGGTTCATTGGTCGTTCTTGATTTGAATACCCAGCTCGATCTTATGTTGGAGTTCATTCCGAATGGCTTGTAATGCTTCCAGATTATCGAGTTGCTATACTGGGTTTCGCTGCTTTAGTTTGAATTTCATCCAAGCTTAGAGCTTTCTGGGATCACAACGGACGCAATGAGGAAGGAGAACCCATTGGAGAACCCCGCGAAGGTCCTGCGGTATGCCGATCAGAACCAGATGCCGAGGGCTCAAAACGCCAAGGGAAACGGCCATTCTTTGAAACTTCGGTCGGCCTCTTCGTGGGGTTCGCACATAGTGAAAGGCCTCACTGCTGACAAGAAAACCAAGGTCTTGACCACCACCGTTCATACGAAGAAAGTGCCCCTCTCCGGCTCCGACGTCGCCAACCAGAAGAACCAGAGCGCAGTCTCGCATTCTCGGGTCAAAAGGTCTCTGATCGGCGACTTGTCCTGCTCGGCGAATTCGGCTCAGGTCTATCCGCAGCTGCAGCAGACTCACCGGAGGCAAGGCTCGCGCGACCTGTTCGTTGAATTGGACCACCTGAGGGGCTTGCTTCAGGAGTCCAAGGAAAGGGAGTTCGAGCTTCAGGGAGAGCTGACAGAGTGTAAGAGGAACCCGAGGGTATTGGACCTCGAAAGGGAAGTAGAGGTGAAGAAGAGCGAAATTGACGAGCTTAGGAGGAGAGTTGAGTTGTTGGAGTGTGAGAAAGGAAGCTTATCGGGGCAACTGCCGTCGGTTCCTGCAGAAGAGGCTTTGAGGCGAGAGGACCGTGAGAATTCGGCAACTTTGTCATGTTCGCGTGATCTGGGAATGGAAGTTTTGGAACTGAGACGGTTGAATAAGGAATTGCAGCTTCAGAAGAGGAATCTTGCTTGTAGGCTTTCCACCGTGGAATCTCAGCTGGTTACTCTTGCTAAGGGTTCTGAGGTAATTATCATGGATTAAACCTTTTTTGTTTCTTGATTCGACATTGGTGAGAATGTGTTTTTTTAGTTATGAATGGATATCGCAATTGCTGAATTATTCTATTACTTGAGTGCCCCTGAATAAGACGTTCGCAGATAACTCAATTTTCTGTGGTTAAATAGAGGGAGTAAGCAATAGAATCACCAAGGCAAACATCTAAAGTGAATCCAGTTCTTACGCTGAACATGTTCCGTTTCTCTGGCCTCTGTATATATTCTAATCGGTCGAATGTTGGGACAAATACAGGAGACTGCAATTTTTTCTAATTAAGAAAAGAATCTTTTTATATTGCCATTTCTGCTTGTGTTTGCCATCTTCTGTTACAAGTGCAGAGCTTTTTTTCTTTTTACTTGATTCCTGTGATGTGCTCATCATGCTCTTGTTGGTTTATTTAGAGTGACATAGTGGCAAAGATTAAAGAAGAGGCTTCTTTACTTAGACATACAAACGAAGACCTGTGTAAACAAGTGGAAGGTTTACAAATGAGTCGGTTAAATGAAGTTGAGGAATTAGCCTATTTGAGATGGGTAAATTCCTGTCTACGAAATGAGCTACGCAACACAGGGGGAGAGATTAATTCTGACAGAGCATCAAGCCCGGACTCTGGTGAAACAGATAACGATTCTATTAGCTCATTATCATGTCAAAGCAGCGAGTCTATAGAGTACAGTAATGCCAGAAGGGCGAGTCTAATAAAAAAGTTGAAGAAATGGCCTCTTACCAGTGAGGACTTGTCAAATCAGGAGTGCGCTGATAACAGTTTACAAGAAAATTGGTTTACCTTGGAAGAAGAAAGAAGCCCTAGGAGGCATTCCATAAGTGGGCTAAAATGCAGTGCAGAAGATATTGTGCTGAACAAGAGGAGGCAATCTGATGGGTTCATGTGCTCAAAAGAAAATGAAAAGGGCATGGAGCCACTTATGCCAACAATATGTGAATGGGGTCTCCCGCAAAGACCACAGTTGTATACAAACTGTCAAGAAACTAGTAAATTAGTGGTTCCTTTTGAAGTTGAGAAAAGGACTTTGCGTATTCCAAATCCCCCGCCAAGGCCTTCATGTACATTTCATACTGAATCTAAGAAAGGTTCCACTGTCCCAATTCCAGCACCTCCGCCACCTCCGCCTCCGCCACCGCCATCCAAATTATACGGGAAAAGAACTTCTGGAGCAGTGAAGCGGGCTCCTCAAGTAGTTGAGTTTTACCATTCACTAATGAAGAGAGATTCTAGAAAGGATTCTTTGAGTGGAGGAGGCTGTGATGCTTCAGATGTTGCAAATGTCCGCAGCAACATGATTGGAGAAATCGAAAACCGTTCCTCACATTTGCTTGCCGTAAGTAGCTGTTAAACAGCAATTCCTTTCCAGCTTTGTCTAAGTGCGATGAAAGAGCAAATAACCCTCTTTCTGTTGCAGATGCATCCAGCATGAGTCTTTTTTTATATAAACATAATCATGCCTTATTTTGGTTAGCATTGCTTATCTAGAAATTATTTGGTTCATACCAGGCATAATTAATAGTTGTCTTCTTATACTCAGATAAAGGCAGATGTGGAGACCCAAGGAGAATTTGTCAATTCTTTGATAAGAGAGGTGAATAATGCAGTTTATGAGAACATTGAAGATGTTGTGGCCTTTGTGAAGTGGCTTGATGATGAGCTTTGCTTTCTTGTAAGTTGATTGTACTCTAGATATGTCAACCAAAGTAATTCATTATTATATTTTTCTGTTAGGTCAGATTCATGGACACATTTGTTGGCATTTTTGCACTAGTCTTTTGAGATAATACGCCTCCCCAAAATGTAGTTGGATTTGATAAATTTTATATGATAATAAACGATTTCTTATATGCAAAGTAAATAATGCACACATCAAGCATTTTAAGTGCTTAAGAAGTAAAGTATATAAACTCTCATGAGGTTATGAGTAAACCGATCCTGATGGTTCTTGCTGTATACCCACTTAAGGTTGATGAGAGGGCTGTTCTGAAGCACTTTGATTGGCCCGAGAAGAAAGCTGATACATTCAGAGAAGCAGCTTTTGGCTACAGAGATCTCAAGAAGCTGGAGTCAGAAGTGTGTTATTACAAAGATGACTTGCGGATTCCATGTGATGTTGCGTTGAAGAAAATGGTCAATTTGTCTGAAAAGTATGAATACATGATTTGAACAATATTTTTCTGGAGAACCTACTGTTGTCCTGTGTAGTTATGCTTGCATATATGCTTTGCCACTGCCAGGATGGAGCGTACTATTTACAACCTTCTCCGGACACGAGAGTCTTTGATGCGTAATTGCAAGGAATATCAAATTCCAGTTGACTGGATGCTGGACAATGGAATCATAACCAAGGTACCACTTGTGACTTCAACATGCTTTTTTTTTTTCAGTTTTCTGTAGGAAGATGAGTGTATTGAGAAATAATTCAATGAGACTCTCCTTCAAATTTTTGGTTGCTTCATTTTCATTTTATATTTGCGTCACAATCAAAATCAGGTGCCATACGTGGAAGCCAGCAACAGTTTAGTCAGTAGAGCACATATCAATTGGATAGACTCTAAAACTTTCCCCATAAAACTTTCCCCACTATCTATTTATTGATCTCGTGATTTTTAGTTAAACTCACAGAAAAAATTTGAAATGCATGGATGATGAACTCATAAATGTCTTTATGATATTGGAGATGAATGTAGTACTGAGAATTGATATGGTGCAATTTCCTTAATGTTGAATTTATTTCATGAACCTCACAACAAAGCCACATTGGTTTTCGTCATCGGTTGTGAGTCATGCTCATGAAGCAGGTGCAATCTGCATCTTCCTATCAGGGGATGCGATGCATCAGTAACTTAAGTGGTGATCAACTTTCTAGACTTGCATTTCTACACATCTCAAGTCCTTATTCATCCTGCGAACGCAAAAAATATCATGATTGATGGAGAATGAGCCATCCATTTTATGTTGTAGATAAAGATTGGCTCGGTCAAGTTGGCTCAGAAGTACATGAAGAGAGTGGCCATGGAACTTCAGCTTAAGGCTACAGCTGATAAAGATCCTGCAATGGACTATATGCTACTCCAAGGAGTGAGATTTGCTTTCAGAATTCATCAGGTTTAACAAATTAATGAGTTCCCTTACCCAAAATATTTACATTTCAATTTGCAGTACATCTGTGGTTTGTATATTTATTGCTTCCCGTCCAAATTAAATTGCTTTGTTGCTGCAACTCTTGACACTTAAGAATTCAATTACAGTTGCTGAATAGCTGCAATGACACAACAGAATTCATGTAACCAGTTGCATTTAGTGGGTAATATGTATCAATTGTTATTGTTGGTAAGATCACAAACTATGAGAATCAGAGATCTTGTTTCTTAGAGTATATATTCTTTTTGTGTGTGAATTCCCCTAGATTTGAATAAGGTTCGATCTAGACAAATTATTGGGTTCTCTCACCATAAGGTTGGTTTCTATTGATGATATCTTGAGGTCTGCATTATGGGGTGCGAGAGGAAGTCCGTGTGTACTAGACTACACTAGGTGATACTGATGAGGGGCTTACTTAGACTGGGTGTAGCTTACTACCTAATTTTGAGATGAACTATCGGAAGACTCTCCATAGATCTACCATACAAGGATGATCGGTGTTCATAGATTGCGCCCATACATGAATTGAGAGCTCTAGTCTCAGATGCTTGTATTTGTACGCTGAACTAGTATGTTAATATGGTTTTGTGCGAACTGACGTATAAGCTTTATATCACTTAAATCTTCCTCATTTTTTTCTCCCAATGACAAGCTTTACATTTGTGATTTATCATGTTTCTAAACAGTTACGAATTTACCTGTTTCCATTGAAAAGTCGACCAAAAACTAATTCCTCAGTAGTTTGTTATCACATGTACCATAAGTAAACTAGTCATTGGATGTAGAAGAATGATGTCTGTTTCTTTTCTGTCCCTGTGCAGTTTGCAGGCGGATTTGATTCAGAGACAATGCAAGCGTTCGAGGAGCTCCGCAACCTCGCCAACTTACTAAACAAGAAGTGAAAAGGGGGTGGATGATGAGGGCACATTCCACACCCTATTGCAGTATGCGGCGGACTACATACATGGGGCTTACCTCCTCAGTAAGCCTGCAAAGGCACACATTGTACAAGTTTGATACTTGAATATACTGCAGATTTTTGTGTGAGAAGTGGGTTTTTGGTCTTAGTTTGGTTGTGTTTAGATGGAATAATAATGTTCTGAAAAGGTTTGGTGTGAGATCGAAAAGGGTTGCTTCCTGTGTGATTGTGGACCATAATTCAATGATGGAAATAGCAAAAGCATGTAGGTTGAACATGCACCGAACGAACATGAACTCAACATAAAGCTATTCAAAGATGAAAATGGAAAAGCAGTTGCCTTGGAGCTAGACTGGCGACACTTGAGGCGACCCTGTAAACCCAAATGAGCAGTGATACGAGGAATAACACGAAATATAGTTAAAAAAAGAACAAGAATAAGAAGATATCCACACGTGGCATCACGCGGCTTGATATGATGCATACAAATAACTATATTGATATGATTAAATATATCTAACTTGCTAAATATTAATTCGCTAAATAAAATTGGCACTAATAATAAACTATGATACATGAAATTTTCCAAAACCGGGTGCGTTTGCTTCGCGAAATACATTTTCAGGGAAAACGTTTTTCTCATTTTTCGGCGTTTGGGTTGCTCAGGAAAATGAGTTAACGGAAAACGTTTTCCTGAAGAAAGCTTAAATTCAAGAAAGTGATTTCCCCTTTAAAAGAATCGGAAAACGTTTTTCGAATCTACCAAAGCTTAAATTTGATGCTTGGTTTACAAACAATTATTCTTATAAAAATATATTTTAAAAAAATTTGAATTTGAATTTTTTATTTTTAAAAAAATTAAAATTTGGAAAACATCCTTACCAAAAATAAAATAAAATTAATTCCTTACCAAAAAAATTTGAAATACATTTTTAAAATAAAAATAAAAAATTCGAATTTGCTTATTTATTTTTTCTTTTCTTCATTTTTCTTTTTGCTTCTTCTTCACTTGTCACTAGCCACTAGGATGGCCAGTGAGCTCTGGTCTCTCGATCTCATGGCCTTCGCCAACAAGGCTTGAGCTTGCCTGAGGCCGATGGGCCTCAAGCCTCGCTAAATTGGGTGAGCTCGTGGCTTCCAGCAATGAGGCTCAAGTCTTGCTAGATTGGGTGAGCTTGCAGCCTCTAGTGACCAGCTGGCGAGCTCGTCGCCTTTGGCGATAGCTGGAGCTCACCCCTTGTAAGCCAGCCGAGAAAAAAAATTCATTTTTTTCCTGTGATGAAGTGTGAAATTAATTTTTAATAGGATCCAAACGATAGAAAACATTTTCAATTATACATCACCAAACAAAGAAAAACAAACAATTTTCCTTTATTATTGAGTTTTTCGTGAAAAAAACGCATCCTAGATATTTAGGAAAGCAATTTCCAAAATAGAATAAAAAATTAGGATTTGGCTTGCCGCTATCCTGTTAAAAGAGTGTGTGCCTTTGAGCATGTGTGCACAGGTGATGCATGGCTATTGTTAGCTTATGCTGCTAGATGTTTGGGTAAAGTTCTGCAATAGGTGCAAACCATTGGCTTAGTTGCCATCATTGAATTTGGAACCTTGAACAAATTGTTGATAATAAGTTGAGAAAAGTTGAGGATGATGTGGAGTGCTATAATGGCTAGGATGGTCGAGACAAAGGGTCACAATTTTGTGAATGAGCTACTTCCAAAAACCCGTCCTCAAATTGATTACAGGCTATAGCTCACTTGTATAAAGCTAGAATTGCTAGTAACCATTGATCAAACACTATGGGAAGTTGGCCATGCCTAAAATTGTTATATAGAAAGGGATGCCGAAGATAGAGCCAGTGATTAAAGTGAATTTATAATAATATAGTAACATTAGAATATGTAGCCAGATCATCTCTTTTTCAAAGCTAATGCCGATTGGGTAATTTGACTCGACATTGCTTTACATTAAGCAAGCTATCATTGAGCTCAACTTAAAGATGGAGTTCAGAATAAATTAAGATAACTTGAGCAAGTATTGACTTTTAAATATTTTCAATCGAGCTTGTATGGCCTTTCCTATGAGCTCGATCAACTATGGTGAATTTCATTAATTTTATGTTGAAACTGAGTGTGAATATGTCATGAACTGGCGCGCCAAAATTTAGTGTTATCTATGTTTGGCATGTCTAGGAACAATATATAGTTTCATATGGTGATAAAAGTGAAAAATAAAAAGTTGAGAGAGAACAAAATTGAGCAATTGAGAGTCTAAGTGCAATACGAGAAGTTTGAGAGGTAAAATTACAATCATACTCTCGTATTTGTAAGGTCAATAGAAAAGTCAATTATGAAAATGATAAAAAAAAAAAAATCTGGCGTTTGTTTCAATTGACAATACAGTTGTTTTACGGAATCGCCCTTTTCTATTTGGAATCATAGTGGCCAATGATTATATCAATATTTAATCGAGTATTGATTGTAGGAGGGTTTTTTGGTCATTTCACACCTTTTGTTCTTTGGCACGAGCCAATATTCTTCCTTTTCCTTCCTAATTCTCGTTGCCCCCAGAAAATGTTTATTCTGTTACTCGGGAAAAAAACAGACGACCTAAGGAAGATTTCTCTTTCCTGATTCTAGGGTTTCCTTCCCCTTTCGTCTTCTTCGTCTTCCGCTCCGTCGATCGGCTCGGACACCCGCAGGCACCGAGGCAGCTTCGTCGCCCCCGCGGCCGAAGAGGACGGGTCAAGGTTGCAAAATTTGCCAATCCCGCGCAGATTCCGCGCCCCTCGCCGGCGTCGCGTCGTGTCGGAGGAGGAAAATGGCGCGTCCGAGCAGGGCGGCCCGGAAATGGGGAGCGTGCTGATCGCCTGAGAGGGATCGGGCGCGGCGGCGAGAGCTCGATTTGGGTTCCCTCGCAGGAGAATTGTGGATGCATGAGGCTGCTCCGAGGATATAATGAGGGGTGTCTCGTGGCCCGAAGACGGCAATAATCCTTCGACCTCGAGTTCTTCGCAGCGCAATCAGCAGCAGGCGCATGCGCCCCGTGCTGTTTCTGGGCACGCTGCAAGTCATCCAAGGTGAAATTGAGCTCGATCGTTTAATTGGTTGTGGGTGTGTATGTTTCTCTTTTGGATTTTGATGATGCCCGTTGAGGCTACGGACGGCTGTTCAATTGTGGCGCATGTTGAGCTCCTGAGAGATTGTGGGCATTGTATGATCTGGATTAACTTTAATTTACGCGTTAGGATCTGAGCGTGAGGAATTGGATCTGTATGTGTGATTTAGTGCGTAGCTGCGTTTCATTTCGAAATTTTCTGGGTTAAGCAAGATGGGTTCTTTTCAATTGATCCAAAATCTTCTGAAGAATTGTTTCTTTTAATTTTTTTGGGCCATTATCACTGATTATTTGGTTATAATTCTCAAAGTCAGTCTTGAGTCATGAGGTTTGTGTCTCTCAGTTGGATTTGGTAATCTGATCATTGAAACAATCTTGCCATTCTATTGAATCACGCATTCTAGCCCATTTTCACCATTTTCAATTCAGTGGACATCTAATTAGCAGAGCAATTGACTCTTGTATGTTACGTGCCTTGTAGCTTAGGATTTCAACAACTATGCTTGCGTGTATTTTGTAAGTATGTAGTTGTTCATCAGCATGTCTTGTAACCTCGATTAATTATTACAGATTAGGATGACACGGATCATATTCATTTTGACAATTTCAAAACAATGAACTTTTCTTTTTGTGCATGGCTGGATTCTCTTTTCAAGCTCTTGTGTACGGGGTAGGCAACCTGTTGATATTTTATTTTATTTTTGGTGGAATTAGTATCTCTTTTATAGTAATTAATAAGTTTAAAAGACACCAAGGGGATGACAAACCATCTTTAAATCCCAGCACTGTAGGGGACTACTCTAATTAGTCTAGAATGGCATTCACATCAGGACTCATTTTGTGTTCATACCAAATATCCGGGGTAAAAAGCCAAGAGATCACTCTCCGAATTATAAAAAGTCATCTGGATTCTCTCCCTCCAAATCAGCCAAAAGTCTTCAGAGGGATCATCTGAATCTTCTTTCTCTTTTTTTTTGTCAATGCGTATATCTCACCAAGCTCTCAGCTCTTCCTGCATGGTCTTTGTATTGACCCACTGATTGCCCATGACCGACCAAGCCAAATTCCCAAGCATTCTTGACCAACCATATTGTTGCAATAAATGGTCAATTATTTCCACCACCTCTTTGTAGAGCCACCACCTCTTTGCCAATATTTGACTTTGGTTTTGCAAGTTATTGAGAGTCGGTATTCCTCCTCAAGACACATCCCATGCGGATAAAAAGGGAATAATTCTTGGTGCTCATCTTCCATATCAGTCTCCAAGGATAGAACTAATATTACTGACTTACTAATTGTTTTAACGTTTTAATTAATGTGATATGTCTTTCTGTTATAAGTATTTTAGAGAAACCCCCTTGCTAATGGATCTTGTTAAATTTGAACATGCAATACATAGTGAACATCTACTTAATTGGTAAGATGTAATAAATGACCTTCACTAGTAGAAGTAAATAATTAATAGACACAAAAAAATTCATTGATCCTTTCTAATTATAGGAGTCAAGTTTGTAATAATCATGGATTTATAAATTTTGTTTATCATTAAAACAGATTGGTGATTTTAAACAAGTAATTTGCTCATCATGCTTCAAATTTAAGCGCTTCCAGAGCTCTGGGTGATAAGTTCGGTATTTTTCATTATTCATGTTTGGGGTCAAAATGATGAATGCTTGAATGTTGTATTCTGTTGATCATTCAAACAAAGAAGTGATTATTAGCAAGTAATGTGCTCATCATGCTTCAAATTTAAGTGCTTTCACGACTCTGGGTGATAAGTTGAGGTGTTTTCCATTAATCATGTTTAGGTGAAAATGATGGAAAGCATTTTGATTGAATCATTGAATCAGTTAGTCTCTCATTATTTCTTAGCATTTATTTTGAGAAGAAAGGGCAATCAATCCAAACTTGATGGTTCCAAATGCAGTAATCCTAATGTATGTCTACATCTATTATTGTCACAGCCCAGTGGTTTTAGTACGATAATTTTTCTTAGCAATGATGTATTGACATGTCTCTTAGTATGTAGAGGAACCTTTCTTTCTCATCAAATAATGATTTCATTAATGGAAATTGTTAGAGATGATCGCTCTCTCCCAGTCTCCCTCTGATTTTTGTTTTTGGAATAACTGAGTAAGTTGCTAAAAGACTGCAAAGCATAATAGCCAGCCCTTCTATGGGCAACTAAGCAAATGAAATTCCCCAACTACAATAGATCAGGCTTTGGTGGTTGGACCTGGAAACTTTTTTTACTGAGTAATTCAGTACATTTTATGCCTTACTTTTCTATCTCTATCCTTATGATTATACCAAGTCAGTCTTTTTGTTCCCCGTGCAATATTTCTGCACATATCTCCTCATGTGTATTTCTTATTTTCCAGTGCTAGCAATATCTTTAAACTCCTAGTGCAAAGAGAGGTCTCTCCACGATCAAAACATTCATCAAAGAAATTGTGGAGGGAAGCTTCAAAGTGCCAGCCCTATCCATTCCAGCAAAGTTGTGAAGCAGTGAGAGATGTGAGACAGGGTCTCATATCATGGTATTTTCTCGGACTTATAATGTGATTCTATTTGAAATTTGGGTTGTGGTATAAATTTTTTTGTCCTTATTAATTTTTTCTAATGAAGATGAATGAGAATCAGTGGCAGACAGCCTTTTTGCCAACGTTTTATTGACTGTTTTGAGCATGATTATTTTGGCAGGGTGGAGTCAGCGTCACTGCGGCATTTGTCTGCCAAATATTGTCCACTTGTGCCTCCTCCAAGATCAACAATTGCAGCTGCCTTTAGTCCTGATGGAAAAATACTTGCTTCTACACAGTGAGTCAAATATCCTTATATGTTTGGATAATGGTGGTCACTGTTAATATTGAGTCTTATTCTGACTTAGAGTAGGCATATGCCATTTATGAAGTTGGATTTTATTTTCTTTATTGCAGTGGAGATCATACGGTGAAACTCATTGATTCTCAGACAGGAAGTTGCTTGAAGGTGTTAAGGGGTCATCGGAGGACACCATGGGTGGTGAGTCTCTGTTATAGGGCTCCTGAGTATTCTAAATATGATTTAGTGCTCTACTTTCGCTATATCTCAGTTGTTTCTCAAATTTGCAGGTAAGATTCCATCCACTGTATCCGGAGATCCTTGCAAGTGGCAGTCTGGATCATGAAGTTCGCCTGTGGGATGCAAATACCGCAGAGTGCATAGGATCACGCAATTTTTGTAATTGTCGTTCTGATTTCCCTTCCCTGACATATCTTAGGAAATTATGTGGATTGTGGGACTTACTAAGAAGATTTGTCTCTGCTGTCTTTTCTACAGACCGTCCTATCGCATCAATTGCATTCCATGCTCGAGGAGAGCTTCTTGCTGTTGCATCTGGTCACAAGGTGGGGATTTTGCTTTGAATTTTTTGTGGATTGCTAAATTTGGATTAGTTTTGGAGGCTTTGACATTGTATTTCTATATTAGTTGTACATATGGCACTACAACAGGAGAGGAGAGACATCATCCCCAACTATCGTTCTGAGGACACAGCGATCTCTTAGAGCCGTGCATTTCCACCCACATGCAGCTCCATTTCTTTTAACAGCTGAGGTGAAGTTTTTATATTTAGCACTTTGTTTCTTCAACCATAGCTTTTATTAATGTTACCATTTTATTTATCCGCAGGTCAATGACCTTGACTCGGCAGATTCAGCTATGACTCTTGCAACTTCTCCTGGTTATTTGCACTACCCTCCTCCTACTGTATATTTTGCAGATGCTCATTCTCATGAAAGATCTAGGTTGGCGGATGAACTGCCTCTCATGCCTTTGCCATTATTGATGTGGCCTTCCTTTACTAGAGACGATGGAAGAGTACCCTTGCAGCGCATAGATGGGGATGTTGGTCTTAATGGACAGCAAAGGGTAGATTCATCTTCTTCAGTGCGCCTTTTGACATATTCAACCCCATCAGGGCAGTATGAACTCCTTCTGTCTCCGGTTGAAAGTGGCAACTCTCCTTCCATGCCTGAGGAGACGGGAAATAATGCTTTCTCAAGTGCAGTGGAAGCTGAAGTAAGTCAATCTGCAATGGATACTGTGGAGGATATGGAAGTGCAACCTGAAGAGAGAAATACTCAATTTTTCTCTTTTAGCGACCCCAGATTTTGGGAGCTGCCTTTATTGCATGGATGGTTGGTTGGTCAGACCCAAGCTGGTCCACGATCTGTACGCCAATCAAGTCCTGGGGATATTGAAACTCAATCTGCTTTTGGTGAGGTTGCAAGTGTTTCACCAATCACGTCTGGAGTGATGCCAGTTGGCATGGACCCATCACGGTTTGGTGGAAGATCTGGGTCTAGATATCGCTCTCCTGGGTCTCGGGGGGTGCACACGACTGGACTTAATAATGATGGACCACGAGATGAAAATGATCCTCAATCTGTTGTTAGTAAACTCAGGTCTGAACTTGCAGCCTCGCTGGCTGCAGCAGCATCTACAGAGTTACCCTGCACTGTGAAGCTTAGAATATGGCCACACGACGTAAAAGATCCTTGTGCACAGCTTGATTTAGAAAGTTGCCGCTTAACTATTCCACATGCAGTTCTATGCAGGTATATCATGTAACTTAGATCTAGACCGTGCTATTAGGTCTCAATGCAGCAAGTATAGGCAACAAACTACCTTTTGTGCTCTTCCTTTTTTTTTTTTTGGGGGGGGGGTGGTGGGGGGTGTTTGGAGGCCAATTGAGGGACTTGGAGGGTAGGAAGTGGGAATTAAACTTAAGACCTCTTGGGTCTTTGTAATGATTGCTTGTTACTAGGTGGATTTTTTGTTCCTGAGAAATAATGCTTTTTTTAAGTGTCCTGTGTGTGGCCGTACACTTGCCTTAATTGCTGGCTAAGTTCCTTTTGCATTTGTTGCAGTGAAATGGGAGCCCATTTTTCTCCATGTGGGAGATTTTTAGCTGCCTGTGTGGCATGTGTGCTGCCTCATTTGGAATCTGATCCTGGATTACATAGTCAAGTCAATCAGGATGTCACAGGAGTGGCAACCTCACCTACAAGACACCCAATTTCTGCTCATCAAATCATGTATGAGCTTAGGATATATTCCTTAGAGGAGGCAACGTAATGCTCTCATCTTTCACCTTTATTCTTTTGCTAGTGGCATACGTGTGTACCTTTACATATTATTGCCATTATCTTGTGATGTGGGATTTGATATGCTTTTCACTTGTACAGATTTGGAATTGTGCTTGCTTCACGACCAGTAAGAGCCGCTCATTGTTTAACCTCCATCCAGGTTAATATCTTGTTCTCTTGATTGAGTTTTACAAGATTGTCTGATTACTGTTGTGATTATTCCTTAAATATTTTATGCCATCCCTTCAAATTTTATCTGAGTTTCCTGAATATCTAATGCTTAGTATTTTCATATTACTCTTGCTATTTGTTTTAATATATTTCTTCGAAGTTTTGTTAGTGATCTGTCAATGTGCCCATGCAGAAATGTTGTTCCTACTCATTTGTCATGTAATTAGTAAAAACCTCAACAGTAACTATGGGGCTTTTAAATTGCTGTCTTTATGGGAGTAGGAAAGGCTTGGATATGTTTATTTCATTGGCAGATTCTTTGTTTTCTAGGCACACTTCTTCACTAGCATTTTAAACAAGTAATGTATGGAGAGTTTGCGAAATCTTTGTTTTCTAGCATATAATTTTCATTTTTCAACGCCTATTGATTCAATTTAATTCATGATTGTGCAGTTCTCTCCGACATCTGAACACTTGTTACTTGCCTATGGCCGTCGCCATAGTTCACTTCTTAAGAGTATTGTCATTGATGGAGAGAATACGGTGCCTATTTACACCATTTTGGAGGTATAAGTTTATTGTTGTTCCATATTCAGTTTTGAGCTTCTGCTGTCATTCTGAATTTAGTTCATCACTTAATTGGCTATTTTTGTTGAAGGATAATATGCCGTTTTTTTTTCTTTTCCGTGGCGTGAATTAATTTTCTGCTGTTGATTTGGGTCATGCCTATTTGATCCCATTTCAGCTAAATTACTTTTTGTTTTTTCCTCTATAGTTGGTATATCTGAGCTCTCTTTTGCTATTTTGTTGTCAGATTGACTTTGCAACCATATACAACATAAGATTGCATCGTATATTAAATCTATTGGGCCCCATACTACCCAGTTGATGTATCTGCTTTGAGTCCACTCTGCCTCTATAATTATTTTTTGAATTTACATGAGCATGCTAGAAGGAATAATGCGTGACTCCCAACTACCAGATAGGATTGTAAAATGGGGAAGTAAGTAAATGATAAAACGTGTGCAAGGAGGAATCTGTGAAACAAAAGGTGGGAGAGATGCTGTGTCCTTTTCCCTGCAACAAAATTATCTCTTCTTTCTATGAGTCCTAAATGGGTGCTTAGTAGATATTCCAATTTGATTAATGCTGTTGGAATGAATAACGAGAATAATATGCTAGCTATTAGGGATGAGGACATGATGAAGAACTCAGAGCAGTGACCAGATTTGACCCAGTTACATTGCTCTGTAATTTAAAATGTTACGGCTTCATCATCTTGGGGGACATACTTAAGTACCATCTGTGATGTACGTTGTTTGCAATTGTCTTGAAAAATCTCTTACTGTTAGTGGTGTCAGCTTGTAAAGATGTTACTTTGCTTCCCTGCTGTCATAGATTTTAGATAAACATCTTTTATTGTTAACAAATCACATGAGCTTATTACAGTTTTGGCCAATCAAAGTCAATATCTCATGCATTCAACATATATTCCATGATTTTTTGCCTTTCAATCTGAATGTTAACTGTCAATTCAACCCAAGGTGCGAAAACTTCCATTTCTTTCTGGATTAACCAAATCCCAGGGTCCAAAATCCAAGATGCCATTCCTAATTTTTGACAAAGTCAAGATAGATGTCTTGTTTGCATGCATAGCCTGGCTAAGATATGTTTAGATACACCTTTGGAGACACTTTTGTCTCTTTCCAGCAACATCTGCTGCTTTTCTTGCAGCTCAATTATGTCAATGACTTCTAACCCCCCCCCAAAAAAAAAAAAAAATTTATGTCAGTGAATGTCATTTCTGATGTGATATCTCATCCTTCCCCTCAGCACTGTGCCGAGTTACGGTTTGTCTGCTTTGCCTGCTTTGTGATATCTTCGGTGATTATCATGGCATTGCATAGAATTAGGGAACATCATATGTTATTGTTAAGAGATGAGATGCAATTGGGCTGCCCTCTGGCAGTACTCACTTTGAAGGAAAGCTTCGGATGATTGAAACTGATGACACTGAGATTTTTTTTTCTCTCTTGGTAAAGATACAGAGTAAGAAGTGTAATGTCTCTAGGGATGATGTCCCATGTTGTGCTTCCGGTTTCTTCTTATATTTTCATGCTTTATCTGATGTGGCCATTTATTTTCAAAAATGTATCTGCTCAGTGACTTTGATTGCTTGCAACACAATTTATTTCATACTAACTGCAGTTGATGTGTTTGTTCAATCTTATACTTGGTAAAATCTGGTGGGAACTTATCCATATCTATTAATTAAGCCCTCTTTGGTTGATGAGTGAGATGACAAAATATTCCATACAGCCATGAGAAATGGCGTCGTATATACAAGTGTTTACTCTTAATCTCCATTTATCTTCTGGGAAATTCATGGTGGCTATTGCCACTTAGCTAAGTTTAATTGAAAAATCACCTCATAGCAATGGCACTGATATTATTGGTGGTATTGGTTGCATGAAATGTTGCAGTAGCCTTGTATTGCCCTAAAAATTAGTGACATGAACTGTTGAGGAGCAGCTTTTCACAATCATCTTTTTGTACATTTGAGACAGGTTATTGTCCATCTCGATTGTTTTGTTTGTATCATTCCCTTCATAAATTTGTTATCCATTAGCTTGTATAGGGCCTGATATACCTGGAAGTTACTCTAAAAGAAGTGTATCATTATGTGAAGTGCTATTATGTACTGCTGTGACTTAATGCATTTCTCTAACTCATTTACTTTACACAGATATACAGAGTTTCTGACATGGAACTTGTGAGAGTTCTACCTAGTGCGGAGGATGAAGTCAATGTTGCATGCTTTCACCCTTCAGTTGGAGGTGGCCTCATTTATGGAACGAAGGTGAGTGCATGTGCTCCGGGATGACTGAATGATCATGTGACTAGGCTTACAAGCTGTTCTTTTATACTTACATTTCTTTCTTTTAAACTCAGGAAGGCAAGTTGAGGATTCTCCACTATGATAGCTCTCATGGCTTGAATCTAAAGTCATCTGGTTTTCTTGATGAAAACGTGCCAGAGGTGAACAAATTTCTGTTCATAATTAGTGTTTGCTTATGCGTATACAGTTATTTGCGAAACAAGGCCGGTACTTATGTTTATTATCAAGCTTTTATTTTTAGTAGAACTTCTTTACTATTTTCTTAATTGGAGTATTTTTGTATGTGGTGATTGGGACAGGACTAAAGGAGGGCAATAGTAGTTTGATCCTGTAAATTGTACACGAATATTCATCCATGGCGCTAGAAGGGCTTTCTTTTTAGAATTTGTATCAATTCTGCTTTGTCTCTTCCCTTGGGCCCACTGGTTCTGAGCTCCTGGCTGTTCTCCCAGGTTGTTGCTGATAAATTTCCATAGACCCCTTTTTAGGCTTGATGTAAGACAACCTGATAAGATGTTATACAGGTCTAGAAGTACTGTTTCTGGGCTGTGAACAGTAAATTTAGGGTTTGAGCTGAAATATGATGATTAGATGGAGTAACTGATGACGTTTCGTCGGGAAAGCTTTTATTGGAATTATTGGGATGGAGTAAAAGGAATTTGGAAGAAAATTACCTTCCTAAGCTTCACAGCTATGATTTTTGAAAGCTTTATACTAAAGAGAAGAGTCGCGTCAGATGATCCAATAGCAAACAGTTGCTGAAAATGTAACTTTTTTAGTTAAATGGACAATGACCAATCCACAGCAAGTGCGTGGTATTTAAAGGCTAGTGAACCCTACTTCAAGTTGAAATAGGAAACTCTTGTAAATTCAACATCCTAATTTCCTAATTCAATAGAACTTTGAAATGTAATATTCAATTCCAAATAGGAAAAGGGAACTTAATAAATTACTAAATGTACTCAAACTCTTAAAGACTCCCAACTTAATAAGGGAAAAATCTCTAGTCAAGGCATTCAGTTAGTTCTTGATCTGTCTCTTCTTTTCAAATGTTGTTGCCATGTATCACCATCAAGGCTGTGTGTATTATTTCAAATGTATAGGTGGGCAACTGTTAGTTCTTTGATATGTTATTTTCTTTTGGTCCTACAGTGTTGGAGCTGAAATTTGCCCTAACTCTTGCTTTTCAAGTGTCGCTGTAATAAAGTGTCCTCATCATACATTAACTTGGTTCTCTTGGTAGTTCTCACATTATCCATTTCTCTTGGGTTACTTTGTCAAACTGATAACAATACCAGCATTTAAGTATGTGCTCGAGTAAGTTGTCGGTTACTGGAGCTGAAAGAAGTTAATTACACTATGTGGGAGAATCAGTGTGTTTTGCAGGTTTAGGTTGCTTTATCAGCTAACCTTTTTTTTTAAATAACAGGTGCAGACCTATGCTTTGGAATGTTAGTTGCCAGCAACTACAACATGTTTGTGATACTTACTGGTCAACCTCGAAGGTTAGGTTTTTAAAGTTTCTGTATTTCTGCATATTGAATTCCCAGTTATTGGTCAAGATTATTTAATCGTCATGATAGTTTATTTGGTTATATTGATGTGTGGTGGTGTTGAGGTTGCAGCAAAAGTTTCAGATTGGCATAGTCTATTGTGTGTAAGCTGCTTTTATACTAAAAAAGAAGAAGCTGGCTTCCATGATAAGCCAAAAATGGAAATGAATGTCGATCTCCTTTGGATATTTAATTATTTTTTTTCCCTTTGTTCCAATCAGCCATAATTGTTCCGTGTAGTGTTTGAGTGCTTGCCCCATGGGAACTTGTAGCCTGGGTCCTTTTAGGAGGTAATAATTGGATATGCCTTTAGCAGTGTAAAATGAATCCTCAATAACGTTACTAAGAAAACTGGGATATTTCTTGCCAAAATAAAAAGATTTCTAACTCAGTTCGGAAGTGGAACCAGGTCTCTTGTTGGGCTCAGGAATGAAGTTTTTTCTTTGAGGGCACTTTTTCGAAGCATATTGTACTGAAACAGGGAAAAAGTTTCTAGTGCCTGCTATTTTTCTGAGATGCTGATCTGAGTTGTTACTATATGATACTGTTGTGAATTAGACAATGCAATGTTATGGTTAATTTCGATGCAGATCTTGGGTCGAGGGCAGCTGTACCTATATCTTCACAACTGTAGACCCATCTGTGGCCAGGCTCTTGGTTCCTCAATCAATTACTAGTTAAACGCAATTCTGTACCAACTACCATTCTTTGCTGTTTGTGGGGATGTATGTTATCAACTGCAAGAGCATTAGGAAGTTCATCTAACTTGAGATAGATGGGTTAGTGCGAGTTGGAAGTGTCGGGATTCATGTTGTATATTTGTTTGTCCGCTTTGATATTTACGGACTTTTGTAAAAAAAGAAAAAAAGAAAAGGAGAAAATTGATGGATGGAAGTTTTAACATTGGGAGATTTGCCGGGTTCTTTGTTTCTCACCTTTGTAAGGATGCTGTTTATAAATCAAATGAAAAGTATTTTTCTCTCATATGTTCAGTTGTGCAAGTGATCTTGCCTCTCTTTTGGCTTTCTTCTCACAAGATGAGCCCTGATCTATCGTTGGTAATTATTGCTGTACAGAAACCTTAGTGCTTTCCTATTGTTGAGAAAATCTGTGTGGTACCTATTTAAAGTCAATAGTTCAGTGTCCCCTTTTGTTCTTAAAATGACCCGTAGTTACCAGCTCTATAACAGGCTCAAGCTATGTTTTCATGTCATGTGAGAAGTTATCAATAGAAACATGATGATAATACAAAGTAATAACCAATTGTTGCCTTGTGCCACGTGGCACATGAAAAGTTGCCATTATTCAGTATCTCGTAAAGTTAATGTTGTTGCCTGCGATCCGGTTTCGAGGAATTTGTCAAAGCTCACACCTCGTGAGGAATGACAGCAACAATTTCGGGTTAGGACATTTGGGTTTTTGATCTGGATTGGTCCTCAGATGCTGAAGTTATCAGGATAGGAATGTGTACTAGGTGCAGAGGGCGAGGAAGAAGCAGCTTAACTGGGTGAAGATCTTGATTTAGGCCTTCCATTATTGGTCAAGAGGTGGGTTGTCTAGTCATGACAAATGGCAAGCGATCACATGTCATGAGAAATGGCATCAGTGGTTAAATTGCCCTTCGTGCCATTGGCTGCTTAGCTGTTGGATATTTAGTGGTTTCGTGATGATCCCTCCAATAGGATAGGATGAGCTTCAAGTGATGGTCTTGTCGGGAGGCTTCTCGTCTGGGGAAGGTGACATAACATGCTGTCCAAGGGGCAATATTTGCTTGGTGACGCTCCTAAGGTATAACTGTTGACTCGTCTCTTAGGCTTATTGGACTCCATCCTTCTCGCCAGTGCTTGTCGTCCAAAGAGGGATGTCGCTGTTGCCTTGCTCATACGTGGTGCTTGAGAAGTCGCCGCTCCACGCGGACCGCGCATTGAGAAACAAATGCACGAGCAGCAGGATCAGCAAACTCATCACTAGTCCTTTTCAAACCATCCATACGATGATCACCTTGTTGACGAGATAATGTTTACCTAGATCACTCACGATTTGGCTTCTATAATAATACCTCATTGACGGGATAATGTTTACCTAGATTACTCACGATGATCTATAATAATACCTTGTTGATGGGATAATGTTTACCTAGATCACTCACGATTTAGCCAGCTATCGCCCATCGACTGTAATTACATCATCCTTCAGGAATCAGTCTCTAGCCTTTATTTTTATTTGTTAGAAACATCAAATCATCAACAGGGCAATTTAAACAACAGTAGAAGATAAGTTTTTTTTGTTTTTTTTTTTATGACCCGGGAATTTCTATACAGTTGGCAGCCGACGAGGTAAACCCAGGATGATGATAGCGAATGACCCACAACAGCGGAAGATAAGTTTTATAAATGTATAAAACTCAACTTTCAATTAAAAGGCCAGCCCGATCAAATCTCACCTAAACAAATTCTTGGTTCTATCTGAAGAAATCAAATCCTCGCTAAATGAATAAAATAATTTGAACAGCTACTGAAACTATACTACCAAAATCCATTCCTACTACACCAGTATCTACTCGAGCCTTCAAATGGAAGGTGATGTAAATCAATGTGTGACAATTCATTAGCATCTCGTACCACTGCTACTATTATGATGTAGAAAAGGGAAGAGAGAGAGGAGGGCAATTAGAGAGTTGGTGGAGCGAAAAGCTTTAAAACAGGACAAAAGACAAAAGAAAGAGAGAAAACCCTACAAGGAGGAGATTGCACTCTACTCTCTCCACAAGGAGGATCTTGAAAACCCTCCTTTCACCATACCCTAAATGACTAGCATGATGGGGACATGATCATGCTGAAGACCTCCAATTCTATGGGACGTCGCCCTCTTTTGATGCTGAGATTGTTACAGAGAGAGAAGACTTAGGGCGTGTTTGGTAACATTTCTGTTTAAAAATTATTCAAAGGAACAAAAATAGAAAAAAATGTTTTTGTTCCGGGGAACAATTTTTGAATAAAAAAACGCGTTTGGTAAACTTGTTCCGGGAATAAAAAATGAACAGAAATACGTTTGGTAAATTTGTGTTCTTTTTTTGTTTCTTTTAATTTTTAAATATTTTTCTTTTTTCTTTTTTTCTTCTTTTGGCCGGTCGCCGGCCTCGGCCATGGTTGGCGACCGACCAACAAGGGCTGGCGGCCTTGCCTAGCCACGGCGAGGCTCGCCGGCCCGAGGCTCGGCCTCGCCTTGGCTGGGTGAGCTCGTGCTCACCCAGATCCAACGAGCCCGAGCTCGCCCAGCCTTGCCCCACGCCGGCGAGGCTCGGCCTCGCCGGGCCACCGCTAGGCCGGTGAGCCTCGTCGGTGGCTAGGCGAGCTCGGGTTCGCTAGATCTGGGCAAGGTCGAGCCTTGCTAGGGGTTGGCGATGCTCCGGTAAGGTCACCGGCCCTCGATGGCCGGTTGCCGGCCATGGTCGAGGCCGGCGATCGGCCAAAGAAAAAGAAAAAGAAAAGAAGAAAAAAAGAGAAGAAAAAGAGAGGAGAGAGAAAATTTGTTTTTTGAAAATTGTTCCAGAAACAAGAAACAAGTTTTTCTTGTTTTTTGTTTTTGTTCTAAATGTGTTCCTAGAAACAAAAAAATAGATTTGGAACAAAAACGCAAACAAACGCGTTTCTGTTATTTTTTTGTTCCCTGGAACAGAAAAACAGAAATTTTGTTCATAAACAGAAATAAATGACGTTAACAAATAGGGCCTTACTTGCTCTTCTGTCGGCGATTGTATCTCTGCTCTCTTGCCTTTCTTTGGCAATATTCCCTTTAAATTGCAAACTCGTCCAAGACTCTGTATTTAAAACAGTTATTAATGAGGTATCTCTCGTTTGTTCTATCAAAGGGACAGTATCGGTAGATATTATAACAATGTGAAACTTATGGATAATAAGGGTGCGTTTGATAACATTTATGTTTAAAAATTATTTCTAGGAATAGAAATAGAAAAAAGTATTTCGTCGGAAACAATTTTTGAACAAAAAAATGCGTTTGGTAAACTGTTCTAGAAATATAAAAAGAATAGAAACATGTTTGATAAATTTGTATAATTTTTTTATTTCTTTTAATTTTTTAATAATTTTATTTTATTTTCTTATTTATTTTTCCTTTTTTCTTATTTTTTTTCTTTTGGCCGGTCGCCGGCCTCGCCATGGCCGCCGACCGACCGACGAGGGGGCGGCCTTGCCCGGCCACGGTGAGGCTTGCCGGCCCGGCTAGGCTCGGCCTCGCCCGGGCCGGGCGAGCTCGAGCTCGCCCAGCTCGGCGCGAGGTCGGCCTCGCCTTTGCTGGGCGAGCGTGAGCTCGCCTAGCGGCCGGCGAGGCTCGGCATCGCTGGGCCACCGCCAGGCGCCGAGCTTGCCTAGCTAAGGTGAGGCCAAGCCTCGCTAGGGGCCGGCGACGCTCGGCCTCGCCGGGGGCCGATGACGCTCTGGCGAGGTCGCCGGCCCTCTTTGGCCGGTCGCCGACCATGGCCGAGGCTGGCGACCAGTCAAAGAAAAAAGAAAGAAAAAAGAAGAAGAAAAGAGAGAGAAGAAAATGGAAGAGAGAGAAAAAATGTTCATAAATTTTGTTCCAGAAATAAGAAACAACTTTTTTTGTTTCTTGTTTCCGTTCCAAATGTGTTTCTAGGAACAAAAAAATAATTTTGGAACAAAAACGCAAACAAACGCGTTTCTGTTCATTTTTTGTTTCTAGAAACAAAAAAACAAAAATTTATGTTCCTGGGAACATAAACACTTTTTACCATGCAGACCCTAAGTTACTTATGAAACTTCCGTTAATTAATGGATAATGTGCATTAACTTTGCTATTATTGATAATTTTCTTGATTAGAGCATAGAGCAGGTTGCCTCCTACTAACTCATACACTAAGAGGTTGCTCAAGTGATAAGCATGTTTGTTTTCCTTTTACAGTTCAAGGCTTGGGTTCAAATTACACACTTGATTCTACTGAGGCCACCCTATGAGTGTTAATTGTGTTTGTCGGATAATTTATAGGTGTGTGTGGGACAAGAGAACCATCACACCCGATATGGATCAGACGTGTGATCAAAGAGTCATGGATTTATTAAAAGAAGAACACTCATTAATTTTGCTTAAGTGATTGGCATGAGCAATTTGTGATAAAAACGAATAAAGAAAATAAAATAAAATACATTAAATTAAAATGAAAATAACTCAATAGGTTAGAATGGTTAATTGGACATCAAGAGTTTTCAACTCAAAAATTTGAGGTCACTTGTTCATATACATCCTTTGCAAAGCATTCTAAGAACCACTCGATAGTTTGGCCTTCATGCTTGTGCCCCTATATTATAAAAAATGAAAAATATGATAAATTAAAAACATACCGCAAAGCATATTTCATTCAACCAAACTCATCAATTGCTGGGAAAAGAATTTTCTGCAGATAATAGATCTACTCAATTTAAGACTGTAACAGCATTAATGATATAGAAAATCGAAAACACATCAAAATAAGACAAGAAAAGCTTAGTCATGGTGCATACGACGACAGTTCTCATTTATTGCCTATCTAAAAATAGGCAAGAAAAACTTTTTTGGCAGTGGAAGTTTTGATTTACGTCACCAAAACCGGAAGGATTTTTCCCGCCCATAATTTTTGTGAAGAAAATTTTGTTTACGTCCCAAATATTCAAACAAAATGTTTTGGATTTAAAATTGTAATCTCTTACTATTATATTATCCGAAATTAAAACTAATATCATGAGAATTAAAAATTACATTAACTAAAATTGTAAAACTTATTTGTCGTTTTGAAATAGTTTTTACTTACTATTAGGAAATAATAACTTACTCATATATACTGAAAATATATACTTATTATTTTTAAACCGGCGTAATTGTTAATCATAACATTTATTTGTTATGCTTGTCAGTATATACTCGATGTGACATATATTGTCGAGGTGCAGAATCGAATTATTATATTTCATAAATTATCAACAAGATTAGTTAATTATTATTATGTTCATGAATAAAATTTTAACCAACTTATAACATTATCATGTGATGATCGTCAAAGCTTGTATCAGCAAGAGATATGTTGAAATATAAGAATGGTCGTCAATTAATAACGATGGTTGTTAATCTATCTAGTCAATGAAAGGATAGTATAAAAGGAAATTACTAACATGGCGTTACGTCAGTTATTTTCGCCAAAAATCGATTGGAAAAATTATATTAAAATTTTGCACAAAAGTTTAGAGCTAAATTAACAAAATGTATAATAGGTTCATGACCGATTGAGTGATTCTTCCCAAAATTAGCTATCCTCACACATTCAATAATTTGCTATCATTAATTATATATGATCGATAGACATGAGATGTGATAAATTTGTAGAAGGGTTACATAATTAGTATTTCCTGGCAGTGAATTTGACAATGACAGAGTTATTCTCAGTACCATAAGTTTTGTTTATTGTCACAAAGAAAACGAATTACCAATGGCCACGACAATTTGACCATCGATTGAAACTTGTGGCTACAGATCATTACTCTAGCCACGAAACATGTTTGGCAATAAGTCAGCTCTTTAGCGACGAACCAAGCTTTGTCGATAAAGACCTCACCTACTAGCACTACCATAAAACATTAGCCACGAAATAAATTCTCATTGCAAAATGTATGATCTATTAGCCACGAAACTTGTTTACATAGTTAAATACGGGAGAAAGTGTCCCAAAAAATTCGCCACGAACATTATTTCATGGCTAGAAATGTATTATATTGCCAAGAAAGGTACTTTCATACCAGGTATAACTGTTTGCCTGAAAATTGGTGGCTAAAGATCCAACCTATTGCCACGAACATGTGGCCACAATATACTTTTTTGTGATACAAGATGTGACATGTTGTCCTAAAAGCATTTTTCGTGGCATTAAGTTTTAACTTCTCTCATTAATAATATTTTCGTGGTTAGATATAAGATATACCAGCACAAAATGTTTGCCAGAGAAACTTTGTTCGTAGTCAAAATGCAAATCATTTACCACAAAATTGTTGTCCATCGTGACTAATGTCAATTTAAGTTCACATTTTTTGCCAAGAAATGGAATAATTCGTGGCTAATAGTCAAATATACTATCACGACTATTTTTTTCGTAGTGACATGTCTAATCTTCCACCACGAGAATTATTTTCTTGGCCGAAGATGAGAATTATTGCCACAAATAGGTCATACCTTCAGCCACGAAAAAATTGCATTTCGTGGCTATTTTACGACACTTTCACCCCGATTTGAAATTTTGTAACAAAAAGCTGCTTTTCAGTCGCAAAATTTCTTTCGTAACAAACTTTTCGTAGCCAAAATTTTCCTCTATATAGTTTACGTTAATATCTTTGCTTACTCAGAATTCATGTAGTTATGATTAGACTCTCTCGAAACTCACTCAATTAATAATTTAAATTCAAGAAAAATCAACTATGAAAAAACACATGTACTTTATTTATGAACTCACTTCATTCAAAGTTCAAGCAACAAAATTTCGATGAAATTTGGAAAGACATTTTCTCAATTTCTTCCCCCATAGCTTCCCTTTGAGATCCCAAACCCTCTATAATTAGTCCCAAACTTTTATCAAAATCCTGTTCACATAATCTACTGTTGGTGATTTATTGAGTAGGAACTAATAGGAATGATAGCGTTCCAAACTTGTTTAATTACCCAAAGCTTTTGGTAAACTCAACTGAGTGCGCGAAAAAAAAAAAAAACCTTTGCATAATAACTTCATATGTAATGTAGCGATGTTATATACATAATAAATTTTTCTTAGAACATATTAAGTAATGTTGCAATTCGGATAAGATGTTGCATAATCTTGTCTAAATATTTAGTGCAAGAATCAAATTTCTTCCCCACTTAGCTAAAAACCTATGTTACATCATTTGGAATGAGCGGAATAACATTCTATTTCGCAACCAGACCCTCCTAAGCATGTCCGGGACATTCCCAAGAACAGAAGACTTCAACGGAGCTGGGATTTACATCTGTCTATCTTTGATTGATGGAGGTTCTCTCACGTTTGTTTGTTAGTCTTTTTGTTCTTGCTTTTCGCTTTTTTGTTGGTTTCTCTTTCGAGAACCATGACACCCCACCACCACCCGCGGTGGCCGCGCGGTTAAGAGCTTGGTACCCTTTTCGCAAGAGGGGAAGAGTTCGAAACTTCGTGGACGCAGTGTATTATGCACAAACGCGCGTCTTAACTGCGAAAGGGACTAGTGGTGGGAGGCCCTAAGCTCCAGGGTTTACTCTTCGCCGCGAAGCGGCAGTGCGGAGGTTCCTTGGGTAAAAAAAAAAAAAAAAAAAAAAAAGGGAAAAAAAAAAAAAAAAAAAAAACCATGATACCCCTATACTTGTATTAGACTTTTGTCTTCTTGACTGTCTGTCTTTTGTTGGTGCTAGGCCTCCATCTTGCATTATTTATAGGCAAAATCTATACGTCTCTTATCTTCATCAAAAAAAAAAAAAAAAAAAAAAAACCTATAATTTCCCTCGGTAAATTAAACACTCGCAAGGTTTTCTAATGTAAGCACTGAGAAGATGCATCGGAAGCTATCTGTTATCTCTTTAGTTCTTTTTCTTCTACCTTTCAGATTGCCCAAGAGGGCCGATACAACGTTGAGGTTCCACAAAAACCATTATATTAATCAAGAAAGCAATGACTGGTGCGAAGTGGTATAGGATCTGCAATGATAATTTGAGGTACAAATTCCAGCTGCATAGACATATAGGGTGCCAAAACATTAAATTACTCTCATCTTCCTAACCATACCCACATTCTAGATGTTGCACATCAATCCCCGGCTGCCAAATTCGGATGAAGATCCTCTATCTCGAACGGTGCTCGCTTGATACCTCGACAGCAGAAATCAATAGTTGAAATTCATCGAAATACTAAGGAAGGATCGTGTTCGCCATCCATCTAGTAATAGCTAACGCAAAACCAGAAAAAAAGAAAGCCACATCAAATTAATTATTCTTGAGAAGTCTCTCTAGCGTCAATCTCAAGCAACTCAAAACATCACTGTAATCGTCAGTGCCGAAACGTTATTGCGTCCGACCTCGGCTCATCGTATTGCTTCCTCCGCTTCTTCTTCTCGTAAACGATCCCCCTGGCCTTGGCCTGCACATCCCTCACCTCCCTCAGGTACAGCCTCACGGCCCGCGTGCCGAACGGGTTCGTCTCCGGGTCCCCGCCGGTCTCCTCGAAGGCGGCCCTAAGCCGCCCCACGAGCGCGTCGAGGCTGCCCCAGGCCTGCCGCAGCGGGCAAGGGCACGCCGGTGACGGCTGCGGGCACCCGAACAAGGGGCAGCCCTCGGCGTGGACCTTGGTCTTCCCGAACTGGTCGAGGTGCCTGAGGAACTCGAGCACGTGCGCGCCGCTGCACCGCGACAGAACCAGCGGCGGCTTGTGGTCGCGCAGGTACTGCAGGAACGCGCTCCAGTCGCGCCGCTTCTGCGATTCGTAGCGGCTCAGGGCGGGCGGCAGAAACACCGGCGGCTGATATATAAACGACTGGTGCAGATGGGATCTTGGGGCGTCCGGGGCGGAGGTCGTGCCGATGTAGTTGCGCTGGCTGCTCAACGCCGCGGCTGCTGCAGCGGCTATGGCGGCTGACATGTTGAGATAATCAATATGAGTAGGATCTCTCTCTCTGTCTGTCAGTACTTAAGGATTCTGAGAAGCAAGAGTCGGTATCGCAAGAGATGATTACAAGATCAGGTATAAATTCCTGGAGTTTTTGCTTCAAGTGGGTAGAAAAGATGATTCCGTTTCCTGATCTTGACTAGTCTGTTGAGTGCAGACGACAGCTAGTGGAAGAAAATAAGTACCATGGTAGAGAGAGAGAGAGAGACAGGGGGTGCGTGTGGGTGAAGGGACCAGCGAGCGAGGAATATAAATAAGAGGATAAGAGAGCGTGGAGGGTCATAGGATAGGCAAAAAATCTTGCGTAGATCTCGTCCTGAGAAAAGACGAGAGGGACGTGAATCGTCCGAGTTCTGTGACCCTTTCGAATGATATGTGACGACTCGTCACCCTGCATCTTTTTCATTAATGGGCTAGAAACATAAATACAATTTTTTTTTAGTTAAGTTTATATGTTTATGATATTTATAATCATAGCTTTTTAATACACAAGAGAGGACATCCGATTTCAGATAGGCAAAGAGGGAGAGATCCTATAATTTCTTCTCATGATGTGTGAAGTTTCTTTTTTTTTGGGTAGAAGGTAAGATATATATTGACTTTAAATCAATAAGTTATATAATTGTACATCAAGAGAACCCGACACCAAAACCTATAATTAAGGTGATATAAAAGTCAATTTGAGTGAAAGGGTGCCGAGAAAAGGAAGAAAAGTAGAAAAAGAGAAGAAAAGCAACAAGCAAAAAGAGCAAACAGCCAAACATTGGCCACAACCAAACGGAGAGGAAGGGTATCCACAACCAGCAAAAAGAGTTTATATCTTATGAATATGATGTATTTATTAGCCGAATGTAAACCCAAAATTTCAAATATATATTGCACGATATTACACTTTTAACGTATGTTAGCTATAGTGATTGTTTTTCATCCACTTCATCTATATTTTAAGGACTCTCTCTCTCTCTCTCTCTCCTTAATGCATCGTTGCCCCACCACCAACGCCTCATCCTGACAGTTGCTATCAACTTTCGTCGTGCTTGCTGCCAATGTCCAATTCGTTCCTCAATCATCTCCCCCCACCCTAATCTCTCTCTCTCTCTCTCTCTCTCTCATTGCCCTCTCCCCAAGCGCATATGATCCTTTGCTCTCGCACCTGGCCTCTGGATTTGTCAAGGTCTCAACAAGCTCGATGCCATCTTGGAGACTTAAATGACCACAAAGGAGATGTCGAGCCTCTAGGTGAAGGCTCCTTGCCTCTCTTGTTAACGGTGACAAGTTGGAGCTCGAAACTCCAGGATGAGCTCCATTGAAAGCAACAATCTCAATTCCAACATCATCCATTATAATGATAAAAAACATGATAAAGAGAGAGAAATGAAAAACTATAGGAACATGGATTCTCTATCCCACATCGTGTATAATGCTCCATGATATTAGGTGGAATAGAATATTTTCATTTATAAAAACATTTGATTCCGATTGTCTAAAACGTCCATAATAAAATAATTTGATTAGGTTGACGTCAAATTAAAAAGGTTGCTCATTCAAATTTAGTGAAGGAGACAACAGGAGAACATGGTTTGGGGATATACACTAGATCTTCGTCCATATCCACGAATTGATCTTCTTTATAGAACATATATGATTAAATTTCATCATAAGTGAGACTCCATGTGGTGCTTATGACAGCATGAGGGCCAGAAAAGTTATCAGCCACGGATATGAGGAGAGGTGGAAGAGGAGACAAAAGAGGGACCCATGCATGGACTGGACGACACCCACGTCCTGTCCTGAAGTGATGACAGTTCGGATGTCACTTCATTTCATCAAATGTCACCTCAAATTGCTTTTCCAACTTTTCTCTCTCTCTCTAGTTTCCCATGCCATTTCATCTATTTTTGTGCAAACATGCTCTTGTTTATCCCCTTCTTTAGTAACATCCGCTATTTCATCCGGACTTATAGAAATCAAGAACTTGGGTATGTCAAAGATAGATATAATTAGATGAAATGCTTAGCATATTGGATTTATCTTATTTAATTCATGAATTTAATTGAATACTTTTTGAAGTTAGGTATCTATTTATTTAATATCGATCTTTTCATCGTAAGTTAATATATTATGAAAAATCCCAATTTACTATATTTAAAATAAATTTACATTAAATTAATTTTCAGATCATCAAAAACTTCTAAATTTATAGAATTTTGATAAATTTACATGAAATTAATTTTTAAATTATCAAAAATCTCAAACTAATATATTTATAATATATTTATTATCTATTAGCTTCTACCAAGCTGGATGATATCTAAATGGAAATTTAGCTATAAATCTTTCGCATAAATATTAATTTAAGATCTTAATAATTCAAAAATAAATTTAAAATAAATTTATTTTAAATTCATGATATTAACACTTTTAGAGAATGTACCCAAGCTCGCCCTCATGATCACCATCTCATCTTCACTTGGGCATGATAAGATGTTATTTCGGGAGATAATGATGCTCTCATTTCGTCTGTGGTGTGTACTGCCTCAG
The DNA here is from genome assembly GCA_017140615.1 of Eucalyptus cladocalyx. Classification (NCBI taxonomy): domain Eukaryota; kingdom Viridiplantae; phylum Streptophyta; class Magnoliopsida; order Myrtales; family Myrtaceae; genus Eucalyptus; species Eucalyptus cladocalyx. The sequence continues at coordinate 2,013,336 of CM029519.1, forward strand.
CCATCACATCCATGGACGTCGACGGTAACACCAATCGAGGAATGACTTTTGTGTGGAAAGCAGACAATGGGGTCCCATGACACGGCACTCCCCAATCAAATCAACTTTCGACGAGTCGCTGGAAAAATTTGTGGTAGAAAATAAAAAACGTAAAAATGTAGAAACGACAAAAAGAAGCGAAGGAAACGATCTTTTCAAAGCCATAATTTTTTCTTAATTTTTCTTCCGATCAATTTTTCGATTGGCCAATTACAAATATAAATATCCGGAGAATTCGTTTTTAAATGATGGTAATGATTTTATAACCTACTATTGAAAAATATGGTTTGAGGAAATTTTTTTTAACAATAAATAAGGGGAAAATATGATTTTTTTATAAAAATTTTGTTCAGATGAATTAAAAGTGAAGGTGGAGTTGGCTTTATTTGAAAAAAAGTTAGAAATTAGATGAATGGAAATTCTATTGGGAGTGATATTTTTGCCCTTGCAAATTTCAATATCAAATATCATATGAGCGAGAATAAACGTAATGTCTTATACAATACTAAAATTTGAAAATAATCATACTAATCCCACGTGACTAAAGTAAGTCTTATTAATGTTCACATATAAAATATTTGGTGTAATTATTTAAAAAAACATAAATTAGTTAAAGATTGAAATTGGATTAATATCATGAAAAACTATAAACTAATACATATGTGAAAAATTTACTTCAAATTAATTTTTGAATACCAAAAACACTAAATTTGATGTTTGTGATAAATTTATCATTTGTTAGTTGTTAAATTAGATTAATACTACAAAAAAACATAAACTGATACATATGTGACAAACCGAGGGTGAAACTTCAAATTGGTATACCTACGCAATTGTCACAGATCATTTAATTTAGCAGTTTAACAAGAAATTTAACAGACAATAATATAAGATGAATTTGTTACAAGTATATCAATTTAAGGTTTTTTATAGTGAAAAAATTAATTTGGGGTAAATTTGTCACATGTCTACCGGTTTGAATTTTTTTGCAATTTATCTCTTATTTAGAATATTGTTGTTTAGATCCTGTCTCCACAATTAACTAAAGAAATGAAATAGGAAGAGAAAAAAAGAAGAAAAAGAGGTGGATTTCAGAGTCGACCTTGAAATGTGTTGGGAATGACTGATCCCCGAAAACGCGGATTCGACACTAAATCGAACTCCTAAATCAATGCGGAAGACGAAGCCCGGGAAATCATGTATCACCGATCGTAAAGCACACCACTGATTCGAGCGTACCTTGTTAGCCACAGATTAAACACCGACACCGTTGGAGGAAGAGAAACTTGGTCCGGTTCGATCCGAGGAAGCAAAATCCTTCGAGCGCTTTACTGTTTTCCTTTTTGCTTTGAAGAAAAACGAGAGAGAGAGGGAGAGTACGTTGAGAAAAAACGTACGTCTTTTTCTAAAACAAAACAGCGTATTTTTCTCTCTCTCTCCTCCCTTTTATACCTCTATCCTTCCACGGGCCTTATTCCCGTGGGCCGGGCTTTCTCGGCCCAACTTGGGCGGACGGGCCTTAAGCCCAATACTAATAAAGCCTTCATCTCCCACTCGCACATGGTGGGCCGAACAGAATTCTCTTTACCTCTTCAACATTTATCTTTGGTGAATAATCCGTGCGGACCAAGCATACTTTGAGAGCTCGTTCTATACATCTGTTAGGAATATATAGCAGCTCATAATGGACGTCACACTCCGAGTAGATTTAGTATGCAGATCTTCAGATCGATCGATCACATTTATATATCTCTTGATCTCTTTTAAACAATGATATATATATATATATATATATATATATATATATATATATATATATTGTATTCACAATTATATTATCACAAAGACAGTCATAATTGGTCGACTAGTGAACACAAAACTAAAATGTGATACTCCAAATTCGATCTTCCTCTTCCCTTCAAACTCTCAATTTCAATTCAGCTTGCTTTTCTAGAAATGCCCCATTAGATCGAATCATCTCATGATCATTGGCAACATCCTAAGATAACAAACACTAAATAGAAATATTGAGAATAAGTAAGAGTCATGAGGGGACTAAAAATTGAGGAACTCTTTTCCTCAAGAGTCTCACATGTCATAAAAGTTGAGATCAAACTTTTTGCCACTCTTATTGGTCGTCTCATGCATACGTAGTATGAAATACGTATTACGGTATTAACTCCTTTCCCATGGAGCATATGTCTACACCTTTCAATACCGTACATATGATAGTTCAGACATACCCAATGTCTAACTTGAGTTCACGTATCTACTCATTTACAAAATTCATCAGAACTCACATCTGGCATCTTAGACAGATAAAGTAAAATATGTGGGGTACTTTACTTTCGGACATAGTAAGTATCATGTCATCATCTTAACACTCAGTTAAGGCGACATACGTGTTTTAAGCTTGAGCTCTCGATTATCACCTAGATAATAAGCTTAAAAACAGTCTCATCTCTATTTATCACACAGTAAATAGAGGCGATTACCCGTGTGAGTGGGCTAATCTTATATCTGTCCAACATACTTTCTCAATTTAAAATAATGCACTAAGCATTAAGATGCATAAAGATCAAACAAAGATTCATAGGCATTAATGATGAAAAAACACAAATTCATCAATGTGAACAACTTAGGGAAATTACAATCCAGTACATCAGACTCTACGCAATCCTAGAGATTTTACATGACCACAAAACACATCTCTAGGTATTGGCTTTGTCATAGGATCTGCTACCATTCTATGCGTAGATATGTACTGTAAGTTCACATCTTTTCGTGCAACCATATCCTTGACAAAGTTATACTTGGTATCTATATGTTTGGTCTTGTCATGATATTTTGGATCTTTGGTGTATGCTATAGCTGCTTGGCTATCACAGTTAATCAACAATGGATTTGCAGCTTTCTCAATAACACCTAAATGATCCAAAAATCTCTTAAGCCAAACTCCTTCTTGTACCACTGCTGATAATGCCACGAACTCAGCTTCCATCGTGGATAAGGCTATACATGTTTGCTTCTTATTGCTCCATGATATGGCGCCATTATTCAGTAAGAAAGCAAATCCTGAGATAGATTTTCTTTCATCTAAATCTCCTCCCCAATCAGCATCCAAATAGCCTTCAAGTCACAGATCCTTTCCTTGGTAATTCAACTTGAAATCAGCAGTTCCCTTCAGATACCTTAGTATTCTCTTAACGGCTTTCCAATGTGCTAGACCAGGATTGGATTGGTATCTACTTACAATTCCAACTGCAAAACATATGTCGGGTCTTGTACACATCATAGCGTACATCAAGCTCCCAACTGCACCAGCATAAGGAACATGTTTCATTTGTTCCTTCTCTTGTGGAGTCCCTAGACACAGTTTATGGCTCAATCCTTCACCTTTTGCAATAGGAGTGTTTATGGGTTTACTGTCTTGCATACGAAATCGTTCAAGAACCTTATTTATATATGTTTTTTGCGAAAGAGACAACGATCTCTTCGAACGATCTCTTGAAATCTTAACTCCAAGAATGTATGCAGCCTCACCCATGTCCTTCATCTCAAAGTTGGAAGACAACCAACTCTTGACAGTCTTAACAAACTCCATATTGCTTCCAGCAATTAGTATATCATCAACATATAATGATATGATCACAAATTGATCCTTGGATCTTTTGATATATACACAATGATCCTCATCAATCATCGTAAAATCATATGCCATTATGGCATTATGAAAACGTATATACCATTGTCTTGATGATTGCTTAAGACCATATATCGACCTCAAAAGTCGACATACTTTTTCTTCTTGGCCTTTCACTATGAAACCAGCAGGTTGTTCCATATATATTTATTCTTCTAATTCTCCATTGAGGAAAGCAGTCTTTACATCCATTTGATGTAACTCAAGATCTAGACTAGCCACTATTGCTAGAATAATGCGAATCAAGGTAAATCTCACTACAGGAGAAAACGTATTTTCATAATCAATTCCTTCCTGTTGATTATACCCCTTCGCCACAAGGCGAGCCTTATGCATTTCAATCGAGCCATCAGCCTTTCGCTTTATTTTGAGAACCCATTTGTTCTCAATAGCTCTGCGTCCTTTTGGAAGATCAACCAGTTCCCAGACTTGGTTTGATTTCATTGACTCCATTTCCTCTTCCATTGCATGAATTCATTTTTCCTTACTAAGGCAATTCAGAGCCTCATTGATATTTCTTGGCTCATCCTCATCTTGTGGAGCAACCATAAAAGTTTCCCCTTCAATGTCAAAACGTCGACGGGGAATACTTAGGCGACTTGTTCGCCGTATGGGAGATTGTACATTTTGCACATTATTCCCCATTATGCTCCCACTTGGATGAACTCCACTAATATCATTATCTTGATCCAAGGTTTCAAATAGGGAGTGATCTTCCCCTATTTCGCCTTTCTTAGGAAATTCATCATCTAGGAATGTGACATCTCGTGATTCAAACTCAGTTATACTTCCACTTTCCTGCTCACCTATGAACATATATCATTTCGAGTGTTCTGAGTACCTTATGAAAATACTCTTCTTTCCTCTGGGACCCAATTTCCCAAATTTGTGAGAGGACTCATGTGTATAGGCGGCACAACCCCATGGCTTAAGAAAACTTAAGTCCGGTTTTCTACCTGTCCATAACTCATATGGACTGGAAGTGACTGATTTGGAAGGCATCCGGTTAAGTATATACGCAGCAGTTAACAATGCATCACTCCAAAAAGTGATAAGTAAGTTAGCATGCGCCATCATGGACCTAACCATTTCCAGTAGGGTTCTGTTTCTTCTCTCCGCAACACCATTTTGTTGAGGAGTATATGGAATAGACAACTATCTTTCTATTCCTTTTTCATCACACAATTTTCTGAACTCATCAGATAAATATTCTCAACCTCGATCGGATCTCAATGTTTTTATTTTCTTGTCTAATTGATTTTCTACCAGGTTCATAAACCTTTTGAAACAACTTATTGCTTCAGACTTATGAGAAATCAAATAGACATATTCGAATAGAGTATAATCATCAATAAAGGTGATGAAATAAACAGCCCAATGCCTTCCTCTCATATTCATTGGACCACGGACATCAGAATGGACTAAATGCAGAGGAAATTCAGCTCTTTTACCTTTCCCAAATGGTTTCCTTGTCGTTTTCCCTTCTAGGCAATGCTTACATATGGACAAATCGACTTTTTCAATGTTGCCCAACAAGCCCTCTTTGGCTAGTCTATTCATACGTTGTTGGCCAATGTGACCAAGTCTAGCATGCCACACATTCACATCATTATCATAGGTATTAGGAGATGTGATAAGGGAATAACAAACATTTGCATTAACATACTCAATATTTAATACAATGAAACCATCCAGAAAATAACCACAACCATAGTAATTTGTATCAAAAAACAAATTCACACCTCTACTATAGAAGTTCATATTAAAACCTAATTTAACCAACACTAATACAGACACTAAATTCCGACGAATTTTCGGAGCATACAAGACATCATGAAGGAACAAAGTGCGTCCACCACGCATATTCAGTTGGCATGTTCCAATTCCTTTCACTTCAGCTCTGGAGTTGTTTCCCACATAGATCCACTTAGTTCCAGTTGGTACTCGTTGGAATTCCACGAAGGATCCTCTATCCTTCGTTACATGGTCCGTCACTCCTGAATCCACTGTCCACAAATGATTAGACTCAGTTAAGAACACAGAACTCGACACAAAAGCAAAGTTCTGAAAAGTACAAGGGGTGCATACCTTCTTTGGCTCACGACAGTCGCGAGCATAATGACCCTTCTTGTCACAGTTGTAGCATTTCACCCTTGCAACCTTTTTCATGCGATGACGCTTCCCTCTTTCATGTTGGTTAAACTTGGGTTTCTTCCTTGAAGGACCTACTTCTTCCTTGCCTTTCCCCTTATCAAACCAGTTAGGGTGCTTGCGCTTGGAGCTCGAAGCTCCATTTGAGCTAGAACTAGCATGATAGAGTTCAGCATTCGGCTTAACTGCCAATAGGCGGTCCTCTTCCAGCTCAAGATGACGCATTGCATCCTCAAAGGTTTTGATATTTTCATTATGAGTCAGGTGCACCTTCATATGCTCACAACTCTGAGGCAAGGAACGAATCACTGCTTGCACTTGCTGCTCATCTGTGAGGACATGGCCAGCATCTTTTAGCTCAGTTATCATGTTTGACATCTTTCTAAGATGTTACTTCATGGTCTGACCATGAGGCTTCTTATAAGAGTCAAACTTGATAGTGAGCTGCCTCAGTCTAGTCACCGAAGTATGACCAAATCTAGCTGCCAATGCCTCCCATATTTCCTTGACATTGTCAAAACGCTTAAACTCTCGCATAACGTCATTTTCCATACTGCTCAGCAATATGATGCGAGCTAGAGAGTTCTTTCTTTTCCACGCAGAAAAAGCTTCTTTGTTTCTTTTGTGCTGTGCAGTGGTTCCCTCTTCAGGTTCTACCATGGTCAGGATAAGAGCCTCAAGTGCTTCTTGCTCTTCCAAGACATACTTTGGATTTTTCATTTGCCAAATTTCATAGTTGTCGCCATTGAGCTTTTCACCTTTGTTCAGCTCAAGCAACTATGCTCTTTGTGGCTGAAGCCATTGATCCGAACACATCGAGACAAATATGCACGAATTATTAATGCCTATCATTTATGCATCCCTATTTACATAGACCCATCATATTAATGAATAATTTCAAGTAAGGCTTCAGAATCAAAAGGTCACTACGTTTCCAATCATTCTCCAAAAATCCTAACTTGAAACTATCATTAATATGATTGTCATATGCAAAATCAATTCTATAAAGTTACAAAAACTTTTAAAACTATCCACAGCTAATTACCCACAGCAACCAGTAATAAAAGAAAGCAACTGATAATTGATATGCAATATAAAACAATAATGCTTTCAATTAACACAATTAGGTAGTAATCATTACATAATATGTCCACAAATCACACTTAACATATATCAGCCAATACAACTAACACCAAGTCAGCACACCAACTGGGAAAGATCCTCTTTTGTTCAATTTCTTGATATTTTCCCTTGAAACAATACAGTAATATTCATTTACAAAATCTATCACAATTTTCTTATATGAAGCAGCTCCGTTGACATCATATATGCGATTCAACACATCTTGCCATTCAGGTGGAAGAGTGTTTATGAAAAATCGCACCATCTCTGACTGTGACATAGGACGACCATTCCATATGACCTGTTGAATTTTCCCATTGACTTCAAGGATATGATCAATTAAGTCACAACTCTCCCATCGATGATCGTCATTTCTTATCAACTTAGACGCCTTTCTTTTTTGTTCATCGGTAAGAATCGCGAATAGGTGTGCGCAACCTCGGGGAGGCATTGTTCCTGCAACAAATGCAGAACAAATAAGGGATCACATTATAATCCACATAGACTTAATTGAAAAAGAAACACATTCTTTTCCTCTTTTTTTTTTTTGGGTCAACGGTCAAAGTCAACGGTCAACGGTCGTCAACGGTGGTCAACGGTCGTCGGTCAACGGGTCAACGGATCGTCGGACCGGTCGGACCGGACAGACCGGTCGAATCGGTTCGGGCGAACCGAAGGCACGTGCCGCACGCGTGCGCGGGCTGACGTCACGCAGACGTCAGCCGGCACGTGCCGCGCTCGTGCCGTCGTCCGCGGGTCCGATCGCCGGCCGGTGACCGCCTAGCGAAACATCGTCGTGCTGACGTCATCGATGACGTCAGCACGCGTCGGTCCGCGGACCGGCGCGTGCCGGTTCGTCGGCCGCCGGCGTGCACTTGCCGGTTCGCCACCGGCGTGTGTGGCGCACGCGTTGGCGAAGCCAGCGCTTCCGGGCGCGTCGCGCCCACGCGCAGCGCCTTCCAGCCGCGCGTGTGGGCGCGTGCGGCTTTGCCCGGCGGCGCTCGACGTATCGCCAGACTCGTCTCGACGTCGCCTTTCTCCCCATATGTTCAGAAAACGATTTCGACTTACGAAAACTCAGAAAAATGGCCGAACAACGGTCGGGTGTCGGGATTTCTCGCCCCAATCCGTACGGCCGAATTGCTTTTGCAAAAAATCAATCAAAAATCGTCAAACAAGTCGGGAAAACGTGAACTGGGGCTCTGATACCAATGTTGGGAATGACTGATCCCCGAAAACGCGGATTTGACACTGAATCAAACCCCTAAATCAATGTGGAAGACGAAGCCCGGGAAATCACGTATCACCGATCGTAAAGCACACCACGGATTCGAGCGTACCTTGTTAGCCACAGATTAAACACCGACGCCGTTAGAGGAAGAGAAACTTGATCCGGTTCGATCCGAGGAAGCAAAATCCTTCAAGCGCTTTACTGTTTTCCTTTTCTTTTAAGAAAAACGAGAGAGAGAGGGAGAGTACGTTGAGAAAAAACGTATGTCTTTTTCTAAAACAAAACAGCGTATTTTTCTCTCTCTCTCCTCCCTTTTATACCTCTCTCCTTCCACGGGCCTTATTCCCGTGGGCCGGGCTTTCTCGGCCCAACTTGGGCAGACAGGCCTTAAGCCCAATACTAATAAAGCCTTCAAAACGAAATGATCGATTTGGTTTCAGACTAGTTCTAGGGTCAATTGGTTTGGTTCCTCATTCCAAAAAAATGGGAATCGGCTCAAATGGAATAGGTTTTAGCCTTTTGGTTTAGAATCTATTAACCTTAAAATCAATCACTTTTACTGTAGATGGTATATTCTAACATCAAATTTGTCCTTGTTGGCATTCCATTAAACTTAAAACATCCGAATTGACACTGTTGATTTTGGAAAGAAAAAAAATTGGCTCTATCTTCCACCACGTGTTGGGTCGAAGATTGTCTTCACTCTTTGGTCGGGTCTAACTTGACCCGACTTTGGTTGGATTCACCAAAATCAAGACACAAGTTCAATGGGTTTTGCATATCTGGAAGTCTGTAACTTGATTTTATGCATCGATTGATGAAAAAAACTCAAGTTACATGTAAAACCGTTCATAATGGATATCTGCTGAAAATCCCTAAATAGATATTTCATCTTAATTTGAAGCTAGAAAAATTCATGCAAGCCGAATTAGTCAAATGTATGTGTCGTAATACATGATAAGAAATATATAAAATATTGAAATATAATGTATCTAATTTTGATAAAAATGATGAATTCTCTTTAATTTGAAGTAAGGTAAATTGGGTAATCAAAATGCTTGAAACCAAATATACTGAATTACACTTGAAAGATGAAAATCATTGAAAACGCCCATAAATCCATATGCAAATAGATTTCTCAATTTGGGGAAGACTATATTGAACTATGTGTTTATGATGTGTTCAATTTTTTAGGAAGATTTTTCCAATAGCCATGAAGAATTTTCAAGTGATATAAATCGTCAAAAGTGCTTTATTGAGTTGCTCTAAAAAGTTTTTGACTTTAAGCGATCATTTCAAAAAATTGTGACACTAAAGGGTTCTCCATATAATATTTTTGGAATTTCTACAGTCTTTATTTCGACTTTAATATCGATAACAAAGAAAAATACTTTTATTATGCCCACTACCGATAATGATATTCGATTCCTAATCATATTACTTATGGTGATACATTTGAGTAGTAGATTTGATTTGATTTTGCATACTTTCAGCTTGTAGAGTAATTTAGTACATCATTTTATGCATCAACGCATCATGGCGTTGCCATGAAATGGTTAATCATGAAGAGGAATATCTTTATATTTATTAAAGTGCGGTACCAAGAGTGAGTCCAACGCAACTTTTAGGATTTGTCGCGTGTCAGTTAATGATTGGTTGCTCAATTCACCTTTTAGACATAACTTATTGCGTTGCCCTACCATGAACATGAAGTGAATATTGCATGGCCCAGTAATAGAGCACTCAATTTGTGGTGCGGTTGGGTAGGTTCGAATCTTGGCTCCCACAACCCAATATATATTATAATTTTCTCTCTCTCTCTCTCTCTCTCTCTCTCTCTGGTTCTTAATTCTTTTTTTTGTTCATCTTTTCGTACTTTTAATTTCCATTTCTTCTACAGAAAAACTTCCACTTTTATTTAGTTTATTTCTTGAGCCATCTTTTCATCGTAAACAAATTACATAATTTCTTTTCTTTCTTTTATGTCAATTTATGTATCCTTTCATCAGCTAAAAGTTTCTTTTTCACCTCTCAATCGGTCCTTTTTGTAATAAATTCAAGTAAATTCAAATTTTCACATGGTTTTCATGTCTTAGATAAAAGAGAATGTCTTGACATATTGTTTTATTTTTTTCTTATTGATTTATTTAGGTGTCCCTTTACAGCTCAAGGTTGAGAATAATCTTAAAAATCTTTACTATAGGTTTATTTTTCAAATTAATTCTTAAAAACCTACATTTAAATTAACTTGAGAATAATTAAATAATCGTACCTGGAAATAAAATGGCTCGACACGGCCTCCGGGTTCAATGAACACAATCTTTCAACTAATAAAATCCAATAGCATAGAGAGAGAGAGAGAGAAGAGCGAAGCCAACAATCAAGTGAACTTTAGCCTCTTTTTATATAAGGGATAGATATATTCAATTCAATAAGATCAAATGGCCAGTATCAATATAATCACGCATGCTGATGTAGAGAGAGAACACTATAATTTTGTAAGATCATCATACTAGACTACAAAATTAAACATTACGAGCTGATTATCTCTGCAATCCAACACGTTGAACATGTAATTTATTGATTAGAATGTCAAGGACAAGGATAATGTGATGTTATCTTTTAGGGATAAGTGCATCGAGAGTCCTAAAACTTGTTACGAAAATGCATTTGAGTCCGAAAAACTTGCAAAAAGTGCAAATAAGTCCTAAAACTTGTCAAAATGTTTCATTTGAGTCCTAAAATCGACACCATTAGCCTTTTTCCGTTAAAAAAAGCTAACGTGGCATTTAAAGTTAATTTTTATTTCCCACGTGGCTTTTTTTAATGATTTTTTTTATTCATTTAAAAAAATATTTAAAACTAAAAAATTAGATTTATTGATTTTATCTTATTTTTTAAAAAAAAAGAAAAAAAAATGGCAGCATTGCCGAAGGGGCCGACAACGGTCGTTGGCCCGGGTGCGGGTGGTGGCTCTCACCCGCCGGGCGAGGCCTCGCGGGCCCCAGGTGAGGGCCGGCAACCCTCGCTAAGCTCGGGCGAGGGTGCCCGATTTGGGCATGCTTTGGCCCTCGCGGGGGTCGGTGGTCATTGCCCGGCTTGGGCAAGGCGTCGGCCGGCCCTCGCGGGGGCCGGTGGACCGTCGCCCGGCCGGGCGATGCCTCGTTGGCCCTCGCTCGGGGTTGACAAGCCTTGCCGGCCCCAAGTGAGGGCCGGCGGCAGTCACCCGGCCTGGGTGAGGCGTTGCCGGCCCTCGCGGGGGCCGGTGACCGTCGCTCAGCCTGGGCGACACCTCGTCGGCCCTCGCTCGAGGTCGGCGACAGCACCCTCGCCCGAGCTTGGCGAGGGTTGCGGCCTCGCTTGGGGCCGGCGAGGCCTCACCCCGGGCGGGTGAGAGCCGGCCACTTGCGCCCGGGGTTGGCGACCGTTGCCGGCCCCTTCGGCAAGGCTGTTTTTTTTTCTTTTTTTTTGAACTGTTTTCTTTTTTAAATAATTTTTTTTTTGAAAATAAGATAAAATCAATAAATCTAATCTTTTAGTTTTTAAATCTATTTAAAAAAGAATAAAAATCATTAAAAAAAGCCACGTGGAAAATAAAAATTAATTTTAAATGCCACATCAGCATTTTTAACGGAAAAGGCTAACGGCGTCGATTTTAGGATTCAAATGAAACATTTTGACAAGTTTTAGGACTTATTTACATTTTTTGCAAGTTTTAGGACTCAAATGTATTTTCGTGACAAGTTTTAGGATTCCTGGTGCATTTATCCCTATATTTTATAAGTCACGTGTCGCCTCTAAAATATTATAATACATGGAAACTGTGTAAAATAGTAATGTTAGGTAACTCGAGCTTTGATATTTAAAATATACCACATGATAATACATACATACATACATACATACATATATATACATATATATATATATATCATTACAAATTTGTTGCTAAGACACAACTAAGTTTGGAATCATTACATAATAAAACCCATAATTGATAGGGGGGATATAATACCCAATTATGAGAAAGACGGTTGTCTTAATGGGCTTTTGCTACCTAGTTGGTGGACTTGTTAGCTTTTCTAGGCGCATAAGATACTGAGACTCCTTTAAGTTGGGCCAGCAAGACTTTGCTATCTTCTTAATTGTTTCCATCGTCCATGGGCTCGATATTAGGCCCATTAAACCCTCCGCAACTACTTTGCTGTCATATTGTACTTGAACTTGCAGTTTAGTTTAGGCAAAACTAAAGATGACTTTCTCTCTCTTGCCTCCACTAACCTCAAAAGAGCCCCACGAAGGGCCAAAGCCTCCGTTTTTAGGGCTAAGTCGGCTGTAATCTTCTATGTGAAGCCATCTATAAGGATGCCTTCTTCATTATTGTAGATCCTGGCCATTACTCCCTCTCTATGTTCTTCCGTCCATGATCCATCAACGTTGTACTTTAGGGAACCCTTTAAGAGACCCACTTCGTAGGTGAGTCCGTGAGTTCTTGGCTTCACTTTCGTTTTCTTGGGCTCCACCAGTGGTAAAGTTGTAGACTTGCCATTCCTTTGTTCACAGCTTCGCTTGGGTGTGGGGGTTTGCCTTTGAAGACCATGGAGTTTCCTTTTTTCTAGATCTGCTAGAGAACTCTAGTGACCAACTCCTTTGACAGAGGCTTGCTGGAAGAGGTAAGGGTTTTGAAAAACCATTTGTCTATTCTAGTGATGTATTTGGGGGAAGGATTTAGTCTCAGTTTCTGATTTGACCATATTTCATTCGTCCAAGGACAGAGGAGGAAAATGTGTTATGTTGTTTTTGGCATTCGATGGCAGATTGGGCAACTTTGATCAAGTAACACCTCCCTCTTATAGAGGTTTTCTTTTGTTGGTAGCGCATTTGCACACAAACTCCATATAAAGAACTTGATTTTTGGGTGGGTGTGGAGGCCCCGGATCAAGTTCTATAGTTTTTTGGGGGGTTGGTATGATGAGGATGCTTGGGATTTGTTATGGCCGTTTGCTATTTGTATGCTGTTGTATTTGCTTTTGACTAAGTTGGTGTCAGAATTGTTCTTCGTCCATATTTTTTTGTCTTTCTCTATAGTATGCCTTAGTGGGGCCACAAGGATTTCTTTTACTAAATCTTATTCAAATAAGTTCTTTAGTTTATACTCATCCCACTGCTTGGACTCTTGGTCAATTAGCTCAGCCACATATTGGGGGTTCACCTTGGTTTGTTGATCCTCCAATGCATCCACGGACCATTTGTCTTCTCTCACCCTGATCTGCGATCCATCTCCCACTATCCATCTAATTTGCAGCTCTAACACCTCTCTTCCTTGTATTAAACTATGCCATCCCCAAAACAATCTAGATCCCTTGTTTGCCCTCAAGAAATCTCCGAAAGTGAAATATAAGCCTTCCAACAGTTGACTTCATAAGGTTGAAGGGGCTTGTATAAATCTACAAGCCTGTCTTCCCAGCATGGCTTTATTAAAAGCAATAAGGTTTTTGAATTCCAAACCCCTATAGTCTTTCCTAGTTTTCAACACTTCCTATTTTTCCCAATGTATATCTGTTTTTGCATTATTCTTTTTCCACCAGAAAGTAGCAATATTTTGTTCAATTGCTTTAGAAATCGATATTGAGATTTTGAAAATGGACATAGCATATTGCGTCAATGCCTGTACCTGGCTAGAACCCATGCAAACATCTCTTTCTTCGTTTGTCCCCAATTTGATGGAATACCAATATATTTCCTTGTTTTTTCGTTGATGGGGACTCTTAGTTCTTCTAGCATATTCCTTCTTAATTGTTGTTGACCACGGTTACTGAAACAAATGCCAAACTTATTGAGGTTGATTGCTTGACCCGATGCATAATAATATTGGTTCAAAAGGATTGCCAAGTTTTGGCATTCCTTAACTGTTCTTTCCAAAAAGAATATCACATCATTCACAAATAGTAGGTGCGTGAGTGTTGGACAGCTTCTATTCAATTTGATTCCTTTCACACTTCCATCCCTAAGTGCTTCATCACATTAGTCATGATAATGAATAAGTAGTGAGAGAGAGGGTCCCATTGCCTTTAAGCCTCTAGTCGGTTTGAATGGTTGGAGAGGTTCTCTATTAACTTTGATGTTGAATGTGGTGGTTGAAATGCATGTATTAACCAAAGAAACCTAGCGGTCATGCACTCACACAAGAAATCTCATTCCACTTGGATGCTATTTGCATATCGAGTTTGAGTACCACCTGAAACTTCCTTTGCCTTTCCTAATTCTGAGTTGGTGCAGCACTTCTTGGACAATTAATATGTTATCTTGAACTTGTTGTCCACCTATAAAGGTACTTTGCTCCATTTCAATTGGATCGGGCAGCCATGGTTTCAACTTGTTTGCCATTACTTTTGAGATAATCTTATAACTGTAATTACATAGACTGATGGGCCTATATTGTGCTATAGATTATTGGTTAGCCACTTTTAGAATAAGGGTTATATGATTATTGTTGAGGGAGGGGTCTAGGGTACCTCACACGGAGAAGTCTTCAAACATTTTGTGCACTTCTCTTTGAATTATCTCCAAATGATGTTGAAATAACTGTCCATTCAATCTGTCTGGACTTGGGGCCTTAGTGGCCCCCACTTCACTTCCTCCATTGTGACCTGCCTTGTTAAAGCTTCATTCATTGCATCTCTTACTATGCAAGAGCATTGATCTAGCATCAGCTGAAAGTTCCTTGGGCCAACCATGCCATAGAGATCTTGATAGAAGTTCATAATGTGTTCTTTAATTAGCTCTGGATCCTTGCACCAATTCTAGTCTACGAATTTCAACATTGTTATTTTATTCCATTGATCTTTGCATCGTTGTAGCATGAAAAAATTTCGTATTTTTATCTCCCCATTTTAGCGACTCAATCCTCGATCTCATTCCCTAAAACATTTTTTCCTGTCTCCATAGTTGTTCAATTTGCATATTTAGTTGTTGAGTTTCTTTCTTTCTTGATCCCCTTTCCTTGTCCTTAGTTATCTCGATAAGCTCTTTTTTGAGGTCCTTGATCCTTCTAAATGCTTTAGAATATTTCATTTTACTCCACTTGGCTAAAGCTTTAGCATCCTTATTCAGTTGTTTGTGGGTAGATTCAGCTGTGAATTTCTTTGTTCATTCCACACAGACTGTTCTATATCTTGACATTTAGCATCCTCTATAAGGTAAGCTTTAAATTTGAATTCTTTTTTCCTCTTTGTCGGCGGTGGAAATAATGCCAATACTGTGGGACTATGGTTTGAGCCAATAGCAGGTAAAGCATAGGCTTTCGCATGTAAGAACGTAACTCCCCACACTATATTACAGAGAACCTGATCTAACCTCTTTTTAACCAACTCCTCCCTCTCTCGGTTATTTGCCCAAGTAAAGGCGCATCTTATGCTTTCCACATCTATGAGTGCACAATCATTTAACAATTCTCAGAAAGCTACCACTTGATAATAGTCCGTCTCCCTCTTACCATATTTCTCCTAATGATACAAAGTTCCATTAAAATCTCCAATGCATAATCGGGGTAGGGCATTTCTCACATGAATCATTCTAAGTTTCTGCCATAATTGGAGTTTTTCTTGGTAGTTTGTAGAGGCATGTAAAATTGAAACCCTCATCTTGATATCACTGTTTAACTGTTTACAAATGACCTTGAACATCTCTCCAGAGCTTGATACAAGTTCAACCGACACAACATTGTTTCACATTAAAGCCAACCCCCTAGCGATTCCAATTGGGTCAACCACCATCAAAATTTCAAGTTGTAGGCACTTCTTTACCCTTTTCACTATAATTATTTATTTTTTGTTTCTATTAGAAGTACTAATCTGGGCTTTTCTCAAGCCACTAGGGCTCTAAAGTGCTAAAACGTCAGGGGGAACCCAAACCCTGACAATTCAAGCTTAAAATTTTCATATAAACCCTAATGGTTTATTAGGGCTACCCATCGAAGCCTACTCCGTTTCTTTTGCTTCTTCGATCGATGTGTCTAGTATGGTCCCCTCGTTGATGGATTGAGAGAGGCATCCTTGTTGTTCATAGGGGCTAAATCGTTTCAGTTTCTTTGTCATATGAGCTTTCTACCCATTATTTTCTAAATCTTCCCACTATTTTCTTTCTTTAGATATTCTGTAAGTGCCATGGGATTGGATGCCTCCTTTAACATAAGATGTTTCTCTTGTCATGTGATATCAACCCCAAGAAAATATGGGTCCAAGCTGCTGGCCCTCTATTATTTTAGGGCACTTCTCTCTGGCACTATGGCCATGGCTAGTGTGTTCACGTTCTCCTGTTCCTTTTGCTAAAAAGTGGCCTGCATGTTGCTCTGAATAAGAGTTTCTGGTATTATTTCATCAATTTTAGGTCATGGGCTCATCTCTCCATTAAAAATGTTCCAAAAAGGGATTGTTTTCTCATGCTTCCGCTTTGATCCAGCTACCAAACACCACTTTGTTTTCTTCCAACCCTGCTTGTTCGTAAGGGATAATCTTGCAGTAGGTTGCATAATGCTCAATACATCCACAAGAGTAGTAAAAGTGTGGGAGTCTTTCAAATTTATAATCCACCTTATCGTGATCAAATTTTTGGGTGCACCACCTAAAATTAGGCTAATAGACTACTAAGTCTAACTTAGCTCGGGCTCTTCCAAGCCCATATCAATTTACGACTTAAGTTAAAAATTCTAGTATGCAAAAGGGAGTCGTTACTAATCAATTTACAGTAGGTCGATTAGACACCTACGTAAAATAATGGGAGAATTATTTTACTTCTACGAACCAGAGATTGTGAGTTCGGGGATTTGGTTATGCTCGATTTTTCTAACGTCCTTTCGGTACCTTTCTCTTTTTATTTCGAAAAAATGTTTTGCAGGCAGCTTGAATTAATTTTGATTCACTTCCCTAACATGTGGGTGATTACACAAACCACCAATTTAACACTCAAGAAAGCAAATAAAAAAAAATGCAAAATTTATCTCATAGCAACGAAAGCATTTGCGTTGTTAGATCATAATTCACATCAATAGTCTTAGATATGATTTCTAATTAATACGCAATCACTCAATTTTTGTTTTCACCTATTTAATGATAAAATAATCTATATGCAATGCAATGTTACTAGTCTAACATGAAGTGATATGACATAGGTGTATAGCCTAAACTATATGATATGAGTAAATTTTTTTTAAAGAAATGCAATAATTAAATGTGCAATTTAAATTAACCTAATGACTTAATTCTAATGACGGGCAATTTCTAATTAAATGAACTTAGCAACAATCACTAAATGACGTGTATTTCATGAACTTAATTCTATATGACGTGCACATGATTTTTTAATTCTTCTAAAGAGCATGTAATCTATCCTAATATGCATTGACGTGCAAAGAATGCCTTAATTCTACATGACATATGCATGCCGATTTTTTTGTTTTTTTTTTTTTTTAATTTTATAAAATTCGAAGTTAAAATTTCTATTCTAAATATGCAATCTTCCTTCCATATTAGAGGATGTATGAACGGATAATCTATATTTAATTCAAAAGGATAAAGAATCAAACCTCCATTAAGCCTGAACCAGCTTCGATGGTTATTATGGTACTTAACCAATAAGTACTTAATAGCTATTGAAATTCCAACTAGAAGATTCATTGCCAACCTCACCAGGATATTTAGACTTGGCAGAGGTAACATTGAAAATGAAAATGACAAAAATCTTTTAGATTTCCTTAATTGATTTTATCCTCCAACTCATTGGAAATGACTCTTGCAAAAAGAACTGAGAACCACACAACCAAACCCTAAGGTTCATACTATTTTATTTTTTAGATGACCATGGGCTTTTCTTACTAATAATAGCAACATCATCAATGCCTCCTAAGTATAGTTACTTTATCCTATAAACCTGTACCACACAATGTAGAAGCTCGAGTTCACAAGTCTTATCTAGGACTTGTTGGTTGTTGTGAGCACCAATATCGAGAACTTCAGAGAATCTTATGCCAGGAAAATAAAACCATTCTTGAAGATGCATGAAATTATTATAATGTACCAACTGCATGAGATCATTATAACCTAGCATCAGAAGCCAATGAAGCACTCGAAGAATTCAGACAAGCTGATCCCAGAAGCATGAAATGGTAGACACAGAGGACATTGCACAGGCCTTTCAAGACCCCTATGCTAAATGGGGAGGTCATCTTTCTCAAGACCCTTATGATCAAGGACCTTTGTCCTTATCTCAAGGCATGGACACATCCTTCTATGCACAACCATCCAATTAGCCTTAGCCAAGCATTCCTGCAGATACTACAGACGATGACAATACAGACTGGGCACAAGAAGAAGCATCCGCATCCACATCATATCAGTTGAACCACATCCTCTCACTAGAAGACCTTGAAGCGCTTGAACAAAAATATGATGAACATCTTCAAGCAATTATATTTTTTTAGGGGTTACAAATTAATCCCTAATTTTTGTGTCATAAATAACTAAATGGGTTGCCCAAAATATAGGTGTCAACACACCCAAATTTTCTTGTTATCTCAACAATAGTCCTAAACCTCAGGGGTTTAGATAGGTCTAAGTGTGCCCTTGCTTTTCCCATATATCAGAGACTGTTTGTTCAGTAATTCTATCTACCCCTGGAGAGCCCCAAGATATGTACCGAAAAGTCACAATATGTAAATAAATAGGAATGGTAGGGGATATTAGGATTTTATTGCTGTAAAATTAGCAGATTACTGGAGAATGACCAAGGGCCTAAAGTCAAGACTTTGTTCTTTTCAGCTTCAATCGTAAAAGTGAATGAAAATAGCCTTGGTCCTATCATATCATACGAAACCGATTATGCTTTCCATGCCCTTTTCATTGTGTTGAAGAAAGCCTGTAGATTCACATTTGGCTTGGAATAAAGTTTTCCTATAAGAGTTAATTCACACTCATGTTTTTTTTTTTTTTTAATTATACAAGTACATCTCTCTTAATCGTGACCACATCCTCCTTAGACCATAACTCTCCCTTACTCCTTCAAAGGGCTGCTAGCCATCTCTCCTTCTCTTCTCCTTCATTCATTGCGTCGTTACAACAAAGTTCTAAGGCTACTTGGCTTTTGGTTGTTCGTATGGGCCTCTAAGGTGCGGATTTCCAATAGCTACTGAAGTACGGCACCTTCCACCTTGTGCTATTAGGGGTTTCTTGGCTTCAAGCTTCTAGGGAGGAAAGTAGCTCTTACTAGATGGGTTTCCAGTAGTTGCTGGGATTTGGGTCCTTCCACCTTGTGTGAAGGGTGAACATTGGATCTTCAAGTTCCTAGGATTGAAGGGGATCTCTTACTGGAAGCTACGGCACTACATTTTATAGTAATGAAATAGTATTGGATTTCTAGGGTTTTGTAACTAAGATAACTAGATTTTCTTTTTGAAGGAGATTAATGTGGTTTGTAAGCTATGGGTGTGAAAGGAGAAGTAATGATTAGCTTTGATTTAGGGTTTCAGGGAAGGGGGTTTTTGTGGGCTGACTCTCACTATGGGAATAGGGAATAGCTCACATGGGAGAGAGGGAATCCTTCCATGGCGGAAGAGAGAGTGACTCATCCACGTGATAATATTTCATTGTGGATGCATTTCTCAATGCATGAGCATGGAAAGATTTGTAGGTTGGCTAAAGGCAAAAAACGAGACGAAACTTTAAAATATGGTGGAAGCTTTACAAGAAAATAACATTACGAGTGGATTATCTATATAAGATATTCAACTCAAATTAATATATTCATGTTATCAAATAACATGTATAATCATAATTTTCAAATTGAACAAATTATACAAATTAAAGGATTGTTATATTTTTTTACCAAAAAGAAAAAGAAAAGGGATTGTTATATTCTAATTTGAGTTGAACATCTAACGAGGATAATACATGTGTAACCTTTTTTTGATCCATCGTTCAAATGTACAGGATTAGAAACCAAATCAACAAATCCTATGAACTTGATTAATAGAAGGACAATATTGAATAATTTCATACGATCCAATGGGCTAAATTGCACATATGCAAAAAGTTTAAGTACCGCATTGAACATGTATGAAATGTTCAAAGATGACGTTGCACATTGGGCTAAAATTTAGAGACTATATTTAACAAATTAAAATTTTATGGATGACATTACATATAGGGCCAAAATTCAGGGGCCATTTGTGTCCTTCTCTCTTTTAGTTGCTTCGTTGGATAATGGTATGACAATATACATGGCTAAATTCTGAATATTGTTATTCAGATTTTGTTTGTGCCATACAAATATAGAAATGAAAGAAAAAAGTGAAAAAGAAAAAAGAAAAAAAGAAGTTTGATTCCTAAGTCGACATTGAAATGGGATCGGTTAGTTCAGTTCCATACCGGTTACAAGTTTCTGATCTAGAACCTACCTATCTAAAACTAATTGCCCCTATTGTACATGGCATGTTCTAACATTAAATTGATCATTGTTCACATTCTATTAAGCTTAAGACATACGAACTGGCACTGTGGTCCACCAAGTGTTGGACTTTGATTGCATAGTTGGAGATTGTTTTCAATCTTTAATCAAGTCTCGTTTGATTGCATACTGAACCCAAAATTGATCAAAATCAAGACATTATAAGGCTTCATTTGCTAACATTTTTATTTCTCTATTTTTTTGTTCTTTTATTCCTCGGAATAAAAAAAGAGCATAAATTCATTTGGTAACATCAATTAATTTTTCTATTCCTCGAAATAGAAAGGTGGTGAATGAATAGATTTGGAATAGAAATAAGAAGTAGAAAAAATTATCTTTTTGTTTTTGGGAACAATTTTTGGAATAAGCCATTTTCTTTCCTTTCTTTTTTTCTCTTCTTCAGGTTCTTCCTATTCTAACCAACCGGCTGCTGGCCACCGATTAATCTTCCCGTTGGATATGATCACTTCATATCTTTATTTGAGAAAATGAGACAACTTTAGGCTCTTATTTGAAATTTTCCTTTAGATTAATGCCCTTTTTGAAAGGTTGTGTGTGTTTGGGGGGGGGGGGCACAATGCATTGGGTGTGTGTGTTTTTATTGGCACAATGCATTGGATTGGGTTGTTTGACTTGCCACTCCGCTCAACAAGAAGGAAATTTTTAGTGATCTAAAGAATATGAAAAGTAAATTAGAATTAGATATTTATTTTTATATAATCATATGACTTTATTTTTTTTTTCAATAAATCATATAAGTCATAATTTTCTAAAATCATACAATCAAGAATCTGAATGGCTTTAGTCGCCTCACAGGATCTTCTAAACGAAGCTAATTAGGATAGCTTTTCAGAGAGGGAAATTTTTGGAATATAAGTTTCGAAGATCATTTGAGTGATGAAAAATTCCATATGAAAATTATCCATTTAAGGAATTTCCGATTCCTCTTGAACATAGGATAAATAGAGGCATTCTTTTGTTGGGGCTAATATTGCAACCTAGATGGGGTGAATATGTTGTATTAAAAAGACTTAAACAATTTTGCGGAAATTGGCAATTACTACGCAAAGATCAGGTCAAGCAATTATATCAAATAATGTAAACAAGTTGAGTGATGGTGTAAGTAAGAGTGACAGAAACAATAGCACGCAATGATGTACAATCATTTGACTTCCCCAAAAAAATCCCATATGAAAATTATCCATTTAAGGAATTTCCAATTCCTCTTGGACATAGGATAAATAGTGGCATTCTTTTGTTGGGCTAATATTGCAACCTAGATGGGGTTGAATAGGTTGTATTAAAAGACGTGAACAATTTTGCAGAAATTGGTAGTTATTACGCAAAGACCAGGTCAAGTAGTTATATCAAATAACGTAAACAAGTTGAGTGCTGGTGTAAGTAAGAGTGAGAGAAACAATAGCACACAATGATATGCAATCATTCAACTTCCCCAAACCTACATTCATTGTCCACACTAACAACCACAAGTTGGGTTGGATTGCACTAGTAATTTGCTAGAGAAGTTGCAACTAGCAACACTAAGGGCGTGTTTGATAACGATTCTGTTCCCGGGAGCCGATTCTGACTAGAAATGATTATTTTTGATTCTGTTCCCGGGAACTGATTCTGAGTAAAAAAGCGCGTTTGATAACTGTCCAAAATTTTTGATTCTGGAATAGAATTGCGTTTGATATCGTATTAATTGATTATGTTCCAAATTAATTTCTTTTGATTTTTAAATAATTTTTAAATAATTTTTTTACATTTTACTTTTTTTCTTTTCTTTTTTCCTTTGTTTTCATTTTTTCCCCCTTTTTCCTACTCTTCTTCTTCTTCTTCTTCTTCATTTGGCCGGTCACTAGGCGGCGAACGGCTAGATGAGGGCTCGTCGGCCGAGCCTCTCGGGCACCGGGCGAGGCAGATTGGCCACCGGTGGACTGGGCGAGCCTCATCAGCAACTAGGTGAGGCTCGCCAGACACCGGCGAGGCTCGATCTCGCCCAGCTGCCGGCGAGGCTCGCCCGGCCACCAGCGAGGCTCGCCCGGCCATCGGCGAGGCTCGCCCAGCCCCGCTGGTGGCTAGGCTGGTGGTTGGGCTTGCCTCTGGCTAGCTCACCGGACCTCGCCTTGGCCTAGCGAGCCTTCGGCAACCTCGCCAGACCGGCAGCGGGCGGCGGCGGACGATGGTGGACGACAACCGGGATGACGAAAGGGAAGAGCGAGGTTTCACCGTTTTGATTCTTTTTCTGATTCTTGGACAGAGAATCAAATTTTTTTTAATTCTCAAATCTTGTCCAAAATTGTTCCCGGGAACAAAAATTTTACCAAACGCGATTTTCGTCCCAAACTGATTCTGGGAACAAAAAATCAAAATCTGGTACTGTTTGGCACGTTGCCAAACATGCCCTAATTCTATCAGATGATAAATCACACTATCATGAATGAAGTGTTGCTGCCACTCACGAACACTTAATCTTCCACACAATTTCGAGCCAATAAGAATACAATAGTGAATATCGTAAGAGAATGAAACACTTCTTGCTAAGAACATAGCTTTCAGTAGATTTCAAAATTTTGGTTTTCATGTGTGACATCCTGGAATTAATCAGACCTTTCATTGATACGCTTATAGTGATATTCTTAGAGCTGATCACTCCTAAGATAATTAGGCTATCTGGGGAAGTCATTAAGGGATTTTAATGTGATAGATTTGAGAATTCGACTAGGAAACAACTACTCGACCGTGCTCATCTACAAATATCATTACGGCACAGTTAAAAATCAATTAGAGATTAGAGATAGGTCGGTTCCACTGAAATGTGGCTAAACATGGGTGATTTCACCAAATTGCAAAATTCTCGTCGATCGGCACTTGACTGATTTTTCTATCGTTTTGGTACCTTGTGTCCGTATTTGAAATCTCGAGATTTTTACGACCACCGAGCGTCGCCAATGTATTGAAGAGGTTCATTGTGGCTCGAAGAAAATCAACCATGGGTCATTTGCATTAAAAATTTCTGAAAGCTACCCGGTAAATTAGGTCACGCTAAAATCACGCCAGATTGAAATTAACTGGGAATTTGAATCCGATTTTAGAAATTGAAAGTTCTGTTATGTCAAGAGTTATTTTAGAAACATTGACTCATCCTCCGAAGATTTTTCTGCAAACCAAGATTTTTGGCGAAAAGTAAAGATAATTCTGTTTTTTTTCCAGAAAATTTAGAGGACTGTTTTTTATCGTGAAATCGGGATGCAAGTTGGTCCTATTGGCGATGAAAAATGTCAATTTGATCGAGGACACGTCAGTAGATTTTATGGGATCGAAATTGAATCTAATCGAAGAGGAATTGATCCAATTTGGGAGAAGGATCTTCAAAATTCGTAGCTCCCCCTTGGACTCCACCTTTGGACCTTTTCATTAGCTTCTAGAGGAAGATTGAGGCTGGAAAATGCCTGAGGAAACCAGCTGGGCATGGTGGGGCCAAGTCAAGGGGACAAAGAGGTGAAGTTAAAGACCAAGTGGCCCCCTCCTAGCTTGTTTTCCCCCATTTCTCCTTCCTTGCCGTCAATCCTCCATTTCCAGAGCAAAAGAAGTTCGAAAGATCATAGAGAGAAGCCCCATCTCCCCTTTCCTTGCTCGTCGATGCCTGTCGAAGCTTGCACAGCCATCGCTTGTGCCACCGGAGCCCGTACGCCATCCGCTTACTCGTGCGCTGCTCTACATGTCTGTGGCCATCGTCCCTATTCCAGTCGTGTCCTCGAGCCATCCCTGGTCACCATTGAGCAGTCACAAGCCACCGTGCAGTCACAAGCCACCGTCTAGCTGCTAGAAGCCCCGCTTGCCTCCGCCTGACTTGTTGCAACTCCGCCGGTCCTTTCCTTCGCCGTTTCTAGCCCTTTTCGCTGCCGGTTCTAGCTGCTCAGCCCAAGAGTAGAACCGAGAAGCTTGGGTTTGTTGGGCACTGTTTGGCTCGTTTACGAGCCTTTCTTGACCTTGTAGGGTGCCCCCGCTTTGGAATTTGTGGCCCGTCTCCACGTCCCCTTCGTCGTGGTCTCGTTGGATCACTAATCTAGTGAGTTTACTCACTAATCCATACTTATGAAGTTAATTATGCTTAAGAGTTGATTAGTTTAGACTAAGTATGGATTATGTGGTTAGTTATAACGGATTAGTAATTTAATCGTTCGATATTACATGTTAGGTGATTAGAGTAGTGTAATTAGCAAGTAGATAAGTCATAGTAATTATTTAAATAGGTTCAAAAATTTTCCAGGCCCATTTCGGTATTTATTTAAGCTTTTTCAACCTAAGTTGCATTTATTGGTATTTATTAATTAATTTTTGTCATTAATTAATTAATTATTATTTTCCAAAAATTAGATTGGGATAGCCGGTGACCAGAATTTTATGCTGATCGCAATGGTGTGATTTGTTTAATTAATTGAGTGCTATTTTGTGCAATTTGAGTGTGAATTATAATTTTGGGAATTTATCCCAATTTTTTTTTTTTCGGTAATTAATTAGAAAATATCGGGCGTCGGTTTACAATGCCAAAAATGTGTTTATGGACTATTGAAATGGGTGGGATTTTAAAAAGGGAAAATATTTTACTTTGGCTAAGGCCGACCTTGTACCTACACAGGATTATTTTTATCGGGAATGATAAAAATGGTAGCATTCTCAGATAGTGAGAACATTATACTATATCAGTTTACGAGCTTTGATATGTCAACTTAGCGCGAGCAGTATACTTTATCAGCTTAGAATGGGCATCATAGGTATATTATATCAGCCTACGGGCTTTGATATGTCATCTTAGCGAGAGTAGTATACCAGTATACTATATCAGCTTGAGGGCTTTGATATATCAGCTTAACAAGAGTAGTGTACCTTAGCAACTTCTGGTGAGCATTATTAGTATACTATATCAGCCTGAGGGCTTTGATATGTCAGCTTTGCGCGAGCAATATACTTTATCAGCTTAGAGTGAGTTATACCATCCATCTTCAGCTTAAAGGGAGCAGTCCTTGATGTGATCGGACTTTATAGATAGTATTGAATGAATTGACCGAGTGATGGTTTTGATGATATGTAATTGACTAGATCGATTGATCGATGGCTCAATTAGATTAGGTGATTAAAATTGTTGAAATGATTGGTTGATTATGCAAATTGTATTGACTTGCAGGAAGGAATTGAGGCAAAGGTAAGACCTCTCTAACTTGTGCTTATGCTTGGGCAGCTCTTTGGGCGTATTTTTTTCCTAGTCAAGTCTTACGGGGTAAATTTATTGAGACATCATCTCACCCCGTTGTGGGATAATATTTTCAGGTCCTTAGATGGCAGCTCCTCCCAAGCGTTTTAGACAGCCGAAGAAGGTTACAGAGCAGGTATCTTACATCCCACTTTATGAGAGCCTAAGAGGATGGGTCTATGAGCTCATATGGTCAGTGGTCTGGGTTGATAACGCTTTACCCCATAGATCATGGTATCGACGTGCGCAGAATGGACAGAGAGAGGGTCCCATAGCGGAATCTGAGATACTTGTGTTGGAGGTTGCTTTTGGAAAAGGGATGGTCGACCCTCTAGGTGGTTCAGTGGTTGACTCGTACCTATCAGACCCAAGGTCCTCAATGCATTTTGAGAAAGAATCGAATGCCTGAAGATCTTTAGCACTCTATCCCCCTTGTTTTGCAGACCTTGTATATATATTGGCTTGTATTGTATATGACATGGTTTGATATGTATATATAAGTGTGTTGTGGTTTTTGAAAATTGTGATCCTACTTTCTTATCCCATCTTGTTGTTGTTTGGGAATTATTTATTTGCTTCCGCATGCGCATTAAAATGAATGAGTCGGCGATGCGTCTTGGGACGTCACTATTTAATCGACCACAAAGGGATGGACACGCACTTAGAGGATTGGGGTGTGACATCATGTGTCTAGCATATGGCCTTTGAGATCTTCTCTTTTATCGAATTGTCTTTAATCTTCCCGTTGGAGATGTCTTAGAGAAGGAATGAGCTATTAGAGATCCGTGTGTGCTGCTGTCCACAGATAGAATTGCCTTTATAGTCTTTCATCTTGAACATTTGCAAGCTATCTTGAGGATCTATTGTTGTCCCATCACTGAGGGCTTTGACAAGTTCGTCAAAAAAGCCCGTTTTCATTACTCTAATGACTCCAAGTTCTTTTGGTGCGCATCTCTAGGGGGCAATGACTATATAGGACTTGAGCAACAATCATATGAATGGTTGTTATTACAACATCACGAAGGACATAATATCTCTAACATTGACACATTGTCTTCAGCTAATCTTTAAGCCCATTGGTGTTGTTTATGAACATAACATATTTGTGATCTTTTTCCTTCCTAGGTATCACTTTTGTCTTTTATATATATTATCACGAACATCTGTAAATATTATAGTAATCATTATACTAAGGATAATTTTGGGATCATCAAAATTCTTTGAGATGTTTTTCCAACATTTTTTGATTCATTTATTAGAAGATACTAGCAAAGGATTACTAGACCAATTCGATCTAACTTCCTCTAACTCTAGAACAAGACTTTCCATAGGAAAAATATTTTTTAGGCCATATTTAAGGGGTCAACCCCATTTTAATAGCAGGAAGTTTAACCTCTCCTCAGGATGTCGCCTCGCAATAGTCAATGTAAAGTGTCTTAACAAAAAGGTGAGATTTGATAGAATGGACTTGAAAGCTTATAGTCTATTATAGAGTAAGTCCCTTCCACTTATTTTATCGTTTGACTTATTTTACAATAGAAAGTGTACTTTTGCAAATGATAAGATATTATAAATGAGGAGTCAATTCATAATAATTTAGGTAAATCAACTTAGAATTCAACTGAAATTGTATATAGAACTAAGTTGATTTGATTACTTAAAGTAATTGCTCATTTGACTTGCGTTATGCTCACTCATTATTATATAAAGTAACATATGAATTTGGAGCACAAAAATTTACTAATATTTTCCTGATGTAATGCTTCTTTGAGGAAGCCTATATGCCATCGGTTATTCATTAGTTCTAACTAAAACATTCAGCAATAGATGCCTTAAAGAAAGAAATAAGAAATGATAGATCGAATCCTGGCACTCGAAATGCTACTTGAAAGCACGACATCAAGGGAAGAATATGATCTTTAGCTTCTCTTTTTAGTATTAGGTGGAAGTGCATCTCCAGGTTGAGCTTTTAAGAAGAGGGGCTACGACATATGAAATATAGTGCAATTGTGCCCCTTGATTGTCATATATCTCTGTTACATTGGGTAGTAGAATATTTATTGCGTCCCTTATGCAAACTCTTATTTCTTCATTATAATCCAAAATTTATGCGAATTACTGTGCACGTTGTGAAATTTGGTTGAGGTAATTCATACTTTGAGATTGCATATAACATAAATAAATGCATTTTATACATGGAAAATGATCATAATGAACTAAACTACAAAATTCTCATCTAGCGTGAGGGAAAAGTTGTACTATAATCTTATTTACTTATTTATTTGTTTGCCACAATTCCAAACAAACATGTCGAATACACAACATGGAAGTATTGTGGATTCTATCATAAGGAAGTATTTTTATATAAATAGTTACATGCATTGGAAGTTCTACAATTTGTCACAAAAGTGCAATTGAATTCTAAAACTTTCAAAAATTGCAACTAAATCTTCAAAATTGTCAAAAAAGTGCAATTAAATGATAAAACTTAAAAAAGTGCAATCAATTCATAAAATTTATCAAATTGATTTAATAAATTCATTCCATTAGATGCATTTTTTTTATAAGTTTTAGGATTTAATTGTATTTTTATGATAAGTTTTACAACTTGATTACATTTTTGGAAAGTATAATGACTCAATTGCAATTTGATGATATATTTTAGGACTTGATCGTATTTTAAAAAAGTTTTAGTACTCAATTGCACTTTCCTAACAAGTTTTAAGACTTTCACCGCACTTATCTCATATATAACTATCTATCTATCTATGTTTTGATTTTTAGTTTTTGGTTTGTTTTGGAACTCTAACTTGTTGTTATTGTGGAAAATTATTCACATAAACAACTAATCAATAAAAGAAAATTGGATCCATATATGACTGTAAAACACCAAGATCAATAAACACAGCGGAATTTAAGCATATATGTTTGAGCCATTACTTCACTTGAAGAAAAATAAATCAATCTAATAATCAGAGATTTATCATAATGACAAATCTTCTTCTCTATGATCTATTTCGATATAACAACTTTCAATGTGATTAAAACAATTGATAAATATAACCTACATTTTATAAGTTAGAGATGGGACCTAGCAAACCCTAATCAACAGCGTGTCCATTGGGCTCTTTCCATTACGAGCTTTAGTTAAACACAATTGCCTACACTTTGCTACTCAACTAGGCCCGTTATCAATAGATGCCAATACCCAATTTAATCAGATTACTGTAGGGTTCAACAAATATTGGAATATCCATTAACTCGATTATTTAAAATAAAAAATTAATTAATTAATGTAAGCCCATATTATAGAAAATTTTCCAACATTCTCCCACTTTGGTTACATTAATTAACTTATTTTATTTTGAAAAATATTTTATATTGAAAACGACATTATTGGGTTAATAACTGAAAATTTTGTTTTATGTGATCATAACTTTTAAAAAATAATATTCAAATAATGATATCTCAAAACCAATCCAATTTTATATAACCTTAGTATATGACTATGGAGATCAATGTGTTAAGAAAATGCCATAACACAAGACATTCCATAATCACATATAATAAGCATTATATTTTCATGGATCATGGGCTTAGTAGTGTAGTAAGAAATAGTGTCAACATGTGCTCAAAATATACACTATTTTTTATTGGCCTCAATGCAATTTCTCAACGACATAAAACTGCATTAACGCAATTTCTAAACAACATGAAATTGCATGATTATGTCACAATCTAACATAAGATCTCAAAATCAGTGACATCCAGTCATCTTTAAACTAAAATTTGTTTAAAGATACTGTTTTATACTTCCATTTCTCAGTCAACAGGAGAAATGATAACACTAGAATCAATAATAACAATCATTGAAAATAAATGCTTTAATAGACATCATGAAAGCATTATCAGTTTGCATATAACTATAATATCCATAAATACAAATTATATAACTCCCACCAACAAAAGAAATCAAAAGAATCTAAGACACCCATATTCTTTACAAGTTTTTTAAACAAAATGGGTTGTAAGCCTTTTGTTAGAGGATCAGCTAACATTGACTCAGTTTTGATATTTTTAAGCACAGTGTCTCCCATTTTTACTAAGTCCTTAATAATATAATATTTGATCAAGTTAATATTTCAACCATGGCATTATTGTTGTTTACAGCAAAAGTAATTCTTTGTCACAGATAATGTAATAAGATCAATTATGAGCAATAAACAATTCAACAAAAATAATTAGTCCATTATGAACTCCCCTTAGGGCAGACTGTATAATGCACAATTATTTTCCATAGCATGAAGTTTATAAAACAACAACAAGGAGAATTATATATAATTATCAAGGATCCATCTCCTTTGGGCAGAAAAATCATTTAAATCATGCATCTCCTTAATATCAATATAGAGGGGAATTACATATAGTTTTCAAAAAATTTATCCCATTTGTGTAGATAAATATTTTTCAATTATACATCCCCATCTTTAAATATGGGAATTAATCTTCATGATATTTTCCAAATTAATATACACAATAACCCTTTTTGTACGAGTAATTGTATATACTAATTTTTATCAATAGGGAACTCCAATAAATTTTATGCCCAAAATTCATTAAATAATATGAAGCATTTTACAACATGTGCTTCCCAAGATCATATTGCATTTATCAAGTAATAGTTTTTGCCACATTTTTTTTAAATTGGGGGGGGGGGGGGTCAAATAAACGGTTTTAATCCAAATCATTGAATTAACCCAACAAAAGAAAGGATAGGTGCCTCTAGCACTTTAGTCAACATATTTCGTAGGTGCATCTAGCACTTCAGTCAGCATGTTTCACATTAAGTTTAAATTACTCTTGCACCAAATACCAAACAAAGGCACCCGGGCAGAAACTACAATTTTTACAAGAAAAAAGAATGGCACCTAAGCTGCATACATTCATCAATCTCGACCTCAACTAAAACAGAATGAAGGACACTCTAAGCAAGCACTGTAACCAATTACTTCATATAGGGAAAACAACCCACCATTTTGTCACCTTTAGTTAATAGGTCATCATGTTTAAATTAATAAATAAAAGCCCCACCAGCAAATCTAAGCACTCACGTCAAGTCCTAAGTACATACAGGCAAGAGACCAAGACAAAACAGCAAATAGAAAAGTGAACGCTGATTCTGTAGCAAGAATTGCAATATGTTTTGAAAGAATGCATTACTTCCACAAATTTTGGGCTCGAGATCCTAACTACCCGTACGCTAAGCTCTCTGACAATGGGCAACAGTAAGTAAGAACAATGCCATATATTTCTCAAATTAGTAACGTATAAATAATCAGAACAAACGCACGAAACTCAGCACTATGGACATAAGATAGAGACATCAACAACCAACCAACGATACAAAGATCACTCCCATAGATGATGATCCCGCACAACACGTACGCGATGCAAGTTCAAGATCATTCTCTAAGTTCTCACAGACAACATAGAATGGCGACACAAATGCCCTAGAAGAGGATGTAGGTGGTGCCAAGCAACTCCAAAGTGTATCATCCAGCTAGCCAAGTATTTGAATGAATAGATTTCTATGTTGCAGTCAGTGGGCAGTAATTTTCAGCATGAAATAGTTATTTTCTTTATTTCTAAGACTAGCTGGAAAGTCACCACAAAGACCAAGAGAATCACCAACTTATGCGAATATTACCATCGAAGAACCTTCGCTGGATAAGATAGTAGAATGCTTCACCCAATTAAGCACTTACAACAAAATAAGTGCCAGTAATAGTAAATACTAAATTTCTAGACAAAAGGAAGGCACATACACTAATTTCCATGACTAGTTTACCAACAATGAACAAATGGATTGTTACGATTTCTATTTTCTTCCAGGGTAAACAACCATCAATTAGAAAATCGATCACCAGAATAGGGACTAGCTTCACTTTTTACTTTTCCCTTCTTACTTTTCTTGTAGAGTTTGAAATTGGACTTTGATTCACAGTTAAATACCTGAAACCCTTTAAATATACAAGTATTGAGACGTATAGTCATTTAGAATCTTTCCGGAATGTCTTAACGATAAGAATAATTTCCTTTCTCATGTACAAAGTTTTTGAGGCTAAAGAACTTAAGCTAAGCCAAATAGACTTTTCCTCGTGGCTGGAATAGGCCTAATGAGGCATTGAAACTCACATCCTATTTAAGGTACTGCAAAGCAAAATTTAGAAAAAAACACAATTGTGGCACAATGCCATGATCCTTTCCTGTAAAACCTGTTTCGCTGCCTCTAGTCAATCCAACAACTAGGGTTCACCCTAAACCATGAATAGTAGTTAAAATGTGTTATTTTGGTCTTACGATTAAAGGCACTATGAATTCATGAAGCATCGGATCATGGATTACCCAATATGACTTTCCTAATTCCTATCGACACCCATTTGCTACACCCGGAATCAACCCGTCCCAAGTTGACACGAATCCACAGAAACACCATTCTCTTCTCGGGTTCGAATGAACGATACATGCATAGAGACGTCACCAAACAAAAAAGAAATCAAGAGGGAACCATCGACTGGCTTTAAACCTTTGTGTATGACTGTGATCCAGAGTAGATAGAACAGTAGCTCACACTGATTGTTGAGAGAAGAGACCCATTCAAATGCATGGACAATTGAGATGAGATGGGGGAAGAAAAAACACGACTCATTGTAATGGGGCAGAGGGAGAATGGCTTACCTTAATACAACAAAAGGACGCTAAAACATATATAACAATACTCATGCAACAATTTATAACGAACATCAATCAATTGCAAGTAATTTGAAAATTCTAGAATTTTTTCTTGTATAAACCCTAGAATTTCAAATTTAAAAACTATTATGCAAATTATATATGGTTGAAAGATCTCGACATGTAGAACAAAAGCCCTATGGTTTCAGGATCAATCGAGCAAAAAATCCACACGAAAAAATAATGCCCATATCCGGCTCAAAGAGGAAAATTTCGAATTTTTCCATGAAATTTTTTTTGGGTTCTACAATCATATATGACTGGCTCTAATACCACATATTGAAAATTATTCATATAAACAACTAATCAATCAAGAAGAATTGGATCCATATATGATTGTAAAACACCAAGATCAATAAACACAGTGGAATTTAAGCATACATGTTTGAGCCATTGCTTTACTTGAAGAAAAATAGATCAATTTGATAATCAGAGATCTATCGGTTGATCTTCCTCTCTATAACCTATTTCGATATAGCAGCTTTCAATGTGATTAAAGCAACTGATATGTATAACCTATCTTTTTATAGGTTAGAGAGGGGATCTAGCAAACCCTAATCAACAGCGTGTTCACTGGGCCTTTCTCATTACGGGCTTCAATTAAACATAATTGCCTACACTTCGCTGCTCAATTAGGCCCGTTATCAATAGATGCCAATACCCAATTTAATCAAATCATTGTATGGTTCAACAAATATTGGAATATTCATTAACCCGATTATTTAAAATAAAAAATTAATTAATTAATGTAAGCCTATATTATAGAAAATTTCCAACAGTTATGACTTTTGAGATTTTCTATCATGTATCATTTTAATAACGGATGACCAAAAAAAAAAAAAAGACTATCTATTCGAGATGTGACCAAATGTTTAAATTAGGGTTACTATTACTTACTTAATTTGTGGATGTAAAATTTATTTATTTTTCTCACATGATTCCTTTTCCATGAATTGCACTACCCTAGATGGGCACATGACTACAAGATTTCTTTTGTTGTTTGTGAAATCAAAACAACCTACGTTTGAATTGATACATAATTGGAGTTGCAAATATCTATAAAATCTCAACACATGGAACTTGGTAAGAGAACATCGACCGTTCATATTGTGTGCCCCGTCAACTTCATTATCTTTCATTTTGCTAATTTATCACCATGGCCAATCTCTTTCAACAGTGTTTCAATTTCCTTAGGAAGAAGTCATCTCCATCGATGATGAAAGAGATTAGGTGGCTATCAGATTCCTTTTGGGTTTTAATTACTAATCAGATTGCAGAGAATTATTTAACATTTTTCCATTATTTTACTATAGATATCGTGTAACAATTAAATTCTAGAAAAAAGAAAGAGTAATCCCCTCACGAGGCACAACCTTTAGTCTTAGAGAGAGATCAAAAGTCGGGATGCTTTCTTGAAGGTAAGAACACTCCAATGCCACGTTAGCATATACTTGAGCAAGCATCTCAAAATCATTTTTATAGTTTTTATTTTTTCCTTTATTTGTTTAACATGAAGTTTCCTTGAAAAAAGTTTGATTATCGTACTGTCATTTTCTATTGACGCAAGGCTGACACGAACTGAAATGAATTGACCCACATGGAAAATTATATACGCTCTAGATTGAAAATATGTAGTTTCTCTTGAAAGCAGTTTATCTATGTTACGTCTGATTTGTGAATAAATTCTATAATCTTAGAAATAATCCAATAATAAAATTTTAAGGTTGTACGCTTTGGTTGTATTTACTAACCAATTATGTACGATTAGTTTTGTTTCCCATTTGTCCAGCCTTATCTCAGGATCTCAGCAAAGGACTCCTAACTTTTAAATTGTGTTTAGCCATGAATGTATTTTGGTTTGGAAGGTCGTGTGCTTCATACATATGGTAAAAAAAATTTCTCTACTATTAAATCTATGCTTAATTTTCATACTTGAAATTCTTCTCAGATTTTGGCCATTAGAGAAGTATGATTGGTGAATTGATATTTTGTTTCAAGATGTTTTTTTTTTTTTGGGGGAAAATAATGCTAATCAAATTGAACTTGTATTGGTGAATCAGTATTTTAGTAAATAGTAAGTGAACTATATTTGGTTGACCTTGCGACTAAGGATGTCAGCATGCAGATACTCGCTCTATTCCCACGCAAATTGGGATGATGTTATTTTTAATCACTCGGACCACCTTATATGAATTCTTTTTTTCATGAAAAGTCAAGGGTACAACTTGGGCGCGTTAGGTAATCATTCTGTTCCTAGAAGCAATTTTTAATTAGGAATGATTAATTTTTTTATTCTGTTTTGGGAATAATTTTTGAGTAAAAGAATATGTTTGGTAACTAGGCAAAATTTCTGATTCTAAAATAGAAAAATGACATAAATGTGTTTGGTAATTGCATAAAATTTCTATTCCAAATTTTTTTCAAATACCTTTTTAGAAGAGTATAAATTTGGTATTGAATTCTCATGGACCACTCACCAATATAATTGTCTTCTGATGATATTCTTTTTTTTTTTTTATCATGGTGATTGCTCATTTTTAATTAATATTTACTTTTATATGATTAAATATTGAATCCTTTTTGAATTTAATATGGATGGATGTAAATTTAATTTAGCCAAGATTCTTCTCTCCTCCCCCCTTCTCTCTTCCCTTCCCTCCTACTTTTTATCTACTTTGCTCTCCATTTTCTTTTCCCCCTTTCTCATCCAATTGGGTTGTGCATACTTGAGAAGGACTTTGATTTGTCCCCTTCAATAGGTGAAGTGAAGGAGGGAGACATTCCTCTCCCTTCCAAATCAAACACCCGACGTTTCTCCAATGCTTTTTTCCACCTCATTTGAATAAAAATTAATCACCTTTATGCTTTAGAATTCCCCACAAAGTAAAATTCAGCATTGATCAGAAATAATAAAAAATAAGTCTTCAAACCAGCATGACTCTTTCCAAAAGAAGCAAAGAAAAGGCAAAAATGAGAAACTCATCGCTGCAACTTATCCATAAATCAATATCACAAGATTTAACTAGTCAATGGTGATTGTTGCAAGATGCACAACCTCCTCCAAGCGGTGCTCTTAACACAAAATCGATGCTTTTAAATGTACGCACAACTTATCCATAAATTAATAATGAAGTAACTTAGTCCATTGTTCAACTTTAAAAGATTGGTTTTGATAAGTCAATATTTAAAAACAATATTATAAAAGTTGGAAACATAAAATTATGGAATCTTTGGCATATTGCAATTCCTTGTCATTTTATTTGCAATTCTTTTCCTAAGCATGTTTATCTTCATAGCCTGCTCATTTGATGTATCATCTACAACCTTAACTTCTCTAGATCCAATTGGATACTCTGGATCTCCTTATAGGAAAAAGTTTTTGTCCATCTTGTCTTGATCACGAATGCAATTATGAATAACACAATATACAATTACAATAATGGAGGCATGTGTCTCAAAATGATGAAGTGATTCTTTAATGCTCCAAATGACCTCTTAATGACATTCCTTAATGAAGAATGCTTATGGTTGAATAATTCTCTTACTGTTTTTGGCTGTCTTCCACTCCCCTTATAATCGTTCAGATGATACTGTTCACCTTTAAACGAAGTTAAAAATGCCTTTAAACGAAGTTAAAAATGCCGGAAGTTCTGCGCGCGCACGCGCACGCGCACGCTCACGCACCCGCACACGCACGCACGCACGCGCACGCACGCGCCCGC
The DNA here is from genome assembly GCA_017140615.1 of Eucalyptus cladocalyx. Taxonomy (NCBI): domain Eukaryota; kingdom Viridiplantae; phylum Streptophyta; class Magnoliopsida; order Myrtales; family Myrtaceae; genus Eucalyptus; species Eucalyptus cladocalyx. Next base: position 2,049,851 of record CM029519.1, read on the forward strand.
ACGCATGCACACGCATGCACACGCACACGCACACGCACACGCACGCACGCACGCACACGCAAGCACACGCGCACGCGCACGCGCACGCAAGCACACGCACACGCGCACGCGCACGCCCACGCACACGCACGCGCACGCACACGCACAAAATGAGTTTCTCTTTATAGACAAGTCAAATACCTGATGGTGATAAAGGAAATTCCAATCAAGGAGTCCACACACACACACACACACACACATAAAAATTTGTTATAATATGTAATTATAATAAAATGAGTTTCTCTTTATAGACAAGTCAAATACCTGATGGTGATAAAGGAAATTCCAATCAAGGAGTCTCAAGTGTTGCCAAAAGCACCCAATAATTATTGGCAGATCTTTCTCACCAAGAATGCATGGAAGTAAATTTTATATCAAATGAACAAACACATAACACATTTTGAGTAGCATTTCCTTTTCTACCTTTAAATGGGATTTGCTGAGACATAGAGACTGTAGCATTTATATGGATGCCATTATTAGTACCTACGCAATCCTATGAATTTATTTTGGGAAAAAAATACGTGAATTTATGAAAATCCAATGTCATACAAGATTATCAACTACATGTATTTGATGATGTAAAATCGATATAAAAATCATACCTTGAAATAACATTCATGATTAAGATCCATAAGAATTTCTTGTGGGACAACATCAAAGGACGGTGTTTTGATAACCTCTTTTGTAAATTTGAGAATTGCTTCAAAAATAAATTAAAATACTTGTCAATTGTTTCTTCCGAACATTGGAATCTCTCACATAAATCTCTATTGGAGTTATTGTGACTAACTAAAGATAAGAAGATCCCAACTTGTTCATCTACTCTAAAATACCAACAATCTTTCAACCAATCTCTTACCCCCATTAAATCACATAAGTTTAGACAAATGTCTCTCTATCCTGAAGGCTTCATATACTCTATCTGAGGGGGGTGCATGACAACATGTGATTTCTGTTCCAGAAACAATTTTTCTATTTTAGATTTGTTTCTAGAATAAAAATCCGTTTGATAAACCTATTCCATTTTTCTATTTCTGAAATAGATTCTTGTTCCAAAAATAGGTTTGAAATAGAAATTAAAAGTAGAAATTTTTTACTTCTCTATTTCTGGAACAGAAATGAGAAATAAAATTCTTCTCATCGTTTGTCAACCGGTCCTTCATTCGTCGCCATCAACCACCGTTCGCCGGTTGTCGCTGCTGCCATCGCTCGGCTGCCGCCGTCGGTCGCCGACCACCGTCATTGTTGCCAGCCACCGCCGGTCGCCGGTCGCCGTCGCTGTTGCCGGCAGCCACCAGTTGCCAAACCACCACCGTCTGAAAAGAAAAAAAAATTGTGTCATTATCAAACGAATTTCTATTTTTAGAGTATAAATTTTGTGTCGTTATCAAACGATTATTTTTGCTTAGAAACTCTTCTAGAAATAGAAATAGAAAAATATATTTCTCTTCCATAACCTATTTCTGGAATTATCATTCACCCCATGAATGTCCATAAACAATCCCTCTTATCCATTCAGATCCCGTTAGTTTGCTATCCCTAATAGGTTCTTTCGTATGCACGGACATATCCTCTGTAATAATGCAAAACCATGCTATCAATATGCCAAAATCATCCTCATCCAAGAATTGTTTTACTGGTTCTACTTGCTCATTAGATAAATTATTTGATTTCCCTTCCATATTACCTATACCATTGCAGAAATACAACAACATCAATAAAGATATCCGAAAAAAATATCCAATAATAATCAATAACATAAGTCGTAAAGTAAAAGCAAACTATATAAAAATTCCAAACAATCCAACATACCCATACAATTACACAAGTATAAGAGTCTCAACAATTAATTCATATAATTAAATGAAACCACACGCAATCCACAATAAATTTCTCAACATCCACTAAAGACATTGAAGAAGTCTATGTCTCATTTCAATTGAGGATATGATAAAGGCCTCCCTCCATGTGGCACTAGCATATGCTTGTTCCACTGCTTTGTTATAAAACTCTTTCTCTAATTCATGCATATTAACAAGGACATCAATTACAGTTGATACAGAGAAGGGGTTAAAGGTGGTGGTGTGACCTATGAGGTGGCAGAGCCACTCATAAATTGACTTGCCTTGGCTTAGATTAGGTCTCATATAGCTTTGCACGTCTCAACAACACCAAATGAGCTACTCTTCCCTCTCCTCTTGGCATTTAGAGTCCTATCCAACTTGCGCTTGTCATGAACAAGAGTTGTAGTATTGTCAGATGTAAAAACTCCATCATCAATATGGTGTTAATTTAAGTCCTCCGGATCACCGTTTGCATCACCACCACCATTGTCACCTTCCTCTAACACCGATAAATTGTTGGCATTTCCTATGGCATGCTTCCCAATAACATATGTATCTCCAAATACAATGCATAGCTCAGGATATTAAGGAAATGCAGCTTTCTTGAATTTTGTCCACTCAATATTATCTAGTAATTTTCACAATAATAACATATGTCAATAACATAGTCAAACATTCTATAACTTACATCTACAATGATATCAAAATAATCAAAAGTTAAAAGATACCTTGATGTGAGAGTTCCAAATACTTGGATTATTGATAGCAACTGTTTTATTCTCATTATCCCAACCAAATCCGGATTGTGAAATAAGCTTCTTAAAACTACCATACTGTTTTCTCAGTTTGTTCAACTTGTTCTTCAATTACAGTAGACTATATTGATATCCTGTCTATTTAATAAATTCGGTTAGTATGTTATTTCAACCTACTTTGTTGTGAGTAGAAGATGTGCAATTTCCATTTTTGACCTCATCTACCAATAAACTTACAAACAAGTTGGTTAAAGGCTTGGTCCACTTTGCATTGAATATCTCTTTCTAGGATGCCATTTGATCTTGAGCAGTTGAGTATCATATAATTATACATCGAGTTAATAACATAGTCATGTAGGAAGTACAAGTAATACACACAAACATTCTCATGCCTGTCATTCTAAAAATGCCATTTCTCCATAGAATAATTTTAGTCATAAACTAGTAAGCTTAGAGAAATAGAAGCTTCATATACTCTTTTACTCAAGCCACATATGACTAAAGTGCTGCACGTTGCATCGGCAATCGTGTAATAGACTAAAAACCATGAGTTTTTTTAGCATATAAAAGTAAAGAATTGTTCCACAAGCTAAAAATCATATGAGTTTTTTTTTTTTTTTTTTTTTTTTAGAACTCCCATTGAAAGGTTGAACAACACAATCTAATTTGGCCTCCATCTAGAATTTGAAGCATGAAAATATACTCAATGGCTATTAATCTCCCATTGGTTGAAAATAGATAGCATCTCACTAAAATGACAAATCCCTTATCAATTAGATCACTCTCTGCTAAGTAATCTTTGCAAGCCGTAGGTAGAGCAATTAACTGATGAGATCCTGTATTTATTTATTCCAATTCGAAACATTAACTTTGAGATGTTTATTATGGGCAAGCTATAAACAGGAAAAGAAACATCGGTGGCCTAGCGAGTACTGTATTTTCCTTCTCCCTCATATGCACACTAATGCTTATCTAAAAAAGAAAGATGCATATCAAAGTACACAAGAAGTGGTATATGCACAACTGTAATAGTATTTCATGATAGATGGGAAATACATTTCGACTTTTACTGGGGGACCTGTCCTAGAATCCCGATGATCACTGATCGGATTCACGTTCAAAACAATGAACACTGAAGAAGACGAAGGAGCTAACTTTCAGATTAGGAAGCAAGCTCAAGTCAAAGCTTACTTAATTACCTAATCTTCCAACACCAAAGATTGACTAAGATGTCTCCCATCTCTTCCATACTACAGCGTTTGAGTAGAACATTAGATGGTAGGTGAGAATTAAGATTGACTAAGGAAATTTTTTTACCTCATGTAAGCTTTTAGAGAAAGGAAAGGAGCCACATTACCACGAGAACCATTCGACATAATACTCTTAGGTCAACACTTCACAGAGTGATGCCAGCAGGACAAGAACGCTTTTCTATAATTTACTTGTCTTCTATCTTTTTGTTTGTCATTCTTTAGTTTGCAAGTTCTAAGGCAATGTGTTTACTCTTAATCAATAGCAACAAGAAATAGTATCAACAAATGGACTGCATATTACCTGATCAATACCTCTGACATGCTCCTGATAGGGTAACATGTCTTTTGGCCACTTGTTGAGCTAAATATCAAACTAAGCTAAAAGTCATTGTTTCTTATACTCAAGAACCCAACAATTGCCAAAAGGAAGTGATGGAGTAGAAGCCATGTCTATTTTATCTTAGTTTCTTTATTACAAGATTGTGATTTCTTCTGAACTATGCATTTTCGTTCTCGTTGCTTCTATCACATAGAAATTGTCAAATTTAGGTAGCATCATTTCATTTGTACCAAGGATATTTTACTTAACACATGGGTCGACTAGACCCATTACAAGCCCGCTAGCACCATAGTTGTTATAAATACAAACTGTTCAACGGATATCCAATATAATCTATTACACACATGGCTCATTTAAAAAAAAATCCACTCTGCACATGCTTTTCCGATCAACCCAGAAGCTTTACTTGAGTATTGATTAAAAGCATAGCAAAAGGCAAAGAAGCAGCATGGAAATGCAATGAACAAAGAACACCGAGAGAAATGAGTTACTAGATTTTAGAGATGCGCAAGATTTTGGAAGTACCAACGTCAATGGAATTGGGCAATTAGTAAAACTAGGAAGTTAGGTAAGCCATTATTAAAAGCAAGGAAACAAAGAAATCGGAGAAGATGGCGAAATCCGAGCTCGCTTGAGTGAGCCCTTGCCTAGAGCAAGAGTTAAGGATAGCGGCGAGGGTGTCAGCCGATTTGGGCGAGGGCTTGCTTGAGCGAGCGAGGGTTGAGGATGAGAGTTGCGAGCGAGCCTTCACTAAGATCACCCAAAGTAAGGGTTGAGGACAACGGCGAGGGCTCACTTGAGCAAGTGAGGGTTGAGGACGAGGGTTAAGAGTGAGCCCTCATTTAGATCGCCCAAAGCGAGGGTTGAAAACGATGGTGAGGGTGTTTGCCGATTTGGGTGAGGGCTTGCTTGTGCGAGCCGTCACCCAAATGACGGATGACGGCAAGGGTGTTAGCTGATTTGTGCGAAGGTGTCCGCCAATCCGGGCGAGAGCTTGCATGTTGCCTAGATGATGGACGACGATAGAGGCATCCGCGCTCTGAGCAAGCCCTCGCCCAGATTGGCAGACGATGACCAAGATTGATGACGGCAACCCTCGCTCAACGGCGGCGAAGGAGCATCGGTACCCATAGTTGCGAGTCAAGCAAGATGGATAACTCATCTCGAACGAGCAATTTCAGTCGATGAAGGAGCATCAGTCGTCATGAAGATCAGTAGCTTGAGGAGAGAATGAACATCAACAACTTGAGGAGAGAATAGGTTTGAGTAGTTTCTTGAGGAGAGAAAGGGTTTCAGTGGTTTGCAGAAGAGTAACACACGAGATTGTGAAAATAGGATTTGTTTCTCTTCTGATTCTTTTTTTCTTTTTTCGGTTTCGAGGAACAAGAATCAAAATTTTCTTTTATTTCTCGATTCTACTCCAAATCTATTCTCGGGAACAAAAAATTTACCAAACGGATTTTTGTTCTAAATCTATCCTCGGGAACAAAAGAACAAAATCAAACACTACACGCCCCTAACCCCTTCCCTCTGGCCTTCAAGAATCTTATGAATAAAACTTGGCCTGGATGGATACACAAGTGTCGAAACTATAAGATGCAAAAACACATCCTAACATCTCTGTAACTAGAATCACGAACATATATATATAATCAAATAAAGATATTTACGCACCTGTTTTGGAATTTATTGTTCTTGATGTGAAATATCAACAATCTAAACTCAAGAGCTTCCTTTATTGCCTTATGTATTATTAGCTCAATAAGATTGCCCCTCACCCTTAGCGTTTGGTAAACGCTCCTTATATGAGGGTAATTGTGTATCAAGGTTAGAGGAGAGACTTGAGCACTATTTATAGAGTTTTCAGTTAGGCCGTCTCATTATGATTGGGTTCAACTTAGCTCACACTAGCCAACTCCTTATTAAACTAATTAAGAAACTTTCTATCTCACCTTATTAGATTAATTTTGTAAAACGGTAAATTACAATATTAATTAATATAGCCAACATAAGAAAAACTCTTACATTTTTCATTTTTGGCTATTTTAATTGAAATTGTACTGTATGTGCGCATCTTGGTCTAGAGATAATTCTTAATAATCAATTTTATCCAATGAAATCTCAAACACTAAATTATGTCAGTAACTATATATATACACATAGAACCTTCCATGGTCACAAATGCTTTTAACTCTACTTATATAGATTTAATGTGGTAGTATGATAAATGGATAACACCTCTCATGGAGAATAATACTATATGTGTCATTTCTTTTGTCAGTTGCCATTCTCTTCCTTTAAGTATCACAAAACTTATGTCACTAGAGAATATCTTTATGGTTTCAATGAACCAACATATATTTTAGCCATTATGTCTTATCCTTATGGCTAACTAATCTTTATGTGTAACAAGATATATTCTTAAGGCTAATAACTAGATGTCCTTAGCCTTTATTTAAGGTTTACACAATATCTTGAGATTTTCAATAGATATGTATTCAACTCAACAACAATGCATTTAGAATCACTTTATTGAATGCAAAAGAGTTGACATATATCACAATGTTATTAAATATAACAAACACAGATATAAACTTTATTAGAGTAAAACTAAAACAACTCCCACTAAACAACAGTATCTCATAATGCTTTTAAGCCCATGTTAATGATATGTCGTTTAAGAACACAAGGGCGAAGGCCTTTAGTTAGTAGATCTGCAATTATATCATATATGAAAATATGCTCTATTGTAATGTCACAGTTCTATATCATTTTTTTATGGTAAAAAATTGTACCGCTATATGTCTAGACCATTTGAGATCTATGTTGTTTTTAATAAATAACACTACAGAGTTATTGTCTAAATAAAACCTTATGGGTCTATCCACAAAGTTAAATACAGTTAATTCTCTAATGAGGTTCTAGAGCCAAATAGCTCACATAACAGTTGAAAAGCATGCTATAAACTCTGCTTAGATGGTAGAGAATGATAAAGATATATGTTTCTCATTTTCATTTTTTTAATGATACCACACCTCTTGCTAATATAAAGATGTTTTCCGTTATTGATTGCATGTCATCCTAATAGCCAGCAAAATTTGCATCCAAATATGTTACTAGCTGTAGGACCTGAACATGTATGTAAAACAACATAGTGTCTTTTGTCCTTTTTAAGTGCCTCAAAACATCCTTGGTAGTAATCCGATGATCATGTCATAAATTTAATTAATATCTGCCTAGAGATCTTGTCATAAAAGTGATGTCTGATCTAATGCAAAATTTAGCATTAACACAAGGTACATCATTTAATTGGGTTTTCTTAGTGTCTGAATGAGAACATTATGAAAGATTCAGTTCATTACCTTTAGGGCGCAAATGATAACCATTCTAGCCAAATATTGATTTTTGAAAGAAAATTTGATTTTTTTTATTTCTAATCTTCGATGAATTTCTAAGCAAAAATACACATTTGATAACGATACAAAATATCTATTCCTGAAATAGAAATTCGTTTGATAAAAGCACAAAATGTCTCCCTCTTGGGCGACGAACATTGGCGATTGACAATCGACGCATGGTAGAAGGGCGGTTGGAGATGGGTGCCAATCGACGAATGGTGACCGGGCGGATGGTGGATGGTTGTCAACTAGTAGTGAGGACGAACAATGAGAAATGTTTTTATTTCTCCTTTATATTCTAGAGTAAATAAGTAAAAAAAAAAAATTAATTCTAATTTCTGTTCCAAATCTATTTTTAGAGTAAAAATCTATTCTGGAAATAGAAAAATGAAATAGTTTTACCAAACAAATTTATGTTCTAGAAACAAGTTTGGAACAAAAATATAGTTTTGAAACAAAAGTATAATGGTTATCATGTGCGCCCTTAATTACAGGAGTAATTCTTGGCTTGTAGTGTTGTGTACTAAATCTTTCCAAAATACAATCAACATATGTCCTCCTAGATAAACCCAATATATGGCAAGACCAATCCTTATGGATTTCAATGTTAATGACAAAGACAACTCGTCAAGGTCCTTTATGTTAGAATTTTTAAATAATATCTGTTTTGTCTTATGCAGTAATTCAAGATCGCCTTTTGCAAGCAAGATATTATGTACACATAGAATGCGAGAAAAATAAATTTCCTCTCATTGATCTTGTATTATATACATTGATTTACTTTGTTATCAATAAAACTGAATGAAATGACAATACTATGAAACTTCAAGAACCATTGTATATAAATTTGCTTGAGGCCATAAATAAGACTTTTCTGTCTAACCACAAGCTTACATGAACCATTTGCTGCAAAACATTTGGGTTGCACTATGTAGATGTCCTTATCAAGGTATTTATTTAGAAAGACAATTTTAACATCAATTTACCGTAACTCCATATTAAAATGAGCTATAATGTCATGTTCACTCAGAGAGAATTTTAGAAGAGATTGGAAAAAAATGTTTCTTCACAGTCCACTCCTTCAATCTTTTTGAGTGAAACACTTGGCTATCAGTTTCGTTTTAAACTCCTCAATATTTATTTAGAGTTCCTTTTAGTCTTATACACCAATTTGTTGTTAATGAGCTCGTGACTTTCAAGCAACTCAATAAGTTCTTAAACACTATTATGTTTCATAGATTTCATATCGTCTTTCATCGCATCTAATCACATATCTGATTAAGGACAAGAAATAACATATGTTTAAGTCACTAGATCAACCTTGCAGCAAATATCATAGTTATGCTCTCACGGATAAACTATATAGTGTAGTACTATAACTAATCGCCTCTCCCTAAGAGATATCCTGAGTGGAGTTACAATCACTTCATCCAACACTCGAGAGGCTTGAGAAACTTTATCAAGAACTATCTCAATAATAGTATCATGAATCTTAACAAGTTTAGTCTATAGTGTAGGAAACTTCACAATTGTAAGTATAAGTAAAGACAAAGATATAGTAGTCTCCACTGGTACTATTATCCTTAATAATTTGAGAGCGGTTATCCTTTGCAGCTACATTGAACTCCAGAAACTTTGTTGTTTATGATTCCACTATTCTTGTACCTTTATTGGGATTATAAAAATGACACCCTTGCGAATAATTTGGGTAAGATCAAAGTAACACCGATTGGTTTCAAATTCCAACTTACATTATGTTAGATTATATAACTTACTTCCATAGGACAACCCCAAATCTTAAGATGATTCAAGTTAGATTTATGCGCATTCCATAACTCAAAAAGTTAATGGAACGGCTTCGGTAGAAACACGATTTTGTATGTGAAAGGTTGCATTCAGAGTGTCACCTCATAAAAAACCGGGTAAATTAGCTCTACTAATCATACTCATCATCATGTCTACTAGGGTGTGTATGCACCTTTAGGCCACACCATTATGTTCAAGAATTCCTAGTAAACTAAGCTACTATCTAAGAATTCTTCAAGTATTTAGCAAATGGCCTTCTAAGCTATCTAGTATTGCCATGTTTGCCAAAATACTCACTATCATGGCAAATCTGACAACTTTTATGACTTTTCTCAACTATTTTTTTATTTTAATCCCAAAAAAAAAAAAATCTTGAACTTATCAAGAAATTAAGACTTTCCCTTAATCAAATACAAAAGAAATAATCATCAATGAATGTGTTGAAATAAAAATATCTACACAACATTACCTTATAGGGTCCACAAAAATCATTATGAATGACCTCCAACAAGTCATAACTTCATATTGCATTTTTTTTTTTTAATCTTAGTCATCCTACCTCTACAACAATCTACACAATACATAAAACTATTCCTTAGACATAGATCTTTTGGAAATGACATTTTTAGACGTATAAGCAACATATATATCATTAGAAGATAAATATAATTTGTACAATTCATTGGACAAATTACAACACCCATCCTTATTTGATTTTTTTTTTTTAAAGCATAGAGATAATATTATTCTTTATTTCAAAAGAGTAGCCACACATGTCTAAATATAATATGAAAACTAAGTCCTGTGTTGAGAAAGTATATAAATGTGTTTCTTTGTATCAGATTAAAACCAGAATCTAGAATTAAAATGATATCTTGCATGAACTCAACGTCGATGTTATCATTGTTTTCCACGGTTAGCTATGATTTATCATGATTTGGCTTCTTTAGACTTATGGATCCTTGTATGGTAAACGCATCAAATTTGTTGCACCACTATCTAGCCATCAAGAATTGGACAGGACTTCTGATAGAGATTTAATTAATAAACAAATGCCAAAGAATCATTAACTATGGCTCATGCTTGGACAACCAAGTTTTATACATTTGCTATGGTCTATCTTTATGTGACCTTTCTTTTTAAAAAATAAGTAACGGTCACCAATCATTCTTGAAGGATTTTATCTTAGAACCCAGATTGTCAGAATGACTGGTGGTTTTAAGAGTTCCTTATGAGTGTGATTTTTAGACTTCAAAATTGCCATCTTTAGGATGTAATCCATACCCTTATCAGAACCAGCATACATTATATTGAAGAGTCCTTGTAGATGTGTCTCAATCTTTGCATTAGAAATACAATTTCAAGCCACTAAGGCTTCCTTCATCTTTTTAGCAGTGCAGTCAGCCAGTAAACCACTTTTTAATTGTTCATGAATGGAATGCTTCATGGAAAACAAGCAAATCCGATTGTTCTTTTCCTAAGTGGCAAAATGTGCCTTATAGAATTTTGCACCGTTGGTAGTGTGATCTACTGGCCTATCATTTATAAGAGCAGTTCCAACTCTATTTTGAACAGAAAATTCTCTTTCCACTACTTAAGTTTGAACTAGTAAGAACTTCAATAGTTATGGAGTTATCAATTACAAATAATGTGGCTAAAATATAATTGGTATCATGTAAGTACTGTGTAACTTGAGACCACATAAATACACATCTAAAGAGTTATATACATCATCATATAATCACATTTAGGTATAATACATGACATACAATTGTATACTTTTCACATGATAGCGATCATGAGAATTTATTCCAACCTTCGTGAATCATCACATTTGGATATAGGAACCACTAGGATCAGTTACTCTTCAACCATATGTTGTATATGTATCTCTACATGAACTAATACACAATCATCTTATTTGAGAGTATGACTACATATTAGGACATGAGACATCCTACTATAATATGAGACTGATATTTCTCAAACCCAATTAGATTTGTCACTTTGGTGATCACAACTTAATTGAATTCTTGAAACTCTCTTATACTAGAGATATAAACTTTATGTCTCACATTTACCTTATACATGTGATTTCAGACTTGATAACATAGGCAATTTATTACTAAAATCACATATCATGCCAATTACATTATTCCATTCATTGATACATGTTATCAATGAATCAATGTTCTACACATTTTTTATATGATAATACACACGTGAGCTGGCATCTACATTTCCAAAATCGCTATAAAAAAAAAAGATAAGGAAAATACGCAAAAATACCCTAAAAATATCCCAAATAGGTCAACCTTTCAAACTGTTGTTGAATCCGTATTTAGGGTTTCGTATGTATTTTCACATCCATAAAATCATCAAACATAAAATATATATATATAGTATAGAGCATCTCCATCGAGCACACAAGTATCAAGAATGCCCCAATCGAAGCTCAAACACGCCTATATACATCGTGTAAGTGCGCGACGCATGTAACACGTGTATGAGTGTGTTGGACCGGTCTAAATCGTTGGTTTGACTAGTCCAACCAGCCAACGATCAACCATTAGTCCGATCGGTAGATTGGTCCAATCAATGGAGAATTAGGTTAGGTGGGTCAACGGGTCGGGTCAATGGTCAATTAGGTCGGGTTGGATCAAAGTCATGTCACTTGATCACTAATGTCACTAATACATCAGCCCTAGTGCATCACCACGTGTGAGGGCACATGGGAGCACGTGGCGATGCGTGTTCGTTGTGCGTGGGGGTGTGTGCGGCCTTCCCTGGAGGTGCGCCCACCCACCAATTTGCTTGTCTCGACGAGTTCTTTCCATTTATGTGATCAAATCGATTTTTTCTACACAAAAAAGAGCAAAAATTATATGTTCGGGTCCTAGGTTATGGTTGCTCTGATACTACATGTAAGATGCGAAAACGCACCCCAAGATCTCCATAGCTAAAATCAAGATCATATATGTAATCAAATAAACAGATTTATGCACTTGATTTGGAATTCATTGTTTTTTTATGCGGAATAGTGACAACCTAAACTCAAAAACTTCTCCTCTATTACCCTTTGTATCACTAGCTTAATGAGACGGCTCATAATCCTTAGTATTTAGTAAATACTCCTTATGTGAGGATAATTGTGTGTTAGCTTTAGAGAAAAAACTTGAGCACTATTTATAAAGTTTTCAGCCACACCCTCTTATTACGAGCCGCGCTTAACTCAGCCTACACTAGCTAGCCCCATATTAAACTAATTAAAAAACCTTATATTTCATCTTATTAAACCAATCCTGTAAAATGATAAATTATAATATCAATTAATGTAACCCATATTAGAAAAACTCTTATAAAAACTTCCAAAATGTACACTTAAGTGCAATTTCTTTTAAAAATTGGACATTTAAGTGCCAATTTCGACAAGACTTATCGGAAATTTGATGTGGCATTATTTTATTAATAAAACCATCCACATGGCTTGTCGGAATGTCCACTTAGCAATTCTTGTCCTAAAATGACATTGTTTTGGGCTTGTCTAGCCATGTCAATGCCACATGAATAATACTTTTTTATAGAAGTGCCATGTCATTTAAAATTATTGTCGAAAAAATACCATGTCAATTGTTTGGCTGGAAATTTTCACCGTTAACACTCAAGTGTTCATTTTTTTTCAATTTTGGCACTTAAGTGTACCTTTTAGAAGCTTTAGCACTTCTGTGTCTACCAATGCCAAGTTTTGGCACTCGGAGTATCTATAACTTGATCAACCGTGCTCTCAAAGCTCTTCCCCACTTCTTATGGTAGATGGACCTCTGTTTCTATCATATTATGTTTTAATCCTTGGTGATGTGTTTCACTTTACATAAGAATGACATTTGTGGCATCCTAATTTCATGAAATTGCGTATCCATGATTATTCTTATTATATCTACTATTTGATAATTGTAGTAATAAAATAAAATATATTTACATCATATCATGTACATTGTTTGGTATAATCAGTATATTAGTATAAATGAATAAAAATTTTGCAAACTGAGATGACAAAGATCTCTCAAGACACTCTTGCTTACTTTATTTTTATTTGCATTTTAATTTTAAATTATCTCTTTTTTAATTAATTCCTTTTTATTTCTGTCTTCCCCTTCCATCATTCTCTAATAAATTTTATTAAATAGTAAATTGTACTAAAAGAACTAAAATACCTAAAATACCTAAAATATGTAATAATAATATTTATATATTGAGTTTATATTATAAAACAGAATTAAATTATAATAAAAAAAGATTAAATTAAAATAAGTAAATTGTTATGTTTTGTTGTTTTGAATTTCTTATATTATAATTCAAATATTAATTATATTGAAATATAATTTTAATTATGTTAATTTAAGAAATTTGTTATTCAAGATTTTTTTTTCCTATTATGGATGTTGGGAACACTATCCACCTACATAACATGGACACGTGACATAATACGATACGTCAACAGGTCATTTCTAAAAAAAACTAGAGAATTTCGACACGTTCCAATACATTATATATAAAATGTATTTGTATATATAAATTTACAAATAAATAAATAATAATAAAAGAGCCTAGAATTAATTTACACTAAAAACATTAATCAAACATTTGTTAATATCATTCATTATTTTAATTTGACACATTCAACTATATTACATTGCAACAATCAATACAACTTGGAAAAAAAAAAAAAAAACAAGCAATCCATATTCTACTATCAAATCTAAGAATATGTACACTACAGTTCCTAAAACTTATCACAAAAGTGCAATTGAATATTAAAATTTATCAAATTTGTGCAATTGAGTCCTTCCGTTAACATTGTCAATTTGTTTAATCAAAAATGCTAAAGTAGTATTTTCAAATTAATTTATTTATCATACGTGGTAATTTTTTTATTACTTTTTTCTTTAAATCTTATTTAAAAACTTTTTAAAAAGCTAAAATAATTCTAAAAGAACAAAACTAAAAAAAAAAAAAAAAGATAGGGTCATGAAAAAAAAAAAAAAGGCAAGGTCGTAACAAAAAAAAAAAAGTAGGGTCATGGGTGGCTGGGCATGTCGTTGCCCCTGTCAAAAGGGGCCCTGACCTCGCTAGCCCTAGGTAACGGAGGGTGGGCGACCCTCACCTACCTAGGCAAGGCTCGAGCGAGGCTCGCCCATATCTGGGTGACACTGGCCCTCGCCTATGTTCGACGAGCCTCCTAGCCCTAAGCGAGGCCTCGCCGAACAAGGAGAGGGCGCAAGCCTCACTCAAGCCCTAGTCGAGGCATCAACCAGATTTAGGCAAGCTTTGTTGGCCCTTGCTTGGCCGATGATGGCTTCACCCAAGTTGGCGAGAGCCGGCCCCCATCAACCACCTAGGGCCAAGGACCTTGATGGCCCCCACCGATGGTTGTAGCAGCACCCAGATCCGTGCTTTTTTTTCTTCTTCTTCTTTTCATATATTTTCATTTTTGACCTCTTAAGTATTGAAAATTTTTAAAATTGACCTCATGCTTGTCAAAACGTGTTGAAAGGTGTCGAACACGATATGAAGATTCCTGGAGAGTGTCAGTACTACATATATCCACTTTAATCCCACATGAAATAATTTTATCTTGTTTGTATTCCTTTATATCTGACTTTATATTGTTCTAAATAGACACCAAACGCAGGGTAAGATAAATTTTATCTTACCTGAATTTTATCCTAATTGTCAAATGCAACCGAAGACCTAGGAAGTTTGAGACTCGCCCAATCTATTTGGATTATTTGCGGTTCTTTTTCGAAAAACCTTTGAACTATAACATTCTCTCCCATTGAATCTAGTGACGCCTTCAAGTATTTTGATGGATCATGCTGCATTTTTGTATTTAAGTCTCTTAACCATAGTCAATCAACATATCTGGCTGAACTGTTGGGTGCATTTGTCTCCCAAAAGACTAATAATTTAGAAAATGTTTTCTAGAAAAATGATTGTTTAAATTACTTATAAAAATAAATAAACGATCATCGCCGTGAAATTATTTAAAATATTAATTGTTATTGATTATGAATTTTTTTTACTAAATAATTATTTCAAATGAAATAAATGATTTTATATTATAAAATATTTTTTAAATCAATCATTTTTCAGGAAATAAAGGGAGAGTTTTTTTCTTTTTTGGTCGGTAAATAAAGGGAGAGTTTACATTTTGTCAACTAGCTATTTTTATGAAACGATGAGGGTTAAGAGAATGGCAAAACTTGAAAGTGAGGTGGAACTTTTAGAGAATGGCGGAAGCTTTGAAAATTAAGCAATGGGAGTTTCTTCGTCGACAGTCGACAGTACGTGGATGAAGCTGAGCCATTTCTTTCTTCCTCTTGAACTTGTTCGTTCGCAACCCCCGGCTCTTCCTAAACAGAGCCTATTGCTATGAGCTTCTGGGAAAGAGAAAGATAGAGGGGAGTCCGTAGAGGATGAAACTGCTTGCATTCACCAAGCACGCGTCGATGGCGACTTCTCGTTGTCTCCGCCCCGCGCTTTCGACAACGATTCGCTCTTCTTCTTCTTCTACTTCCTCTGATGCCGTGAAATGGGAAGGCGGGGTTTCCATGGTGCAGGGCTGTTCCAGGGGAATCGGGCTTGAATTCGTGAGCATCTCTCTTCATGTAGTGGTGCAATGTGGCTTAATTGGATGGTTTCTGATTGATTATGGCCTTTTCCTAATGGGTTTTCCCTCATTTCTTTATTCTTGCCCTTGATTTGTTATACGACGTGCTATCTCGTCGGAATTTCTCATTTGTGTGGTACAATTCTGGTTAATCTTCTGGGTTCGCTGACGCCTTTGTAAGTGTAAGTTCACTGCTTGAGCAAGTCGTGGGACACTATCTTAAAGTTTTGGAATTGATAGCAGTGGAGTGACCTTGTTAGTAATTTGGCAGTTCTTGGGGTAGGAGATAGGATTATTCGATTGTTCGGGGCAATGATGTAATGAGGCAAGATGATTTCATGTTTAATTGAGTATTTCTTTTATCATGTTTCCGTGGACAGCATACATAAGTCAAGCAAATGCCTTCCTGAATTTCTACAGAAGGCTACAAAAATCGGATGCATAACGAAAACCAGGAAAAAGAGATACAAAAAAAGTCAGTCATACAAAGCCCTTGGTGTGTTTTTGCATCTAGAGGGTTGTACCCTGTTTCTTTATCATCACTACTTCACACGTTTCTTATCATGAATTGGTAGACATAATTTTCACCTTTCAAAAGCAACAGAAATAATAGAATAGTCACCTCTTCCAATGCTTGATGAGTCTACATGTCTAGAGGGGTTGTGACAATGCTTCTTCACTATAGATGCTTCGGGAGATTTTTTTTGGGGGGATGGGGTTCAGGTGTTTGAAGTGATGGAGCAGCTGTTGCTAACTGCAATGTCAATCCATATTAATCAAATGTGTTTTCTCTTAATGTACATTGCATCTTGTTATGAAGCATCTGTTATTTATTTCTGTCGATATGAGTTTTTCAAACTATTGCATATGCAATATTTATGGGTCAAAGTGTGTGAATTGAAATGGCTAGAAGGCCCAAATCCAAAGTTCCTTCAAGCAGATCAATTTTTCTTAGAAGTATGATCAGATAAAATGTTTTTAAAGTTAAGTGGGCAATTTTCCCAGCCACTTGTAAAAAAAAAAAGCAGAGAGAGAGAGAGAGGGAACTTCGTATTGTGGTTTTTCTTCTATTTCTTTGGCTTTCATGGCAACATCTCTTGTAATAATTCTCTTCCATTTGGAGACCATCAGTACTGCAAAGTAGAGCTAGTTGATTAAGAATTTGTGTTTCCGTACTTGCATTGTAGCTTGTGCAACTTAGCTGCACAGTCCTTGCACCAACAGTGTATAGGTACATCAATAACATATGCAACTTCATTTATATCTTAAAGGCCTCTTGATAAAAATGAAAAACAGGTACTGAAAATTTATGTTAAATTCTAACAGTTGATATCTTAGATGCTAAAAGAAAAATAAAATTTCGTCTGGTTAAATATTAAAAGTGATTAGTTTTTACTAAACATGGATGTGGATATAAGCAACAAGCTTTAGCAATATATCTGTAGCTTAGTTCCACAATCTTACTTATCTAAATGAAAGTTGGTCGACTGTGGTTGAGTCCTACTTTAGATGGGGTGCACAAATGAGTTGATATATAACTCTGGGTTCCACGAAGTGAAAACCGTTTAGACTCTCTCTTTTGTCATGCTAGCTCTATATGCACTCTCTTCTCTATTTATTATCTTTTATCTGGACTTTCCTTTTTGGCATGCTGGGTTCTACACCTACTCTTGAATTCATCGCTCATTTTAAGTGAGTATAGTCTCACAATCTTTCTCCTCAAAAAGACAGTAAGCCTGTGGCGCCTGAATTCCACACTAGATGGGTGTTCAAAAATGAGATGTTATATAACCCTTGGCTCCAGGAAAATGAAAGAATTGAGTATCCATTCTCACCTCTATCCCTCATCTTCTAGTAAGCTTAGTTACACGATCTTATTTATTAATATAAATTTACCATTCTAAGTGTCATTAGATGTGTTTTTGTTGAACGAATTAGGTAACCCTTCCCTCATTTACAGGCTTGGTGCATTTTTTTAACTGAAGTTAACTTTTTAAGTCAACATTAGTCCGTATCATCAGACTCGGTCAATCTTAGTAAGTGCTGGTTTTTCTTTAATTCTCTACTTAATTGAGCTAATGGAAAAGACAAATCTCTGCCCTTTATAACTCATTCAAATTGTTATACCAACCTTATGTTGATCATGTTGCTCTATTTGGCATGTGTCTTCTATTAATGACATAGTAGGGGTGCCTAAAAATAGGTAATTTTCTAATTCACCTGACTCCTATGAGATCTAAACTTTAGAATTTCCTCTTCTTTTTTATTTTTTTTTAAGTTGTATGTTGATTTAGGTTTTTTGTGCTGTATATTAATGTGATTTGTATGTGTGTGTTATCCCATATGTCCCACATGCAAGTAAGCAATTTGTCATGGTTATCGGTAATGTGTAATATAGGCACTTTTGTGCTATATGCATACAGAATCAGTGTTCAATTGTCACATTGTTGTCGACAAAAAAGTCTGAACTCTTGTGGTGGGCCTTCATGATCACGGGCATTATTGCCATCATCAGTGGCAAAACAAATTCCAAGAATGTCACCTTCATCTTCTTCCATGGTACTGTGGTTTCGTTGCTTTACAAATGAAGTTGGTGGTTTCTTCAAGTAGTCGATCTTGGCGATGCATGGCCACAGCAAACAACATAAGAAAGTCCTTGAACAGTACTTGCTGTTTTTGCACTTTTTTGCTTTCTAATTTGCAGATAGACCCTACAGCTTCAGCAGTTGACCTTACTAAAAGGTTGATCTACTGCTTCATCATGAACAACATCAATCTTGTTTCACCAGATTTAGCTTTACTCAGACCCGAGTCCTCTTGATTTAACTCATTATTTTGCTGCCACCCTGCAAAACCTTGCATTGTCAATTAAATACAGTGTAAATTGAAATGCTAAAGCAAAGATCACTGCTTTTCAGTGTATTGATTCCTTTGGAAGTTCTACTGATTTGATTTTCTGCTTCCTCTTGTCTTCAAGTTTGAGTGGAATTTCCAAATCTGCTGCAGCAGAACATCTGACTTAGCCTGTACAGGACTTTATTAATTATGTCCCTGCTTCATTAGGTCAAGCAGCTGCTGCAAAAAAGTGAAAAAGGGCATGTCATTGCTACATGTCGCAAACCTAATGAGGCATCAGGGCTTCTTTTGCTCAAAAATATGTTTGCTCAACGCCTTAGCATTCTGCCGATGGACGTGACCGACGAAAGCACCATAGAGGTCATTTTTCTCCATCTTAGCATTAATTTCTCAGTGAAGCTTCGAAAAAATAAATCTGCAAGGTTTCGTGGATTATCTGCAAGCATTTTATAATTAGATGTCCTGTGTAGCTGGGACAATCTTGTTCACAGAAAATCAAAGTTTAGAAAGACCGTGATTCTTTGTTTCCTGGTTTTGAGGGCAAATAGGTTAGGAAAGTTGTACCTTACCAATAAGATATATCAGTGCAATCTGGAGATGTATGGTCTTTTGGCATTGTGAAATGCAATTATATAAACTAATGAATGAGTTACTCATATGTTTTTGACAGATTCATCTGACACAAAATTTCTTTTTAGGCATCTGCAAAGTCCATAAGAGATAGATATGGCTCCTTGAATCTTCTGGTTAATGCATCTGGAATTCTTTCAATACCTGATGTACTCCAGCCAGGTAAAGCGACCTAGACCAATTCACTTTAGAGTTATGAGCTCCTTTATATTGAACGGCCTTGAGCTCTATGTATGTGGTAAGGTTAGGTTACATTGTTGACATCCCCTTGCTGTTTGATGACTTATTAACTTTTTATTCATTGTTTTTCAGTGCAGAAACGACACTCCTCAAAGTAGAGAAGTCATCGTTGCTGCTCACATATGAGATCAATGCTGTGGGCCCTATCCTTGTCATCAAGGTACTTTCCTTGGGTTTTTACATTGGCATTTTTATTTTTTTTTGCTAATGAGTTGGCTTGACATTACTAAGATATTCATCATTGAGCCTCTAATTTCTCAAGGTGTTTCTTTTCGTGGTGATGTTTATATATCTCGTTATGTGCTAATCATTTGAGTAAAATGGATTGCTAGAGGGGCTGGTATCATTTAGGTATTGCCTTTGATTTGTGGTTCTGAAATATCAGACTTCCATAATATCTTCTGAAGTTACATGATAACTGTCAGTGCATTTTAACCCATGCCTGAGCTTCTTTACTTTTCTAGCATTACTTGTTCTTCAATTTAAGTTAGAGCTGTCCAATTCTTGGCCGTGATGTGTATACTCTTATAGTTTGTAACTGTCCAAACTCCTAATTTCTTCAGACAATCGACTTAGCAATGGATACTTATGCACTTAATGCATCGTTTGCGCTTATTTGCATAAATACACAATGACACTGCGCCTTCTACAAAACGAGAATGTTGAAACTGCTAATTCAGCCTTCCCATTTAGGTGTATCTCCCCTTTTGTTTAGATAGAGGAATTTATGCATGTGACATGTCACAGAAAATCGTTTGACGGTGACATTGGAAATTGAACTAGGTCGATAGAGGTTTAACACTTTCTATAGTTTAACTTTGGCTCATTTCTATTTCTGAGAGGTTTTTGATACTTCAAGTAATTATGGGTCTTGTTTTCTCGGAAAGGTCATAGGAGGTCTTGTTCATAGCCTTCCATTGGTCCCAAAGTATGCCAACTGGGAATTGTCTTAATTGCAGAAAATTCTGGAAACAATTGAAACTTCTTTTCAGTATGCAATGGAGGCACTTATCCAATTCCATAGTAAACAACAGTTAGTAAAACAGAGTCAAAGAAAGAAGTTTCAGATGAGATATATAAAAGCTTGGACTTCCAAACTATGTCTCTATCTAGTGGTTCCAGCCCAAATGTGGCTGTCTTTTATTTCAATCGACTGTCTCTTGGCTTAAGGAAAGGAAACTGGGAATTCAGTCTACAGTAATAGAAGAACTTCCCTTGTCCAGGCAAAACTTCTCAAGTTTCTTATAGAGTTCTTCTACCTACTCAAATTAATGTAGGAAGAATAAAAGTCTTCGGTAACAAAAGAACTTCCCTTGTGCAGACAAAGTTTCTCTAGTTTCTCATAGAGTTCTACCTTCTCTAGTTTCTGATGTTATAAACTCCATTGCTTCCCACTCTTTTGGAAATGCAAGGGCTCTGATGTTATTTAGTTAAAACTTGGGGAGTTTTCTAGTTATTTATATTTTTTTTATGTTTCAAGTGCCGCCTTCATACCATGGCATGTGTCTTGAATGGAGTGGTTACAACATTGACTCCCAGTGGTGGGGCCATTCTGCACAATTCAGAGTTGGAGGGATTGATTTTAAAAGTTAATCTTTTGACACAGGAATGACTGGACTGAAGGTCAAAGCCAGTCAGTTTTCCTATAAAACTGTGGCCACCAATAAAAATGTGTATTCTTCTTCAGTAAGAGAATCAATTAGATGAGGTATCAGTTTGATGTTGTGGTAAACTTCATTTATGTATCACTAACTCATACAATCTGCCCTAGCAGCACATGTGGCCCCTTCTAAAGGCTGGTGGAGGCACTGGTACTGATAGAGATGTTGCTGTTGTGGCCAATATCAGTGCCCGGGTGGGTTCAATTGGGGACAATCGCCTTGGGGGGTGGCACTCTTATCGATCCTCCAAAGCCGCATTGAATCAGTGTAAAGTTTCTTCCTTTTCTCGTCTTCATGAAAGCACTTAAGTTTGTCGTGACAATTTGCTAGAACAGTCTGAGGAAAATTGTCTAGACATACAATGTACTCTGGGGCATTTGCGAGTGATGTCCAATTCTCTAGTTTTAGGAAGTTTCGACCGTCTGCTTTTTGTATGTGTAAAAACAACCCTTCCTTTCATCTTTCTTTAGGTTTCTAATAGTAATCATCCTGTGTGGCTGACCTTAGAGCGGCCAGGTGACGAGTCTGAGAATACCGACAGATGATTAACAGAAACACTCTTTTCACTTCATGGTCTAAAATGCTGACGGTAAAGTATGATAAATCACTTGGCTGAATGTGCCCAAAATCCAAGGGTCTGCACATTTTTACCGTATGGTTGGTATGCCCTGATCTTTTGGCCAAAATTATTTGTGTAGATCTAGAACTACTTTTCATAGAACTCTATGGAGAGGCAATCAATTTGTTTTTGCATGTTCCTAAACATTGAGTTGATTCTCGCAGTGACAAAAACGGTGTCAGTAGAGTTTGCGCGTAGGAAGGATCCAGTTATCTGCATTTTGCTGCACCCAGGTACAGTGGACACAGATCTCTCGAAGCCGTTTCAGAGAAATGTTCCGGAAGGCAAGCTTTTCACCAAGGAGTATTCGGTGCAGAAGCTCTTGGGAATTATCGACCACACAAAGATTCAAGACAATGGCAAGTTTTTTGCCTGGGATGGTCAAGAAATCCCATGGTAGGCTTAACAATTACAATTACGTTGCTTAATTGTTTATCTATCTATCTTGAGAGAGAGAGAGAGAGAGAGAGAGAGAGAGAGAGACTCCACAACGACAATTTTCTTCTTTCTGTTCTTTCTGTCATGATGCTTTTCTCGTACCCTTTTTGACCTGTAACTTTTTCAATAGGATTTTTCTGTTCTATTACCATAGGAGTTCATTATTCTACATTGCGAACCTTCCCCTCTGTTGCCGTAGAGGAGCCTTGTTATATTCATCGGTAGTTGCCACGTTGCAATTCACTGACCTTTTACTTCCTTCCCCTCTGGAGGAAACCTGGGTGGTCCGCCCGCGGGCGTTTTATTATCAAAACATCAGCTCAGTGCTTGTTCGCTCAGGTTCCTCCTTCATTAATGCTGCGGTACTTACAGCTGGTGCAACCTCGGTCGGAAGGTGTCAGGGAAAAGCTTCCCAAGGAACCTATGAAGAGACGTGAGAAATATGGGGTTTATAATTACTCCGAACTTCTTGGATTTGATTGAGTCTACATGTTTATCTTCCCCTTGTTCCGCTTCTATCAACCCCCTCAATCATTCCCTCTCGAGCTTGACAGTTCGAAACCTGTAATGGTTGAGAATGGTTGTGATGATCCGACTGCGATTCTTGGCGGTGTCGGCGCTCAATGAGGTGGTTGAAGATAGGGATGAGTGGTTTCAGGTTCTATCCCGTCGGAATCGGTGCCTCATTTTTTGGAATCTTGAACTTATCCCGCATACATTTGAATCTAAAATTTACCCTATCATAGACTTTAGGGTTTAATTAGGAGGAAAAATACCGAAAAGTTATAAACCTATTGTGTTAGTATCAATTTAGTTTTAAATCTTTCAATTTAACTAATTTAATTCCAAAGATTTTTACATTGGTATCAATTCAATTTATGTGATCAATTTAAGTCGGAAATTGTTGATGTGGATGTCGGCGATTCATGTGCAGATATTTAGTGTTGACGTAGATATTTTTAAATTATTTTTTCTTTTTTTCTTTTTTTTTTCTTTTTTTTTTCCATGGCCCATGACTAGCCATGGCCTGCGATTGACCATGGCAAGGGTCAGTGAGGGTCACCCTCATAGGATTTGATGAGGGCTCGACCCTCACCGCTTGGGTGAGGGTCACCCTTGTTGAGTTTGGCAAGGGCTCACGGCTTGGGCAAGGTTTCCCTCAGCGGGTCTTGCGAGGGTTGCCCTATGACATCCTAAGTTTTACTCATTTGGCAATCCTAAGTAGATTGTGGAGTCCTAATAAAAATAGTTCAAGCTTGAGGTACAAGCAATACGATATAAACTTGTGGTTCAATATTGAAATGATCACGATTGGTAAAGGATGACACTAGTTATTAGATAGCAGTACTAGGTCATGTATTGAGATTGAACAATTCTTCAATCTTTGACAATTGTTAGATTAATATTATCCTTCAGTTTTGTTGTTAGTGATTTCATGGCCTAAGAAATTTAAAGAACGATTGTACTTGTAATCTTCATTCTTCACAATGTAGCACCAAAGAAATGACCATCTAACTACTCTTGGCAATTGGACAACCCGTTCCTCTCATTGTGGCCAAAACCTATTAGGGTATAAGTGACAATTAGCTATTTTAAAACCTTAATAAATGGATAATAGTTTTGCATGAGAAGAGACAATGAACCACTAATCTTGCGCCACTAATCTCCCTCATACAAGACAAGTGTCATCTATTACAATTGCTCGATTCCATGTAAAGAATTGAACCAGTGTCTTCAATGTCAATACACTTGGCAAGTGACATGCAAGGGAAAGGTTTAAAGGACTAAACCTCAATCTCCCTTCTCCTTTTCCTTCCTCTCTTGGCCGAAACACTCTCTCCCTCACTCTCTCAAATTTTCTCTAAAAAACTATCACTCAAGAAGCCTCAAAACCTCAAAGCACACAAGGAGGAGAAGGGAAGCCACTCTACTCAAGCCATCAAGTAATTGAAATTACTAAGAACTAGGCTATTTGATCTTCTTGTTGCTTGGCAGATGAGTACGGTCTAAGTGTGTTAGTCGTTCTAGGTCCATGGTGATTCAATGTGTTTAGCAATCACTCAAGCATGCAAGAATCAATTCCCTTGTGAAGTTTTGGTATCGTTAGATCTAAAACTATGTAGTGGAAGATAGTGAGACTCGCGAATGGTCTTGTGCATGTAAAATGAGGTTATGTGATGGATTTTCTTAAAATTGATGTAATGGTGCTTCACTTGATAAATTTCATTGTTTAGTGTGAGTATCATCCTCGTATGTTCTCAAGTACCATTTGTATGAGTGTGCATGTGCATGCACGTGAGCCTAGAGATGTGACGTACTAATGAGGCGAACTAAATTGTAATATTCGAGTTTCGCTATATGTTGATTTTGTGTGAGCTGTGGTACTAGAGGGATTGGTGCCCAAGGAGTGTTTGTTTCACCAAATAACGGTCCTATATTTTTGACATAACGTCCGAAGGGTGCGGGTTTTGTGTTTGGTTCTATGTGAGCCGCAAGTGCTAGGAAGTTCGGGCGCCCATAATGCATTCATTATATGATTTAGTGTGATGAGACTATGTCATCTGCTTGTAGCGAAACATTTATATTCTAGTCGTGGAGATTGTGTAATATAATTTAAAGGTTATGATGTGTGAATCTCATGAATTGTATCAAACGTCAAAATTAACCATCGGTGAGTGAACCGGTGATGCCTCGAGGGATTCAAGATGCCCAAGGCTAGCGAGCCCAAGGCTAGCGACCCTTGAATGCCTTGGACAATGAACCAAGATGTCTCGAAGTGAGATGCCCATGACCAGCGTCCCATGGAAGTCTGGCCGGTGACCTAGAAGTGAGTCGAGAGCAAAAAAAAGTGATCACATGAGAAACTAAGCAACAAAGTGTGTGAATTCGTGTGCGATGGTGTGTTCTCGTGCTTGAATTGTGTGCTTGAACTCTCGTGTGTAGTGCTGATGATGTGTGAATGCGTTTTGCTCGTGCCAAATTGATATTGCGTGATTGATCTTGCTTGTTTTGGACTAAACTTTTGACCAGGTGGTAGGTGGATCATGTAGTCTAGAGCTTAGTTATTTCTCTTACTAGGGGTTTCTCATCCCATTATATTATTCAGATTTTTAGCATGGACGTTGCTCCTGTCGCACGCTGCGGGGTGCCGGTCTACATAGAGGTGTGTTCGAGGATGTGGTTTACCCATATACCACTTTGACCTTCACTCCTTATAAGGCCACGTTATAAATAGATGTCGGGAGTTCAGAATGGATCCCCATGTGCTTCGTCTCATGGTTCCTCAACTATGAAGGCGAGCTTTTTGGACCACTTCACTTTGGGGACAACGTAGTGGACGACACATGGGTAGATGGAGCATCGTGGGTTGAATTTTTTTTGATAGAATAGGGATCGCTGAGTAGTGAAGAATAGGCACTTTTTGGCCTCTCCCAAGCATATGTTAATACCCCTTGATCTAAGAAAGAAAAATGAATAAATGAATAGTGACGTGAAAAATAACCTAAGTGAATATGAATATGAAATGAAATAAAAGTAACATGTTTATGTTACTCACGCTTATATTTGTCTTCCGCTTGCACCATTAAAGGAAAAGAAATGAAAGAGCATGTGCAACAAGTGACGTTCTAGGTTGTCACATGCCCTTAGGACCTCTGGCGAGGGTAACCCTTGCTAGATCAGGCAACGGTCGCAACACCCTCATTGGCCTTGCCTATGGCCGGTCCAACCACCAATAATGGCTAGGACTGGCCAAGTCCAAAAGGAAAAAAGAAAAAAGGAAAATGTTTATAAAATAAATATATATTTAAAAAATAAATATATATTTAAAAAATATTTTTAAATGTCCACATTAATGCCGTCCGTGCCACATAGGTCGGCTAGCATCCACCTCAACATTTTCAGGCCTAAATTGGCTTGATGAATTAAATTGGTATAAACGTGGAAATGTTTATGAATAAATTAGTACAAATGCAATAAGTTTAAGACTTTCTTAGTACTTTTCCCTCCAATTAGGAAATTGCCAATTTCTTTAATTTGTTTTTTTTTTCATTTTTAGGTAAGCAAAATAAAAGTAAACACAATAATAAAATGAAAATTTTTCATTTGTCAATAGTAACAATTCATAAAAATTCAACACATAAAATAAAATAAACAATAAAAAAGTTTGAAACACGTGACATGAAATTTAAATTATAGAATTCAGAGTGAAGTGTCCTTTCACATTACTCCTACAACCTATTTATTCTCCATCGGTTCTTCAAATTGTTTATTGCTCAGGTGTGACAATTAAAGTCAGCTTTCGCATCAAATTAACGAGAACTACATAAAATGACATAGTCGCAGAACTAAAATTGTTGATGGTCGTGGATTGATTATGAGCCTTCTTGAAACAACTAAAGAGTGTTGGAGGTTTATTTGTCAAAACAAACATAGTGTTTTTCCTTGTCCCATATAGGAAAAGTGGGAGGAAGTGACGCAATTTATAAGTGAAGGGTTTCCTTGTACACCTCAAGGAATGGTTGGGTGAAGCTAGACCCCACCATACCCGCATGTGGGTGCGTGCACAATTAGCATGCCCGCGGTTTAATTAACACTAATTCATTTATTAGCATTGATGTGGATATTCAACCAAAGTTAGATAGAAGTAATAAGTCAAAATATTTATGATTAAATTGACACAATTAAAAAGTTTAACCCTGAATTAACACTAATATAATAAGTTTAGAACTTTTCTAACATTTTTCTCATTTTCCAATCCAGATATAAGACATGTTTACAAAAAAGTATGCAAGAAATGTATTTAGATATTTATAAATGCATCTAAGTGAGATACATTGTGCTTTTTAAAAAAAAAAAAAATCAAAAGAGATACGTCATGTTGACATGTATAATATGTGCAACCATTCTCAAATGAGCTTGCATGATATTTAACGTGGCTAATTTGACCACAATCATAAATTTGCAGAATTTTGGTTTGGTTTGTCGCATCAACCGAGCCGAAATAGATGAAGCTTCTTTGAAACAAACGACTAATTTGAATAGGGTTTTAGCTCATGCTTTTTATGTAATGAGAGAGAAAGTTAAGCCCCATATTGTATCTGCAAATTGGAAGGCTAGGGTTTCAAATCGCTGATTTCGAGCGAATTCAAGGAAATCAAGCAAATGGTGAAGTTCTCTTGGGGTTTTCAAGTTTGTAAATTAGAGTTTCGAACCGTTAATTTCAAAGCAATATGAGCTAGTCATACCTTGTAATTAAAAAGAAAGGTGGTTACACTAGCTCAACTAACATGTTTGTGATACATATCGTCATTATTAGGCGCGTCGGACAAAAACATCTTTGCACTGAAAAATGGCCATCATCAATTTTATCCTTGGAGCAAAACATCTTGCTTTTTCGAGTTATTTCAAAGTGAGATTATTATTATTATTATTATTAGCGATGAGCGATTCCGGAGTCGGTCCAAGCTCCACTTGGAACTTGGAATGGACCTTGTCGAATTGGTTTTTCTAATTTTTGAAACTTAAAACCTACTTTGTATAGTTTGAAACTTGAAACCAACATTATCAATCGTTTTCAAAATCAATTCCAAGATCCACTCGGAAACTAGTCAATCCATATTTTTTGGTTTCATTTTTTCCTTTTTTTATTTCATTTTTTGTTAAACAAAGTGAAAATGAATGTGACAATAAGGCACTATCCAAATAGTGCATGATTTTGATTTTTTGTTTCCGGAATCAGTTTGGAAATAGAATCACGTTTTGTAAAATTTTTGTTCCCGGAAACAAATTTATATTTTTTTTGTTCCTGGAAGTAGATTTGGAACAGAATTAAGAATAAAAAAAAAGTTGATTATTGTTAAAGGAACAAATCTAAAATTCAAAACCAATTCTTCTTCTTCTTCCATTTTCTCTTCTTCTTCTCTTTCTTCTTCTTCATCGACCGCCATCCCGTGGTTGTCGTCCGCCGTCGTTTGCTGCTGCCAGTCGCTGGCAACCGGTCCGGCGAGCTCACCAGAGGCTCGCCCGGCTACTAGCGAGGCTCGCCCAGCCTCAGCGAGGCCATCTTGGCTACTGGTGAGGCTCGACCTCGCCAAATCTAGTGAGGCCAAGCCTTGGCGGGGCTGGGCAAGTCTCGCCGGTGGCCAAGCGGGCCTCGCCCAACCCTAACGAGGCTCACCTAGCCCCGGCGAGGCTCGGTCGACGAGGGCCAATCTCGCCGAGGGTCGGCGACGCTTCGATGAGGTCATCGGCCCTCGACCGGCCACCAGAAAAAGAAGAACATGAGAAAGAAAGGAAAAAAATAAAAGAAAAAAATAAAATATTATTTAAAAATTAAAAGAAATTAAATTTGGACATAATCAATGAAAGCGTAGTGCAAACACATTCTATTCTAGAATTAGAAATTTTGGACAGTTATCAAACGGTTTAAAATGTTTAGAAATTGTTTCCGGGAACAGAATAAAAAATAATTATTTCTAGTCAGAATCTGTTTCCGAGAACAGAATCGTTACTAAACGCGCCCTAAAATCCCCATTTGTTAGTATAACATTTCATAAAAAGATGAACACATAAAATAAAATAAATAATAAAAACTTTAGAACATGTAAAACAATTCATTAGTTCCCAATTCAGTTCTTAGCCAGAAGGGAACCAAAATGCTTAGTACTGATTGCTTTGGCCTATTCGATCCAGTTCCTGATTCCATGGTGAACACATGCTCAGTGCTCACTCCAAATTGTTGAACTCCCGTAATTTTTTTTTCTTTTTTTATTCAGATGGATAATTTTATGACTCGAACAAAAGTTCCTACTGTCTAAACTGGGCCTGGGAGGGGCCCCACGTCATTCATTGGTCCATTTTCATCCCGCGTACTGTCGAAATCGGCCCAGCGAAAATATCACCACTCACCACCCGCGCAGATAATCTCCCGAGTTCGCTCCATCTCCCACGAGAATCGAGCTCGCTCCCTAGGGTTTCTGATCGCTCCAAACCAACCATGGCGAACCCCGCTAAGTCGGAGGGGCTTCGGAACCTCAGCGAAGTCGTTGGTTTCAAGAGCAGGATCGGTCGGATTCTTACGTCAGTCCGCAGATTCGCCGTCGATTCCGCGATCCTCGAGTCCCTCGGGGGCAATAATGGTAACCAATACCACCACCTCTTATTGCTAACTTTTCATTTTAGATGATGGGGTTTGCTCTGCGTGGTCTCTGTGGTCTGCGTTGGATGATTCATGGAAGATTTGATTAGGTAACTTAGGTATTGTAGCCGACTGCTTTGATTTCGCTTGCCTGAACGGAGGGCGAGGAAGAATTCTGCTATGTGCTCGGTGGTCGAATCGACTCTACTAGGAGTGGGCGCTCATGGCGAAGATGTGGAATCATTTGTTGGTTGATGATTGAATTGGGTGTTTTCGTTGTGGTCCGTTGGATTGCTGTATGAGGCCTTTCTTGCGTGGTCTGCTCTCCATGGAGTTAAATTAGAAGTTAAAATCTGGAAGTCACCATCAGTATCGCACTGAAAATTTGAATGATTCTCCATGTTTAGTGTTTCAAATCTTGTGATGTCCATTTCTTTTTGTCTAAGTAAGTTGGGGCCCTGTATTTTTGTGATTTCAAATTTGGTTCACTAATGACTCATCTGCTAATCAATGGCAGTGTTTTGGTTATTTCACTTGGTTGACATGAAATTCTGGTTATTTGGTGGATGCGGACAACATCTGCTTGCAAGTGCCTGCACAATGTTGCTTACTTTGCATCACCTTGTGTAGTTTTGAGTTGCACAGTAAACTTGAATGAGGTAGAAATAATGAAGATATTGAAATAAGGATGCACCTGGTTTGGATGGTTATGCATGCTAGTGTGCATATGAGACGACATTAGGGCTTTTGCCAAATTTGTGTTGGTCAAAGATTTCTATGCTGCATCATGTGACATCCCATTGTAATAGTCGCATTTGTTTGAATTTCCTTGCTTATGAGAGCTGGTCAAACCACTTCCATTGGTGTGGATTTTATTGGCTCCTCTTAAATTGCATGTCCTTTGTCATCCAATGCCATGCATCATCACTTTGATGTTACCTTTTCTGAGCTTCAATTTATGTCCATTTTTTCCCGCAGCAGGAAAGAAGACGGCAACTAAGTTAATGTATGAAGGCATGAAAGATCGAGCGCTTTGTCCCTCACTTAATGACAATAACAGACCTGGAGATCTCAAAGTTGGTCTGAATGATATACATGAAATCATGGAGAAAAGGCAAGAAGGATCAGATAACTTGAGCCAAGAACACGAGATGTTGGCTAGATCTGTTACAGGGTCAGAAGCTTCGAAGAAGACGCCAAATGAAGGACCCAAACTGATGGAACCCCCAAGAGCCGCAGAAAAGAGACTCTTTATTCGCTCGCGATTATGAAGTGGTATTTATACCATGTAATGGGTTCAGGGAGATTTTCAAGTGGTTGAAAATGCTTGCTGCCCTGTTCCTTATTTGTATCATGTTGTATCGGATCGTTTCACTGTAAATTTCTCTATATGTTTGTATTTTCGTGTCTTCTTTAGCAGATGGCATATCCACTCGTAAACTTCGCCCTTAGCAAGGAAGGAGATCTTCTATTTTAGGTATTTATCTCAATTTTGTTCTTTTGTTTTTCGAAAAAAAAAAAAGAACAGAAATTCGTTCGATAACGTTAATTAATTTTTTATTTCTCAAAATAAAAAAAGTAGCCGAAAAATAGATTTGAAAGAAAAACAAGCAGTTGTTCTGAAGAATAATTTTTAGAAACAAGTTATTTTCTCTTCTTTTTTTTCTTTTCTTCTTTTCTTCTTCTTTGCTGGCTACCACCTCGTTGTTGCCTGCCGTTGGTTGATTGTTGCCCACAGTTGCCCTTCGGTTGGCTGACCACCGTCGTTGGTCGATTGCTGATCGCCGAAGGATCATCAATCGCCAAAGGCTATCACCGACCATTGATGGCTCTTGTCGTTGCTGATCTACGTTGCCTGCCAACTGGCCGCCCATTACTAACCGTTGTTGACTGTTGACCGATGGTGGCGGCGAGTGACGGACGGCATCGTCGGCGGTCATCGGCGACCAACGGTCGGCAATAGTCAATGGCGGTAAGGAAGAATAAGAAAAAAAAAAAAAAAGAACTTTGACATTACAAAAAAAATTGTGAATCGTATCAAACACATTCCTATTCTTTTTTCATTCCGAGAATAAAAATTTTATGTAGTTATCTAACACGTTCTTTTATTGATAAATTGTTTCGGGGAGTACAAATAGAAAATGACTATTTCTAAAAAGAAATTGTTCCCCGTAATAAAAGCGTTACCAAACAGACCCTTAATGTTTTAACCAGTCAATGGTCCCAAGAAATGTTTGGTTAAAGGGAAGAATTTAAAAGAGAAACCGCATTATAAACTTCTACATATTGAAAAAACAATTAGTTTAAAAAAGTATGCCTAATATGTAATATTTTGTGTATATACTATTTTGCATCGTTTGTATTCTTTCATGGTATATTTCTGGTTTTTAACGGAATAAAATTTCGAAAGAAAACAGATTATTTGACATGGTATAAGGTAAAAAGTCCAGAGATGACGCTCCCTTTGATTAGTTCTGTTGATAGTTACGCCTGTAGTTCTACTTATTGTCTCGTCTTCGATCACTACTTGTTTCATGCGGTTGCATTAACACTTAATTTTTGTGTACAAAGACAAACTTACATGTGAGTAGGAGTGTTTTAACAGTCCATACGTATATTTTGTTAACTTGTATCTTAACAGTTTAAATGTTTCAAAAAATATAGTTAATGTTTTTATGAATTTCTGATAGTTGAGTTTTTATACTCGTGCCCCTAGATTATACAAAATAAAAGTAAAAACTATAATGTTAGTCAGAATGTAAATCTAAACTTCATCGAGGACTACTTCGACAATGATATAGATATAAGATCGAACTTAATTTGAAATTTTATTT
The DNA here is from genome assembly GCA_017140615.1 of Eucalyptus cladocalyx. Taxonomy (NCBI): domain Eukaryota; kingdom Viridiplantae; phylum Streptophyta; class Magnoliopsida; order Myrtales; family Myrtaceae; genus Eucalyptus; species Eucalyptus cladocalyx. The sequence continues at coordinate 2,082,375 of CM029519.1, forward strand.
CTTAGATGCTTAACTTAATTCCTAGTTAATTATTTTTACCTTTTTTTCTTACAGTCCTTGTGTATATATCTGTAGTTTCTTTACATGTGTAATACCAATTTGTAGTTGACATAATTTGTCACTTGGACCGAATTCTCAAATAGTAAAACTACTTGCAACTTTAGCTACATAACATGAAGATAAGATATTTAAGTCATAAGATCAAAACCTTTGATGATACGGTATTGTTCATGGTACTACAATTTCACGCTTGTTTAAGTGAAGAATAACTCATATATTTCATATCTCTAATTTTTAACTTAGATTATTGTTTAATTTTTTAACAGAGTATGAGACAAAAATAACAATTGAATGGTATTTCTACGTTTACATAAATTAAAATTGGATATTTAAATGAGTAAGATAAAAATTCATAACAAGTTTTTAGGGAAAATTTCAAATAAAAATGTGAAATGAACCGTTTTCTCAAATAATGATCCAGAGTGAACTTTGTCTTAAATAAGAGCTAAAATTACCAACTTAGTCTCAAATAAAAGCCCTACCTTGCTGGTCGACTTATTTCGGCCATTAGAGTATGGACAATTTTGTCCACAATTTTAATCAGGTAAAAAATAGGTAAATTCTAAGAACGAAAGATCCCAAATTGAATTCTAATTCTCTTCGTGGATTTTCTTTCTTCCCACATTGCTCTTCAATTCTTAGTGCTAGTGCTCCCTATGGATTTCCCAACCAAATCGAAGAGAATCCTCTTCGCTCTCACTCTTGCATACATTTTCTTCTTCAAGGCTGGTGTGCGACTGTGTTGTTGCTTTTAATTCACTGTCAATGTCGCACGAATTGAGCTGACATTCCGGTTCAATGGTTCCGCAGCTCGATCCATTATTGTTGTTAGTTTTGCAATTAAGTTTCACTTGAGAGGAGTAGGCAGGCTTCGAGAGCAGAGTATCCAGCATAAAACTCCTGCAATGCATCCATCGGCTGTTGCACCTTTCATAGTGAACAAATATGCATCAGAGGAGGTGAAATTAGTGGCGTGCGAAACTCTCCTGCCGCACGCTTCCCTTAGTGCTAGAATGCCGCTGTACAATGCATGTGTTTGTTGGTCGTAATATGATGTCAACGCCTTTTTGGAATTGAGTTTGGTACGGGCTATTTATGCTTATTGCTCCCTCCAGTGAGATATGTTTTTTTTTGTCCTTGGAAGACACAAGCTTGGAATGAGACTAATTGACAGCCTCTTCAAAAATATAACTTGTCATAGGTGTTCATCAATTTAGATTTAGAGGGGTCACAATCTTCTTGTAAGATTATGAACTATTTTTCATAACTTTCACAGAGTATGATTAAATTGTTGTAGTAACTTATGTGATGTGATTTATGAAGGGGTTATAGTCACATAAAACTGTGGCCCTTTAGTTATTAGAAATGCTAGTGTCGATTGGATCAATTCCAACTTCAAGTATCAAGTACTAGGTTTCCATTTCATTATTCCCATAATATGTTCGTGTCCCGAGTATTGCAGTAATGTAGAAGATGCTGGAAATGCGGTTGCTCGGTATTGATGTTGTTCTTGCGAACTACCCTCCACCACTGCCAAAGTGCATTTTGGCTAAGTTGGTACTGGTACTACCATCATGGCCGGAGAGCATATTTTTCCAATTATCTTGCAGGAAATACTGAAGTATAGTAAGATTTTGTTTAATTCAATATTTATATGCTATGAGATATACCAGTGTTTATACATCCGAAGTTTATAAGAAATCACTTATACTTAGTTGCAAATTCTTTTTCTAAGTTTTCTAATGAAAATAGTAAGGTGCTGACTGATGATATCTAGGTTATGCCTATGCCAACTTGCTTGCTTCTACTCAGTTTTAATCTTCAAAACTTGCAGTCAATCTCTTTATAAATTTTTTCAAATTACTTGGGACAAGAATAGCAGGAATCACATAACTTTCATGTAGTGCTTACTTAAATGTTATAACTTTCTTTTCACTCACTTAAGTACTACATATTTGAAAAATCAATTGTTTAAGTGCCATCAATAATTTGTCTCCCCAGGAAATCTAATGCAGACATTGGTTGTTCCACGTGATACCATTGGCATCAACATGGACAATTTTTGTAATTTTTTTCGCTCATTTAGGTGTCACAAATTTGTCAATTATTTAAGTGCTATAAAAAAATTGCATCATCGTAAAATCTGGCATCGGCTACGGGCAAGGCGGCCTTGCCTAAATCTAGCGAGAACCATCACGCCCTCACCCACAGCTAGTGATGGCCTTACCCAAGGCCTTCATGTACCTGTCGGCTGAAGGCGAGGCCTTTACGGTCAACGCACAAAACAAAAAACAAAGAAAAATTAGAAAACTGAAAAATTAAAAAAAAAAATCACTTTTTTTAAATTGTAAAAAATTCACGTATGACGATTTGCTAAAAATGACACTCAAATGATCGATTTTACTCCAATGTGACACTTAAGTGAGCAAAAAAAAAAATGTCACTCAAGTGAGCATTATATAAAAGTTGTGACACTCCCGTTGTACTTGTCCTTGTCCCTAAATTACTTATACTATTATCTACATGGAAGGTTTTGTCACCATGAAAAATGGGAGAAATTGTTGAGAAAAGCTCCTACTATATTTTGAAATTGACAAAACTATCCATGGTTTATATCAATCTTGATAAGTGCACAAGATGTTTGTCTTTCAAGTAACATCCATGTTGAAAGGAACTTTGATATGATAAGTGAAAAGATTATTAATAGCTAGGACTTATGTGAACAAATCTAGAAAAATGAGGAGTTCATAAAGACTTGGAGTTACCAAGGTGAATAGTTTGCAAGATTTACAACACCAACATACTTGAAATATCTAAAGAAAAACAATTGGATATAACCAAAAAGCCTAAGGAAACTTGATATAAGCATAAGCTTAGTGAAAGTCTTATATCATCAGATAACTGGAAAACCATATATAACTAGTAATTGATGATATAAGTAACTTTGCCACAAGCTTCACGATTATTATTTTGAGATTTTTTTTATCTCATCTCTAATAGCTTGTGACATGATATGGATTCCTAATTTAAAAAATTTTGGTTAACCACCTATCTAAAATATTATCTATGTGAAATATTCAATTACATGAGATGTCTTAATTGATGACAAATCATGCCAAAGGCAAGATACTTTTCTTAGTTGAAGCACTCGACTTCTGAATACCAAGATTTGATTAGATAAGTGACCAAATCTATGGGAATTCTAATCGATTGACTTTAAAGGCTACCTTGATCTTCTCAATAATTGTCCACCAGCTAGCTTGGAAATTGCAAGGGAAGTTTGGATGCCAGAAGCATAAAAGGAGATCATTCAGTCAAACAAAGAAGATTGATCGAGCATTCAAAATCCAAAACTATAAAGAGTTTTATACTCTGTACTTTTTCTTATGTGAGTATACAAATTGTATTTTTTCGAGAAGTGTTGGCAAGTGTTATAGTTTGTGCTTAAGTATGAGATAGTGAGATCTATCAACTTGGGTATATACATCACCAGGTTTGATGAGAAGTGCTTAAGTATAAGTAGCATATTCTACTATAACTTCAAGAAGATTTTGAGTGGAATTTAGCCAATAGGCTGTTTTTTTAGAGAGTAAGCGTAGGCTTACACCAACTCAAACCACTAGAATAAGCTTTGAGTGCATTGTTCACCATCCCCCTACTCATTTATTTACTTCCTAATAGAAGCACTACACTTCACTGTTTGATATAACTATTTTGTGTTTATATCAACATTCTATTTTATCCTATCAACCTTATATTAACCTTGATGCTTTTATTTTTGCATTATTTTGTCAAGTGTCTTGAAATCACTTATTAACCCCCATCCAAAAGTGCACTGCACTAACTGATATAATATATTCCTACATATATCAACACACTGCTCATATTTGATATCACAATCATATAAAACTTGAGTTTTTTAATTTCGTAATATTTTGTTAAGTTTTTTGAAATCACTTATTCACCTCCCTTTATGTAATATTATTAACCACAACACCATGGACACCAGCTCAGACTTGGAGGAAGAGAGAGCTCCGTCACCCCAAAGAGAGGGGAAGTCATCAAGAATGTGGACAAATTGACTGGGGGCAAATTTCACAAGTCATTTGTAATTGCCTTGATCTTGGCTTGTTCATTTGTCATAGCCAATGGTCCGTTGGTCAAGAACGGGTCAACATAGTGAAGAGGTATTTTAGAATTTTGATTTTTTTTTCTTTTTGCTTTTCATAATTACTAGACAGTGTCATCTCAAGCATAATCGTGCTAGAAAGCTCTCCTGGAGGTTCATCTACTTAAAATCTTTTATCTCAATAGTCTCTTGATGTGTATTTACTTCTACGGTTCTACCATCGATAAATATGACTAACTAGAACATTTTTTTACTGCCCATATTCATTCTTCTTCTCTTACAAGTGATCTTTTGAAATGTGTGTGAGCCTCATTATCGGGGCATTGTGCGCTTAAGTTGGATGGTGAGCTACTTTTTAGCTTAGGATAATATGTGTCGCAAATTCCTTTGGACAAGGCCAATGGCTCACATCGTGAAAGTTTAAGAGCAGGTTCCTAAATTGTATGTGGGATGCCATCTGCCGCCACTTTTCATAGAGGTCAAAACCATTCCTTCGTATTGAGCAGCGGAAAAGACAAAAGATGAATTCTTGATGAGCACGGATAAGCCATTTACATTAACCTAAAGAGAAGCACCGATGGTGTTGTATGCGAGGAAGTAATAGTGAGTAACACATTCTATTGAGCGAGTATTGGCCATTCATGTAAGATGCACGGTGATGCATTGATAATTAGGGGAATACAAAGAAGCCATATAATAGACGGTTATGAGAACATTGCGAAAATTTCGTGGGCGAATGTTACACTCCAACTTTTCCTTATTCCATAGAGGTATGGAATTGAGCTCCATAATACCGAGAGAAGCACGGGGGATGTAGTATGAATGATGCAATTGAACTGTAGAAGTGCTATTAAAGAGTTTCTGCAAGGCCCAATCCATAATTGGCTGAATTCCACGGCCTAGGAGAAAGGCTGAATTTGTTATAGACATTTGCATAACTTTAACGGCTCTCTTAATTATAAGATTTGGCTCAACATTAGTAACTATTCATGTGGCCCGATAAATGCATTTTAAATTTTAGCTAGGGTTAATACTATGAAAAGTTTCAAATTAATATAAATGTGATATGTCTATAATAAATTTATTTCAAAATAATTTTTTGACCATCGACTAAAATAAAATTATTATAAATGCATTGATTTATGAATATTTCGTGCTATAAAACCTTTTTAAGTATAACCCACTCACCAATGCAATTCTTTTTCGCTGTATTGGGAAAAGAAATTAAAATTAGATCGGAGTTGGGATTGACCCCCATGGAGGCGCAGGCGTCGATTCGGGTCATACTCAGTTACGCTCGCGGCCTCGCCATCTCTCCTCCTTCGCCCCGGTTCGAACTCCCCGCAAAACCCCTATCTCGTCCCTCTCCTCTGCGGAGCACCGCGAGCAGGCCCGCCGCTGCTTCGACAGAGAAGCCGAGAGCGAGCGCGATAATGGAGGCCAGCGGTTTCGACTCCGAGGGGCGGGAGTTCAAGAACGCGGAAGAGATGTGGGGGGAAGAAATCGGCAAGGAAGGGGATGTCCACAGGAGGAAGGAGTGGTACCGCCAAGGCGTTGGCTATTGGGAAGTATGTAACTTACCCATCACTCTCTTTCTCTTTCTTCTGTCCCCGTTAGCTCTGTTTTGGTTCTATCTTTGCCTAGTCGAGATTGCTCCTTCTGGGTGAACACACACACAAAGTCTGTAATTCCATGGAGTTTTTGCTGAATGATGATTATGGGGGGTCTTTCTTGTGCCTCAAGAGAAGGGTGTGGAGGCAACTGCAGATGGAGTGTTGGGAGGATATGCACACGTCAATGACGCTGACATAAAGGGCAGTGAAGCTTTTCTCAAAATGCTTTTGGCTGAACGTTTCCCGGATGGTGGAAGAGGCCGTAATCTTGTTGCCCTAGGTTGGTGTTCTCTTGTGTGTGTGTGTGTGTGTGTGTGTGTGTGTTGTGTGCGTGTGCAGGCGTGGGCTTCTGGTTTTGTGCTTGTTTGTTTTTTCTGTGTGAATAAGACTAATTTGACTGTGACACTGATGGGAGTGATAATTATGAGTTTGGCTACGACATGATCGCGCCTTGATGGTTGTTTGCTTTTGGGGCGGGCTCCAGATGGAGGGATTTAGTGACTCAGTACGAGAAATTGTTCCCCTGACATATGGAAATATCTCTGATTTAAATAGGACGAGTGCAGCAGTATCCAGATGTAAACTGAGATCTCCTGATTCAATGGCTTTTTTACTGTGTTGATTAGGGAATTTTGAATGGCAAAAGAAGTTCCCACCAGAAATGAAACTAAGCTAAAGAGTTTGCTAACTTTATAGTCTTGTGAGAGGATCAGTGCATGCTTTGTAAGATATTCTTCTTTAATTTGCCAATCCAAGCTCCCTCCTTTGTACTTTCTCACCATAATACCATACTAAAATCCATTATACTAATTGCCTGTAACAGATTACGTAGCAAATGGTGACACTGTTGTAAATTAGGCCAAGAATGAACAGTGTGATTAGCTGCAGTTAGCCCCAATGTAATTTGCCACAATTTGCAATGTTCACTTTTCTCGGCAGAAAGACGCCCTCATTGGTTATTGCTGGATATGATTGCATTGAAAATAGTGTCTATTGGGGTGTAACTTATAGCTTTTTCATTTTTAATGATAAACAAAATACCCCTGTATGTATCATCTTTAGAAGGAAAGCCACTCTTATACAAAAGCATGCTCGAAATATCGTTTTTAACATCTTCAATCATCTAGATTTATGAAATAGAATTTTCACACTATACCAAAGGTGGATATGTGTTAATAATTATCCCTAGAAATTTAACTCACCTCTTGTTTCCTTTTTCCTTTATTCCCAAATGAGCCAGAAGACTAGGAGAGGAATCGTCTTGGTAACTCTGTTCTGTGCAAAACACGAATTCATGGCTCCTCTAAAAGCCCAAAGTCAATGTTGCACAGTGATTGAAGTGATCCACTTCACTTTTAAACATAGTTCAACTATGTCTTGTCCAGTTGCAATATAGCAATTATTAGAATCGCACTCTCCTTTTTCTTGCACAAAGATCATCTATTTACCAGTGTTGTTCCTTTATTTTTTATTTTATTTCTTTTTGTTTTTAAGATTGTCCAAAGTGGGAATATGTTCCCCCTTTTCCCAGGAGAAAAAGGAAACTCTCGAGGAATCTTGACTTTGCAAATAGATTCCTAAAGGAAGATCATGTTATTTGCACTTGCATCTGATCAGAGATGAGATTAGAGTAGTAGTTTTGACTGAAGAAGTTCCAGTATTAGAATAATTTCAGTGTGGACAATCATTCTCCCCCATGTCCAGTGTTGTTCTATACAACAGCTCAAAACAGTTTGAGAAAGCTTTGAGCTCCCAACCTTGAGCCATCTGTAAGAAGTCAACTTCCCAATTCCCATGCCACTTCTCCATTGTAAGTCTTCCGGTAATCAGCACCATAACTATCTTGCTCCTCACTTGCGTAGAAAAACCAGGAAATAAATATCTGAATACACTGTCTCGAAACCATCTGTCATCTCCCGACAGGGTTTTCCCACCATTTCCCTCTCTAATAGTGTTCTGCTATGGAAGTCATCCACATCCCACCCCTGCCTTTAACAAAGCTTTACTGAAAGGCCTCCATTAGAAATTGTTTATTTTAAAATATTCCAATTAGACAGATGATGTCTGGAAACCATCTATCATCCCCCGACAGGGTTTTCCCACCATTTCCCTCTCTAATAGTGTTCTGCTGTGGAAGTCATCCACATCCCACCCCTGCCTTAGCAAAGCTTTACTGAAAGGCCTCCATTAGAAATTGTTTGTTTTAAAATATTCCAATTAGACAGATGAAATGTCAGATTAGGGCAACTTTTTCTGTATGTTCTCAAGTCTTTTTGCCGCTGAAATAGGGATTGGAAACAAAGAGAGGAAGTCAAATGGAAGATCAGAAAGCATGCTATTAAACAGCGTATGTCTACCTCCCTTTGATGAAAAAGCCTTCTTCTTCCCACTTAAACTCTTCTTAAAGCTCCAGATAATCCACTTTGGCTTTGTATGACTGTGGATCCTAGCGGCAAATCTTGTGACACAATATGACCTTTCTGTAATACGATCACATGCAACTTTGTAAAATACATGATTCCACAGCCACTGGACATTAACTATGGCCAACTAATCAGTGTGTTGTCTATAACTTCTGCAATGCTTCGGTTACCATATATGGAGAGTCAATTGGCGACATATTTGTTGCATTATGCTTATTTTGACATAAGTCTATATATTTACGATATCTTACGTTTTGTTTGAGTTTTTGTTAATTTATGGATTTGACTCTTCATAAGTACCAGTCAGCTAGCTTCTCTTTTCAGAAACTCTTCACCAATACGGACAACTCTTGCAGATTGTGGTTCTGGCATTGGAAGAGTCACCAAGAATCTTTTGATCAGGTTCTTCACTGAGGTAAAGTTGTATTTTCCTTGTTGCTCTGGCCAACAAACTTGCTTTAGCTCTAGCTACAAAAATGACATGTAAGGCAGCTCAGCATTGTTATTCCCTTCTACTTGAAGAACAATATACCAGGGAATGTCTCACGTTTGGTGTTTTTAGCAGTCTGGTTGAATGTAATGTTTGTTTAAGGAGTCTGGCAATGGCAGCATCTGAGTTTGTTGTCTTTTTCTTTGACCTTCTAGTCTTTCATTACTTCAACCCTAATTCTGACACATCAATGTCAGTTTTTGTTTCCTATCTAGGGCAAAATCCATCTTGTACTTCACCAAAAAAAAAAAAAAATCTATCTTGTTCTTTCCTTTCTTTTAGATTGATGTCATCTGTATTTCTACACCTATATAACTTGATTTTTAATGACTGGTTTCTGGGTGCTGAAAAAGAAAATCGCTTTCATTAAAATATTCATTGTGAAGCCTTGTTTTTTAGTGTTCGCCCGAACATTTGATGTTTTGTTGGGCCAAAATGAAACTTGTTGATTGAGAGAGGTGTCGGCTCTTTAAATATTGTGTTTTCTTTCTTTTCGTTTGGGATGTAGGTTGATCTCCTTGAGCCTGTATCGCACTTCCTAGAAGCTGCCCGTGAAAGCTTGGTTCCTGAAAGCGGTTTAGCAATCGAGAACAAGGCCACCAATTTCTTTTGTGTCCCCCTTCAGGTGAGTTATATTTGGATAGATTCAAAATGTACCTAATTGGTCCTCACATTGTAAACTACAAATATGTATGACTCCATAATAATGTCTCTAAAATTTTAGGACTATATTAAATGTTATACTGATTATAAGGTCATTCTGTTTATCAGGAAATAGCTACAGACTAGGGTTAGCATCAACACAATAGCAGACATTATAACTTTGCTTTGATATGGTACCACCTTGGTTTTTCTTACACAAATATTAAATACTTCATTTAATTTTTCATTCAAAATAGACACAAAATTTATCTGGGTTATAGGTTTCATATACGTGAATTTATTTAATTTTTCATTCAAAAGAGCTAAAAGTTTATCTGGGTTATAGGTTTCATATAGGTGAATTTAAAGACCTTTCAAGGATTTTAAACTGGGATAATTGAGTAGTTGCCTTAAATTTGATCCCCAGGGTGCCTGTTTGCTTGCAGATTTGCAAAGGCATGCATAAAATGTCTTCTAAAGTTTGCTTTGTCCCACAGGACTGCTATAATTTCACTTGCACAACTAGTATTTAAGTGATGTACTTGTTTCATGTTGAAATTCATTTGTTTATGTTTTAGGAATTCACACCTGATGTAGGACGATATGATGTCATATGGATTCAGTGGTGCATTGGCCATCTTGCAGATGATGACTTTGTATCTTTCTTTATGAGAGCCAAGGTAAGTCAACTATTGTCCCCTTAAGAAAACAGTGTAAAACTGCTCCATGTTCTAAGAAACCTAGAAATGTGAAGCATGATCAAAATCTTTAATTTGATATTGATGTATATTGGAATTCCAACTGGAGATGGACCTAGGACAGTGTAGTTTCTGCTATCATCGCTGTAGCAGTTGTCTTTCTGAGGTTCAGCTGTTGCTGTAAAAGACAATTGGCTGCTATTATTGTGAAAATTTCGTGGAGGTTGGAGTGCTGCTCAAAATGTCTGATGAGCTTCAGGGGTTGCTATTGGTGTCAGGTGTTTTATAGCATAAAATTTTATGAATTTTTTTGTTTGTTAGTTATTATTCCTGGAAGGAGTATTTTTTTGGTGAAATGGCACTATTGGTCCCTATACCTTTGCTCGAAATTCAAAAGCATCCCTCCACTTTTTTTTTGTTAAAATGGTTCCTGCACTTTTTAACGTGTGCCACCGTCCGTCCTTGCGCTGGTCCAGTGACAGATCTGCTAACATGTTGACGCTGTTAGAAATTGTTGATGTAGGCTTCTTTGTTTTAAAATAGAAAAAGAAAAAAGATGACCTGTTTTATGTGGACTTCGTGGCATTTATTAAAAACTCTCTCTCTCTCTCTCTCTCTCTCTCTCTCTCTCTCTCTGACCTTGCTGTGCCAATAAATAAAAAATTCAGGCTGTAACCTGCATGCAATGGCAATGCGTGCAACCCCCATGTGGCGGTTGCACCTCCCATCGCATGGTGGTGCTGGATCTGCCCCCTCCATGTTGTGCACATGTTGCTGCAGTTGAGACCAGTCATGGGGGTGGGGATCACCGGAACACCATTGATAGGTGCCACACCTTGACTGTGGTCATTCTTGACAGACAAATTGCAACCACCATCATGGTGGCTCTCTCTGTCATGGGGGTCGCATGCGGCCTCTGTGACAGACACGAAGACAATCATCACAGTGGTTGCTGCGAACAGATGACCTCGACGGTTGTGGTTGCCGTTGAGCGGACAGGGGCCACTTGTTTTTGTGTGTTTTTTTTTTTTTTTTTTTTTTTTTTTTTGGGGGGGGGGGCGAGGTTTTGATGGTGCAACCACCAAGTGCCCCTGTCCACTTGTTTCTTTATGTGACTACTCATTGAATTTTTTGTCCTTATTTTTTCATTTTTGTCACACAATTTTTCCCTTTTTTTTTATGGTGATGACAAGATCAGCAACACCAATAAAAACACGACATGTGTTCTCATATTGCTACCTTATCTTTCTGATTGCCAACTCAGTTTCTGTGGCGGCTGAATTTAAACTGAAGGAGTAATAGTGACATTGAGTGTTCAATGACTAGAGACTAAAGAAAAGAGAGAGAAAGAGTAAAAAAAAGAAAAGAATAAATCTCAGCCATTGAGTGTTCAATGACTAGGATCTGTTTTCTTCTAAAGACCTAAATATTTGTATCATCCCAACAATTGAAAAAGAATTCTATTCTATGAAATGGAATTACTTGGTTTGGGGATCCACTTATGGATTGCTTGTCAATGGAACCAAACAAGGCCTTACACTGTTAAACTACGCTCAACCTTTTGGTGCTCCTTGTAAGCAGTAATCGTGCTGCAAAGGCACTGAGAAAGGAATAGATTAAAAAGAAAAAAGTAAAAGAAAAGATTCAATTAAGAATGAGAAGTTGAGGGAAAAAGAGACAAGACTAAGGTGGAGCAAAGGACTCTCATTCTCTTGATTTGTAATATGTTTGATCCGTGCTTTTCCCCTGGCACTAACTTGCTACACTGAGATCAGGAAAATTCCAAATTCCTCCTGTAATTGGTCATAAAATGACTCAAATTGCTATAGTTAATGGAATCTGTAGCAAGAAATTCTAGTTGACATTGATTCTTTACCAATGTTTGATTTCTGATGTCTGTGCTCTAATCTGTTACATTCCCTGCAGAAGTTGGTCTATTGATTATCACTCTAAGACCTTTTCTGTTAGGTTATTCTAAGGCCTTCATGACTCCATATTTATATACTTTTCATGATCATTTTAGCCATTGTATTGGCATATTATCAGTTATTGACCAATACGCATAGCCTTCTTTTCTAGAATATCTAACCAAACTAATTTTCCTCGAAATCGTATATAGGTACCTGATAAGTGGCAATACGTTTTTATGGAGTGTCTTTGGATTTCCCTTTCTGCAACTTTGCTATTATGTATCACTTATGTATTCAGCAAAATATATTTCAGGCTGGCCTCAAACCTGGTGGGCTTTTCGTCCTGAAGGAGAACATTGCTAGAAGTGGTACTTGTTTCATATTTAATACACTACTCTCAGTGATGATGGATTTTTCTTCTCTGTTAAAAGGACACATATCTGTTTATGGTTAGACCTGATAATAAGATGATGGTTTGAGTTCATTCTTCTTATCTTCCTTGGCTATGGTTAACTCCAACATCCAGACCTTATCTTTCAAGAAAAGGCAACAATAGAAGGACAGGAACCAGTACTAAAAGGGAAAAACTTTAACCGATATGCTATTCTAGTTAATCTTACTTTTGTTTGTTCATATGTTTGAATGATGGAGTTTGTGACAAAAATTACAAGTAAATATATGCATGCACTGAATCAAGCTCAGGATAGTTTCTTGCTGGAACTAATGCCATATTTGCATCTTGGGTCAATTATCCGAAATGTATTTGTATCTTGGATCATTAGAAGTTTGTTATGAGTGGAGCTGATGTATAGTATTCTACATATTATTAAATGATATCAATGACCCTTTCCACATTTTCCAAGACTTTCAGAGTCGGTTACTATGATATTGCAGAAACAAGCTTAATTTGGCATTCATAATAATCTTTGAAACGGTACATTTTGAATCATTTAAATGAGAGTAAGGGGAAGAGGCTTAGTTGAAAAGAATGGGTATCCTATCAACGATAATGAAAAGTCAAGTGTATAATTGAGGGTCATTAGTTCTGAACATGGAGCTGAAGTTCAAGAATGTTGAAAGAGTTGTTGATGCCTTCCAATAAGTAGTAGGTTAGAGAGTTAAAAGTAGACCAGGACAGCAGATCAGACTGATGTTTTTTACTACCTTCCAAGTGCATAAATATCTGAATGTCTAAAAAACATTGTTCTTAGATTATTTTGGTATACCAGGCTATAACTCTTTCAAGCATCCACAAACATCTCAAATTTATCATACTTGAGAAGAGCATAGTGTCTACCAGTTCTTCATCAGTATCATACGATTTTGATGTGTGAGATTAATATATATTAGTGAAAAAATTGATGATAGAGGGAGTCAATTCATATCTAACAGGTGTTCAAGAGTAGGTAGGATTCTGTCAAGAGAAAGTCAATTCACATCATACAATTTTGTTTTAAGACAACAAAAAAGAAGACGCAATTGCTTGCTATGTGGGGGTGGAGAAAAACAATGGCTTTGGCTATGCATTAAAGTTCATTCAAAGAGGATTTCCACAAAATAGAAGAGGAGAATTAATTGATGATTTCTTCAAATAAATAGCCTGATTTTGGTTCACATCAATTTTTTTCTACTTATTTGCCCAATAGTATTCAAGATTCATGAGCCAGAATTTCCGTATGCAGGGTTTGTGTTAGACAAGGAAGATCGAAGCATCACCAGGTCCGATACGTACTTTAAGGAGCTCTTTCACCGGTGTGGATTGCATATCTTCAAATCAAAGGTTTCAGTCCTAATATATACCTAATCTATGTTTACTTCTGATAAAATCCTATACAACAAGCATCTCTATAGCACTGAGTAATGAGCATCATTGTTTCTGCAAATGTGTATATTAAAAAATGTATTTCCTTCCACTGGATTTTCTGCCTACTGAATTGCTGAGCATGAGATGGATGAATTCTTTATTTGTTAGGCTATAACAGCATTCCTACACACTGAGACCCTCTAAACCTTACATGGGAGGAAAGGATTTCATTTGCATGGGCATTTGTATTTTCTTGTACTTAATCTGGAAAGAGATATTTTTGGGAAGTGGCGAATTTGTGATCTTTATGGAACTTTACTGTTTGAATTATCTTCCGACATCTAGAAGAATTCGCTACCGGTTCTCTCTGTTATTTAGCCTGAACGTATTACTCGGGGTGGGTGTTCCATGCATTTTATTGTCAGTTCCCTTAAGCGACAGCCTGAATCCATTGAATCATTACAGGACCAGAGGGGATTACCTGAGGAATTATTTGCTGTGAAGATGTATGCTTTAACCCCCGATGCACCTAAACGAGTTCACAATACCAGAGCCAAAGCACAACCCAACAGACCTGGCATCATCAAATGAGTAATTACTTCATGGATTTCAATAGCGGAGGTCGGGTGGGGGTCACCTGGACGATGCACAGAATGTTGTGAGATGCTTATCCGTTCTTGCATGTGTGCGATACGTTGAGCGATTGAATGAGTGTGATCTGTGCGCATTTTACTCGTCTGCTGTCGCATTGTTTTTCAACGTATTAATGGAAGGTGTTTAAAACATATTTTGCCCTTCAATGGACCGCTATCTTTGTGTTTTTTTGTCTTTGCAATTCTAGCCAATGAAAACAATTTACAGTCTGTTATTACTGCTGAATGACAATTTAAGGGTAACTGACATACCTAAAAGTAAACTGAAAATCTGAAGAAAATGCCCACTCAATTAAAAATTGAATCAAAGACCATTACGTCTTGATGCCCAAGGGAGAGTGACATATATAATATTTTCACTAAATCAGATTCTGACTCTATTGAAGTTCCAGTGTAGTTCTATCTTATGATCAAAGCTCTATCTTTGAACGACATAAAAAGGCTGATCGGCACTATTTCATCCGAATTTTTTGAATCTGAATGAATATCAATGAAGTGAGTTACAAAAAGATAATGCGGATAGAATGTTTCAAATTAATTGCACATTGTCTTTATATGTCCACAGCCACGGACCCCCACAAAAGAAATTATGTACACTACATAGACATGAGCGAAAAAAAAAAACTCAATCATAAAAGAATCGCTCTCTCTCTCTCGTCCCCTCCAAACGAAAAGTAGTAATATCTATTATATATATAAGAGAACTTTTTGACATCAAAAAGTCCAAACTATGTCCACTTTGACAAAGTTACCCTAAATTTTTTCTTATGATGTTAAAAACTCAAAACTTGTATTTGTGCAATGCATTTACACTTCTTCAATGTTTCGTCAGATGATTTCCCAACCAAAACAACGTTTTTATTTTACTTAAGCCATGTGGATGCCATAGTCAACACTATTTGCCTTTGGTTGTTTGTATAGGCAAATTGTTAAGAGTGTTCATCAATAAAACCTTTATGTAGAATAAATGTGTTATACAACATACAAGATTAGAAATTTTAGTATCACAGAAAAATGTTTATGATAAATGTGTCATAATAGGCACAATTTTAGGTTTTTGATGGTTTTTCTCCCTATAAAGTAATCCCGTTGTTAGTTTCAAGCCTGAACATTTCTTTCTTAAAAAAGGCTCCGTCGAAAAATACCATGTCAATCTATTAAGACGAATTGCAGTAGAGAAATCTATGTTATTTCGGTAAAATTTTAATTCTTACAAAAATTTGTTTGGATAGGGAGTTTTAAAGTCTTTTCAATATTCAAAAGAAGCTGAAAAATCATAGAGCATTGGAAATGAGCCATCTCTCTCATTAGAATTTCAAATGTTTCACTTGTAATTATTTAATAATGCTATAATTTTACCCAAATGGTCGATAGCTCATTAAGGTCAATAACTTTCATCACTAGTTATAGATTGTTTTTTATACTACGTAGCTCGACAACGCTATTATTTTGTAATATATAACGGTATTTTATTTCCTCGATAGGTTATATCTTATACAAACTGTTCCTGATTATTGTAATTTGTCAGAAGTCGTAATTTCCAACTAAACCTATAGCAAGAACTCTCCCCTGCGAGTAGTAATTTAGCTACAAAGTTCGTAACATAAGAATTACCGTAACATTAAAAAGCTATCTCATAATAATTAACTAATACCATAGGAACTAATCTCAAATTATTTCAAGCCATCGAATTTACAAGGGTTATATTATAAAAAAACCTTAAGCTGGTTCACCTGTGATAAATTTACCCTATGACAAATATATCCTCTGTTAATTTCCATTTAATTTTACTGCCAAATTGCTAAGTTAGATGATATGAGATAGTTTTTTTTTTTTTTTTTTTTGGTTGAAGATATGAGATAGTTAATGAGTGTACCAGTTTGGAGTTTTACCATCCGTTTATCACACACACACACATATATATATATATATATATATATATATATATATATATATATATATCAATTTGTGCTTTTTCGTGATATTAATCAAATTTAATGAAAACTAATTGAGGTAAATTTGTCACAAATGTGTCAATTTGAGGTTTTTGGTGGTCAAAATATTAGTTTGATATAAATTTATCATAGACGTACCAATTTAAAGTTTTTCATGATAATTAACCCAACTTACAGTTAGTTGTTGACCACAATAATTGAAAATAACCTTCAAGTCCACATGAATGACTACCTCAAGTTCTCACATGGTCCCAACGATGGTAATTCCACTTTAGAAACAGTAAGCAATATGTTTTTATCGAAAATTTCTTCTTTTCCACTCTCAATAAATTTTCCTAACAACGGCAATGTTTCTCTGAAGTTCGTAAATTAATAATACCTTTTAAGTAATTATTTTGACTGTCAAGATTTTCCTTAATTAATTTAATTTACAGTCCTCAAATATCAGTAAGTTACCAATGAACAGGTCTATTTTAAAAGTGACTCAATGGACAATTTTTTTTTTTTTTTTTTTACTTTAAAGATGTGCTTATTTTGAGGAAAATGGATGATTTGAAAAATATTTTCCCTAAAAATACTCGTTCGTACCACTTGGAATAATTATTCAATGAAAGATATTTTCATTATCAATAATAATTTATTCTTAAATATTATTGTACTATGAAAATGTTTTTTTGTTCATTTACTTTTAAGAGATACAAATGATTCTTTTCACAAACGGAGGCTCTGTTCATTTTGAGAAAAATGTGACGTTTTTGGAAAATATTTTTGATTTTTTTGTGTTTGGCTAAAACTTGAAAATGAACTAGAAAATATTTTCTATTATTTAATTTGGAAAATTCGATTCAATTTTTCTCCATGTACTTATTTTAATAGAAAATTTTATTTTATTTTATTTTATTTATTTATTTTTCTAAAAAAATCGATTTTTTAATTTTGTTTCTACTTTTTTTTTTCCTTTTTTTTTTTTTTTTTTTTTTTTTTTCTATTACTCCTTCTTCTTCTTTGCTGGTTGTCGACCATGACGACTAGCCAAAGGCGACCTTTGGCGAGCTCGGGCTCACCGCTTGCCAAATCGATGAATGCAAGCGTCGAGCTCAAGCCTCACTTGATCAGCGAGGGAAAACCTATGGCTAGGCTCAAGCTCATTGACCTCGGGCTTTGCTAGATCGATGAGCACGAGCTTGAGCTTTTGTGGCTAATGATGACCGAAAAAGAAGAAAAGTAAAATTACAGAAAAAAGAAAAAGCAATAAAAAATTGATTATTTTTAAAAAGAAAATAATAATAATAAATCAGAATTTTTTAAGAAATAAAAAAATAAAAAAAGAAAGAAGTGGGGACTAGTAGGGGTGTCGGATAAGAGAGAACAAATATAGAAAATGTTTTTCATTAATTGAAAGGTGGAAAATATTTTTTCCTATTTTATAACTCTTTTCTCTTTATGAAAAATGTTTTTCTTCATTTTTCGCGAAATGAAAGGCCGAAAAATTAAAAAAAATATTTTTTACGGAATGAATGAACCCTGAATTCAACGTTGTAAACGGGGCCAGTCCAGAAAAAATTAGCTTACTGGACCTACCATTTTCCTGTGGGGGAGAATTCCACGAACGAGTATTTTCGATTCTCTATACTAGTCCTCGTTTCCAAGTGGGCCTCTTTGCGTTCCCTCGGCCAAATCCGTCAAGCTTGATGGTGCCTGCAGGCAGCTGCGCAGTACCATCGTTCCCTGGATTCTCTCCATGTCCCCGACCAAGCTCTCACGTCCATTCTCTTCCTTCCACTCCAGCAAGGGACCTGGCAATGCCTCCTCCATCCAGACTCTTCTCAAGAGAGGCTTCACTCCCACCATCAAACACTTCAACCTCCACCTCCTCTTCCTCTCTCGATCCCACCGCTTCGACTCCATCGTCCACCTCGTATCCCAGCTGGAGCAGAACAATGTCCATCCGAACTCGCGCACTCACTCCATCTTCACCCGGGCCCTTCTCGAACTCCACAAATTCGAGGAAGCGGAGCAATTCATGAGGTCCCAGATGGCCAAGACTTCGAAATTTGCCAAAAGCCGCATCTGGGACTGTATAATTCAAGGTTACTGCGTCCATCGCAACGACCCGGAAAGAGCACTGTCGATTTTTCGTGACTGCTTGTGTGGGTATCGTGTCTTGCCTTCTTCCTACACTGTTTGTTCTTTAATTCATGGGTTTAGCTCTCGTGGGATGATGGGAAGAGCGATTGAGGTCATGGAGTTGATGGCGGACGAGAAGATCGAATACCCTTTTGGTAATTTCGTTTGTAGTTCTGTTATTGCTGGGTTTTGTAGAATCGGAAAGCCAGAACTTGGCGTTGAGTTCTTTGAGAAGGCCAATATTGCGGGGGCTTTACATCCCAATCTAGTCACTTACACTGCCCTTGTACATGCTCTTTGTAAGTTGGGTAGGGTCGATCAGGTCGGCAATTTGTTTCGCACGATGGAGGAGGAGGGTTTGGCTTTTGATGTCGTGTTTTTTACTTGTTGGGTCTTGGGGTATCTCAAGGAAGGTTTTGTAATGGAGGCTTTTAGGAAAAATAGCGAAATGTTAGAGAAAGGGATCGGTGCAGATGTCATTAGCTATACCATCCTTATGAAGGGATTTTCTCGAGAAGAGAATGCCGAAAAGGCAGCTGGATTTTTGTCAAAGATGAGAAACGAAGGATTGAAACCCAACATAATTACTTACACTCTGGTGATATTGGGACTTTGCAGGAAAGGAAAACTGGAAGAAGCATATAACATCTTTAAGATGATTGAAGATATAGGGATGGTTACTGATGAACTTCTGTATGCAACGTTGATAGATGGTGCTTGTAGGAAAGGTGATTTTGATCTTGTTCTTGATTTGCTGAGTGACATGGATAGGAAGAGGATTAGTCCGAGTGTTGTTACATACAATATTGTTGTGAATGGACTGTGCAAATTTGAGAGAACATGCGATGCAGATGAGTTCTCCAAGGGAGTTGTGGGAGATGTTGTCACATACAGTACCTTGTTGCATGGGTACATTGGAGAAAAAAATGTCCATGGAGTACTCGATATAAGGCGGAGGTTCGAAGAAGCTGGATTTTCAATGGACATTGTCATGTGTAACGTACTTATTAAGGCGTCATTCATGGTGGGAGCATTTGAAGATGCTCATGCACTCTATAAGAGAATGGCAAATATGAATTTAACTGCTGATTCCATTACGTACTGTACGCTAATTGATGGATTCTGTAAACTAGGAAGAATAGACGAGGCGCTAGAGATATTTGATGAGTTCAGGGAGACATCAATTTCTTCTGTTGCATGTTACAACTGTATCCTCCATGGCCTATGCAGGAGAGCTATGATTGATATTGCTATTGACGTGTTTCTTGAACTTATTGAAAAGGATTTGCCAGCAGACACACACATTTGTAAGGTTTTGATAAAGGCAGCTTTTAGAGACCAAAATGCAGATGGAGTCTGTAATTTGGTTGTCAGAATCAAGAAACTGCCCAGAGAAATATATGATAAGGTATGTAATGAGGCTATCTGCTTTTTGTGCAAAAAAGGTTTTTCAGACTCCGCGTTGGAGATTTACATGTTGATGAAGAGAAATGGTTCGCTTATTACAAGCAAGTCTTACTTTTTAATGCTCAAAGGACTTATAAATGGGAAGAAAGATATGATTGAGCCTCTTTTGTGTAAGTCTGTTAAAGAATATGGAAGTGGTGACCCTAAAGTTGGAAAAACAATAGCACATTATCTAAGCTTGAAGGATGTCGACAGGGCCCTTCAATTTGTCAACAAGATGAAGGAGGGAAAGTCAATTGTCACTTTAAGTAAATCTGTCTTTAAGATACTTATACAGGATGACAGAGTTTTAGATGCATATAAGCTACTCATGGGTGCAATAGATCATGTTCCTATGGATGTGGTTGATTATTCGATTGTAGTCAATGGTCTCTGCAAGCGAGGATATCTAAACCAGGCACTTGATCTTTGCTCTTTCATTAGGAAGAAGGGGATAGCCCTTAATGTCGTCTCTTACAATTCAGTCATCAATGGATTGTGCCGCCAGGGTCGATTAATGGAAGCATTTCGGCTCTGTGATTCACTAGAGAGAGTTGGTCTGGTTCCATCTGAGATCACATACGGTACACTAATTGATGCTCTATGCAGAGAGCAATTTCTGATTGATGCTCAACTACTTTTCCAGAAAATGATCCTTAAGGGGCTCGAGCCTGGTACTCATGTTTACAACTCATTAATTGATAGCTATTCTAAGATTGGTATGTTGGACAATGCATTGAAACTTCTCCATGAAATGGAGATGAAAGGCCTTAAGGTGGATGCATTCACTGTAAGTGCCGTGATTAATGGCTTTTGCCAAAGTGGGGATATGGAAGGGGCTCTCACCCTTTTTTCTGAGTTCAAGAATAAAGCTATCTTACCTGATCTTTTGGGTTTTCAGTATCTGCTAAGAGGTCTAAGTGCCAAGGGAAGGATGGAAGAGGCAAGGAACGTGTTGAGAGAAATGCTTCAGTCCCAGCCTATAGTGGAGCTGATAGACAAAGTTGACTCTGAGTTTGAAACGGAATCACTCAATTTTCTTGTACTTTTATGTGAGCAAGGGAATATAAAAGCAGCCATTACTCTTCTCGATGAAATTGGCAACATGTATCATCCTATTCAGAAATTCCATGCTGATTTAAATGAGTCGTCAAAACCAAACATGTGTTATGAGGGAGAGGAATTTAAAACGGATGTTGCAAGGTCTATGACAGCCCTTGGTAATGATGGTCTGGAAATTTGGCCAATGGAAGTGAAGAACCTGGAGGATGCAATGAGTACGATGAAGCCTAAGCTTAATGACTTTGACTCTTTCTATTCCCTGGTTGCTTCACTATGTTCAAGTGGGGAGGTAGAAAAGGCCAACCTGCTTCTGAAAGGATTTGTTTGCTGATACAGAAGAATACTAATTTTGCTTCAACATTATTTGCTTGAGTTTGCTCTCTGTGATCCATGATGGCTCCCTTCCAGGCATTAATAGCAGATAGAGCTTCATAGGATCAAGGAACATTATTTGCTCATCAGGTTTGTCTATGTCACCATTGCTCTTTATGTCTTCTGCCCCTGCTTGCTCGTTTGTCTTTGTGAACCTTTTGTCTGCATTGGTTTTCCATGATCTTATGATGTTGACATATCTTCAGCTCCAATTGTGTGTGTTTGGGGACCTTCCAAGATTGCCATATGCTTCTCAAAGTTCTCTTTTCATTGCTAGTTGTTTCTTTTTCTTTATTTTGTTTCCTTTCCTTTTTTGAATAGATAAGTAGTCGATTTTATTCTTTTGTCCCTTTTGTTGCCTGTTTACCGTATGTATCTTGTGTTTATTGTCATTTATAAAATTTGCATGTGGCATGTACTTTTTTTGAATATTTGCATACTTTTTAACAGAGTAATTGCCGATTGTCTGCTTTCTGGTTTGTGATTGACTAACTATTATCTCTTTCTATAATTAGAAGCCTTGCTGGGTCAAGATGCTCCACCACCTTAGACCTGTATAGTGGGAACTACTAAAAAACTGAGATAACAGTCAATAATGTGATTGAACAAGAGGAAGGGTGAAGTGACAGTTCAAGGAATGTGATTGTCCTGTAACTTCCTCTCATTTTCTATAGAGCCTTGGGGCAATCAATCAAAGACAGCATTCAAGGAAAAACTTGTTGAAAAGATATAGAATTCAGTTTTCAATCTTTGATTTTGTTAAAAACTCTACCAATTTCGGTCAAGGATCATTTTCTTGTTTAAATTAACCTTCCTGTTGCTCCATAAATCATAGTGTGGTCAAGAGATTTGTGTTCATACTGTTCTTTTCATTGGAAGCAAGTTTCTTAAATGCAAATACTGTTGAAGCTCAGTCTTCAGCGAAAGAATTTAGATGTACTTTCACAATTTGATTTTGGTTAATATTTTTAAGTTAATTGTGCTTACTTACAGGTCTCAGATATCCAAACTTGTGAAGGTGCCTTCTGTGATCCAAATATTTTCAAAATTGGAAGTGATTCACCTGACTAACAATGGACCAGGTTAATTTGAGTCCTGTTGCTGTTCTCCTACACTAACCCTTTATGATGAACAATCATCAGTTGTTCTTTCTGAAGAAGCCATGAAAAATTCTCTTTTATAGGTACTAACAGTTCCAAGTACATGAACAAACGGAATAGGGAAAGTTTGTGGATTTCTTGGTAGACAATATTAAGGATTTAGACCATAGTTTGCTTTTCAAGATTAATTTTCAAATGTGAAAGGGGCGGCATTTGTAGGCATAAATAGGAGGATCACAATAATTAGTCTTTCGGGTGTTATGGTTTAGAACCATTTAACTAAAAAGTAGGACGTAAGGTAATGTGTTTGTTTTATTAGACAATGATAATCATTTTTACTTCACTTTATTCAATAAGGGTCTTACCCACACGCAATGCTTCTGTCCCTCCAATGCAACCATAGTCAGGGTAAATGTGGTTTATTCATGATTCGATCGTATAGTAGCTTTTGTGTCCGGGTAATTTAAGTAGCCGCATTAGTGAAAAGCTGTATGCTATCCATTACAAGATAGCAATTGAGGTCACTGCTTTAGGAATTATGACCTAAAGAAGATGGTGGATCAGGATTATCACGCTTATATCCAGAGGGTGGAAGTTACTTTTGGAGACCTTAATGCTAAGGACAATGTTCTTGTGGTGTTCATGGGGACTGCTGGGTGTTCCATGGGCATCTGGGTAGCTGGATCCTACACTCGTGCTTGTCAGTTGTCATAATAAAAAAAAAAAAAAAAAAAAAAAAAAAAATTATCGTGGTGCCTCAAAGACATCCATTAAGAAAAAGCAAATGTCACGTATAAGGAATATTTACAATAAACGTCTTCGTTTGTTTGAATGACCACAAGCATTGAGTGTTATATAGCTCTAATGTACTTCTTGGGAATGTTTTAGAATAATCTCATTATTCTCATCCAAGTTAATCTTGCATTCATCTCACAAATGCTGAATGTAGGGGCCTATAATGAATGTGAACGTGAGGTGATAGATTTAAGTATTTTTGAGGGAAGGCCTTTGTATGTCATTTTCTGAGAAGATTTCACTTATCACTTTTACTGCCCTCTTTCTTGAATTATATTGACAATGCACAAAATCTTGGCATTTCTTACATGTGAAGTTCATCAAATTTAGCATTGGCCTTGAATTTCACTTTTTCCTTCAACAGGGATGCACAAATTCTTTGCGCCATTGGCATATGTTCTTCATGTGGACATTGAACGTCTCTCTCAAGTGAGAGGGCTTCACGAAGAGAACTTCACTAACAAGTTTGATGAGTTATCATTTCATAAAAAACCGGTCTTATCCATAATTTTAATATCCAATAAGTTCTTCAATACCTTTGGAGACCTGAATTTCTGGGGGAAATACATCCAAGATGTAGAATATTAATGAGTTTAATCATGAGAA
This sequence comes from Eucalyptus cladocalyx, assembly GCA_017140615.1. NCBI lineage: Eukaryota > Viridiplantae > Streptophyta > Magnoliopsida > Myrtales > Myrtaceae > Eucalyptus > Eucalyptus cladocalyx. Next base: position 2,106,260 of record CM029519.1, read on the forward strand.
TACAGAAGATTGTATTAGCGATTGATGCCTATGGGGCCAAAGGTGAACTTGGTGTTTTATTATATAAAGTATACAGATGATGCCCACTGCATGAGTGATGCATTGATATGTGGGGTCAATGGGCTGGTAGCAATGGCAGACTTCTTTGGATGTATGTGGGTCTAATTCTAGCCTGCCTCCTGTAATTGAGGCTTCAGCCGCCTTGTACCATCTGCTATCTGCTGTTGATTCATTTCTCTACAGTCACCTTGATGAGTAGGGGTGGGCACAGGGTGCACCTGGGAAATGTGCAGTGCGGGACTTACCCCACAGTGCCCCGCGCCCTGTTCCCTGTTTTCTTGCCACAAATTCACCTCTAATGGAGCAGGGCACCCCGGGGCATGCCCAACTGCTGAAGATGACTAAGGATCTACCTTCAAGATTCTCAGGTCAGCAAAGGGAGCACTTATTGCTGGTATTACTGTTTCTATGCTACTTTGCTTTGAGATCTTCCCTGCTAGAGGATGAGAACTCTATTTCCTCTCTCCAGAGCTTTTGCTGAAGTTGCCTCATACTCGTGATCTTAGGTGAATACTAACAGATAACGTGAAGTCATTGCAGGTGCTGGCTCTGGAAGTGAATGCTTCTAAGCTTTCTTTGTCCATATGGGCTTTTTTCTGAAGTGAGCAAATGATGAGTAGAGGCCGTAGCATGTCATGTGACTCTGAATCTCCTAGAACTCCAATATTGGTATGTGATAGCCACTGGGTAAATATGTTGAGAAATCTGCACAAAGAGGAGGAACTTAAGTGGTGGGGAAGTTCACAGAAACAAGTTTTGACAAAGAAAAAGGGATGGTCTGAGAAAGTGAAACCGAGTCTTTCCAGAAAGGAATCTTATTCTTCTCCAGCTAAGTGGAGGACATTGAAAAGTTACTAGGGCATCTGTAAAGCATAGGCACTTGAAATTGTCTCAGCAGCTTGGCTCTGATGAAGGTGCTGAGGAGACGAGCAGCCATCAAAATCTAGGTCAGAAGGATCAAAAGTTCTTATGTCTTTAGTTGCATGCATGAGAGATGTTCAAGTGTGAATTCTGGGAGTGAAGAGAATTCCTCCTTCTGACCCAGCCAGTCCTCTAGGAGAAAAGCAGTGTTAGCTTATCGATTGGTGAACGTGATGATCAGCTGCAAAGCTTGGACCGGACAGTGAATGATTCACTGCCTCCTGCTTCTTTGATGTCCATGGCAAGACCTCTGAATCTGAACTGGATAATGATTCAGCAGGAAAAAGTCATGCATACGTTGCTTTTATGTATGTCCCCATGTCTTAACCAAAGTATGTTTGAGACTGGCCTCGAACCTGTGTTCTCGTCCTGAAGGAGAACACTACAGGCAGTATCTATTTTTGACTTTATGTTGTTATGTCACTACTACAGATGTTGCCTTCCAACTTTTTCATCCTTCATATGTTATATCAACACATGACGAGGTTTTCTCTGTTAATTGTATGGGATATCTTTTATGGTTAGACCTGTTAACTGGTAATGGCATTCCATGGAATTTTTTTGCAGGAGAAAGTTATACAAACAAGTTTAATTTGGCATCCTGACAATCAATGAAAAGTGTAAGCATGAAAAGTCGAGTGAATATGAGTCCTCAAACATGAAGGTGAGCTTAAGCATGTTAAAGGAGCTGTTGATAACGTTACATTTCAGTATGCTAGATGGTTAAAGTTAGCACAGGAAGCATCAACCCACCATAGTGAGGTAATCTGAATGTCCAAAATTTCGTACTTGACTCATCATAGACGATAACTCTTTGAGGAATTGATAGATGTCTTGACATTCAACTCGAGGAAAGCACACTGTTTAGCAGTAGTTCATGGCTGGTATCGTATGATTTCTTCTGCAAATCTAATTGTCCTAGTGACAAAATTGGTTAAGCATACTTGAAGGGTATGATTTAATTGAAAGGGAAGGATTAGATGCAATTGCTTGCTGATTAGGTGGGAGAAAGAGTAATGAATTTGGCAAAAATCTGTAATTGTTTCCCGGAGATAGATGTGAAAAGTGAGTCATATATCCATCCATTTCCTCATCTGCTATGTAGTTCAAGACCATGAAAGTAGAATTCGAAAATTCGCCTGCTTGACAACTCGAAAAGCAAGCGATCCCAACAAATTAAAGATTTTTATCATAAAAAGCCAAAAGTAGCGCCTGTGAAATGTCGATTTCTCCAAAGCCAACTACCTATTACCCAAGGCCAAATGCAGCGTTTTTAACGAGTGTTTTGTGAAAGAGATTCCAACAACCTCCATTGGAATCTTCGATAGCAATGACCTCGTTTTTGAAAGATAAAAGGATTCCTTTGATTCTGTCTTCGTGCAATCAAATGAAGAAGATAGCTATAGGGCATGGACGAGAATTCGAATTCGGGATATTGGTTTGAACGACCTCCAACAGAACAAGCTTCGTTGATTGCAATTCCTTCCTTTTTTGTAAGTTTTTTCTTTTTCTTTCGATTCTCGCTTGCCATTCAATCAAAGGAACAAAAGAAATTTAGGGTTCGGATGAAGAAGAATTCACGGCTATTTGGTTTGAAAAACGTCCAACAGAACGAGCTTTGTCAATTGTAATGCAATGCCGTCAACTTTATAAGCATTTATTCTATGATTTTATCTTATCTGAGTGTGCAATCAAATGAAAAAGAGGAAAAATTTAGGGCTTGACCGAAGAAGGAAAATTTGGGGATATTTGGTTCAATTTGGGGAAAACACACAAAAGACAGGGTTTTTGGATCTACCGCTTCAATTTGCTTCAAATTTTTGAAATTTTGCCATTTTGCTATTTTGCCATTTTGCATAACTAAGAAGGAACAAAAAGGCATTGTTACGCCCATTCGAAAGACTCATTTAAGTTCCCTGGAGATAAATGAACAAAAACAAAGCCAGTTCATCTTTTTCTGTCCATCAATTTTGACAGAGGACGAAGAAACGTTATTTCATCAATCCAATAAATTTCTTAACTTGATTGTACTCTGAAAATTTTAAAACACAACAAATTTAAGGACTTCTAGTGGACTTGTCCGTTTCTCTTGTGAAAAATCCAGTCTCTAAAACTAATTTTCCCTAAAAGATTTTAGAGCGAATTTCTTAGTTTCGTCCAGATGCAATCACATAAGCTAGCTAATGACAAAGATGACGTGTACATAAACCATGGAAATTGATGACCAAGAGTGGAAATGCTTCTGTTGGCGAATTCAATAACGCATGAAAGTAGAAATAAAACCAATTACTGATTAATGACAAATATGCCATCCACAAGATCATAGGCGCAGAGAGAGAGAGAGAGAGAGAGAGAGAGAGAGAGAGAGAGAGAGAGAGAGTTGTAATACATTATCAGGTGAAAGACTAGAGAAGACTTCGTAACTTCTGATAGAATGTTCCGCTCCAAAATTTACCTGATGTCACTTGGTTCAGAGGATGTGGGAGACATTGACTCTGCATGTTCAATTGTTTCCCTGAGGGAAGTAGGTCCTAAATGCTTGAGAACCTAGCGCACAACAGTTTTCAAACAACGCATCAAAAGAAGTTTTGCATTCTACATTGAATTATTGTCGCATGGAAGACAAAAACCACAGCGCCTGCTCATAGAAGATGCATGACAAACTGCAAAAGCCCAAAAATGATTCATAATCACTGAAACTAAACTGTCTTATCAGTCATAGATTATTTTGACTGAGGAAATTTTCTCGAAAAACTTGAGAAAAAAAAGCCAGGCTTTCTGGATTCACAACAATGTCTACCATGTGCCAACGATCTGAATGTCCAAGGTTTAAGACCCTGTAAGGAATGGGATTGACTGCTTCCATTGCGCAAAGATCAAAGCGCTTATCAGTGACAACAAACCAAAAGCCATTTTACTGTGGTAGGAGATAGCAAGTGACATTTAACTAGATAATCAGTGACAACAAACCAAAAGCCATTTTACTGTGGTAGGAGATAGCAAGTGACATTTAACTAGATAATGGGACAAGCGAGGACTATGTTGCTTATGACCCAAGGTTCAGGATTCTAGGAGTTGTCTAGACTTTTGCAACATGCGTGCATGACAGAACTGGCATTAAGTAAACTCTCATTCTTCAACATGTGCTACTCTTTCTTTTGGTTAATTGATAATGAAAAGAAGAAACAGTAATAGTGCTACAAAATTCATTCGTAGGTCTTGCCCAAAATATTGAGAGAGAGAAAGAGAGAGAGAGAGAGAGAGAGAGAGAGAGAGAGAGAGACTAACCTCATTTGCATCGTTGAACCTACTGAAGTCATCCTTTTTCGGCCAATTTACCTTCCAACATCTACGCATTCAGAATACAAAGGATTAAGTTTTCCAGGTGAAAACAAGAACAAAGAGGTGGTTTCCACAACCAAAACCTGTAAAATTCTGGTCACAAATGGATAACCTTAGTCTTAAGCCCAGGCTTGCTCGAAGATGACACAGTAACTAGTAACTACGATGTAATTAGAGATATTGCACGCTCTTGTTATTCACTAGATAACTGCCCCATTTCATGCTTTCTTCCTTTTAATAACATTGATAATTCGACAGAGTGCGTTATATTTTTCAAACATTGACGTCTTTCTAATAACATCAATAATTCGTCTTCCCTTACAATTTCAACTATCTTCCCCATTTAAATAGCCTCAAGAGTGTTGCACTAACACAAATAATGCCAATAGAATTCCACCTGCCAGATAAGCATAATATGCCAACTAAGGTTGTGGGCCATGCCAAAAAAAGGACCAGGTTGACCATATGAATTATAAATAAGTAATCAGCCATACAAGTTTAACCTTTGTTTTCCAAGGCGCTTTGCAAGCTCCTCTGCCAAAGCTTGACCAGGTGCGTCACCGTCAGTTGCCAGGATTATTCGAGAAGCCTGAGGTGTTTTAGAAAACAGAAAGAATTACATAAAGCAATCTTTTAGAAATGAAAATATGCATCAGTAAGCACACATGGAGCTTACGCACCTTATCCAAGTAATCCTTGCAGTTCCATAAGTATTGATAAGCTGTGTCCTATCAACATTCACATAAATGGCAGAATGAGTAACAAATAGTTAACTAATTATGAAAATCAAATTCCAACAGAAAAACACACAATGAAAAGTTAGTAGCAATGCAGGATATTAAAGGGCAAACAGATGCAATGGGATGAAACCCAATGTCAAACACCACTTGGGATTGTGCTCATTAGCTGAAGAAATGAGTTGATGATTTTAGCTTTAATCACATGGCCAATCCGAGGGAGATGATTGAAAGGGTTACAGTTGTATGAAAGAATGGATGGATTTCCTTTTTTTTTTTTACTATTTTTTGATAGGAAAAAGCAAATCAACTAGAGGACACCATGGAGGTGCAAACGCATACACAAGAAGAGCTCAAAACCCAAAAATAAAAAATAAAATGAGCCACAAGGCAAAACATGTACTATGTCAATCAAAGCTCAGATCCATATGCATGTTATCACTATACAAAAAGATTATAAATTTAACCCATTTCCAACTTTAAGCCAATTTTCAAAAAATATAAAAAAGGGAAGGCTCTGCTTCTTCAAAGGTTCTCTTACTCCGCTCTTACTGTATCAACCAAAAAAGGGAGAGAGTAAATTGAAGAAATCCTTCTCAGCATTGACCAGAGTGTTGTCTTGTCCATTTGATGGGAGTTGTTCCTTTAAAATATTCACCAACTTCCATGTAGTAATTTTGATGGTCAAACTCTATATGGCAAATGACACTGACTAAGTCTGTAATCAAAGGCTGAGGGAGTGCAAAACCCATATACAAAAGGAGCTCAAAACTAAATGAGCTCAATCACAAGACAGCATCTACAACATCAATTAAAGCATTTATGTCCACACGTAAGTTTCCACTATACCAAAAAAGCAAAACTTCCAACCCTTTCCAAAATTACCAAAAATAAGCATCTCCTCTCATTCAAGAGTTTCCACTCTTTCTACATCTACTGAAAAGCAGCAAGAGAGGGATTGAAGAATTCCTTTTCTAAACATGAGGCAAAACAGACCCTACCAATCTTATAATTCTTGTTCAGTAGAACCTCTTATAACGTGAGATGGTCCAATGCCATAAGAGGTCTGGGCGACTAACCAGCACAATCCCTCTTTTCTGCAAGTTGTCTAAGGTGAGAATACGGTACCAAGTTGCCTCACATAAAATACAAGACTCTGGTCAGTACTCTCACTTTCCAAAGCTTTCCAAGGAAAAGCCTCTTCGCCACCAACAATCTTCTTTCTGAAATAAGGAGGAAATTTTTTCTATAAAATCCATGAAACTACAATAGTTTACATTTCTTTGTCATATTTCTAATTCTTGAAAGCAGATTAATTGGCAGACTTTCAAAGTAGCCAGGAAGAGACACAACAAGATGATGAAAACTCTCAGCTTCACAAGTGTCTTTCTTAGCAGTAGAGAGGCAATAAATGAAACCTGCCAGAATTGGAAAAAGCAGGTTGAAAAATTAAGCAAGATATGGAAACTTAACTCAAGAAAATTCGATGTTCCTCAGGATACAGAGAAAGCAATAGAGTAGACAACTATCAGATTTTATGTTTTGGCAAAGGGTGAACTTTAAATTATAATCAAAATAGGATGTGCCTAAAACAAGTAACAAACCTTGTCTGGAGAAGGCAATCCTTTCTTGGAAACTTTTCCTGGGGCACCACTAGGAACACTTGCACAATTTATAAAGCCAGCTTCCTCCAACGAGAGCTTATCAATTTCACCTTCAACCTATAACCGACATTATAATATGAGAGAGAGAGAGAGAGAGAGAGAGAGAGAGAGAGAGAGAGAAAGAGAGAGGGTAAGAAAAAGTTACAATGACAATTTCATCTGCTTCTGATATGTCATCTAATCCATATAATGTCTTTTCGGTACCCTTCTCCTGAAAGTTCATAGCAGAAAGAAAACTCTTGTAAGAAACTTCCAGAAATCTCTTAAATTGAGATAATGAAGCATGACCAGAAGAAAACTGATATGTGGTATTGACAGAAAGGTCATTGTTGAAACATGAAGAACATTTTCTCAATGCAGATGAAAAGATCTGTCTAGTCTCTAGTAAAGGCCACATAGAGTTCCAAACATATGATATACCATGTGATTCAGACTAGAAACCAGATTCCTGATGTTAGCATGCATCTTAATTTCTGGCTTGTCCAGACCTTTACATCTAGAAACAAAATTGAGCCACTAAGTAAACTAAATATTGAGCCAGTGCTTCTATATTCAAATAAAACAAGACTTTCAGCACCGATACGCCGAATATACGCATACTAGACATGCATACTTTCTCAGAAGCTTTAGCATTTCACTAAAAATGTTTGATAGTTTCTATTAAATTATTAAACCATAAATAATTTCAATCAGAAGCAGTACTAGCTAAACTGAAGAGATGGTATGAATGGGTACTGAGTTAAATTGTTGACTATGGGCCCAACATCCATAGCACATCCATGTCATGTCACCTTGACAAATACACAAAAAACCCTAGGTTTCAACACACACTGGATAGTTACCAGAGCATGCCTCTTGGAGGTACCCAAAAAAATGATTTTCTAGGTTCTTTAACAAATGCAGGTAAAGAAAATCTATCTTGAGTGTCTGTCTTTTGACTCTTACACTCTTTTTTGACTCTTGTCATCTTGAGTGTCTGTCTTTTGTAGGGGCCGGGCATCCTTCCTTGTATTCTTTTTAGGCAAAATCTATACATTTCTTACCTTTACCAAAAAAAAAAAAAAAAAAAAAAAAAAAAAAATCTATGTCAGCTCCAGCTAACCAGATTTGGAGCTGTAAGAACTTGATTAGAAAATTTACTAAAGTTAAAGGACTTGATTGGAAAACCTATGCAACCAAGGACTAGATTTTGCTCACAGCCTGTCAAGATTTACTTTATCCACATAAAATATGTGGTATCAAATCTCACAAATGCTGTTGATATCAATGATTTTCCATTTCACTCTTCAATTATTTACTTCTCAGTTTTCAGAGGACCTAAACTAGCATCCATAAGCAATCCCACTTCTTCAGTTCAGCAAACCAAAATATATTTAAGACGCATGCTGGAATTTTATTACTCTTCAACAAAATGTTTCTACAACAACAAGGCAAGAGAATCTACCTGCCAAAATTTCTTCTCCAACGTCCGATACTTGCAACCAACAAGTTGTCCTTCCCTTTTGTAAGGAAAAGAAATTGCACTCTGGAAGAAAGCTTCAAGGCGTTAGTCTGATATGATACTCATTTAAGATCAGAAATAAACATTAAAACTGTCATCTTCTAGTTTCTTAAACAATATATGATCAGTACAGGCTACAAAAAGTGTGAATGAGACTGGGAGATTACCATACCATAAAAACGCTATCAGTATATCTAAGCTAAGACAGCACTGACATGACATCTCAATCTTAATAAGTCCATTGTTCCAGCATCATAAGTGGGTGGTAAACTCCACAAGTTGCATGTTCTATCAAGTACAGCATCCATTCTATCCTAATTAGTCAAGTAGATATGTACATAATGGAAAGTAGATGATCCTAATTAATCAAGTAGATAAGTAAATAATGGATGGTAATAGCCACCCTTTTCTCCTTTGACAAAGAGAAAATTCCAGATCTATTTGGACTAACCCGAATTACATTGCAAGATCATAGCAGAAGCAATTAAAATAGAGAACCTGTTCGCCTGATAGTTGTTTGACTCCATTTCTTTGAAGAGTTTCCTCTGATATTTTTCGTTCTGCAAAGTATCCAATAATCTGAAGGGAAAAAAAGAAAAAAAAATTGCGCTCATCACAAGGAAATTATACCTACGTATCGGAGATAAACACAAGAACCAATTCAACTGATCCTGAGAACATACTAAATGCTTAAACACATAAAAAATGGCTGCAAAAGCAAAAAAAAGAAAAAAAGAAAAAACGAGAACAAAGGAAAAGCTGGGAAAATGTTTATGATGCATGCTAGCAATTGGTAAGGACTTTGAGCTAGCTACAAAAGTCAAAGTTCTGGTAAGAACAATAAGGAAGCACCATGCAAACAGAATGTGTCAAAATCTCAGAAGAAAATCAGGAAAGTAAATCAAGTTATCGGCATTTAAACTATGCTCGCCTCCTTTGAAAAAGAATCCATGAATATGCATTGACCATGTTATTAAATTAAGACAACAACACAATTTGACCCAAAAATTAGCAGTACAATGTGCCCTATAGATGCAGGTACTCTTTTGCATGCTAGTCTCCATCAAGCAGTAAATTATGTCGCTTGTATACTCATCAATAGTGGCTTGACCTCAACTTTCTTGAAAATGAGCAAAAACTGTTCACGTTCTTAACTCTACATTCTAACCACTTGGGAGCTACAACTGATTGCTAGGTGGTTAATGCCATCATCGATGTTGATTTTTAGGACAAAATCTAAAGTCAGCATGGATATAATTCAGGGCTATGAAATAAAGGACTGAGGTTCTTTATTTTTGGGTGCCCCCATGCAAACACAAAATTTCTCAAGGTGATGACACTAATCAAACTTGTGGAGTCATGTCAATGGGGCTGCGTGCCAAACGACTTTTATTTTGCGAACAGTCAATGCTAATGTACAAAGTCTCCTCAAGAATCATACATCAATATAGAAAGTTTTGATTCTTCATGTGATAAATTACTTAAACAAAATTACCATACCAGTGACCCTTGATCACACTTTGATGAGGCATATTACCGACCCCTAGTGTAGAACAGACATTTTTAGTCCTTGTACTCTGTAGATCAGTAAAACACCAACTCTATGTGTCTATTGTTCATAAACTTTGTAAGCAATGCTGGACATGATATTGGGCTAGCACATCTTTGTCAGAAACAACCAACATGGCTCATCCGAAGATAAAAGCAAACAAAAATTGAACACAATTGAACATTTCTTCAAAAATAAAATAAAATCAAGAGGGGCGAGAGAGAGAAGGGGGGGGGGGGGGGTGTGGAGGAGAGAGAGAGGCTTCATTAATTTGCCCTCACAACTGAAGTGTCAAAACCCCAAAATTAAAATGACACCCACGGCCGATCATTATTAGAGACTCCATTGTTGTGATTGTTGATGGCAAGTATGAAAGCTAGGAGTTCTCAACTTTGTTTACATGAGAATCAGTCTGTGAGCCTACTGTGTGAATAAAAGATCTTTTGCTCATAACTTCGATCAACAAATCGTGCTCTTCAATGTAAATTTGCCACAGACAAAGAGATTTGGCATTTGGAGCACATCATCATTGTTATTGGTAGCTAAATCAACGCTAGCTGATGTATGCTCTCACAAGTCTGAAGCTTCATGTTATAAACAGTCATTTTGATGAGATTTTTGAATCCATCCATTCAATTGAGTCACCTTTTACAAACCCAAAGAAAAGGCGAAAGATTCAATGTCCAAGTCTTTCCCATGCAAGTCTTACAAACCAGAGCCCTAACTCTTAGATGCACTGGGGTTTCAATGTCTACTAATCTGATGTATTGTCTACATTACAAACCAAGCATGTTACTTCAGATTCAGTGGTGTCTAATGGCCAGCTGGATGCCACATCAGACATTCCTGACAAGGTTTTAAAAGCCGCAAAGCATAAGTACTCATAATGCAGGTTTGGTGATAATTTACAGAAGACCAAAACACAGGATTGTACAGAAAATTTTCCCCAAATACTAAAAGAGTTAATTGACCACACCAAATCAAAATTTAAGAGCGTACCTTATCACTCAAGGGTTCCAACCTTAGGCTCTCTTCTGTCATCTGTACAGTGGAACTGGCCTTCATCTCTGCAAAGGCCTAGACGAGAAGTCACTATTGGGTCCAATTCCAAGCACTCAAATTAATTGAGAAAGAACACAAGATGGGAGATCCCAATGTGAACCAATTCAATTTCCTTGTATTCTAAATGTACATAATTATACACAATTCACAAATATATTATTTCCTAAATCTACTCCTATAGATGAGGTAAGTACAACCAAAAGATTGAATTAAACAACTAATGAGAAGATTTCATATGATCACGCTAACGCTTCACAAACTCACAATAATCCAGCAAGAACAATCACATTACCTGACCAGCCCATCCACATTCCATTCTGAAACACCTCCACATTGCGAACTCCCTTTAAGACAGGTAGAGAAGCAAAACCCCAATGTGACTAGAACAGTGTATATCAGCTGGAAGAAAACGTACATCAAACTCAGAGAAACAACATACCCGCTTTGGACGATGTGGAAAGAGAGACTTCTCTCAACATTCTGTCCCCCTCGGCACTGCAACACACGCAAAACGACGAACAGAAATTGAAGAAGCACATAAAGTCACAAACCGAATTCCACTAGAAACCTCGAGCATAAGAAGACACCAGAGCACAAACATGCTCGGAATTAACATCCCCAACTTCGACTAATAAGTTCGCAATTCTAGAAAGCTACGACAGTTAAATAAATAAATTAAAAAAATACGGGCGCGGCGATATGAGCAACCTTTGGACAAAACAAGTTGCTGTAGAATCCAGGCCTGCTGGGATCCTCACAGTCAATGCCAAGAAGCGCCACTTTCTGCTCCAACTCTCTCAGTTTCGCCATATCAGCAGCCCCGCCCTTAAAATGCTGCAATCTCGCCTCTGCAACTACAACGTCAGCATCAATTCACGCCAAGAAAAGAACCCAGTAAGCGGCTCCGAAGGGTACTTGCACCCCTCGTAGACGACACATATCTGAGAGAGACCGAGGCAAGAGTAATACCTGGCGGCTTGCTGTCCGTCCTGGAACAGCGGACGGAGCGACGCAGGGCTGCGGATGAACCGAAAGATCCATGGGGCTTGATGCTGACGAGCAATCCAGGGCAAGAACTGAGACGGTGCGCGACACCGAGGGGCATTTGTCCGCGTCTCGTACGGAGGTTGGAGAGAGGGAAATGGAACGGAGGAGACACCTATCAATGCTCCCTGTGTTTCCTTCGCGAAAAAAAATAAAATTGAATGGCTAAATAAAAAAAATTGAATATGAAATATTCTTCGTCGCTTGAAATTATTTTTATTTTCCTAAAAGATATATTTTATTAATAATATTCATGTTCATATCCAATCGATCTTGTAGAGGAAGTGTATATTCGTCAGCAAAATCAACATAAATGCTAATAATGAAATTGCACTTAGGTTATAATTTTAGCTCTATCTATGAATTCTTTTTTTTTTTTTATCACCTATGCATATAGTAATAAAAGTTTTGAATGCCTCATTTATCTTTCTCACTTTTTTGGTTGATTTAAACTCTTCAACTAGTTAAGTTTCCACCAGAAAAAAAGGATTTTTTTATTATCAAAAACATCATACATATAAAAATTCTATTTTATCATGTGTAGTCTTCAAATGGAAAGATCATTTATATGTTAAAAGAATGAACAAAATTGCCACTACGGCAAGCTATGTATTAGTCACTATTTTAATTTGGCTTGCGGATTAAATTTTTTAGGGTCCAAATGTACCCGATTCAAAAACTAGATAATTTTACTATCTCAATATAACTTTCTAGAAGGTGATCTAGAAGCTATATCATCACCTTCCAGCACCACAATTTGCAAATACTTCAAGCTAGGAATAAGAACAATGCCTTTATTGGTTGCATAATCTGATTGGTCAAAGCTCGTAATATCATTAGATTAGGCTGGTGGACAACTTTCAATCATTCCTATTATGACATTAAACCCAAAATGTAACAAAATGAAAGGTACTCGGGGAAAAAGGTGGCCCTATTTATTTTAGACGAAGCATGTGCCGTTCCTCCTCCCTTGAAATAGAGCTCCATTTGGGCTTTGAGAGATATAGATTGTAGCATTCTCGATTTCAACCCTTATTTTGGCCCGACCACTAGGCCAAAAGCCCGGTACGCCAATAACAAGACTTGGCCATGAGCCAACCCAAGAGCCATTCATAAGTCAAGTGGTTATTTAGGGATCGGTAATCCAAGGCCTAGTTATAGAATATTCGACCTTAAGCATTGGTCGTGAGACGATCACGTACCATCACGGACTAACGAACGGTCATGGCTCAATTTCGCTCGGTCGATGCACCAATCATGGGTGATTCCACCCAATTGTGTATTGACTGTGGACGATCATAAGTAGATCCAAGACGACCGTGAGTCGAAATGAATTGGTCAATTCCACACAATTACATGACAACCGATAATCGACCATGGATCAAATGTACTCAATAGGGTTTAATTTCAAATTGACCATGACTTGTGATGCATGACCTTAGATTGGCCACAAGACCGAGCACGAAACTAGTCAACTGGCCTAAGGACTGGCCACAAGCTTGGCCAAGAGGAACTGGCCAATGGACTAGCTCATGAATTAATTAGAGGACCGATCGATAGGGCCACCCCTGGCCCTAAGACCCAGCCACAAGCCCTTTTCTCGATAAAAAGGGAGCTCAAGCTCGGTTTGGTCAATCGAGCCCGATTGCATCCGGCTTCGTTTGGGCATGGCTTAGGCATGAATCTCGAGCCAAATAAGGTAGTCAATCATGGTCAAACTTGATTAGTTCCTGCCTGATGACAAAGCCTTCAAAATTGAGATATTTCCAAGTTGCATTTAAAACCTCCATCACGTAATAATTTAAGGAGCATGGACACTTGGCATGATAGGCTCTTACTGTGGCACCCCTCGACACGGCCCCTAATCCGCTAGGGTCGCCACAGATTACTTACCTTTCACTTGTCCTAATAACATGCCACTCTGATACCATTTCAATTGTAGTGGGTCCATACAACCTGGGGGTTTACATCTTTTTGATCGGTCATAGTACAGTTCATATAACGAAAGCATACTTATCATCTCCTTAACCCATACACAAACTAAACAATACAATGCAATACACACCAACTACAACCTTTCATATATATACATATGCATTTTAGGGCCAAATCACTTTTATTTACATACTAAGATGGATTTCACAAGTCGGTACAACTAAAGGGCCAAGACTATAACTAAGCTCGGCGATACTAAAAAAGAACCCGACTATACATCAAACATGAACATCTAATCCATCAGCTAGTATCGGCCATCCAAAAAAGTGTCAACCTCCACTAGTCATATGCTCCTATCACATCCATCCTGGTGCATTGGCCGGCGGTGACGGCAGCATCCCCATGATCCTTCCATCTCGACGAACATGAACCGATAAGAACTCTTGTACAACGGGGCCATCAGGTAAGCCCACATCGTATATGACCAAAACACGGATGCAAATAAATACCAAATCATGAACACCGATATTGACACCTAAATTTTAACTATTTTTATTATTTATTATTTATTATTATTTTTTTATTAGGGTAACAATGATATTTAACTTATCTCTTAAAAAAGGTTGTTAAACAAATATCTTGTAGAAGAATGGGATTTTGAAAGATTTTCAGATAACGAATTCATATCAAAAGTTAAGTGAATTATCTTAAAAAATCTTCATAAAGAATTTGGGGGTTATTTTCTTGTTGAGCACATCTCTCCGTTTCGAAGGATGATCCTTAGCGATTAGGTCAATATACGCAAATCTTCGTACGTAGAACAAACTGGGGTTTTCTCTCTATAAATAGGGGGGTTTCTCTTCGTCGAAAGGGGAGACAAAAAAATTCAGAAAAAGAAAGAGAGAGAGAGGGGGCCGTCCGTCGGATCTTTGAGAGAAAAAGAAGAAAGTCTCCTGCAGAAAGTACACAGGGAGCAGGGGGAGAGTGACGTGAGAGAGGGGAGAGAGAAAATAAGTCAAAAAGTGAAAAGAGAGGAGAAGGAAGAGGGGATTTTTCGGTTCTTTGGAAGAAAAAAGGAAAGCAGAAAAAGCAAAAACAGCAAAAAGCAAAAAGAAAGCAAAAGGAGGAGAGGAGAAAAGTACAAGCGGCAGAGGGACGATTGTTCATTGTCTTCCTCGCCGCTCGCTCCTCTGCAACTTCCATTCGCGAAGACTCCCGCGCCCACTGCCGCTCTGCCAGCATCCCGACCGGTCACCGACGTTGTCCGCCGGATGCCGTTGTCTCGCCACGCTGACGTCGCCTAGAAGCCGAGGCTAGCCGCCACCGCCTCTCTTGAAACCCCGCCGGTGTCCGTCCGAGCTCTCCCATTCGTGCCGCACCTACCCACAATCCCGACGAGTTGTTGCTGCCCAACACCTCCCCAGCCTCGCTTGAACCGCGATCCACCTGCTACTCGGAGCCGAAGACCCGTGCGCCGCCGTCGTCCAGCTTTCAAAAGTCCGAGCCATCCCTACCGCCGACTGACCCATGATTCCGACCGCTCGCTGCCGCCCGAACCGCCCCCTGACAAACCCACTCCAGTCGCAGCGCTCGTCTCCCTCACGACGACCCAGGCGCCAACCGCCGCGACACCACCACCCGTTGCCCGACACTGCTCGTCACTCCCGATGCCTGTGATCGCCGGTGTTTGTCGCTCAGCAGCCGGACCCAAGCCGAATCGCGGTCCGACCCGGCACCCTTGTCCGCGAAGCTACCACCGATTCACCTCCTCGCCGATCGCTTGCTGCTGTTTTCCTCTCGCCGGAGCTTTGACGATCATCCCCTCACGCCGGCGACTCCTCCTGGACCGGCCACCACGTGCTGCTTTGCTCAGAAGAAAAGAAAAAAACATAAAAAAAAAGTAAAAGAAATTAGGCATTATCCGCAGAGTCTTCCTCAGAATTATCGTAATTACTAATTTGATCCGTAAGATATCGGATCATTTTTTTAATTATATTAATTTTTGGAGTTTGTCGATAGTATTTTAAGTGTTGAATCAATATAACCATTAATTTGATTCGTAAGAATTCGGATAAGATTTTTTGTTATTTTGATCTATTTGTCGTGATAATTAGGATTAGGATAATCGTTAATTTGACCAGGTTATTTTTTCGATTATTTTAATCATTTATTTGATTGAATGTCCTGATTAGTTTAAATACAATGTTTATTTGATAATTGCTTGTTTTGGAAAACCACTAAAAAATATCCAAAAAATATTTGAATTATGATTCAGTTTGTTTTGGAATATTTATTGTTATTTTGCATATCTAGAATAGGGATTTTATTCCGAAAATAAAAAAATATAAAAAAAAACAAAAAATGCATTCAATTAGGTTGTTAGTTTGTTATTTGGATTGCATGTTTAATTATGTATTAATTTTAATTTCTAATTTTCATAAAGAAAATCACAAAAAATCATTGAGAATATTAGGTTAGAATGGTATCTTTCATTTTAAATTTAGATCATCTTTTTAGATAAATTGCATGTTAGATTAAGATAATATCTTAGTTTAAATTAGGATTTAATGTGACTTAATCCTTAGTTTAAATTAGATAGAATTTTAATCTAGCTAGATCATTATTGCATTTTTAAAAATAGAAACATCAAATGCACGTCATTAGGCTAGGTCATTTAATAAATGTCGTGTGGCATATAACTCACATATTAAATTGCATGTTACATGTCACTTTAGTTGAAATAATTTTGTATGTCATTGCATTGCATTGTATGTCATTAGAATTAGGTCATTTAGATTGCATTTCTTCATGTCACATAGTTTAGGTCATGTAGTTAAATGCATGTTTTTATGAAAAAAATCCTAATTTCAAGAAAACCCTAAAAATTGTTTGCTTTGTATGATGCAATTTATTTATTGAATGCTTGAGCATTCGTGTGATCACTTATTGCATGATAGTAATTTAGGTTAAAATAAATTCAAGCTGCCTGCAAAAACACTTTTGAAAATTAAAAAAAAAGAAATGGTACAGAAGGGTATTAGAAAATTCTACAGAACCAAGTTCCCGTACTTTAATCGGTTCGTAGGAGTAAAATAAATCTCAATTTATTTTACTTAGGTGTCTAATCAACCTACCGTAAACCGATTAGTGGCGACTCATAATTGATGATCTTTCGCATGTTTAAAAATTTAGACTTAAGTCACGATTTGGTATGGGCTTGGGAGAGCCCGAGTTAAGTTTAAAAACTTGACAGCCCATTAACCTAGTTTTAGGGGGTGCACCCAAAAAATTAGGTTGCGACAGCTTGGCGACTCCACTGGGGACCAGTGTTAAAACACTTAGTGGACTTAGGCCAATTTTTCTTGTTCTTTTAAAAATGTTTTTGTTTGGCAGCGAGGATACTAGGTACGTCCCTAGCATTCTAAAGGTGTTAAATGTTCTTGCAAATGAGAGGTATAAGGGAAGTAGTCTTTGCTAACCCCTGTCTTGTAGGTTGGAGTTAGGGATGAATGTTTGAATTAAAACTATAGAAGTGTTGTTTGCATTTAAACTGTTGTGCATGTTTTATTACTTTTAGCACTACACTATTGCACACACAACCTGCGGTCGGACTTGGGCTGCGATAGGATTTCTAGGATGGTGTTGAGAATGATACTTCCTCCAAAGTGAGACTGCTATGTAGAGGTTGACATTCTCTTCCTCGAAATTTCTTTCATGGTGTCAAATGTGTTTGTCCATATCCGCGAGACTGCGTGATCATTGGGTATTCCATTCGACTAAGCCGGAGTTAGGGGGATCTGACACGTTAATGCGAGACTGCAACGATCAGATTATCCTCTTAGCTACACCTTGTTAAGCCATTTAGATAGAAATCGAGCATCACTTTTCATGCGTATGTCTATGTGATTGTCATCCATTTCCACTGAAAGTAAGTTTTTTAAATTTTTCGCAATTTATTTACTTTATTGTAATTTCGTCGGTCCATGACAATTAGGTTTCGTCATCGGTCTTGTTTTATATGCAATGGGGAAAATTGATGTACAATTCATTTCCACTCCAAAAAAAAAGCTCAAGAGGTGGTTGGATCAGTTGGATCAAGATGGTCAGAGATATGTGAAAGCTAGAATCACCCGACTTCTTCCATTGTTAGAGATCAATGTCCACTCTGGTGTGATTCAGGCACTCCCTCACTCTGGTGTCTACAAACTTCCACCTTCATATTTGGTAAGTTTGAATTGACTCCAACACTTGAAGAATATAGTGTCGCCATTCGAATGCCCCTGGAAAAGGAACTTGTTAGACCACCTATCGGTATAGATTCTATTTCTGAATTATCACAGTTTTTAGAAATCGAAGCCGAAAAAGTAAGGAAGGTTGTTAAAGCCAATTGCTATGCATGCCCATTTTCATTTTTGGAAGGCTGTTTTTCAAACCGACCGATGATTTCAAAAGCTAGGATTTTCATCTTAGCATTTTTTGGACTAATCGTTTTTCCTTATCGAAAAAATACCATTAATCCTTCAATTTCATGGGTGGTTAATCGTGTCTGCGACGGGTTGAATTATGTCAATATGGTTTTAGCCGAAACATTTTTGTCATTAACCCGTTTCAAACAAAATGAGGAAAAGACCATGCGTGCCCTCCCCAAACTTTTGTAAATATGATTTTTTTTCCCACATAAAAGGATTTGGGCACCTTATGAAGAAATTTAAGATTGATTATTTTAGGCACCCCATACAAAAGTTTGCGGTCTTAGAACGTTTTTCCCCAAATAAACAGTATGCCTGTTGGATTAATTTTTTGAAAAATCCTGATCCTAAGGCATTCCTATGGCATACTAAATGGTTCCGAGTTGAGGAGCTCGTTTCTCACACAAGCATGATGAGCCAATTCCGTTGTTGGGCTTTTCTGGTGCGACTTCTTACTATCGTATAGGGTGGCCCGTCAATACAAACCTCTTCAAAAAATTCCTCCGCCACTCAAGACAGAGTTGTTCCAAGTTCGTTTTATTTGAGCAAACTATGACTACTTCAAGGAGATCCAGATGATCATTGTTGCATGGAATAAATGCCACCCAGAGAAGATTTTGGTGCCCAAGAGACTAAAAGGCGAGGAGGAGATTCACCATGCGTCGACATTCTACATCCAACAACATCGGATTTCTGCCGCCCTGCGACCAGTGGTCCCTGATGTGACTGAGAAGCCAACCCAACGAGCACAAATTGAGCATCTTAATCGGAAAGTGGAAATGATTGAAGCAGAAAATAAGAAGCTTCGCAAGGCGTTGAAATCTCGAAAACATATAAAATGAGACGTCTTGAATTTTGATTCTTAGTTCAATGTTTAGGGACTTTGATTTCTAGCTCAATGTTTTCATTTTTTAGATTCAATGTTTAGGGATTTTGGATTTCAATTCTTAGTTCGTTGTTAGGAAACTTGGTTAAAATTTCAAATAAAATCAAACGATTAGACTATTGTCATGGGCCATTTTTCCTATATTGTCATTGGTTCTTACATTACTTTTATCCAATTAGGTGATAACGGATCCTCCATGTTCGTCTATTATTACACGATCGAGGGCTAAAATGGCTGACCTAAATGAGATGCGAGATCGTATGTCTGTCGTGGAAGACCAACTCAAACAGTTGCTCACCTCTATGCAACTTATGACAACTCAAATACAATCTCTCCAAGTGAATCAGACCCTTGCACCCGCTCTCCCCGAGATTGTAGTCCCAAAGCAGACAAACAAGACTCAAATTGATGATCACGACATGCCTGGACTGGAGGATGACCCACTGTTTGTCACTACCGAAAAAGTTAAGCTCAACAATGTCCCTAAAGCGGAGTAAGATGAACGCTTCACCAAACTTGAAGAGAAACTGAAACAACTGCAAGAGTCATGGAATTCACTTCCATTTGACTTGTCGGTTTACGAGAAAGTCAAGATGCCAAAAAAGTTTAAGATGCCGGAGTTTGAGAAATACAACAGTACTTCCTGCCCAAAGGCTCATTTGCAGATGTACCATGTACGCATGGCCCAGTATGTCAATAATGAGCCTCTCATGATCCAATCATTTCATGCAAGTTTGACTAGGCCCGATCTGAATTGGTATGTGATAAAGAATGTGAACTTTCTCGACACCTGGAACGAAGTGGCTGACGCGTTCCTCAAACAGATAAATTCAACATGGACATTGCACCTTCTCGAGAAGAGTTGGAGCAGATGGAAAAGAAAAGGAGCGAGTCATTTAAAGAATATGTTGTGAGATGGAGAAACCTGGCGGCTCAAATTACTCCTGAGCCTATCAACAAGGAGCTGATGAAGTTGTTCGTGAAAACCCTCATATCCAAGTTTCGTAATAGAATGGCCAGTACATACATCGAAAGCTTCAATCAGCTTATTCTTATAGGAGAACAAATCGAGATGGGGATAAGGGAATGATGGTTTATTGAGCCATCTAGTAAAAGATTCACTGCCAAGAAGGAGAAGGAAACAGCTGTGGATGTGAATGTGGCTTATAGCCAAGAAAATGTCAAATGTGCCCTGGCCATCCAAATGAACCTAAGACAACCACAAACCACTGGCCGTCAATCATTTGCCCAAGCAAATAATAGAAGGCAATTTTCTCCTTTCCCTGGGTCTCCATCCCAAGTGCTGACGATCCTCCGAAAGAAAGGTTTGCTTACTAGTGAACCAAAACGTCCCAACCGCGGAAACATTCGTGGTTATGACCCGACAAAGAAGTGTGACTACCATAATGGTGAATTGAGGCATTCAACTGACGAATGTTTCACCCTCAAGCACAAGATCCAAAATCTCTTGGACACGGAGGCCTTCTCATTTCAAACTGCTCAGCCAAACGTCCAGAAAAATCTACCGGAGCATGAGGGTATAGTGAATGCTATCCTAGAACCTGAAGTTAGACGGATCAAGAACTCGAAGGTGCGTGTGGCAAATGCCTACAATGGACTGGTGAGAGTTGGATATTATCCAGATCAAGAAGATGTTCCCCTATCACTGATGAAGAAAAGAATTGCCAAAATGGTGGATGACGGCATTATCGTGTATGTTGACCATAACTGCATAGTTTCCACTATTTCCCACATCATCATCGATTAGGAGGAGGAGCAGGCTGCTCTCGATGATAGTAAGGAAGAAGTAGATCCATCACTCACAGATATGCCCCCACTAAAAGATGCAACTGATAAGGAGATTGTAATCGAGATGCCTCAACCATATGAGTATGTCAACAATAAGGCAGTGCCTTGGTTCTACGATTTAGAAGTTGACCTTGTTACAAGGTCTAGTCGAACTTATGCTCAAGCTAGTGCTCAACCTGCAAAGCCTATCACTGAAGAAAAGGTTAAGGAATTTTTGGCTGTGATTAAAGCAAGTGAGTATAATGTGGTCGATCAATTGTGAAAGATGCCTGCCCAAATCTCTTTGCTCGAGCTCCTCCAAACCTCCTCTATGCATCAAAAGTCGCTGATGAAGGTGCTAAGTGAAACTTGTGTATCCGAAATGGTTGAGGGAGATAAACTGGAGGATTTTGTGGGATCAGTCATTCTCAAAGGACATGATTGCTTTTTCTGATGAGGAATTCCCTCTTGAGGGTAAGGGGCATAATAAAGCACTCTACATATCTGTCAAGCACAAGATTTCTCATGTGTCCCGAGTGCTCATTGATAATGGGTCCGCCCTAAACATATGTCCGTTGGCTACTCTTCACCGCCTCAAGGTAGACCCGTCCAAGATATATGCCGTGAAGACTTCTGTGAGAGCTTTTGATGGCACAAAGAAGGAGGTGCTCGGGGAGATTTATCTCGATGTGCAAATAGGGTCGGTTGTTTTCAATGTCCCTTTTCAAGTAATAGATATCTGTACCGCATTAATTTTTTGCTGGGTCATCCCTGGATTCACATTGCTGGAGCAATACCTTCAAGTCTGCATCAAGCTGTGAAGTTTGTGATCAAAGGGAAGCTGGTCACCGTCTATGGAGAGGAGGATCATCGAATTTATCATGAGACGGCTATCCCTTATGTGGAGCAAGATGTTGAATTTGAATCAAGTTATCACTCATTTGAATTACTGTCCACCATACATCGTTCTCGAGATTCGTCACCACCCACTCCTGAAGTTTCAAATGCTGCCCTTATGATAGGAAGGGTGATGGTTGGGAATGGCTTTGTTCCTGGCCATGGTCTTGGAAGAAGAGGTCAAGGTATTCAAAACCCCATTGAAGCCCCTTAGAGGTCTCGATTTGCTGGGTTAGGGTACCATGGAAGAGGTGGAGGAAGTTCTGGAAGGCAAAGATAGGGAAGGCATAACTCGCCACCTGAGCAAGGAGGGAGGCGAAATTTACCACCTCCAAACATTCATGAGACATTCCTTGGTCCTCCAATTATGATGCAAGATGAAGCTGAAGTGATGGATACTCTCAGATAGCCAAGTGGGAAGTTCGACTATATGGTGAAGTAGTCGGCTCCTCCCAGCTTTTACTTTGATGCCCGCAATATAGTTCCAAGTGGATGGGATGGCATGGATGATTCAACGCCTTCAAAGACAGAAAACTCTAACGACACCTTGGAAGGAATTTCAAGTTTGTTCGATGACCTTTTCATTAGAGCCATTGATGGAGAACCTCTGGAAGAAACGGGCCCTGGCCCACAAGAGTAACCCATTTATCACTTTTGCGCATTCCCTTGCGTGGGAATTTTTATTGCTTTCTAGGAATTGTTTTTGATTTCTTCTTTTTCACTTTCTTCTTAGGATTTGAATTGCATTTTCCATTCAATAAATTGTAATTGATTGATGAATTTCAATGAAATTACAAGTTTTATTTTAAGGGCATGATGAGGTACACCAAACCAGCCCGGTGATGATATCCAGCCGATAAAACAAAAGAAAAATCCAAGGAGAACTCTGAGGCCTGGGCTCCATCATGCTTTCTCGTGTCAAAATGTTTTGAAAAAAAATACTTCTCCAAAAGAATTTCAAAAAAAATTCACAAAAATATGATTTACCCCGTTTGTCTTTTTGATCCTTCTATTTCATGTTTCAGGGACAATCATATAGTATGCAAATGTGTGGAAATGGTCCCATCCAATGCTACAAGTGTTGATAATGATGATCCTGAAGATTTGATCGAAGATTCCATTGAGGTGCAGCGAAGCTGGGAACAACATGAAAAAGCCAAGGCTCTCACATCCGAGCAGACCATCATTATTAATTTAAGTGACACTGAAGAAGCCAAGGAGGTGAAAATAGGGGTGAATCTCCCTAAAGACGAGGCTGAGCGCCTAATTCAGTTACTAAAAGAATATTAGGACATTTTCGCATGGACCTACGTCGACATGCCTGGGTTAGACCCATCAATCGTGGAGCATTGTTTGCCTACTAACCCGGACATACCTCCTAAGAAGCAAAGTCTGCGGAGAACTAAGCCTAAGCTCTCAAAGAAGACAGAGGAAGAGGTGATGAAGCTTCTAAAAGTCGAATTCATTGAAGTCTCGCAATACCCTGAATGGGTAGCAAACATCGTGCCGGTAATGAAGAAGGATGGTCGGGTTCGAGTTTATGTCGATTATCGGGATTTGAACAAGGCTAGCCCAAAAGATGACTTCCCGCGACCTCACATAGATGTCCTTGTTGATAGTATTGCCGGATTTGAACTATTCTCATTTATGGATGGTTTTTCTGGGTACAATCAGATAAGGATGAAGGAGGAAGACAAGGAGAAAAATGCATTTATCACCCCATGGGGGACCTTTCATTACAAGGTTATGCCCTTCGGGCTCAAGAACGCAGGGGCAACTTATCAGCGAGCCATGGTAGCATTATTCCATGATATGATGCATCAAGAGATCGAGGTCTATGTTGATGATATGATCGCAAAGACTCGACCTGGGAAAAGCCACGTCAAAACCTTGAAGAAGTTGTTCGATTGACTCCGTGAGTTCAATCTTTGTCTAAACCCCACTAAATGCGTGTTTGGAGCAATATCTAGTAAATTACTTGGGTTCATTGTGAACAGTAAAGGGATTGAGATCGATCAGGCTAAAGCTAAAGCCATATGTGAGCTGCAACCTCCATCAACGGTGAAAGAAGTCCGAAGTCTTTTGGGCATATTAAATTATATTACTCGACTCATTTCCCAACTTTTCGAAACTGCTAAACCGTTCTTCATGCTCTTGAAAAAGAATGCACGAGTCAATTGGGATGATGAGTGTCAAAAAGCATTCGACAAGTTGAAACAGTACTTGATGAATCCACTAGTTCTTGTCCCACCATCGCCAGGGCATCCTTTGATTCTCTACCTCACCATTCATAGCGAGTCATTAGGTGTGATGTTGGCACAGGAAAGTCCCTTCGACAAAAAAGAATGAGCCATTTATTACCTGAGTAAAAAATTCACAATGTCAGAGCTGAAATATTCTGATATGGAAAAGGCTTGTGCTGCATTAGTGTGGGTGTTGCATAGGTTGAGACAATACACATTGCATTACCATACATTCCTTGTAACTGATAACGATCCTATCAAGTACCTACTTGATCGGCCAGCTTTGGTGGGTAAGTTGGCTAAGTGGCAAATTTTGATGTCAGAATTTGATGTGCAATATATACCACATAAGTTGGTTAAGGGTCGAGTGATCGCCGATTTATTGGCTGAGAATCCGGAAGCCTCAAATAATGATGATCGTTCCCCAGATGACCGTATCTTGAGTGTAAATGAAGACTCATGGACAATGTTCTTTGATGGAGCTGTGAACTTGTCTGGTTTTGGCACTAGGGCAGTTTTGATATCCCCAGACGGACAGCATCATCCAGTAGCTGCGAAACTGATATTCCCATGCACTAACAATACAGCCGAGTATGAAGCTTGCATCCTCGGGCTTCAAGCTGCAATCGAGATGGGTGTAGCCAAATTAAAAGTGTTTGGGGATTCCGCGTTGATCATACTACAGACCATAGGTGAATGGAAGACTAATGATGCTAAATTGCTCTTGTATCATGAGTACCTAGAAGATTTGGTCAAGGAATTCGATGAAATTTCATTCGAATACTTATCAAGGTCTCACACTCAATTTGCAGATGCACTCGCAACTTTATCATCTATGTTGCAAGTCACTGACGGATTAAAAGTCGAGCCATTGAAGATAGAGGTTCTACCGAGGCCAGCTTATTGTATGGTAGTGACTGAAGAGCCTGACGGAAAACCATAGTATTAC
The DNA here is from genome assembly GCA_017140615.1 of Eucalyptus cladocalyx. Classification (NCBI taxonomy): domain Eukaryota; kingdom Viridiplantae; phylum Streptophyta; class Magnoliopsida; order Myrtales; family Myrtaceae; genus Eucalyptus; species Eucalyptus cladocalyx. The sequence goes on from CM029519.1 coordinate 2,131,307, forward strand.
GATATCATGAACTACATCCAAAAATAGGGATTCCCCAAGGGAAGCACTTCAGCTGATAGGAAGTACATTATGAAGATGGCCTCAAAGTTCTTCATCAGTGGTGAGAATTTGTATAAGAGATTTTATGATTCAATCTTGTTGCGGTGTGTGGGTGCAGCTGAAGCCACTCAAATCATGCAAGAAATTCACGAAAGGGTGTGTGGCCCCCATATGAATGGGCACATGATGACTAAGAAGATTATGAGGTTAGGCTATTACTGGCTCACATTATAAGGCGATTGTATCCAGCATGTTCAGAGTTGCCAGTGTTCCCAAAAAAATAGCAGATTTATTTCGTAAAAACTTCCTTCAATTTGTTAATGACGATGCACGAAGGGGGAAAACCAACAACCAAAAAACAAAACTAAAAACTAAAGGATAAGCCTGGGTACAGTTTATGATAACTTTCTTCATTTTGTTGACGACACAATGCAATGTAAGGAGTAAGAAATGGACAAAAAAACCAAAAATAAAATAAAATTATACAATATATTGTTTTCTTTAATCATGAACTTCATAGTTACTAATACTACTTTAATTATAGCTTTTTGCTGTTTTTGAAATAGGAGTACGATGACACATGTTTTTTCATAGAAATCTTTTCTTGGGAGGAATTCTGACCTCCTAATTTCAAAGAAGGTAGGAGTGAAGTAAATAACTTTTTCCTGGTGCAAAATATGACATGAATAAGCAACAAGATCTACAACGATTTATTGTCATCTCATTGAGATCATATTTAAATATGAAAATTTATTATCTTATTGCTTCTTCGCCAACTATTAGAAAAATAGTATTGACCAATTATTCTTCATGTCTATTTGGAGTAATCAATCTTAGAGAGAAGGAAAGAGTACGCAATGTCGAGCTATGGAAGACCAATGATGTGCACCCTATTTGGACTATTACAAAACGACTTTAAACCATCGTAAAGATTACCTGATATTAACTTATCAGAAATTTTTTTATTGTGAAAATAATTACTATTTATAATGGGCTTAAATGAAAAAATTACTATCTTCGAATGAATGCTTGAATTTTTTTTTTTTTTTGGTTAGTCCTACTCTATTTCTACTCTACACTCACTTGCAGACTTGTGCCCTGCCTCTTGCGGGGCGTGGGAGTCGCAACCCACTCTCGAAACTTACGCGTCCCTACCCCCATCCCTCTTAGGAGATGGGGATTTGAACCCCTCACCTCCCCCTTCCATGTTGGAAGGGTGGCCACTAGGGCGAACCCCCAGTGGTTGAATGCTTGAATTTAAAAAGGCAATTATTCAACTACATTCTTAGGTAGCACTTAAGTGTGACTCTTTTTTGTGGAAAACGCGAGAAAGCCCATCTTTGCAATAAGAACGAGGGTTTCTTGGCATTTAGAATATCACGTGTCAGCATTGGAGGCAATGTTTAGGGACTATTATGCAAATAAAAAAGAAAAAAGAAAGCGTAGTCTTACAGCATTTCAATTAACCAAGTCAATTAAATAAAAATAATTGACCAAGCCACGAATCTTCCAACAACTCTAGTCCAGGTGAGTCCCTTTCTATTACTTCATGCTATTCTGATTTAAAAGGCCTTTTTGAAAATTGTTGGAACCATGCATGATGATAAGATGTGCCTGAATTAGAAAACTTTTCAGTGCAATATCAACCTACAAGAATGAAATTATTCCCAGACATGAACCGTGCGATGCCCAAGAATAAATGATATAAAGAGTTCCCTTATCCCAAAACAAATAACTACCGCGAAAAAATTATGCATTCTTTTGATGTTTAATATAAAGGCATACATTATGAAAAGATTTGGGAAGTCAAATTTAGTGAATTATAATAAAGGCAACTCATTAATTTGAACAGATAATAATAAATATATATTTAGGTGAGTAGGAATTATTAAGCCCAGGCAAGTTTGATAAAAAATTGTCCGACCCAAATTGCCCAATTTAACCCATTTGTACATATAATGTAAATTTAATGACCTATACTCATACCCGATCTGACTTGACTATGACCCAATTCTTAGCAAATTTGATCCTTAAAATATTATCTCCGGAGAATGAGCGATTCCATGGATCGGTTCGTTGAGTCAATGAGACACCCGGGGTGCTCGAATTAAGTCATGGACTAAGAATTTGTGTGGCATATGGAGCAATATGGTTGAGCGTCGCACTGATGAACAAGAACACATGCGTGGGTGGGTTCGGCGTCAGGTATCAATGGCGTCGTGATGGTAGCGGTGAAGTGAATGGTGACGGATCTTGTTCAAGTGACGTTTGATGCTCTCGCACTCCTAATCAGTTCACTTACATATCTGTCCTCCCATAAATCGGCTCAACCTACATGAATTTCCTATCAGCTAAACATATCTCAAAATTCAAAAATCAAATAAAATGCTACATGAATTCCCGGAATCACAGAAAAATAAACCCCGCCTACGGCGCCTAGTCCTTCCCAATCCAAGGCAAGGTTGAAGAAGAGGTCTCTTTCGTGTCTTCGTCCCTAACAAAAGTCCGAATGAGAACTTTCCCAAGAAGTTGGGAAATTTTTTACGGAACTGGTGGGGCACGGAGAACACTGGAGCTGGAGGGTCGGTTTGGTTTGGGAAGTAGATGAGAGGTGATGCTAAAAGGGAGTGTCTTGTCGGAAATTGGGTTCAAAAGGACGATAGAACTTGACATCTCTCTCTCACTGATACCGGCACTGGCAAGCGCAGATGATCATGGAATCGAGGACTGTACGCGTGATGAAAAATAAGGAAGATGATTTGTTACTGTTTTAGTGAGGACGGAGACCTGAGTGGATCGTAAGTGAATTCTAGCAGAAGCTGAAGAATTTGGGAGGGGAGTCTGGAGGTCTGATGCTGTGGGTTGAGGATTTTGGAGTTTAATTTGGTTGTGTGGAGGCAAGAACAAAAGAAAACTACAATTGTTGCATGTGCCGCGTGCAAAGCGTTGTGACTTGAAGCCCGAGAAATGAAATAAAATTTTGTCCCTCCTCCTCTTTACAATCAGCAGTGAGAACCGCCATGACCTCCATGACCTGGCTTGCGAGGAGGGGAACGAGTATGGAGCGGCAGTGGCAATGCCCTCCTTGTCGCCCTCAAAGATGCTCTCAAAATTGTAGGCGATGGAGAGGAAGAGGCTTGCGGCGGCAAAGAGGTGACGTAGAAAAAGACGCAGAGGAGGGAGAGGAAGACTGGTCTTTTTTTTTTTTTTTTTTTTTGGGGGGGGGGGGTGTCAAAATGGATTAGAAACAAAGAGGAAGGCCAGTCTTTAATGGGTTTCAAATGGATCTCAAATGAAAATGAAAATGGGTCTCAAATGAATTTGTTTCTAACCCATTTTGACCCATATGTAGTTGACCATTTATTTCTTGGACCCATTTAAATTTGTTTGTAAAAAATTAGCCCACTCACTTATGATATGACCCATCAAACATGAGTTAATGATTAGGTTTGCCACTTATAGTAAATGTGTACTTTTTGTTTTGTCATAGTAGCTAATATATATTTAGATGGTGCTTAAGGGAAGAAATTTATGCGAAGAATGCAAAGGAGGCCTTTGTAGTCATCCAAAGTGCAATCATGAGGGGTGATTTTTTTTTTAAAAAAAAAAGATTAATACTATAAAAAGTCGCGTATACTTGTGATAATTTTACCTAAAACTAATTTGCAACAAAAAATCCCAAATTAACCTATGACCAATTTGTCATCCATTAATTTCTATTAAATTTTCTTGTCAAATTATTGAATTGAATAACATATGATAGTTGACAAATGTATTAGTTTGGAGTTTTATGCCACATCTATCACAAGTGTACTGGTTTGTAGTTTTTCATGATATTCCAATTAACGAAAATTAACAAAGGGTAAATTTATTATAAATGTATAAAGTTGGGATTTTTGGTGATCAATAAATTATTTGCAGTAAATTTGTCTTTGTTATATCAATTTTGGGGTTTTTTCTGATTAAAAAAAATTAGTTTGAGATAAATTTATCACAGGTATACCCATTTGAAAGTTTTTGTGGTATTAACTATTTTTAAAAATACTTCTTATCATCCAATCATGATAATCATATGGAGTTGGAAATAGAAATTACCTTTTGCTTCTCGAAGGTGTGTTCTTGATCCTATTTTATCAACTCATATCTTGGAGAGCAAAAATATATTCCAAGGCAGTTTTGCTCCTCATTGCACTGCCAATTTTGCAGTCATGATTTTCAGGCGTTGATCATCAAATTTGTGATCTGGTCCAAATCCGAGATCTACGGGATTCTACCATGCAGAATTCCTGACATTCAATAGAATATATCAAATACCAAAAAAGAAAAAAAGAAAAAAAAAAAGGATGCATTTCCAAGAGTTTTGCATGAAAATGCCTAATGGACTTTTAAAGCGGATGGCCTTTTAAAGCAGAACAATCATTAAAAATAATAGATAGGCCGAATGCATTCTTCACTTTTGTTTTGGATAAAAATGGGTCTCACGTCTTATCGGATGAGTCTCATGGAAAATTCCCTTTGAATAAATGGACCAAATGTTGAGGCCGATTGCAATATTAAAATGGGCCTCGCCTAATAAGGAGGTCCAATTCAATTTTCTTTTTTTTTTCCTTTTTTTGGGAACAGTTGTAACACTCGATTTTGCCCAATGAGAATACATGGGTAATATAAGGATTTTAAGGCATGGGTCCATAAATAGAGGGAAAGAAATTAAAGTGTTGCCATAAGCAACACGAATGAAAAGGTTAATCGCACCACAAGAGCATAAACATGGCCAATACTCGTGATGTTCGACTCCAATTGGGTGGGGTATACTATAAGCTTAAGGCTTCCATTGCACGCATTAAAGGCTTCCCATGAAATGAGCATAATCGAGTTGGCTTACTACCCTTTACCACTCGTACACGACCTCACCTTCCTCAACACCTTCTCAATTGACTTCCTAAAATGCAATTCAGGATTTTAGATTGCTGTCAACACATAAATTCGCACCTATGTTTCTCTATTAAATTTAATGTAAATTAGGGATCTAATTTGTCAATAATGACATAAGTTGACCTGACACTATTATTTAGCATTCACATTTCTTGCTACGTTTCATTGCAATTAGGGACATGGGCATTTCAGGTTCAACGAAGATATATATCTTGAAAAATAAAAGAAATGAGGCTCTTGAATCATGATTCATTAGATTTGTTGATGCCAATGGAATCGGGTCACACCTTAAAATGGGAATAGGATCAATTGAGTTGTGAAAATTGAGAAGTTAAAGCCCATTTAATGGCTCTGGGTCCAGTCCACTTGGAGGGGCCTTAATCTCGGCCTTATGATATGGCTCTGGTGGCCGGCCACATGCAACCAAAGAGAGCATGCTTTGGTTGACCACACATACAGATTTAGGATTGTAAAAATTGGAACAATGAAAATTTAGAGGGATAAGAGAGATCTTGTAGAGCCTCTTCCCTATGCCCTCGCCACTGCTGTGGGATAAAATACGCCAAGCTGATAATATCGAAACCGAAAGAGATCGACAAGGTGTGAAGGCCTCTTGTTGATGAGTGGTAGCGACAGAGGTGAAATCTAAGCTAGAACGGCTAATACCGAATTGAAAACATGTCGGATCTCTATTTTGCTTTTCGTCAAACGTATGATTACGACATTGAGGATGTAAGAATAGAGCAACCACAGGACAAAGGTACAACCTCTATGATCGAAGAAGAGATTTAGACTTCTCAATTAGAACAAATGACGACAAACATGCATCAACAAAGGAAATCAAACGACTGAGTATCAGCATATATGATGAGATCGTCGCAATGCCATGTGCCAAGTCACAACTGAGGATCAGAGGATGACATGAGATTTTTGCTACTGCCATCGCCTCAAACCTCTTGCAAGCTTCCCAAGCTCCTACTACCACCATGTTGCCTTTGCGAACCTTCTTGAATTGGCCAATCTCGTCTGGGAGGAGTACTTAACAAAAGGTCTTAATGCTCAATATATTCATGCAGTTTCCGTTCACCTAACAATTTAAGATTTTGGGTTAGATTTTTTATCATGTTATTGGAGCCAAGGCTATCCCTTTGTGAATGTATGTTCACCTCCATTTGTCAAATTCTACGTTCTGTGGTTAAAATTCCATGGACCGATGGGTGGTACATGCTTTATATATTCATATGATATCATCCCATCTAACAACTTAAACTTTTTGGTTGGACTTTTTGATATCATTTATGCATGTGGAAAACTATTTGCTTTGTTGATTGCATGAATTCACTAAATTGTTGATGAACGGAGATCAATGAAGGACTTTGAGGATTTTGTGATGATGACGCTCGGCAACAATGAAATCAGAATCGCTCGACAGAGATATTCAGAGGCCGATCTGAGTCTTGGACAGGCTCACGCATGCACTAAAGCTCCCAGGGCCCAATTGATGGGCGAATGGGCTACTAAAGAAAATAGGCTTGATCTCTGGACATATGGGCTCAAGTGATGAGCGGATTGGACTTAAAATATGAGTTGAACATGATGTGTTTGGGTTTTGTTTATTACTTCTTCTTCTTCTTCTTCTTCTCTTTTGTAATTTTTTCTTATTTATTTGTAATTAATTTGTTCATTCATTTATGAAAAAAAATTTCAAATAAGAATCTAAAGTGCCTTCATTTTCTCAAATTATAGCATGTAGTGGACCTTATTTCAAATAAAGGCCTGAAGTGCCATCATTGTCTAAAATAAAGGTATGAAGTGGATTTTGTTTTAAATAAGAGCATAAAGTAGTTATGTTTGTTTCAAATAAAAGCTCAACTTTCTAGTTGATAAGGGAATTTTCGTCATTTACCTTTTTATTTGATTTTGTTTTCTTTTTTTCCTTTTTTTTTTCTTTTTATGGTTTGTCTTCCTTCTTTGCTAGTGTTCCTCGGCCCACCAACCATTGACGATTCCTAGAGAGGTTTGGGTAGGGGTTGCCCTCATTGGCCACAGGCGAGAGACGGCCTTGCCCTGGGGGAGGTCGCCCTCACGACCATTGGTGAGGTTGACCCTTGCCCAATTTGGGTGAGGGTCACATTGCTAGTGGTCAGTGAGGGATGAGGATGGCTCGCCTTGGGCTAGTTCGCCCATGCTAACCCTAAGTAAGGCCGACCCTCGCCAAATCTAGCAAGGGTGGCCTCACCCACAATTGAGGAGGGCTTGCAAGCCTTTGCCGACCCTTACCGCCGATCAGCATGGGTCATCGAGCCCTCGCTGGCCCTTTCTAGCGATCGTTGGGCCTTGCTTGTTGCCGCTTGCCCTCGCTGGAAAGAAAAAAACATAAAAGAGAAAAGAAAATAATAAAAATAATTTAAAATTAGAATTATATTTGGACATAAACACTCTTTGACTTGTTGGAATATTTAGCCAACTGGCGACTGGTGATATTAGGTTCTTATTTGAAACAACTATAATTGGTTCAAATATTATTTGAAACAACTATGGTCACTTTAGGCTTTTATTTGACCCAAGGTTCACTTCAATCCCTCATTTTAGAAAATGAAGATACTTCGGGCTCTTATTTGGAATTTTTTCTTCATTTATTATCTATTTCTTGGTTTTTTTTTCGAAAGGTGTCCATGTTTGGTTCATGCACGCCCTAAGTCATCTGGCACCTAGCTTGGAGCAACAATGGCCAAGTTCAAACACCAGTGCTATGCCGAGGTGTTTGATGGCCAGGCCACAGTACATGGCTCTTGCGTCCAAGGCATAGATACTCGAGCTTAGCCCCAATACCTGCTCTCAAGTCCCTAGTGATCATGTCCCGGTACCTGCTCTTGTGCCCAAGTCATTAAGACCTCCTTGAGTACATTGAAGTCATGCTCAAGACCCTAGTGCTAGTGCTTGGATTTGTTGAGGCCGGGTCTCCGACAGCCATGCTTGGGTACGTGGCTCTTGTGTCCAAGTCATAGGCGCTTAGATATGGGTCTATCGAGGCTGGCCTTGGCTCCACAGAGGCCAAGACGCTGGATAACGTGGTTCTAGAAAGCAATTTATTGAATAATATCTTCATCTAATAATAGAGAAAACTTGGCAAGATTGAAATTTTCCAATTGTTTTTTAACATTCCCATAAGTTGGTCGACAGATTATTTTCTGAGGCAGATGCAAATTTTGAACAAGAAGAGAGAAATGTATTCCAATAGATGACTAATACAACTGAATCATGTGGCTTTTGCAATGGAAATATTTCTTAAAGACATTCTCGAACCAGCTTGGACGTTTTCTTTGGTTTACATTTCTATTGCAGATGGACCACTAGCATAATTTTCCGAAAAAGGTTTAAATAATTTTCTCACGACATCAAAAATAATCTTTGTAGTGATACGCGATTTATTTCAGATAGCTAGGCTATTTGGTGAAAATATATACATAAAGAAAATAATTATGAGACATGATAGGTCACCGTAGATTGTGATATAGGCTCATAGATCATGCCAATCACATTTAAAAGGCTTAATACCATTAAAAATCACAAATTGTACCCATATAACACATTTATTCCCAAGTAATTTTCTTATTACGAAAAATCTCAATCTAGTACCCCTAGCCTAAATCTACCCTCCATTTGTATTCCGTTCAATATTTCGTCAAAATGCATATGTTAATTTTCCATGTTGGAATCTGTCATTCTCCATGTTAGATCCGTCTTGTAGTCATTTGCCATGTGTCTTGACATGTATACATTTTAAGGAAACATTAGACAAAATGCTAACGAAGGATAGGCTTGGATCAAGGATACCGGTTTGAAATTCTTTATGGGAAGGAAATTAATTTGGAGTAGATGTCAATTTTTTTGGTTTAACTATATCGCTAACTATAGTTTTTTCAGTGGAAAAATAAGTTTCCAAAAGCAGTGCTATTCATGCATGTTGGACGGATCAGGAAAATCAATATAGCGTCCTTTTAGTTCGTGTGCTAAAAGCCGTAGTTATGCTACGAAGAGTCCCAAAGCCACAGCACCTTTATGTTGAATAGCAACTTTTTGAAAGATGATATGTGCCTCGCTATAACTATGTAGGTGCCCATTATAAAAGCCGCAACATTTCATAGTTGAAGCAGCTTTCAAGAGCACTAGACCAGACAGTCCCTCCATGCATGATACATTTTTTTGACACGAAAAATTTGACAAGCTTATGGCTATTATTGATGCATACAATTACAAGCTCAGATCATAATGGCAAAATTTGGTTGAAGTATATGAACATGATAGTCAACAACTTGAAGGGGGAGGTGAGGGGTTCAAATCCCCACCTTCTTAGGGGGATGGGGTGGGGATGCGTAAGTTTCAGGAGTGGGTTTCGACTCTCACACTCTGCAAGAGGCAGGACAAAAGTTTGAGAGTGAGTGTAGAGTATGAATAGAATAGGACTGAAAAAAAAAAAAAAAAAACTTGAAGGAAACTGATAACTCATTAATGAAGTCATCAACAGCCAATAGTGCAATCATTATCGACGTTTGCCTTTACCAGTCAATAGTTTGAAGGAGATCAACAACTCACCAATAAACTCATGGACAACAAATACTTGCGAAATTTGCTGAGTGTTGAAGTAGTGTTGTTAATGAACAAAATAAATGATTGTGAATAAATCCATCTATGACGAAGATGGCGCATTGACGTGAACACCGGATTGCTAGCTAGTTATGCCAATGATCTTGAGATTTGTAACTTCTTATGGATAATTATTGCTGATGAATTATTTTGTCTAATATTTGTAACTTCTCATAAACATCTGTCAATAGTACTTAGAAGTTATTAGTGAATTCAAAATCTACCACCGCTTATCTACAAGCGCTGATGGATGAATATTAAAGCTCACATTGTAGTCATCGTAGAAAAATATCAAAACATCGGTTCTTCTACTTTTACTTTCATCTCTAATTTCCTGCGCATTTACTAACTTCAAATTCTCGCACCCATCGCCTTTCTCACAACCTAAAAATTCAAGTAACCTGCATTTCAATTCCTTTACATTGACGCCATCAACTTTCGTATCCAACATCAACAAAGGAGCTCTTTCCTCGACATTCGCCCAATCGATTCATTTGTTGAGATTTTTCCCGTTTTCGGTGAAACCCGTTGCTGAATGTATAGGAGAAACTTCTCACACAATTCGCGATCAAATGAATCAATGCTTTACTTATCTGGAAGATGATAGAAAGTCAAACCGCACACATTCGTATACAATTCCACGCATGTCGTTATCTAGAACCAAAAATTGACTAATTTCGTCCATACGTTTAACACCAATTGGAAGAGAAGTGTGAAACAAAAAATCGACTTTCGACGGTCGTGCCCTCCCATGCACTATAAATAGGACACCCTTCGTATAGGTGGTAATGCAAGCCCAAAAGAACCAAATAAGAAACGAAGATGCAAAGCTTCACCATGCATCATCACTTGGCATGTCTCCTGCTCTTTTCAGCTCCTTTAGTAGCTTTTGCTATGAGCACTCCTGAGAATTTCCTGCAACGCCTCTCTCTTCACTCCGAAAACGCAACTGCAACGTTTATATGTAAGAGTTTTCCTAATGTGAACTAAATTAATTGATATTGTAATTTACTGTTTTTACGATTACCGTAAAACAGGGTTGGTCTAAAGAGAGATAGAAGGTTTCTTAATTAGTCTAATATGGGGTTGGCTAGTGTGGGCGAGTTGAGCTCGGCCCGTAATGAGAGGACTGGCTGGAAACTCTATAAATAGTGCTCAAGTCTCTCCTCTAACCCTAATTCTCACATGTATCCTAACCTAAGGGGCGTTTACCTAACGCTAAACGTGAGGGGGCCGCCTCATTGAGCCAGTGATACGGAGGGCAATAGAGGAGAATGACTTGCGCGTGAAACATTGTGTTTCCGCTTCCGCTTCAAGAATAGTGGATTCCCTTGATGAGTTGGTAATCCCTTTTCTGCTTCCGCTTTATATTCTATGGATCCCAAAACAGGTGCGTTAATCTTTCTATTCAATTATGCATGTTCTTGTTCTGGTTATGGAGATCTTGGGATTGCGCAATTTGCGTCTAACATGTGGTATCAGAGCAACCATAACCCTAGAACTCGAACACAATTGGTTTTGCCTAATTTGTATGGATTTACCCTAATTTGTACGGATCTACCCTAATTTTTATGGATTAGCCCTAATTGGTACTAATCTTGCCATAATTTGTGATTTTCGAGACTTTTTGTTCAATAAAAATTAAATTAAATCACAAATTCGGACTTGGCTCGACAAGACGAGCAAGAGGGTAGGCGGTGCATCGCCGGAAGAGGCCGCACGCGCTCCCACGCGCGTCCACGCGCCGCCTGCGCGTCGAACGCGCGCCGCGCGTGAGATCCACGCGCCGATCACTCAAGCGGCGCGTGTTGGCGCGTGGAGGCTCCGATCGGCGCGTGGCTGGTGGCGTTGGACTCGTATGGTGATTTCCTATCTCGTCGTATATTTATTTTATATGTTTGATGGTTTTATTGATGTGAAATTGCATATGGAACCCTAAATACGTGTATTTTTAGTGTATTTTGCGTATTTTTCTTGTATTTTCTGTGATTTTAGAAATACAGGTGATGGGTTACTAATATGTTATCACATAATAAAATGTGTGATTCATCAATAAAAATCAAACTTTATTGTGAATTGAAGCTGGCTTAATGAGATACAATTCGTATGAGATTGTATTTAAGCTATGTATTGAGCCGATGAGAAACAATAAAAATTATGAAACTTTTGTTACTCATGTATACTCCTTTACACATTGGTAATCTTTGAATGATAGACGACTTAAGGACTCGTGACCAAATTGATGTACTGATCAACATATCTGCTGAATGTTGGTAATGCATGTCGATTAAGTTACTGCATATTGTACATGAACTCATCTGGTCACTTGTTAATGTCTATCAAGTTGAATATTTTTATGGTTAAGGAGTATGGCAATATTTATGCAGAACAATAGTATCTACTGTTATAGTTTAGATATTAAGTTCTGTGGTTTGACTCAATTTATAGGCCACTGGTTGAAGTAATGATATTTATTACCTAAAATTGATTAATAAATTAATTGTTGGCCTTGGAGTCATGTTTTGCCGTATGAAACTCATGAGTGATAATGGATCAGCTGTCAAGCTTGTCGATTTGGTGTACCCTGTATTACTATTGATGTTAATTTGTGAGAGATATTATAGATCAGCATTCTTTTTATGTTGTTATGGTAATATGCAATTGGGGTGCATAAGAGATATTTTATTCTCTATTATGATAAGTTTCTTGTGTTACTGTGATCAATGATCTTATTGGAATCTGTCTAACAGGTTCGCTGCATATATATATTTATATATATGTATGATTAATTTTTATTAATGGATAAAGTAATGTAATTAGCATGATATGTGATTTTGGTGATATGATGCCCCTATCACTAAATTTAAAATCACATATATATGGTGTATGTGAGGAGTAAAGCTTATATCCTTGGTATGAGAGAATTTCAATGATTCAATTGAGTAGTGACCGCCAAAGTGGCACGCTTGATTGGGTTTGAGAAATTTTGGTCTCGTATAATGATTGGGATGTCTCCTGGTTTAATGCGTAATCATACTCCCAAAGGAGGTGATTGTGTATTAGTTCATGGAGGGATACATGATAGTGTGGTGGAGGAGTGACTGATTCTAATGATTCATATGCCCAAATGTGATGAATTCACAAAGATTGGAATATATTCTCATAACCCTTATCATGTGGGGAGTGTACAATTGCATGTCATGTATTCTGCCCAAAGGTGATTATGTGATTTTGCATGTAACTCTCTGGATGTGTACTTGTACGTCAAGTTACACAATGTTCACATAATGCTAATTATATACTGCTTGTTTTTCAGTCACCTTTTTTGTAAATGGTAATTCCGTCATCAATAAGGTTTTTACTGCTTCAAATTTTAAGTTGTGGACATATGATTTGTTACTTGATAAAAGAGCAATTGAATTTGCTTACTGTCCATGAAGAGTTCCATTCTGGAACACTTGAAAAGAGGTTTGCCTGCGGACTGCACTGCTATAAGATGAAGGAAGCCTTAGTTGCTTGAAATTATGTCTTGTCTGATATTGAGATTATGACACATCTGCAAAAATTGTGTTTAAATCCTAATGACATATACATCTCGTATATGATTAAAAAGGTTGTCAGGTTTAACAGTGGTTATGAGTATTTTGGCAAGTATGACAATGCGAAATAGCTTAAATGGTCATTTGTCAAATACTTGGTAGATTCTAGGGTGGTAGTTTAATTACTATACCTGAAAAATCTGACAAAAAGATTTAGGTGAAATGCATAAATGCACCATACTGAACATGATGATGAGTATGATTAGTAAGACTAATTTATCTGGTCTTTTGTGGGCTGATATTATGGAAGCAATTTTTTCATATACAAAATGGGTATTGATTTTATGACCCTAAAGAAGGTACAAGAATTATGGAATCACATACTCTAAAGTTTCTAAATATTGACGTAATTGTAGAGGATAGCTGCTATCAGATTATTAAAAATAATAGTATGATGGAGGTTACTGTGTTTTTGTCTTTACCTATACAGATAATTATGGAATCTCCTATACCATAGACTAAACTTGTTGAGGTTCAAGGTACTATTCTTGATATAGTTTATAATGAAATTTCTTAAACCCCTCAAGTGCAGAATGAAGTGGTTGCAGCTTTATTAAGGAGATTTGTTAAGGAAAGACGATCAGTTATACCATCAGACTATATAGTCTATTTGTGAGAGCATGATTACAATATCCGCTATATGGTTGATGTAATGACATATTTATAAATGTCGTTTCTTATTTTTAATTAAGTATGCGATTAGATGCCATAAAAGGCGATATACAATCTATGAAACATGTTTGGAAACTTACTGACTTATCTAAAGATCACAAGTTTATTAGTTGCAAATTGGCGTACAAAACTAAAAGAATTTCAAACAAAGATTGTGGAATTTAAAGCCAAATTTGTAACTAACGTTTTAACTCTGAAAGATGGGTGGATTGTTTATAGTGAAGAAATAATTATTTCTTTAAATGTTCTTTCGAGTGAACGTGACATTAATAATTTATTTTGATATAAAGTTACGCCAAATAGATACAAAATCTATATTGTGCAACTGGATGATTTTGCAGCAGATTCAAGTAAACTTGTGTGTAGACTGAAAAGTTCTAATTCATGGTCTTAAGCAAGTTTCCAGACAATATTATTAAAGTTTCATAGTGTTGTTATTTTGTTCAATTGGGAACAAAGTAATTCAGTATATCTTTTGCAAGGTCAGTGGGAGGAAATTTATTTTTTCTCATATTTTATGTACATGATATTTTGCTTACAAGTTGTGACCTTGAAATAATATTGAGGTCTGTAAGGATTGTTTTTGCCATATTATATTAGATTTTCTCGGAGGACATTTGCTGATTGTATATTGGAAATATTCAATATACATCATTGCAAGCCAGGGATTGCTCATGTTGTTAAGGGTGATGGACTAAATCTATCACATTGTCCTTATTTAGATATTGAGAAAAAATCTAATTAAATGGTGTACCTTATATCAGTGCACTTAAAAGTATAATGTATGCTCGAATTTGCACTAGACTAAATGTTGTTTTTGTGACGGGACTTCTAGGCAGATATCGGTCAAATCCAGGACATGATCACTGGGTTGCTGTCAAGAAGGTTTTAAGGTACTTAAAGAAGACAAGAGATTATATGCTAATTTATAGCCATGTTCAATTCTTGCAGTTAGTGGAGTATTTAGATGTAAACTTTGCTGGCTGTTCTGATGACATACAATCAATAACAGAATACATATTTATATTAGCAGTAAGTGCAGTAAATAAAGTCTTATGTTATCTTCTACAATGTAAGCAGTGTTAGTAACATTCTTTTAGGCTGTTACTTGGGCTATTAGGCTCCAAAACCTCATGACGGAATTGATCGTTTTAACTTGATGGATAGACCTATACGGTTGTATTGAGATAACAAATTTGTAGTATTATTTATTTACTACAGAGATCTCAAGGGGTCTAAATATATGGTGGTAAGATATTTTTTGACCATAAAGAAACAGTATAGAAATGTGACTTATAATATAACATATTTTCATAGATGATGTGGTTGCAGATCCACTAACTAAAGGCCTACGCCCATGTGTATTTTAGTAACATATCGTTAACATGGGCTTATGAGTATCTTCTAATACTGTTGTTTAGTGGGAGCTATTTTGGCTTTATCTGATAAAGTTCACATATGTTGTTCGTTACACTTAGTAACGGTTTGATATGTATCAACTTTTGTATTCAATAAAATATTTTTGAATGTATTGTTATTATGTTGAATACATATTGATAAAATCTCAAGGGATTGTATAAACCTTGAGTGAAGGCTAGGGGCATCCGGTTATTAGCCTTGTGCATATGTCTTGTGATACATAAAGAAATGTTAACCATAAGGACAAGACATATATGGGTTCATTGGAACCATAAAGCATTCTCTTGTGGCACAAGTTTTTGTGACACCTAAGGTAAGAGAATGGTGACTGACAAATGGGATCTCTCTATGAGAGACGTTATCCATTTGACACACTACCATATTGAATCCATATCAATAAAGTGGAGAACATTCGTGATCATGGAAGGCTCTGTGTGTATACACGCAGTTACCGCCATGATTCGGTGTTTAAGACTTTATGGGATAGGATTGACTATTAAGAATTATCTCTGGACCAAATGTGCGCACATACGGTACGATTTCAATTAATATAGTCCAAGTGGGAGAATGTAAGAGTTTTCCTAATGTGAACTAAATTAATTGATATTGTAATTTACTGTTTTTACGATTACCGTAAAACAGGGTTGGTCTAAAGAGAGATATAAGGTTTCTTAATTAGTCTAATATGGGGGTATTTAGTGTGGGCCGAGTTGAGCTGGCCCGTAATGAGAGGGACCGGCTGGAAACTCTATAAATAGTGCTCAAGTCTCTCCTCTAACCCTAATTCTCACATGTATCCTCACCTAAGGGGCGTTTACCTAACGCTAAACGTGAGGGGGCCGCCTCATTGAGCCAGTGATACGGAGGGCAATAGAGGAGAATGACTTGCGCGTGGAACATTGTGTTTCCGCTTCCGCTTCAAGAACAGTGGATTCCCTTGATGAGTTGGTAATCCATTTTCTGCTTCCGCTTTATATTCTATGGATCCCAAAACAGGTGCGTTAATCTTTCTATTCAATTATGCATGTTCTTGTTCTGGTTATGGAGATCTTGGGGTTGCGCAATTTGCGTCTAACATTATACTCCAATTAACTCTTCGTATTCTTCCGTCTTGGACATTACCATACAGAACCTGCGCTCCTTGACTCCTTCCGCTCCGAAACCATTACTCATCACTCATCGTCACACCACTCCATATCTTCCATGTCCAAGCCGCCATCATTTTGCTCTCGACAGTATGGACTCCAAATGAGGATTCGAAGCGGCGGTCACGACTATGAGGGTGCTTCATACTTGCCCAAAGTCCCGTTCATCATTGTCGACATGGTGAATCTCCGATCGATCACTGTGGATGTGGAGGATGAAACAGTGTGGGTCCAATCAGGCGCAACGGTGGGCGAGCTCTACTATAGGATTGCAGAGAAGAGCAAAACCCTAGGCTTCCCGGCTGGTGTCTGCTCCACTGTCGGAGTTGGTGGGCACTTCAGTGGCGGAGGCTATGGCATGATGCTGCGCAAATACGGCCTTGCTATTGACAACGTAATCGACGCCCAGTTGGCCGATGTGCAAGGTCGGCTCCTAGATAGAAATCCATGGGGGAAGATCAATTTTGGGCAATCCGAGCTGGAGGCGGTGGCAGCTTCGGAGTAGTAGTGTCCTCGAAAGTCAAGCTGGTCCCGGTACCGTCGACCGTGACCGTGTTCACGCTCCTGAGGACGTTGGAGCAACATGCGACCAAGCTCGTGCACCAGTGGCAACTTATCGGGAACGAGCTCCCCAACGACCTATTCATGCGGGTGATCTTGCGGAGCTACAACTCTGGCCCCAACGGGACGAGGACGATGGAAGCGTCGTTTAACACCCGTTACCTCGGTGGGGTCGACGCGCTCCTCGAGGTGACGAGGAGCAGCTTCCCAGAATTGAATGTCACGAGACAGGACTGCACCGAGATGAGCTGGCTCGAGTTGATCCTCTACTTGGCGGGGTTTAGCGGAGAGCCCTTGGAAGTCTTGCTCAACAGGAGCTCCAACGCCAAATTATTCTTCAAGCACAAGTCGGATTATGTGAAGGAGCCGATCCCTGAGAGTGACTTAGAGGGGATGTGGGAGAGGTTCTTTGAGGAAGATCAAGGGGTGGCTCAAATGATTTGGAACCACTACGGTGGGAGAATGAGCGAGATTTCAGAATCCGCCCTTCCCTACCCTCACAGAGCTGGGGTTCTGTACAAGATCCAGCACTTAACGGCATGGACCGATGGAGGCGACGAGGTTGCCTCAAAGCAAGTGAGTTGGATACGAAGCGTCTACAGTTATATGGCGCCCTATGTATCGAAATTGCCTCGAGAGGCCTATAGCAACTACAGGGATCTCGACATTGGAACGAATAACGTGAAAGGCGACACGGGCTATAAGCAAGCAAGCGCTTGGGGGAAAGAAATACCTCAAGAACAATTTCGACAGGTTGGTGCGTGTGAAGACCGCGGTTGATCAGGGCAATTTTTTCCGACACGAGCAAGGTATTCCACTGTTTACATTTAACTTAGGTGTTTTCCTCGCAGTAATAAGATGATACTCTGTAATAAATGGAACATTTGACAATGCCCACGTATGAATTTTGTGTGGAATTTCTTATGGTGCTTCACATGAACATTATCGCCTTCGGGGTTATTTGTTAAGGGTCTCATAATAATTGTCTTTAGGACACTAGTTAAATTAATGAAAAGTGAAAATGACAAATTCCATGGCACATATATTTTTTTTTAAAAAAATGCTTACGTCAAGTAGTGAATTTGAAATTTCCAAAACATATTTAGAGATCCAATAAACACGTGCTCAATGGGCACTATTTAACATTTTCCATGATTTATTTTGACCTACGATTTTTCCATCGTCAACGTTCAAGTGACTCCATTCTCTAAGATTCTATAAGGTCTCGATGCCCGTAATAGTACTTAGATTTCTTGAAACTGCATGAAAATTTTCACGACTCTTAATTATGGTAAATGATGAATATTTTTATGGGTTCAGATAGTTAATACGACATTCATTTCGTAGACCCGAGCGTCTTGCCCCGGATTAGCCAAAATCTCCGATGCTTGATTTTTCAATTCAGTCCGTCAATATTGAGTTCATGAGAAACCTCTCACTACAAGTTTTATTACGTAAATATCACGTAAATGGAGTATTGGGTGCTCGAGATAGGGCCCCAAGAATATGATGTAAAAGCATATCGAGAAGCATGCTCTTCAAGATGAGGAGCATGGTCCTCGCACAGGTGAAGTTGCACGGAATAACTTCAACTTTGTTATGATGAGGGTAGGGAGATTGGAAAAATGGTTGAAAAATTAATTTATGAGCTACAAATAGGAAAAAAAGTATCCATAATCATCGTGAGTAATAATAATTCAAATGATATTACTTTTAATCATTTAAAGAATAATTTTTTAGAGAGATGCTATTAATCTTGAGGTATATGATGTACATGGTTCATATATTAAACTTAATCATAAGAGATGATTTGATCAAGGTACATAATTTTGTTACACGTATTTAAAACATGGTTAGGTATGTGAGGGGTTTCTTGTTAGACATAAACGAACGATTCTAATCATGCATTAAAGAATAAAATTCAATTATCAATTAGAATCATATGAGGAAAACATGATAAAAATAAATATGACCTCCAACCATTATTCGAGTTTGTGTTCGTCAGAAATCCACGGAAATTCAACAGTAACTACAGGCAATTCGACGACGATTATGGGTGCATTCTACTAACGCAATGTATTTTCAAATGAGAGAATTTGCGTTAAACCTTGTGATTGCTCTTACATAAATGAACGATCGTCCTTGTGCCTTCCATCAAGGCGGTTTCCAAATGGACGGTTGTTACGAAAAGGTATGAATGTGGAACCATATGGTGAAATAAACGTCACTTAGAAGAGAAAAGTGGATCAATGCCCGAGGATAAGATTTTACTATAAAAACCATATCCCAAAAAACACGTGAGATCACATCATAAATAATGCTCTTCCACTAGATCCCAACATTTTCGTCATACAAATTATTCGACTAAATTCACGAAAACTGAATGCTTAAAAAAAAGAAAGAAAAAGCATGAATCGTGGCAATATGTCCTTTAAGAACGAGTAATATCTTCTATGTATCACAATATATCTTATTGTCACGTGGAAGACAAAAAGCCCAAAAATGCTTCATAATCACTGAAACTTCACAGATTATTTTAACTGAGGAAATTTTCTAGAAACACTAGAGAAAAAAAAGCCGGGCTTTCTGGATTTACAACAATGTCCACTATGTGCCAACGATCTGAATGTCCAATGTTTAAGACCCTGCAAGGAACGGAATTGACTCCTTCCATTGCGCAAAGATCAAAGCGTTTTATGAGTGACGACAAACCAAGAGCTATTTTACTGTGCTAGGAGATAGCAAGCGACATTTAACTAGATAACAGGACATGCGAATACTATGTTGCTTATGATCCAAGGTTCAGGATTCTAAGAGTTGCCTAGACTTTTGGAACATGCGTGCTTGACAGAACTGGCATTCAGTAAACTCTCGTTCTTCAACACGTGCTACTCTTTCTCTAGGTTAATTGATAAGGAAAAGATCAAACAGTAATAGTACTACAAAATTCACTTGTAGGCCTTGCCCAATATATATATATATATATATAGAGAGAGAGAGAGAGAGAGAGAGAGAGAGAGAGAGAAACCTCATTTGCATCGTTGAAACTACTGCAGTCATCCTTTTTCGGCCAATTTACCTTCCAACATCTATGCATTCAGAATACAAAGGAGCAAGTTTTCAGGTGAAAACAAGAACTGATAAAGTTGGTACAAAGAGGTGGTTTCCACAACCAAAACCTACAAAATTCTGGTCACAAATGGATAACCTTAGTCTTAAGCCCAGGCTTGCTTGAAGACGACACAATAACTAGTAACCACTATGTAATTAGAGATATTGCACACTCTTATTATTCACCAGATAACTGCCCCATTTCATGCTTTCTTCCTTTTAATAACATCGATAATTCAACAGAGTGCGTTATAATTTTCAAACATTGACGTCTTTTTAATAACATCGATAATTTGTCTTCCCTTACAATTTCAACCATCTTCACCATTTAAATAGCCGTGGGAGTTTTGCACTAACACAAATGATGCCAATAGAATTCCACCTGCCAGAGAAGTATAATATGCAAACTAAGGTTGCAGGCCATGCCAAAAAAAAGGACCAGGTTGACAATATGAATTATAAATAACATAAGAAATCAGTCATACAAGTTTAACCTTTGTTTTCCAAGGCACTTTGCAAGCTCCTCTGCCAAAGCTTGATCAGGTGCGTTGCCGTCAGTTGCCAGGATTATTCGAGAAGCCTGAGGTGTTTTAGAAAACAGAGAGAATTACATAAAGCAATCTTTTAGAAATGAAAATATGCATCAGTAAGCACACATGGAGTTTACGCACCTTATCCAAGTAATCCTTGCAGTTCCACAAGTATTGATAAGCTGTGTCCTATCAACATTAACATAAACGGCGGAATGAGTAACAAATAGTTAACTAATTATGAAAATCAAATTCCAACAGTGAACCGCACAATGAAAAGTTAGTAGCAATGCAGGATATTAAAGGACAACACTGGTGATGACGGTAGAAAATCATTTATTTTCTGATAGTGGCACCCTGACTTTTATCACCACATTCATACACACTACGACAGTGGCCTCCACCTATCAGAACTAACGCAGCTGGAAATAGAAATCACCACTGCCAGATGCAAAGCCGTACAATTATCTGATGCGATGCAGCCACAGTTTTTACACTTCATAAGGATTTTTTCATTCAATTGCCGAAGTTTCTGCCCATAAGATCTTCCATATCCCTTATAAACCCACCCAAAGTTACGGTTAAAGTAATGGTTCTCTGCCTCGAAAATACCGAAGTCACAACTCTTCAGAATGTCAATCATTGTGAAACAAGAGATGTGATAGGTGACCACATTAACCTACTTCATATGAGCTTCACACTATCAAAGCCGACCCAAAAGTCTCACACTAACACGAGAGATGTGATAGGTGACCTGACACGTCAACATAGTCATTCCTGATCTAAGATGTTAAACCACATTAACCTGCTTCATATAAGCTTTGCACTGCGAAAGCTGACTGACAAGGTCTCAGGCTATGGCAAGAGAGATGCGATAGGTGATAGTGGCATATCAACAGAGCCCATTGCCCAAGAGACTGTGCAGGTGGTTCGGAGGATTCTCCCCCCATACCCAACAACCATCATTTTCATGATTTAGAATGGATTCAGTGGACCGGATGGATGTCCCTTAGTTACAACTAGTTCATGAACTAGTACTGCAACTAGGCAAGCACTCAAACAAGCACTGGTGGAAGCTAAATACTCCAGAAAGTTTTAAACCTAACACAAGCCGTCCTCACCCAAACCAGAAACAAAGCCATCAGATGCAAAGATTTCTAACGGGTATCATGTCAGAAATTTCCTTGCAGTATCCATTGTTCACATAATAAACAGTGGAATATAGAGAACAGACCTCTTGATGTAATGGGATGAAACCCAATGTCAAACACCGCTTGGGATCGTGCTCATTAGCTGAAGAAATGTGTTGACGATTTTAGCTTTGATCGCATGGCCAATGTGAGGGAGATGATAGAAAGGGTTATGGGTGAATGAAAGAATGAATATTTTTTTATAGGTAAAAGCAAATCAACCAGAGGACAGCAAGGGGGTGCAAACGCATACACAAGAAGAGCTCAAAACCATAAAAGAAATGAGTGACAAGGCAAAACACTATGTCAATGAAAGCTCAGATCCATATGCATATTATCACTATACCAAAAGATTATAACCATAACCCTTTAAGCCAATTTTCAAAAAAAAATAAAAAAGTGAAGGCTCTGCTTCTTCAAAGGTTCTCTTACTCCGCTCTTTCTGTATCAACCAAAAAAGGGAGAGACTAATTGAAGAAATCCCTCTTTTCTTGTTTGCGGCAAGTGAATGCCCCAATGGCTTAGTGGAATGGTAATTTGCTAAGTTGATGTTACTATTCTCGGCATTGACCAGAGCATTGTCTTGTCCATTTGATGGGGAGTTGTTCCTTAAAATATTCACCAACTTCCATGTAGTAATTTTGTTGGTCAACGTCTACATGGCAAATGACATTGACTAAGTCTGTAATCAAAGGCACTGAGGGAGTGCAAAACCCATATACAAAAGGAGCTCAAAACTAAACGAGCTCAGTTACAGGACAGCATCTATACCATCAATTAAAGGATTTACGTCCACATGTAAGTTTCCACTATACCAAAAGAGCAAAACTTCCAACCCTTTCCAAAATTGCCAAAAATAAGCATCTCCTCTCATTCAAGAGTTCTATTGTTCCGCTCTTTCTACATCTACTGAAAACTAGCAAGGGGATGGAAGAATTCCTTTTCTAAACACGAGGCAAAACAGATCCTACCAATCCTATAATTCTTGTTCAGTAGAACCTCCTATAACGTGAGATAGTCCAATGCCATAAGAGGTCTGGGCTACTAACGAGCACAATCCCTCTTTTCCGCAAGTTGTCTAAGGTGAGAATATGGTACCAAGTTGCCTCCCACACAACATACAAGGCTCTAGTCAGTACTCTCACTTTCCAAAGCTTTCCAAGGAAAAGCCTCTTTGCCACCAACAGTCTTCTTTCTGAAATAAGGAGGAAATTTTTTCTATAAAATCCATGAAACTACAGTAGTTTATATTTCTTTTTTATATTTCTAATTCTTGAAAGCAGATTAATTGGCAGACTTTCAAAGTAGCCAGGAAGAGACACAATAACATAATGAAAACTCTCAGCTTCACAAGTGTTTTTCTTAGCAGTAGAGAGGCAATAAATGAAACCTGCCAGAATTGGAAAAAGCAGGTTGAAAAATTAAGCAAGATATGGAAACTTAACTCAAGAAAATTCGACATTCCTCAGGTTATGGAGAAAGCAATACAGTAGACAACTATCAGATTTTATGTTTTGGCAAACGGACCTTCCTATACCGTCAGTAACTTTCACACTCCTGTCTGTGAAATTTTATTTACCATAAAAGCAAATGGTTCACCAGCATACAACCAATATTAGGAGATTTTCCCTTGATAAGAGATGGTCAGTTGTCGAACCCGGAAAGACCTAAGTTTCAGCATGTTAAATTGTGAACTTTAAATTGACATCAAAATAGGATATGGCTAAAACAAGTAACAAACCTTGCCTGAAGGAGGCATTCCTTTCTTGGAAACTTTTCCAGGGGCGCCAATAGGAACACTTGCACAATTTATAAAACTAGCTTCCTCCAACAAGAGCTTATCAATTTCACCTTCAACCTATAACCGACATTATAATATGAGAGAGAGAGAGAGAGAGAGAGAGAGAGGGTAACATAAGTTACAATGACAATTTCATCTGCTTCTGATATGTCATCTAGTCCATGTAGTGTCCTTTCAGTACCTTTCTCCTGAAAGTTCATAGCAGAAAGAAAACTCTTGTAATAAACTTCCAGAAATCTCTTAAATTGACATAACAAAGCATGACCAGAAGAAAATTGATAAGTGGTATTGAAAAAAAGGTCATTGTTTAAACATGAACATTTTCTCAATGCAGATGAAAAGATCTGTCTAGTCTCTAGTAAAGGCCACATAGAGTTCTAAACATATGAATTACCATGAGATTTGGACTAGAAATCAGATTTCTGATGCTAGTATGCATCTTAATTTCTGGCTTGTCCTGACCTTTACATCTAGAAACACAATTGAGCCACTAAGTAAACTAAATATTGAGCCACTGCTTCTATATTAAAATAAAACAAGACTTTCAGCACCAATACATGGAATATATACACATTAGACATGCATACTTTCTCAGAAGCTTTAGCATTTCACTAAAAATGTTTGATAGTTTCTATTAAACCGTTAAACGATAAATAATTTCAATGAGAAGCAGTACTAAATAAACTGAAGAGATGGTATGAGTGGGTACTGAGTTGAATTGTTGACTATGGGCCCAACATCCATAGCACATCCATGTCATCTCACCTTGACAAATACACAAAAAACCCCAGGTTTCAATGCACACTGGATAATTACCAGAGCATGCCTCTTGGAGGTACCCAAAAAAATGATTTTCTAGGTTCTTTAACAAATTCAGGTAAAGACAATCTATGTCAGCTCCGGCTAACCAGATTTGGAGCTGTAAGAACTTGATTAGAAAATTTACAAAAGTTAAAGGACTTGATTGGAAAACCTATACAACCAAGGACTAGATTTTGCTCACAGCCTGTAAAGATTTACTTTATCCCCATAAAATATGTGGTATCAAATCTCACAAATGCTGTTGATATCAAAGATTTCCCATTTCACTCTTCAATTATTTACTTCTCGGTTTTCAGAAGACCTAAACTAGCATCCATAAGCACTCCCACTTCTTCAGTTCAACACACCAAAATATTATTAAGATGCATGCTGGAATTTTATTACTCTTAACCAAAATGTTTCTACAACACAAAGGCAAGAGAATCTACGGACCAAAATTTCTTGTCCAGGGTCCAATACTTGCAACCAACAAGTTGTCCTTTCCTTTTGTACGGAAAAGAAATTGCATTCTGGAAGAAAGTTTCAAAGGCGTTAGTCTGATCTGATACTCATTTAAGATAAGAAATAAACATTAAACCTGTCATCTTCTAGTTTCTTAAAGAATATATTATCAGTACAGGCTACAAAAAGTGTGAACGAGACTGTGGCAGATTACCATACCATAAAAATGCTACCAGTATACCTAAGCTAAGACAGCACTGATACAACATCTCAATCTTAAGTCCATTGTTCCCGCATCATAAGTAAGAGGTAAACTCCACAAGTTGCATGTCCTATCAAGTACAGCATCTATTCAATCCTAATTAATCAAGTAGATATGTACATAATGGATGGTAAATGATCCTAATTAATCAAGTACATAAGTAAATAATGGATGGTAATTGCCACCCTTTTCTCTTTTGACAGAGAAAATTCCGCATCCATTTGGACTAACCTGAATTACATTGCAAGATCATAGCAGAAGCAATTAAGATAGAGAACCTGTTTGCCAGATAGTTGTTTGACTCCATTTCTTTGAAGAGTTTCCTCTGATATTTTCTGTTCCGCAATGTACCCAATAATATGTAGGGAACCCCCAAAAAAAAAATAAAAAAATTAGCGCTTATCACAAGGATATTATACCCACATATCAGAGGTAAACACTAGAGCCAATTTAACTGATCCTGAGAACATAATAAATACTTAAACACATAAGCAATGGCTGCAAAAGCAAAACAAAGAAAAAAGAAAAAAAGCAAGAACAAAGGAAAAGCTGGGAAAATGCTTATGATGCATGCTAGCAATTGGTAAGGACTTTGAGCTAGCTACAAAAGTCAGTTTTGGTAAGAAAAATAAGGAAGCACCATGCAAACACAATTGTCAAAATCTCAGAAGACAATGAGGAAAGTAAATCAAGTTATCAGCATTTAAACTATGCTCACCTCCATTGAAAAAGAATCCATGAATATGCATTGACCATGTTATTAAATGAAGACAACAACACAATTTGACCCAAAAATTAGCAGCACAATGTACCCCACAAATGCAGGTACTCTTTTGCAGACTAGTCTCTATCACGCAGTAAATTATGTCACTTGTATACTCATCAATAGTGGCTTGACCTCGGCTTTCTTTAAAGTGAGCAAAAACTGTTCACGTTCTTAACTCTACATTCTAACCAGTTGGGAGCTACAACTTAGGTGGTTAATGCCATCATTTGCCGATGTTGATTTTTAGGACAAAATCCAAAGTCTGCATGGATATAATTCAGGGCTATGAAATTAAGGACTGAGGTTCTTTATTTTTGGGTGCCCCCATGCAAACACAAAATTTCTCAAGGTGATAGCACTACTCAAACTTGTGGAGTCATGTCGATGGGGCTGCATGCCAAACGACTTTTATTTTGCAAACATTCAATGCTAATGTACAAAATCGCCTCAAGAATCAGACATCAATATAGAAAGTTTTGACTCTTCATGTGATAAATTACTTAAACAAAATTACCATACCAGCATCCCTTGATCACACTTTGATGAGTCATATTACTGACCCACATTGCAGAACAGACATTTTTAGTCCTTGTACTCTGTAGATCGGTATAACACCAACTCTACATGTCTATGGTTCATAAACTTTGTAAGCAAGATCATTGGACATGATATTGGGGTAGCACATCTTCATCAGAAGCAACCAACATGGCTCATCTGAAGATAAAAGCAAACAAAAATTGAACACTGTTGAACTTTTCTTCAAAAAAAAAAAATCAAGGGGGTGAGAGAGAGAGAGAGAGAGAGAGAGAGGCTTCATTGATTTGCCCTCACAACTGAAATGTCAAACCCCCAAAAGTAAAAATGACACGCATGGTCGATCATTTTTAGAGACTCCATTGTTGTGATTGTTGATGGCAAGTGATCAAGGCGAGGAGTTCTTTACTTTGTTTACATGAGAAATCGGTCTGTCAGCCTACTGTGTGAATAAAAGATCTTTTGCTCATAACTTCAATTAACAAATCATGCTCAAATTTACAACAGACAAAGAGATTTGGCATTTGGAGCACATCATTATTGTTACTGGTAGCTAAACCCAGGCTAGCTGATGTATGCTCTCAAATCTGAAGCTTGCATGTTATGAATAATCATTTTGATAAGATTTTTGTACCCATCCATTCAATTGAGTCACCTTTCCCAAACCCAAAGAAAAGGTGAAAGATACAATCTCCAAGTCTTTCCCCTGCAAGTCTTACAAATCAGAGCCCTAACTCTTAGATGCACTGGGGTTTCAATGTCTAGATATCTGATGTATTGTCTACATTACAAACCAAGCATGTTGCTTCAGTTTCAGCGGTGTCTAATGGCCAGCTGGATGCCACATCAGACATTCCTGACGAGTTTTTAAAAGCCACAGAGCACAAGTACTCACAATGCAGGTTTGGCGATAATTTACAGAAGACCAAAACACAGGATTGTACAGACAATTTTCCCCAAATACCAAAAGAGTAAATTGACCATGCCAAATCAAAATTTAAGAGCGTACCTTATCACTCAAGGTTTCCAACCTTAGGCTCTCTTCTGCCATCTGTACAGTGGAACTGGCCTTCATGTCTGCAAAGGCCTAGATGAGAAGTCGCTATTGGGTCCAATTCCAAGCACTCATATTAATTGAAAAGGAACACAAGATGGAAGATCCGATGTGAATCAATTCAATTTTTCTTGTATTCTAAATGTAGATATTATACACAATTCACAACTATATTATTTCCTAAATCTACTCCTACAGATATGGTAAGTACAACCGAAAGATTTAATAAAACAACTCATGGGAAGATACATATGATCACGCTAAGATTAATGCTTCACAAACTCACGATAATCCAGCAAGAACAATCACATTACCTGACCAGCCCATCCACATTCCATTCAGAAACACCTCCACATTGCAAACTCCCTTCAAGACAGGTAGAGAAGCAAAACCCCAATGTGACTAGAACAGTATATATCAGCCGGAAGAAAACGTACATCAAACTCAAAGAAACAACATACCCGCTTTGGACGATGTGGAAAGAGAGACTTCTCTCAACTTTCTGTCCCCCTCGGCACTGCAACGTGCAAAAGGACGAACAGAAATTGAAGAAGCACATAAAGTCACAAACCGAATTCCACTGGAAACCTCAAGCATAAAGAGACACCATAGCACCAACATGCTCGCAATTAACATCCCCAACTTCGACTAATAAGTTCGCAATTCTAGAAAGCTACGACAGTAAAAAAAGGGGGGGGGGGGGGGGGGGGGGGGGGGGGGGGCGAAGATATGAGCAACCTTTGGACAAAACAAGTTGCTGTAGAATCCAGGCCTGCTAGGATCCTCACAGTCAATACCAAGAAGCTCCACTTTCTGCTCCAACTCTCTCAGTTTCGCCATATCAGCAGCCCCGCCCTTAAAATGCCGGAATCTCGCCTCTGTAACAACAACGTCGGCATCAACTCACGCCAAGAAAAGAAACCCACTAAGAGCCAGAACTCGTATACGACACATTTTCTGAGAGACCGAGGCAAGAGAAAGTACGGGGCGGCTCACTGTCCGTCCTGGAGCAGTGGACAGAGCGACGCAGAGCTGCGGATAAACCGAAAGATCCATCGGGCTTGAGTCTGACGAACAATCCGGGGCAAGAACTGAGACGGTGCGCGACGCTGAAGGGCATTGTCCGCGTCTCGTACAGAGGTTGGAGAGAGGGAAATGGAACGGAGGGGACACCCCTTAATGCTCCCTTTGTTTCCTTCGCGAAAAAAATTGAATGGCTAAATCAAAAAAATTGAATATAAAATATTTTCGTCGTTTGAAATTATTCTTATTTTCCTGCAAGGATACATATTATTAATATTCATGTTCTTATGCAATCGATTGTGTAGAGGAAGTGTATATTCATCGGCAAAATCAACATAAATGCTAATAATGAAATTGCACATGGGTTATAATTTTAGCTCTATATGCATACATAATAAAAGTTTTGAATGCCTCATTTATTCTTTCACTTTTTGGTTTGTTTAAACTCTTGAACTAGTTAAGTTTCGGCCAGGAAAAAAGTTTTTTTTTTTAATCAAAAACATCAAACACACAAAAATTCTATTTTATCATGCATAATCTTCAAATGGAAAGATCATTCATATGTTAATAGAATGAACAAAAGCTATGTATTTGTCAATATCTTAATTTAGCTTGTGGATTAAATTTTTTATGGTCCAAATGCACTCGATTCAAAAACTAGATAATTTTACTGTCCGAATATAACTTTCTAGAAGCTATATCATCACTTTCCAACGCCACAATTCGCAAGTCGAGCTAGGAATAAGAAAAACGCCTAATTAATTGCATGATCCTATTGATCAAAGCTCAAAATATCAGTTGACTCAGCTAGTGGACAGCTTTCAATAATTCCTATTATAACATTAAGCCCATAATGTAACAAAATGAAAGGTATTCAGGGCAAAGGTGCCTTTCCTCCTCTCTTGAGACTGAGCTTCATTTCTATATTTAGGAGATTTATCTTAATTGATTCTGATTTAATTCTCTGATACTAGGGTGAGGATTGTATTGACAGAAAAATGTAATGTTTTGTACATCTCTAATGAAGAATATATAAGCCTACATATAGACCTTAGAGCTTAACTATTTAAAGTAAAAAAATATTAATTACATTAAATCAGAATAAATTAAGATAAATCTCCTAAATATATTTATATTTCTAACATGGCCGATGATCAAGTGAAGGAGGGGGACCGTGGCAGACGGCTGCAATCTGGTGGGGAATTTGTCCAGGAGAAGCAGATGTTGCTCCTCATCCTTTGAGATATAGAGCTTCGTCATGCGATCAAGAGAAGGAGCGGTCGAGATGGGGGAGAATAACGAATTCTCGATCTTTTTTTTTTTTTTTTTTTTTAGAATTGACGAATTAGAAGTCTAATTAAATACTTACCAAAAAAAAAAGTCTAATTAAACATGCACATGGAGTAAAATAATGATTTTTCATTTTTTGGAATTTTTGAAAAATGTTGACCAAAGGTTAATAAAAAGTCAACTTTTAAAATACTTCTTTAGATTGTTGGTGAAATCAATGTCTTAGTTTAGACAGGATGCTATGGAAATTGAAATTTTTTTGGAAAAACATTAACACGACTCTTTTTTGCCAAGAAACAGGCCATGTCGCGATCATGAGCCCCAATCTTGAATTTTTACTTTTATATGACTTATCAGCTAAAAATAACATGTCAATAATTATGAGCTACAACCTCTTCTAGTGAATTATAAAAGTAGAGATGATTTACACTCAAATTAGAGGTTTGGCCTATTCTTTTTTTCTTTTTAAAGTCCCCCATCATAAAAGTATTCGGTTTGTAAATCTTTGAGTGGGACAGAACTTTATTTTGACTCATCATTTGTAACAAGAAGAGAATCCAAGAGTCAAGAGGAACTAAGTCCACAAAGACTAAAAAAGAAAGTCAAGAACATACCGATTCCAAAAAGAAAAAAAGGAGACAATTGTTAAAACAATGGGGGGGCCTTGGAGCACGATGATTCCTTCCAATTTGATCCAAGATTGTGAAATTGAATGGCTTTGCACTTATAATAACTGTTGACACCTAAATTTTAAGATTTTATTATGTACAAGATTAGGAATTAGTCTACCTTTTACCAAAAAAAGATTAGGAATTAGTCAAAAAAAAAAAACAAAAACAACAAAAAAATAGAAAAAAGAAGACATGGAAGGGGTTGGGCCGGATCTCGCCTTGGCTTGGCCCATGCCGCTTTCTCCCGCCTCCATCTTTGGTGAAGCCCTAGCAACAACGGAGGGTTGGAGGGAGCTCGGCAGAGAGAAGAACAGGGACTGAGCACAAAGAGAAAAAAAAGGAGAAAAAACGAGACAGGGGAACAGAGAGGATGTGAGGGGAACTCGAGCATAGTGAGAGAAAACATAAGAAAAAGAGGGGAGGAGGGGTCGTGGTGGCAGCCCTCACTGCGCCACCGCTACCCCCTGCAATGCCTGCAGCCCAAAGCTACGACGCCACCGCTACCCTCCAAGCGTCGACCCATAGTACCAGTCGCCGCAGCTCCTGACGCCAATCGAGCAGAAAAGAACTGGAGGGAGAGGCAAAACAGAGAGCAGAGAGAGGAGAGCGAGCTCGAGGGGGAGAAGACTCGCCGTCGTCGTTCGTGTCGTTCTTACCGTCACCATCCGCTTTGCTGCGCCGAAACGCCGACCCCGAGCCACTGTTGCTTGCGATCCCGTCCGTGTCGTTGTTGCTGCCCAGGAGCCGCGACACTACTGCAGCTTCAGCCTCAACCCGACGTCGTCCGAATTGAGCCGCCGCCCCCTACCCGATGTCATCCGAGCCGGCATCGCCGACCCCTGCGCTCGCTGCCTCCGTCCCAGTTAGATCTCGCCGGCCTGTGACTCGCTGCGCTCTCTGCTTGCAACCGTAAGGACCGCCGCGTCTTTGCCCTTACTCCGCCGTGCCTCCACTTGTAGAATTCGTGAGCCCTGCAGTGACTCGCCATCGCCCGCCGCATCTCCGCTGCCACTTGCCGTCGTCATCAAGTCTGTCGCCATCGTCGTCAGCGCCGCCAAGGAACCCTAGGGCTTCGGCCATGAACCGGGTTGCGTGAGTCGGGCGCGGGTCGTGAAACGGGTAGGGTTTTTGAATGATTTGGGCTGAGTTTGGGCTTGGGCTGTTTTTGCTTGCGGGCTTAGGGATTTAAGAGCTTGTGGGCTTCATTTTTAAAATACAAGAGATTGGACCAGATTGGGCCCGCTGGTTGGGCCCAATCCAAATCGAAGAAAGGCTCAACCAAGGCTGGTCTGGCCGGTTCGACCGGCCCCCCCATTTGGATCGATCGGACTGATCTGCGTTGATCGGGTCGGGTCGAACCGAACCCGACCCAATTCACTTTTTTAAATCAAAAATTGATTTTAAAAATTTTAAAAAATTATTTTCTTTAAAAATTTTAAAAATTTTAAAAATTTTAAAAAAAGTTTAAAAAAAGTTTAAAAAAATTTTGAAAATTAAAAAATGTAGGTTTTGGTTAGGAATTGTCATGTTTTGCCTTTTAATATATTTAGACCTTTATTAGCTCGTCTTTTGATTATATCGTATGTTTAAATTGCATATTTGTCTATGTTTAATTGCACGTGTTTAATTTTAATGCAATTAGGATCTTGATGACTATGATTGTTACTTTAATGATTACGTACTTGCATGATCACCTCACATGTTAGTCAATAGGTATAAAATCAAGCCAAACTGCCTGTCAAAAAATCATTTTGTTAAAATGAACAAGATTAGGTACCGAAATGGCACTAATTGGCCAATTAGTGTAATCAAGTCCCCGACTCTAGATCCTCTGGTTGTGTAGGAAGTGTGGCAAACTCCCGTGTCTCACTTGGTTTCTAGCCGACTCCAATAGGCTAGTGGCGACTCCTTTTGTGCAAAATTTCTTAAGAATATCCCAACTTCACGCGGGGTATGGGCTTGGAAGAGCTCGCGCCTAATCATGGGCCTTAGGCCCGTCCTTTGGGCAATACCCCTAAACCTGTTCCCTCCCCCCCGAGGGTAGGTCGCGACAGCTTGGTGACTCCGCTGGGGACTGGCTTTTAGACCTTAAAGGACTTAGGCCAAAATTAATCTTGTTCAAAGATATTTTTGATTGGCAACGAGGATTCCAGGTACGTCCCTAACATTAAAGGTGTTAAATGTTTTTGCAGAATGGGAGGTATATGGGGAAGTGTTTGTTCACCTTTGTCTTACAGTGAGGCGTAGGAATGTATGGTTTATTTTTTTAGTATAAAGTGCTAATTGCTTATAAATTGCCATGCTTGCGTTTCCTGCATTGCACTACACCATAACACACACAACCTGCCGCCGGAGCTGAGTCGCATAGGATTATTTAGGATGGTGTTGAGATAGATACCACTCCGACTACAACCGTGTAGTACGAGTTGCCCATCTCAACCCCGAAATTTCTTTCTTCACATCGAAGGTACCCACCTTGGTCTGCAACCATGCGACACGGGTCGGTTCTTTGACGAAGCTAGAGTCATGGGTAACCCGACCTAGCCATGACCTTGTTGGTTCAGTCCAGTGATCCTATGGCTTCATTTTGAGCCTTATAGAGTAGAAATCAAACCACATTTCATGTGTACGTCTATGTAATTGAAAAAAAAATTAATTAAAAAAAAGCATGAGACAAAGGTCGGCACCCATTGTAAGTATCATTTCCATTTTTATTTGCTCATTTTGTATTGCATTTTCATCTTGAAATTCGCGGAAATCAATTGGATGCCCTCGGTGATGCAAGCTTATGATTGAAAAATTGGCAATCACTTTTGACAAGTGAGCATTTGAATGCAAGTTCTAAACATTTTGATTTGGCCCTATTAAACACATGATTTTGTTTAAATTTCTAGTTATGGGCTCAAAATCATTTCGAAAAAAAAGAAGAAAAAAAAACTTTCAAGTTGTGATTTTATATTGGGGTACAAAAATTGAAATTGCATTTTTTATCAAATTTTCTCATTCTCATGTTTTGGGACTATAATGCAAATCATTTTGTGTACAAATTCCTTAAAATAGAAATCACTTCATTTTTCTAGGAGTAAAATCACAAATCAATCTTTCAAAAATCAATGACACTTTTGCATACAAAACTTTTGGAATAAAAGTGGATATTCGATTGATGGTCGTGTATTGATAATTTTAATGATGTCTTCTCTTATGATAAAATCTTGGTGAAATACTAAAATCCCATAATAAGGATTGTGGGGCATGTATCGTGGCCTCGATTTTATTGTAAAAAGCGACCTCATTAAGATATCATTTTCTCTCATTCACGTACTGACTTTGTCATCTTTTTGTAGGTTATGTGTAATGCTCCATGACATTCTCGTGTTTGGTCACATAGAGAAGTGAATCAAGAACTAGGACAAGAGTTGATTTTTACTTTCATTTGTGCAAGAGTTTCTTGTATTTTATTATTGTCTTTACTCTTGTTAAGAGTCGTGTTTTCCGTTTTGAGTTTTGATTGTCAATCCAATTAATGCCTTTGTAAATCATGCGACTCATTTTTAATGATGGAATTCAGTTTCATGCAAATAATCATTATTTTTTTTATAAAAAAAAAAACAAAACAAAACAAAACAAAGCAAAACAAAAAAAAATTCAAAAAATCAGAAGTATTTTAGGTGAACCTTTACGTCTACCTTCCAAAATGAATTTTAAGAAAAATTTGCTTAAGGCCCTCTCTTCATGTAGTCGTTTTCTCGGGCTTATCGAACTTGAGGAGCAAGCATGCGTTGAGGTTTCGTCGGCGCCAATTTTCCATAGAGGTGGAACAAAGTTGAATTCCATTCTGAGAAGTTTTGTTATTCGCAAATGCCTTAGATGCCAAAATAACCCATTGATCTCGTTCACTTTACATGATGAGACAAATGAAAGGAGTTGTCAAATATCCAAAAGGGCAAATTCAAAGAGAGTATAAACTGTATCAATTCTAATTATTCATTTCTAATACCGTTTTTGACTTGATTTTCTTTTCATTGTCAAGGAGACATCGAGAGTACCAAGTTTTGTAATGTTTCAACAAATGCGATAGAGCATTATTAACTCCTGTTCATCTTAAACAAAGAAGGATTCAAATGAAACAGAGGCGCAATATTATCCCTTCCTCCATGAGAGATATATTGGGATGTTAATTGCTTGACTTTGTAAAGGATGTAACTCGTTCCTAAACTTGATTTCTCTTCAACATAAAAAATGACCTATCATTTTCTTTGGTACAGGACAAACTCCAACGGAACAAAGGTTTGTCATATAAAGAGTGGGAAAACAACATTTGATTTAGAGAAAAATCTCTCATTCTTCCATCAATGAAGTGTGCTCGAACAACATTGCCAAATTCATCAAAAAGGATGTATCGTTCCTCATTTGAACCTAACTAAGAATGGAGATAACTTGTTTCATCTCCCCTTCTTACAGGGTGATATATAAAAAGTTGCACTTTGACCATAGAAACAACGCCTTCCACCAAGGAATCAGGAAGACATCAAGCACTTAAAGGCGAATGCAAGGGAATGGATTAGTTGAGTTACCAAATATCCATGAATGTGAATTCAAGAGATGTTAGTGCCTAAAAGATGAAAGCGAATGAAGGGTAATAATGTATCGTTTCCAACATTTCAATCCCTAAAGATTTTTGCACTAACATATTCTTTCACATTTTTTACAGGGTTACGGGTCGCCATGCCGCAGGTAAGTACCCTTCTTCTCAATTTTTTTTAAGTAAAAAAAAAAAAAAAAGAAGAGAAAAAATGGAGAATTTCCATTACAAAAAAGAACATTTGGCACTTTCCTAGAGACAAGCACTAAAATGAATAATTGAAAAAAAAGAAGAAGCTTTTTGTAAACTTTTTTAGCATCATTTTTATCTCAAAATTGTCTTCTCGTTTTGTGGGTTATTCATTTTGAATCTAACTTTCATATGGAGATTGATCTACTCAGATGATCTCGACAGAGTGAAATTGAAATGTTAATCATGCCTAACAAAAAGTGCTTAGGATGAAGAAAGGCAAGTCATTTCCAAACACGTCCTTCAAACACTTTTGGGAGTTGAGTGAAAGGCGACCTTCTCTTAGGACGAAGGATTCATTCGCATTGAGCGCAAAGATCGAAATGATAAAGGCATTTCCTTCATCAATCCAAAGTATTGCACTAACCTCTTGCTATCCCTTTGGGCAAAAAAAGAAAAAAGAAAAGATGATACTTCAAAGTACCATTGTCAAGAACAACTCTACATTAGGGCAGCATAGGGGGTTATGATCATGTTGTAGAGCGAAAGATTGAGAAAGATTATATTACTTTCACTTGCATCAATCTTCTGGTGATAACTTCAAATGAGTTCTTATTAGAGCTCAACTCATCCCAAGGTGAAGAAGATCATTTCCTTCTCTACCCAAACATTGATACCCATTGATTTAACCAATTTGGGCCTAATTATTCATTTTTGAACCCAAGCGGTGATCATCTCCTTTCACTAGGGCAATGCATAAGAATTGACCAAATATAATTGACAGTCACAAGAAAATGTGAAAAGCATCTCGAAAGTTCAAAGAGAGAAAAAGGTTCGACAAACTAGGGGGCACGAAAAAACAGTGTACTTGGTAAAAGCAAGGTCAATGCCCATATAAAAAAAAAAAAGCCAAAACATTGCATCTTATGTGAAAAAAAAATTGTCAAAGTCCAAGTGCTTGCGTAAAAAGGTTATCGCAAGTGCAAAGGAAATTAAAAAAAAAGGGGAGCAAAGCTCTGTACAAAAATGATTAGTCAATGGACTTTTGAGATGCATTGTGTTTCAAAAGTCAAATGATTTTGAAAGATCGAGTGACCTGGTCACGATGCCATGATGATCACTGACTCTTAAAAACCCTCTTGAAAATTTTAAGCCTTTTGAACCTCTTCCGAACCAACATTACAAACCTCTTCCGAAGTCTCTTCTGATTTGGATGGTTTGAGTAAAAATGAGAATACCATCCAGAAGCTATTACTTGAAGGAGTGGAAGTAATTTTATCTTATCTCTTCTTCCAAGTTCTCAACTTGTAAACTCAATGAAGATAGCGACGGATGTTTCTTTATTGGCCTCAAAGCAATCATTCCTTTGTGTAAGCCCTAACTGAGCCTATATTGCAGTCCTTTCAAAAGACCTTTTTGATCGATCAGATTGTGCTCATTGCGAATGTTTCTGGAAGCCTTTGACATGGGTTATGTGAGATACCCTCAACAATTAGTTATTCAAGCATTCATTCTATCGAGAGTCTGTAAGAAGCCCTTTTTGACTAAGAAGCTTTAGTTTGGCATGCTTAATGAGTCTTTTTCACGAGTCCTAGTCGTTCTGATAAGAACTTGACTCCTAGAGAATTTGATGATTTATGATATATCCCTGAGCAAGATGACAGTTTGGTGCCACGCGATGTTGATTGACATCGGATGTTTTTTTAAAGCAGTCGGACTCAGCTTGATTAGCTTATTCAATTAATGCTGCAATATTGCCAATATGTCTCTTGATGACGTCCCCAATGACAACTGCTCAAGCTGAGTTTGACAGGATTCCTCAATGAAGCCATGTAGTTTCAAGGAGTTAGCGGGCACTTCCTTAAAACCCAAAGGTATGGTTAACCTTAAACTAAGTCATCTCCAAAGGTTCATGGGTTTTCCTCAAATTATGTATTTTCAACCCGATTGAAACCCATTGTTACACGGTGAGACTTTAGTCCTTTTCCCCCTTCCTATGACACAGTGTGTTTTGTAGCCCGGTGAGCTTCTGTAGCCCGGAGAGCTTTGTAGTCTGGAGTCCTTTTTCTTATGACACGGTAAGCTTTGTAACTCGGAGAGCTTTTGTAGCCCGGTGAGCTTTGTAACCCGGAGTCCTTCTTCTTATGACTCGGTGAACTTTGTAGCCCGAAGTCCTTCTTCTTATGACACGGTGTGCTTTGTAGCCCGGAGTCCTTTTTCCTATGACACGATGAGCTTTGTAGCCCGGAGTCCTTCTTCCTATGACACGATGAGCTTTGTAGCCCGGAGAGTTTTTGTAACCTGGAGAGCTTTGTAGCCCGGAGTCCTTCTTCCTATGACACGATGAGCTTTGTAGTCTGGAGAGCTTTGTAGCCTGGAAAGCTTTGTAGTCCGGAGTCTTTCTTCCTATGACACGATGAGCTTTGTAACCCGGAGAGCTTTTGTAGCCCGGAGAGCTTTGTAGCCCGGAGTCCTTCTTCCTATGACACGGTGTGCTTTATAACTTGGAGAGCTTTTGTAACCCGGAGAGCTTTGTAGCCCAGAGTCCTTTTTCCTATGACATGGTGTGCTCTGTAGCCCGGAGAGCTTTGTAGCCCGGAATCTTTCTTGACGCGGCGTGTTTCTGTAGCTCGGAGTCTTTTTTCCTCTTATTAACAAGACGCACTTCCGTAGTTATGAGTCATTTCCGTCGGCCTTATACATGCCTATGCACCTAGGGCCACTCTATCACCAAAATAATTTAGGTGTCTTTTGTCTTTGAATGAAACCTCTTCGAGCTCTCATTCAAAGAGTAGCAACTGTTGACACCTAAATTTTACAATTTTATTATGTACAAGATTAGGAATTAGTCTACCTTTTACCAAAAAAAGATTAGGAATTAGTCACAGTCATAGTCACGAAAACGAAAACGAAAATGAAAAAAAGAAGAAGAGAAAACAAACAAAAAAAGAACAACAAAACAAAAAAAAGAAAAAAGAA
This sequence comes from Eucalyptus cladocalyx, assembly GCA_017140615.1. Taxonomy (NCBI): domain Eukaryota; kingdom Viridiplantae; phylum Streptophyta; class Magnoliopsida; order Myrtales; family Myrtaceae; genus Eucalyptus; species Eucalyptus cladocalyx. The sequence continues at coordinate 2,169,566 of CM029519.1, forward strand.
AACAAAAACAACAAAAAAAAATAGAAAAAAGAAGACATGGAAGGGGCCGAGCCGGATCTCGCCTTGGCCCGGCCCATGCTGCTTTCTCCTGCCTCCATCTTGGGTGAAGCCCTAGCAACAACAGAGGGTTGGAGGGAGCTCGATAGAGAGAAGAACAGGGACTGAGCACAAAGAGAAAAAAAGAGAAAAAATGAGACAAGGGAATAGAGAGGATGTGAGGGGAACTCGAGCGTAGTGAGAGAAAACAGAAGAAACAAAGGGGAGGAGGGGTCGCGGTGGCAGCCCTCACCGCGCCACCGCTACCCCCTGCAACGCTTGCAGCCCGAAGCTGCGACGCCGCCACTGACCTCCGAGCGTCGACCCATAGTACCCGTCGCTGCAGCTCTTGACGTCGATTGAGCAAAAGAGAACCGGAGGGAGAGGCACAAATAGAGAGCAGAGAGAGGAGAGCGAGCTCGAGGGGGAGAAGACTTGCCGTCACCGTTCGTGCTGTTCTTGCCGTCACCACCTGCTCTGCCGCGCCAGAATGCCGACCCCGAGCCACTATTGCTCGTGATCTCATCCATGTCGCCGTTGTTGCCCAGGAGCCGCGACACTGCTGCAGCTTCAGCCTCAACCCGACACCATTTGAATTGAGCCGTCGCCCCCTACCCGACGTCATCCGAGCGGGCATCGCCGACCCCTGCACTTGTTGCCTCCGTCCTAGCTAGACCGCGTTGGCTTGTGACCTGCCGTGCTCTGCCTGCAACCGCGAGCATCGCCGTGTCTCGGCCCCTACTTTGCCGCGCCTCCACCTGCAGAATTTGCGAACCTTGCAGCGACTCGCCATCGCCCGCCGCATCTTCGCTGCCATCCGTCGCCGTCATCAAGTTCGTCGCTGCTGTCGTCAGCACCACCAAGGAGCCCTAAGGTTTCGGCCACGAACTGGGTCACGCGAGTCGGGCGCGGGTCGCGAAACGGGTAAGGTTTTTGAACGATTTGGGCTGAGTTTGGGGTTGGGTTGTTTTTGCTTTCGGGCTTAGGGATGTAAGAGCTTGTGGGCTTAGGGAATTGTGGGCTTCATTTTTAAAATAAAAGAGATTGGACCAGATTGGGCCCGCTGGTTGGGCCCAATCCAAACCGAAGAAAGGCCGACCAAGGCTGGTTGGGCCGGTTCGACCGGCCCCCCCATTTGGATCGAACTCGGGTTCGGTCGGAGACTAGACCCGATCCGCGTTGAGCTGGTCGAGTCGAACCAAACCCGACCCAGTTCACCTTTTTAAATCAAAAATTAATTTTAAAATTTTTAAAAAGATTTAAAATATTTTCTTTAGAAAATTAAAATTAAAAAATTAAAAAATTTTAAAAAAATTTAGAAAAAGTTTTAATAAATTTCGAAAATTAAAAAAGTAGGGTTTGGTTAGGAATTGCCATGTTTTTCCTTTTAATATATTTAGACCTTTATTAGCTCGTCTTTTGATTATATCGTATGTTTAAATTGCATATTTGTCTATGTTTAATTTTAATGCAATTAGGATCTTGATGACTATGATTGTTACTTTAATGATTTTGCACTTGCATGATCACCTCACATGTTAGTCGATAGGTATAAAATCAAGCCAAACTGCCTATCAAAAAATCATTTTGTTAAAATGAACAAGATTAGGTACCGAAAGGGCACTAATTGGCCAATTAGTGTAATCAAGTCCCCGACTCTAGATCCTCTGGTTGTGTAGGAAGTGTGGCAAACTCCCGTATCTCACTTGGTTTCTAGTCGATTCCAATAGGCTAGTGGCGACTTCTTTTGTGCAAAATTTCTTAAGAATATCCCAACATCACGCGGCCTACCCTCGGGGGGAGGGAACAATAACATAATCAGATTATTCGTATTGGTAATATGGGGATTTTGTTGGACATACTAGTGATATTTTTTGTTTGGCATACAATGGGATTTGTCCCGCCAATGACTTTGATTAGGAGCCATGCTTCTTGTGTTTGGAAATGATTTTGTTGGGTTTATCGGATTCCCAAAAACCGGATTCGACATTAAATCGAACCCTTAAAATGAAGGCGGAAGACGAGCCTGGGAAAAACATGTATCATCGATCCTAAAGCACACCACGGAATCGAGCGTACCTTGTTAGCCACAGATTAAACACCAACGCCGATAAGAGGAAGATAAAAATGATCCTGTTCGATCCGATGACGTCGATTGGCGTTGAAGGGAAGACGGCGTCGCCTTAAGCTTTTGGTTTTCTTTTGGAGGGAGAGAGGAGAGACGAACGTACGTTGAAAATGCCAAAAGGTGTCTTCGTCTTTCTCTTTCCTCCCTTATATACGTCTCCTCCAAAATAGAAATGTATCCCTTCATCATATTCGTCCATCCATGGGCCCTAATCTTGTGGGCCGGGCTTTCAGGCCCAACATGGGCGGACGGGCCTTAAGCCCATAACATAAAACCATAATCTCCCACTCGCACATGGTGGGCCGAACATGATTCTCTTTACCTCTCTTCAACATTCATACCGGTGAATAATCCGTGCGACCAGCATACTTTGAGAGCTCGTTGCTATACATCTATTAGGAATATATAGCAGCTCATAATGGGCATCACATCCTGAGTAGATTTAGTATGTAGTACCCTAGATCGATCGATCACATTTATATCTCTCTTGATCTCTTTTAAACAATGATATATATATATATATATATTGTATTCACAATTATGATTATCCCAAAGACAGTCATAAATGGTTAACCAGTGAATACAAAACTACAATGTGATTCTCCAAATTCGATCTTCCTCTTTCCTTTAAACTCTCAATTTCAGTTTAGCTTGCTTTTCTAGAAATGTCCAATTAGATCGAATCAACTCATGACCATTGGCAACATCCTAAGATAGCAAACGCTAAATAGAAATCTTGAGAATAAGTAAGAGTCATGAGAGGACTAAAAATTGAGGAACTATTTTCCTCAAGAGTCTCACACGGCATAAAAAGTTGAGATCAAATTTTTGCCACTCTTATTGGTCGTCTCATACATACGTAGTATGAAATACGTATTACGGTATTAACTCATTTCCCATGGAACGTATGTCTACACCTTCAATACCGTACAGATGATAGTTTAGACATACCCAATGTCTAACTTGAGTTCACGTATCTACTCATTCACAACATTCATAAGAACTCACATCTGGCATCTTAGACAGATAAAGTAAAATATGTGGGGTATTTTACTTTCGGACATAGTAAGTATTATGTCCTCATCTTAACACTCAGTTAAGGCGACATATGTATTTTAAGCTTGAGCTCTCGATTATCACCTAGATAATAAGCTTAAAAACAGTCTCATATCTATTTATTACACAGTAAATAGAGGCGATTACTCGTGTGAGTGGGCTAATCTTATATCTGTCCGACATACTTTCTCAACTTAAAGTAATGCACTGAGCATTAAGATGCATAAAGATCAAATAAAGATTTATAGGCATTAATGATGAAAACACAAATTCATCAAATGTTAACACTTAGGGAAATTACAATATTCAATACATCAGCCTCTACACAATCCTAGAGATTTCATATGGCCACAAAACACATATTTAGGTATTGGCTTTGTCATAGGATCTGCTACCATTCTATGTGTAATATGTACTGTAAGTTCACATCCTTTCGTGTAATCATATCTTTGACAAGATTATATTTGGTATCTATATGTTTAGTATTGCCATGATATTTTGGATCTTTGGTGTACGCATTTGCTGTTTGGCTATCACAGTTAACCAACAATGAATCTGCAGTACTTCCAATAACATCTAAATGATCCAAAAAATCTCTTAAGCCAAACACTTTCTTATACTGCTGCTGATAATGCCACGAACTCAATTTACATCGTGGACAAGACTCTACACTTTTGTTTCTTACTGCTTCAACATATGGTGCCATTATTCGGTAAGAAAACAAAGCCAGATGTAGATTTTCTTTCATTTAAATCTCCTCTCCAATAGCTTTGTGTCCTTTTGGAAGATCAACTAGTTCCCAAACATTGTTTGACTTCATTGACTCAATTTCCTCTTCCATTGCATGAATCCATTTTTCCTTACTATGGCAATTTAGAGCCTCATTAATATTTATTGGCTCATACTCATCTTGTGGAGCAATCATAAAATTTTTCCCTTCAATGTTAAAACGTCGACGGGAATACTTTGGCGACTTGTTCGCCATATGAGAGATTGTACACTTAGCACATTATTCCCCATTATGCTCCCACTAGGATTAGATAATGATGACATCGTCTCATCATGTGGTTGCAATTGAGAATGAGTTGAATTTAATTCATCACTTCTCATATTACTCCCACTTGGACGAACTCCACTAATATCATTATCTTGATCCAATGTTTCAAATATGAAGTAATCCTCACATATTTCACCCTTCTTAGGAAATTCATCCTCTAAGAATGTGACATTCCGTGATTCAAATTCAGTTATACTCCAACTTTCCTGCTCACCTATGAACACATACCCTTTCGAGTGTTCGGAGTATCTTATTAAAATACTCATATTTCTTTTGGGACCCAATTTCCCAAATTTGTGAGAGGACTCATGAGTATAGGCAGCATAACCCCATGACTTAAGAAAACTTAAGTCCGATTTTCTACCTATCCATAACTCATATGGAGTGGAAGTAACTGATTTGAAAGGCACCCGATTATATATATAGGGAGCAGTTAACAACGTATCACTCCAAAAAAGTAATAGGTAAGTTAGCATGCGCCATCATGGACCTAACTATTTCTAGTAGGGTTCTGTTTTTTCTTTCCGCAACACCATTTTGTTGAGGAGTATATGGAATAGACAACTGTCTTTCTATTCCTTTTTCATCACATAATTTTTCTGAACTCATCAAATAAATATTCTCAACCTCAATCGGATCTCAATGCTTTTATTTTCTTATCTAATTGATTTTCTACCAAGTTCATAAACATTTTGAAACAACTTAATGCTTCAGATTTATGAGAAATCAAATAGACATATCCAAATCGAGTATAATCATCTATTAAAAGTGATGAAATAAATAGCCCCATGCCTTCCTCTCACATTCATTGGACCATAGACGTCATAATGGATTAAATGCAGAGGAAATTCAGCTCTTTTACATTTTCCAAATTTCTTTGTCGTTTTCCCTTCTAGGCAATGCTCACATATGGGCAAATCGACTTTTTCAATGTTGCCCAACAAGCCCTCTTCGGCTAGTCTATTCATATGTTGTTGGCCAATATGACCAAGTCTAGCATGCCACATAATCACATTATTATCATATTAAGTAGAAGACGTGAAACAATGAAATAACAAATATTGACATCACTACAGTTAACATCTAGTACAATAAAATCATCCAGAAAGTGACCACAATCATAGCAATTTTTATCCAAATACAAATCTACACAGCTATTACAGAAGTTCACACTAAAATCAAGTTTAACCAACATCAAAACAGACACTTAAATTTCGACGAATCTCCGGAGCATATAGAATATCATGTAGGAATAGAGTGCGTCCACCACGCATGTTCAATTGGCAGGTGCCAATTCCTTTAACTCTCAGCTTTGGAGTTATTTCCTACATAGATCCACTTAGTTCCAGTTGGTATCGTCGGAATTCCACAAATGATTCTCTATCCTTCGTTACATGATCTGTTTCTCCTGAATCTACAGTCCACAAAAGATTGGATTCAGCCAATAATACAGAACTTGACACATAAGCAAAGTTCTCAAATGTACAAGAGGTGTTTACCTTTTTCGGCTCACAACAATTGCGAGCATAGTGACCCTTCTTGTCACAATTGTAACACCTCACCCTTGACATTTTCTTCACTTGAGGACGTTTTCCTCTCTTGTGTTGGTTAACTCTTGATTTCTTGCAACAAGGACTTGATCCTTTGCAATCCCACATATTGAACGAATCAATATGCTTGCGCTTAGAGCTCAAAGCCCTTTCTGAGCTAGAACCAGCATTGCAAATGTCTATTTTTGACTCAAATGCCATTAGGCGGTCCTCTACTAGCTCAAGGTGGCGCACAATATCCTCAAGATCTTCCATAATATGGTCAAGAGCTTCTAGTGCTTCTTGCTTTTCCAGCACATATTGAATCTTCATATTCAATATTTCACAATTGTTGCCATTCATATCAGCAATTACGTTTTTAGTTGCTGAAACCATCGATCTGAACACATCATACATATATGCACGAATAATTAATGCCTATCATTTATGCATTCACTTTGCACAGACCCATCATATCAATGAATAATTTCAAGTAAGGTTTCAGAATCAAAAGGTCACTACGTTTCCAATCATCCTCCAAAAATCCTAACTTAAAATTATTATTAATATAATTGTCTTATGCAAAATAAATTCTATGAAGTTACAAAAACTTCCATGAACTACCCACAGCAGTCAACAATAACATAAAGTAAATAATATTTGACATATAATAGAATAATAATGCTTTCACATAATACAACTATCCATTACACTAAGTAATATATACAAAGAAAAATATCAACATAGAAAGAGATATTCACACCCAAAAACATTTCAAACTAATCTAAGAAATAAATAGGGAATGTTCCTTCTAATCTATCAGGCAAAATATCCAAGAAATTTGAAGGCACATTTGCCAACTATGAAAAAACTTTTGGAGAACTTTCATGTCGCCTCCAAGGCACATTCACTCTGCGCCATGTGGCGCTCAATCTAAGGGTTGAAGTTTTGGTTAACTCAATCCTATAGTACTCTCTTACAAAAGCTACCACTAGTCTCCTATAACCCGGGACCACGTTGACCTCCCATAGCCGATCTAACACTGCTTGCCATTCAGGTGGAAGAGTGTTCATCAAAGCCGATGCTTTCTCAAAATCTGACATAAGATAACCATTCCAGATGATTTCATGTATCATCTGATTGAGCTTGACCACATGTGATACTAAATCACCATCATGCCACTGATAATTTGCTAACTTTGTCATCAACCTTCTAAGTCTTGCACTTCCCTCGTCCGTTCTCGAGATTGCAGGTATCCGTGCATAACGCATCATAGTTCCTGCAACAAATGCAGAACTAAAAATGGATTACTTATAATCCATAATGTACATAAGGAAAAATACATAATTTTCCATGATTCATGCAACTAATGTAAAATAAACAATGGATTACATATAACCCACATAGGCATAATTGAAAAAAGAAACAAATTCCTTTTTCTTTTTTTTCTTTTTTCTGGTCAACGGTCAACGGTCGTCGGTCAACGGTCAACGGTCAACAGGTCTGGTTGACGGGCGGCGGGGCGGACTGGTTGGACCGATCGGACCGGTTGGGCCGGTCGGGTCGAACGAACTGACCGGCACATGCCGCGCGCGTGCGCGGGCTGACGTCACTCATACGTCATCCGGCACGTGCGCGGCACGCGCTAGGCTTCTGCGCATGTCGGGTCCGATCGGGTCACCGGTCGGTGGCCGGCCAACGGTCGTCAGCGATGATGTCATCGCGGACGTCATCCCAGCGGTTACCGACCGTTGGGTGACGTCACATTCGCCGGCGGCGGCGCGCACGTGCCGGTTCACCGATCGGCGCGTGGCGCCCAAGCGCATCGGCTTCTGGTCGCGCGTGTGGGCGCGTGCGGTGTCTTTCGGCGGCGCACGACACATCATCGGACTCGTCTCGACGAGATCTTTCACCCTATGTCTTCAAAAATCGATTTCAACTTACAGAAACTCAAAAAAATGGATGAACAGTGCTCAGGTGTTGGGATTTTTCGCCCCGATCGATGTCGGTCGATTAATTTCACGAAAAATCAATCAAAAAACATGAAAGGGGTCGGGAAAACATGAACTAGGGCTCTGATACCAATGTTGGGTTTATCGGATTCCCAAAAACCGGATTTGACACTAAATCGAACCCCTAAAACGAATGCGGAAGACGAGCTTGGGAAAAACATGTATCACCGATCCTAAAGCACACCACGGAATCGAGCGTACCTTGTTAGCCACAGATTAAACACCAACACCGATAAGAGGAAGAGAAAAACGATCCTGTTCGATCCGATGACGTCGATTGGCGTTGAAGGGAAGACGGCGTCGCCTTAAGCTTTTGGTTTTCTTTTGGAGGGAGAGAGAAGAGATGAACGTATGTTGAAAATGCCAAAAGGTGTCTTCGTCTCTCTCTTTCCTCCCTTATATACATCTCCTCCAAAATAGAAACGTATCCATTCATCATATCCGTCCATCCATGGGCCCTAATCTTGTGGGCCAGGCTTTCAGGCCCAACATGGGCGGACGGGCCTTAAGCCCATAACATAAAACCATCAGATTTCTTATTTGATATGCATGACACGAGTCAAGCATATCTAGTGTGAAACCTTTAGAATAGAAATTACAAGTAGGGAAAAAGTTAAATGTTTTTATAAATCAATTAACTACCAAATGAGTGGTGATAAATCTGACTTGTGTAGTGAAGAAGTTATATAGCTACCCACAGGCTATATAAATTGGTTACACAAATCATCACTATTGCCATGGATATAATTTAGTTACTTGTTCAATATAATAAATTGTGAAGTACATTATCCGTATGAGATGAGTCAATGTTCTCTAAGAAATATCTTGTCGGTATAATCTTTCATTATTAGATTAAAGTGTAATAAATCGAAGTTTCAACTTACCTCAGTATGGAAGGTCGTGATTTCTCAATTTTCTAGCTAATGGCGAAGGCCCGAGAAGCACAGTTGGAAACTGTAGACTCCTACCGATGTAAGCAAAAAAAGTTTTAAGGACAAAAGCATGTTATCGTGCCACCATACAAGTATAAGGCGTGGTACTATATCCGAATACTGTCACCGTCTGTTGAATTCGCGGAGGGGCAACATACGATCACGGAGCAGAGAGGCGATGATCGCGACAGTGGAATTGATGATGAGCGAGACCGTGGGGGTGCGAAGGCTGGCGGCGGCGGCGGCGGCGGCAAAGGGGTTCATGGGGAGTTTTGTGCGTGTGGAGCTTGATGCTTGAGGACAGAGAAAGTGGAGGAGAGAGAAATGGAGAAAGCGGAACAAAATTCGTGAGGAGAAAGTGGGAATTTTTGCGGGGGAGAGGGGGAACCGTATCGCGCCCGGCAAGTACGTGGAGGAGACCCCCTTGAATGCACTTAATAAAAGAAATTTTTAACCATCTAAATATATATATATAAGTAAGAGTATGCATAAACAAAAACCAACCATGAAGGTGGTATGAACTTGTATTATATAAAGCTGAAAAGCTGAAATTACATGTATTGAAAGATGCAGAAACTAAAGCATCAAGTCATCCACTAGGGCGGTAATCCGCACTCCGGGGAGTATTGATGTTTGTATTACAAGAAATGGTTAACCAACTATCATGTAAGTTGGTAACCCCGTATAAAACTATGTATGTGAAAACTAACTTACTTTGAAACCAGGGGATACAAGGTAAGAGAGCTTGGAGATGGAAGAGATGAGGATGGAGATGGAAGAGAGGATGGTTTACAAGTGAGAGGGAGAGAGAAGAAGAGAGAAATCTGGAAAATTTCGAGGTGCTTTCTTCTATGTCGAGTGGGTGTATTTATAGAGGGTGCTACGGTCTTTGAACGGTGTAGAGTGAAAAGATCGAACGGTGTATGAATAGCGAACAGTGTATGAATAGTGAACAGTGAACAGTGTATGAACAGTGAACAGTGTATGAATAGTGAACGGTGAACAGTGTATGAACAATGTATGTCTACTATGCTCCGGTGTGTAGCTTTTTGCGCCGTTTGTAATAGTATCTGCATGTGATGTCTTTTAATCTCTGTCCAGATTGATTCCGTAGCAGTCGTCTTCATTAGTGTTTCCACTATGATATGACTGGGAGGATCCTTCTTGATCGTATTGAGATTTGGAAGATCCACATTGTGATTCTTCCGCTTCGAGAGCATCGTCCCTGAGGATGTTGCGTATTCATCTCTGTTTTGGACTGCTGCAAGTGCTGCACTTGCCATGGATTTTTTTCCTGTAAAAACGATGTAATTGATGGGGATGCGATTATTTGGGTTTTCGGCTATTTAGCCATGTTTTAACTGCAGCTTCGGATCCTTGATCAAGAAATCTGAATCCATCCCACCATTTTGTTTTGTATTTTCGGACAAGTACGGTACACCTGGTTTATTGGATGTATTGTATTCAAATTCCCATGCTTTGTTACCCAAGAGATTCTGAATATTATAAAGAAATGCATAAGGCATGGGAACCTTATATCATGAGGTGTTGGTATGAATTTTTCACTGAAAACCTTGTATCCTTGTTTGACTGTGGGGTGTAATATTATGTCCAAAGGACCAAAGAGATCCCACCAGGAGTCAAACCAGTTTGGTAAGCTTTGTCTTGGGAAGTTGTCTTTGAAGAATAATAACCAGGAGTGTTGGAAATTTGTATTATGTCTGAAAAAGACGTTCCACCAAGCTTGTTGGTAGTCCCAGTATGTATATGAGGAGGAGTATGGCAGACTTTGGGTAAGTCGGTTTGGAATTTTCTGGATGTATGGGGTGAGGCTCCCCGGTGTGAGGGGTGTATAACTTTACCGATGGATATAGTGGAATAAAGGATATTTTTCGTATTGGTTTTATCAGCAAAGTGAGTGAACCTTGCCGATTCTGTTTCCACTAAAATTTGCTCATAATAAGCAAGGGTTTTATTTGTATTGTGAGGTTTGAAAAGCCAATTTTTTGGAAATATGTTTTCTGCAAATTTGATTGGATCTTTATCGAAGAATCCATCTTCCACAGTCAATATTTTTTTAAAAGATGTTTTGGGGAAAAATTTTGATCTTTGAGAAAGAGGGGTTGCCTGAGGCTTAATAACCACCTCATTCGAAATTCTTTTGTATTCCGCTTGTTTTTGTGTAGCAAGCGGGGAAGGATTGTTACTTACCTCTATGGCTTTGGATGGCTCTTTCTTTACGTTTTGTAAAGACCGGGCAAGTAACAATAGTGTTTCTTTTGGTAGTATGTTGGCTAATTGATTAAAGGCTAGCATGGGTTCGAGATGATATGGGTTATGTTGTCAAAGGTGTTTTTGTAAGAATGTTTGGTTGTTTTTACGCCATTTGGAGCCATGTCTTGACGGATGTTAAGCCTTTTGGTTTTGGTGGTGTATTGGAGGGTTCGGCGGTGGCTTTGCCTTTGCCTTTATCTTTGTCTTTTTTGGATCTTGGCATATTGGTATCCCCTGTAAAAATTCTCTTGTGAGAAAATCAGGCAATGAATTTGAAGAACCATTTATAAATTCAATGTCAAAATCGAATGCGAAAGTATGACTTGCCATCCGGCAAAAATTTGTTTTGATGCAACATTTAAAACGTCTTTTTGTAAAATGTCTTTGGCTGATTTGCAATCAATTCTCAAGAGAAATTTTTGATTTAATAAATCTCCTTGGAATTTTGATATAGACAAAACTATAGCAAGTATTTCTTTTTTGATTGTCGAATAATTTTGTTGAGTGGAATTCCAATGTTTTGATATAAATTGAATAACTTGTTCTTTGTTGTTATTGACTTGTTTGAGAATGCCACCGTATCCTAATTCTGACGCATCTGTTTCTACTATTTTGAAAGTGGAAGGGTCAGCAAGATGTAAGCATGTTATATCTTTCACATGCAATTTTATTTGTTTGACAATGTCTGTATGGACAGAAGTCCATGGTGGAGGATCCTTTCGTAACCTTTGATGTAAAGGTTTACAAAGGATGTTTATGTTGGGAAAGAAATCTAAAATATAATTGAGACTACCCAAAAACCTTTGTAATTGGGTTTTGTCTTTAATCTCATCGGGGAATTTATCAAGTAAAAGAGATTGATCTTTCTATGGGAGTGATGGTGCTTAAATGGATGTAATGACCTAAAAATCTAACCTTGGTCTTGAAGAGTGCAATTTTAGTAGGAGAGACTACAAGACCGTTTTGTATGATTATTTTTATGAAAGTAGATAAATGTTTGAAATGCTGTTCTATATTGGAAGAGAATACTAGAACATCGTCTATATAAACTATGATGTATTCTGAATAAGGATTGAAAATCTCGTTCATAATTCTTTGGAATTCGAAGGGGCATTTTGAGGCCGAATGGCATAACATTCCATTCGTATTGGCCAAAAGGTACTTGTAAAGGCTGTCTTGTATTTATCATTTTCACTTACTTGTATTTGCCAAAATCCTGATTTCATGTCAAATTTAGAAAATATTTTTGATCTACAGAGTCTGTTTAGCAAATCTTTTTTATTGGGTATAGGCTATCTTATCCATCTAAGGGCTGTATTAAGAGGTTTGTAATTAATAACTAACCGGGAACTCCTCTTTCTAGTTCAGCATTTTTATTGACATAAAAAGCAGAACAACTCCAAGGGGATTGGCTTTTTCTTATGAGTTTTTTATTTAATAGATCTTGTATTTCTGCTTGACAAAATTTTAAAACTTCTTGGTTCATTTGTGTTGGGCGGGCTTTGGTAGGAATTTTGTTTTCAGAAAAATCATGTTCATAAGGTAAATCAACGATATGTTTTTTTCTTTCCCAAAAGGCATTGGGTATAGTAGAGCATATAGTTTTCTCTATGTGTTTTTGTAGAGAAGCTATCTTTTCTATGATGTTTGGTTTTATAAGATTCTCTTCTATTCTTTTAAACTCTAAATCTTCTTTTAGAAATTCAAGCTGGTTTTCTTTGTCTTTTATGAGGCAATTTATTTCTGAAATGGAATGTTCTTGTAAAATATTAAGACTTCTTTTCTGTGGTTTTGTTATGAAATTGAAGGTGATTTTTTTGTTTAAAGCATGAGTTTCTATACCTTCATTAGTAATAGCAAAGGGTTGAATCAATTGTATAAAATGTGTTCCAAGGATAACTTTGTTGTCTCATGTTTTTAACTAAAAGAAAAGATGTTTTGTAAGACATTTGGTCTTTTATTATTAGGGCTTCGGGTAACTTGTATTGTATATTCAGCTTGTCTCCGAGGCTGATTTTAAGGACTCGAGATGTTTTGTCAAAGTATCTTGTTGGAACAAGACCTTCCTTGATACAATTGAGGTCATTTTGTATCAAAGAGTGCCGTTGTTTCAATAATATACTCATTATTGATTTTTATCTTAATATTTATTATCCATTTTCTAGATGTGATTTTTGTTAATAACATAAGAAAAGCTGGATCAGAGGTATCAGGGGTATTAGTGATTTCATTTTGGTTTTCAAGTTTTGTTGTTCCTTTTATGACAAGAGACTTTATATCAGAAATTTCTTGTTTCATTTTTGATTGAGTTTCTTTTAAGGCTTGTATTTCTAACTTTTGTTGTTTTATTTCGTTTTGGAGGTCATTAATATTTATAGGTCTAGACTGTGGTTTTTTGTTTCTATTTAGAATGTCTTTAAGGTTGTATGAAGTATTAGGCTTGGAAGTAATATTCATAGAAGAGTGAAGTCTATCTAAGTATTCTTTTTTGGCTTCGGGGTCAAGTATTTTGTCGTGATCTTCGAGAAGGAATTCTTATTCTTTAGTTAAGACGTTTACTTCGGGGAATGGGTTTTTACGGAGAAGCGTCTTCATAATCAATCGAAGAGGATTCTATCTCATTGATTTGAAGTCCTTCTTCCTCAAGAAATTCATCGGAAGAAGTATCCTCATTTTCTATGAAGATATTGTTTAACGATTAAGAGTATTGTCATCTAAAGAAAGTTCATTTAATTTTTTATTAATCCTACAATATTTTGAAATATGATCTTTTCTACCACAAGAATAGCATTTAATGTCTTTAAAAAATTTTCTATCAGAATGAGGTCTATTTTGGTTATTCTGGTGTCTTTGTTTATTCCTACGAAATGGAGGTTTGTTGTGATGTTTCTTTGTTTCTTTCTCAGGAGGACAAGTTCCCTTACATTTTGGTTTTGTTTTTTCATTATAAGAGGGGTCGTATTGAGCACAAAAATCTCCTAGACTCCTATTGGTGAGGGATTGTTCTTCCTTGAGTTGTCTTTGTAATTTGATTGTATTACACATTTGTGTTCCTTGTCTATAAACATAAGAGACTATTTCTCCATAAGAAAGGAGATCATAAGGAATTTGGCCGCTGTAATCTTCCCTAATTTTATCTCTAACTTGGTCACCTATAATCCGAGGTAAACCAGCTAAGAATTTTTCTTTCCAAAAGGGTTGATTGCGTCGGGTCTAATAAGAACCCTTTGAAAGAAAAGCTCTTTGTATTCTCTAAATCTTCCTAAGGATTTGCAACGCATATTGGAAAGGAGATCTTGGTTTCTATCCCTAATATGTGAAGGATCTCCTACAAAGTGTTGTGAAATGGAATAGATAAGGGTATTAACCGCATCTTGGATGAGATGACCTTGATCATCATCCATGCGTTGACCAAAATCATCTACCTTATAAGCAGTTAAAATTTGTGTCTTTTGTTCATCGTCGGGTAGTTATCCCACCAACCTTTTAGCTGTCCAAGTAAAACCAGCTACTAAAAGATTAGCAACAGCATGGTCAGAAACATCTTGCTGTGTTTTGTAGGCATTAGCAAGCATCACAATGTTCTTAAGAATGTTCATAACATTGGTTTCTGCAACACCATCAATGTTCCATTCATAGATGGCGTCAGGAGAGTATTTATTCTGTATTTTTGCGATGATTCTTCTTGGGCAATGTCTCGTGGGGTAGCTCTACTATAATAAAGCTTACGTGGTTGTCTCCAATTGAGTCTGTTAATCTCATTGGTGACTCATTATCGAGATTACCGGAGGGTTTGGTCAGGGTATTAATGGTGAGTTGGTCTGGAGTGTCTCTAATGATAAGATTCTGGAATTTAGGAGTGTCTAGTATTGGATCGGGTTCCATCTTTGATTTTCCTAAGAGTTTTTCTTTTGTTCTATAGCTTTGGCAAACTCGGGCTAAGATTTTTGGAAATTCAAAGGCTTTAAAAATGGGTTTTTTGAGAGTGTCAACTTGTGGTGTAATAAGGCGAGTAGGATTCGGAAGGTGGATTCCATCCTATTCAACTGTTTTCCTATGGTTACTAAATGTTGATTAGTAAAATTGTTTTGTTCAATAACTTTGTGGGTGTAGAGAGAGTCTCCTTTGTCCGGAAGTCTAAAAGGAGTGGCTGTAACCTCACTATCTCCATGCTGTATTTTTATTCTCCTAAGGGGTGGATGATTGGATTCTATGGTTTCACCATTATCAAGTTTCCACTTATAATGATGATCTAAAACAAATATTTCTTTTGGCTCAAGGAATTGTTCTTCTAGCCAATCAAAGAAAAATATATGGACTTCATATTCATATATGTAGTCGTAATATTTTTGTTTGATGTCTTTTGCTTCATCAGCAAAGGTTTTGAAGAACCATTCTCTAATTTGTTTGTTGTTTTCAGAATTAAATTCTTTATTAAGAAAAGCTTTGTTAGGCTCAAAATGTTTTTCTAAAACATTAAGTTCGGCATCTATCATTTGTGAGTAGGTAGGAGAATGATGAGGAGAATCTGTATTTCCTAGGGCTGGTTCGGCTGGTTCGAGCTGATTTTGTTGATAAACCGGCCTGGAAATGCCGATCTATTATCTAAACCACTAATTTCTGGTTCAAGAGGTGTCTCATGGTTACTTCTACTGGTGGAAGGAGGTAAATGTGTTGTATCTCTTGTGGGAGTGTCTCTATGTATACTAGGAGGAGGAGTGTTTCGTGCGTACTAGGAGGAATGGTGATTATAGGAGGAAGATTAGGATTAAGATCTATGGACCTCGTATAAGAATTATGAAAAGAAGGACTAGATCTTGAATCAAAAGACCTTCTAGGAAATCTAATGGTCACTCTTCCTTCGGATGTTGAATGACATTAGTCGGATCTGTATTTTGAACAACTTGTTGGGGAATTTGGTTTTCTAATTCCCATTGTTCTCGGTAAAGTAACTTGGTTCCAATTAATAGACCTAGGAATTGTTGTATTAGCTCTAGAAATGTCAGTTTGGAGGAGAAGTGTTTCTCCTCGAGGGCTATGTTTGAAAGCATTTTCTCCAAAGGCGGAGGACATGGCTTTATAATGGATTCTATAAACAAGGGCTAAATGAATAGAACCATCTGCCACTTTGTAATTATGGGTTTTGATTTGGAGTGGTAGGGCTCTAAGAACGTTCTTATCTTTGAGAGATACAGAAAAATTGGGATAACAATCAAAATGTATGGGTCCTTTGCAGAGACTTGTCTCTACAGTACCAAGAATGGATTCATCATAGTTTAAAAGACGTGAATCCCTTAACACTAACAGAATGGAAGTATTAAGACCTTCTTTAGTAAGAGGTTTGACACCTACTTGGACTAGTCCTATATGAATGTAATTGTATTTTTGTTTGTGTTTTTGGATGGACTCTTTGTTTAAAAGATGTATTTTTTCATAGGAATTAGAAAGAGGGACATCTCTTTCTTCGGTGGATATGACATAGTTTGATTTTTGAAAAACTTCAACTTTGATTGTTTGTATATTTCCTTAAGCTGTATTTTAGGAATTTCCCAATTTTCTATAGATTTGTTGAAATCTTCTATTCTTACTTCTTCTCTATGTATAGGACTTGGATCTGAGTCCATTTGTGATAGAGAACTAGAGGAAGATGTAGATCTTCTATGTAAGCTCATACTTAAGATCGGAACTATTCCTTCTTTAGAACCGTTCTGAGAGCTAAACCAACGGTCTAACAGCCATTCAAGGACTTACGGCTGGACCACTCGTAGAAACAAGAAGGATGCCAACGAATGGCTCTCGATCTAAGTGTATGTTCTTACAAAGACTATCTATACCTTCCCACTGGCTCTGATACCATAAAGGGGGTATGATCTGAATACTAAAGGAGATCATAAGGAATTTGGCCGCTGTAATATATATATATATATATATATATATATCTGTAATATATATATATATTAATATCATTTGATGTCTCTCATCCACCTACTATCCTGGTCCCCGCTTTTGCAGGCAATATATTTATGAGAAAAATGTGAGGTAGTCATTGAATTGTCGTGGACCTTTTCCAATGGATACTAGAGGTTATCCGCACTCAAATCATTGGTATGACCTAAATTTTAGCCTAAGTCCCTTGATCATAAAGGTATAAATTTTATAAAATTTCAAGTGGGACATGACTTTATTTTGTTCCATCATGTGTAACACAGTGATAATCCATGACTCACGAAGAAGAAGACTCGTGAAGACTGACAAGCAAGTCAAGAGTGGTTAGAAATAGAGAAAAAGAAACAATAGCTTAAAAAAATTGTCGTTACTTTAATAATTGACTTCATTCAGATTATAAAATTGAATAGCTTTCTACCAACAATGATATAATTAGACCTTACCAAAAAAACGAAAAACAATGATATAATTAGACCATTGAATGGTGGAAATGAAAAGAAGGTGAAAAGGTGAATGTCTTCATGGTCAAGGCCCTCCACATTATTAGGACAAATTAATGGGAGAAGAGAGAGGGGGAGAAGCGCACAAAGAAAGTTCCGAGAAATATGGAGAAGGCTTGTTGAGCAAAGACAATGGAAGACCCACCCTAGATGAGTCGCAGTACATTTGAAATGTCATCTTCTCTGAAAATGATTTCAACCTATAAA
The DNA here is from genome assembly GCA_017140615.1 of Eucalyptus cladocalyx. Classification (NCBI taxonomy): domain Eukaryota; kingdom Viridiplantae; phylum Streptophyta; class Magnoliopsida; order Myrtales; family Myrtaceae; genus Eucalyptus; species Eucalyptus cladocalyx. The sequence goes on from CM029519.1 coordinate 2,187,243, forward strand.
TTAAAAATAAAATAAAAATAAAAACAAAGAAATCACTTCGTCCTTCTTCCTCCCTCTTGCCCTCTCTCTTGTCATCCGGCTTAGCCATCTCATTCTCTTTCATTTTCTTTAGCCCAACATCCTAGCTTGCCTTTTTCGTCCTCTCAACCCATCCAACCTACTTCAGTTTCTTTTTCCCCTCGACTGCGCCTCTCCTTGAGCCGATTTCCTTTATTCCAACTTGTCTCCTCTTTGAACTAATTCCTCCCTCAACATACAACGAAAAATCTTCTCTCCCTCTTTGTTTAACTTGTGTATTTCCATTTTAGCTCTCCACTCATCTTATGCAAACCCCGCCAAATTTAGAATTCTAATCCCAACAAATTTTTAGTCTCTCTCTTGCCACGAAGAGACACCGACTTGCTATTCTAGGGCCAATCCTGATCAACGTTGACAAGCAATCATGGCGGATGAATTTATCACCTTGGTCACTAGCTTCACTTGGGATCTTGTACCACCTTCTCCTTCTAAGAAATTAGTTGATTGTAAATAGGTTTTTAAGGTCAAGGAAAAATCTGATGAAATTATCAAACACTTCCAATATTGCCTTGTTGCATAGGGATTTAAGCAGCAAGCTAGACTAGACTATGAGGAGACATTTAGTTTGGTTATTAAACCCAATACAATTTAGTTTGTTCTCTCTATTGTGATTTCTTTAGGATGGGTCATATGCCAATTTTTTTATTAAAAATTATTTCTTACACGGTATCCTTTGTGAGGAAGTTTATTGCACTAACCTCTCAATTTCTCTCATCCTAAGTTCCCTAATCAAGTGTGTAGTCTATGGAAAGCCATTTGTGGCTTAAAATAGGCTCCGTGCACATGGTTTCATCACTTCAGTAGCTTTTTATTATCTTTGGTCTTCTCTATGAGTAAGGTTGATCATTTGCTATTTGTCTATGCTTCCTCTCCAGGTGATCTATACATTTCATTATATGTTAATGATATACTCCTCACCCTTAATGCTCCTAATTTATTATGGTCCTTGATAACTTGGCTCGCATAGGAATGTATTATGAAGGATTTGGGACCACTACACTATTTCCTTGGTGAGGCTAATCACCGCTCTAAGGGTACTTTTTCTTTTTTTATACCTTAGGCCAAGTATGTGATAGGTTTTCATGCAAGTTTGACCTTGTCAAGGTTAAGCCCCATGTTTACTCCTTTGGTTTTGAAGAATTTATCGTCAGCTAACTTTGGTGAGCTTCCTGCTTTTTTTTTAAAATGTTGTATCAACAAATGGTTGGTGCATTGTTGTATGGATCTATGACTAAGCCCGACATTAGTTTTACTGTGATCTTGGTTAGTCAATTCACAAATCAACACTAATTACCTCATCTTCTAGTTAGGGGTGTAAAAAATAACTGAACTGATCACATCAAAATATACACTCTCTCACTCTAGAAATTGTGAATCTCCTGTTAGTGGTACAAGTTTTCTCTGGGTATCTCCTTCCCTGTTGTCATCTGCACCTCCATTGCCAAGAACACAACTCTCGACTTCGTCCTCGTTAGCAGCTTGATAATATTTCCATCTCCCTCTTTGTCTCGCCACCACTGCTCCAACCCTCGCACAAAGTTGTTGCCCCACTGTGTCTCCCCTCCCTCGTCTCTATTTGCAGCAACCTTAAATGCATCTCTCTATCTACTCGCACCCACTAGGCTTAACACGGCTAGAGCCTTCACTTGTCGACAAGGATAACAGGTGACGACAACAAGCTGAGATTTGCTGCTCACTCTAGTGGTGCTCGACCAAGCCCTAGAACTAGGGCTTGACTTGCCTTCAAATTTGGGTTGATCCTATGTCAACGAGTCAAATTAGTCCCAATCCGAGGTCGAAAGGTGAAGAAGAGAGAGATATAGGTACGATCGGGTTGATCTAGGCATTCGGTTTGTGTTGTTGAGCTCAGAGGTGCCACGAGGTTGCGAGGTCACCGGCAATAAAGCTCATCGTATCAACTGGAGCATGACAACTCATCGTCTTTTGTGAAGGAAAAGCAGAGGAAGGAAGTCGGTTTGACAAGATTCAATTTTTCTTCTTTGGTTCCAAAGAATGGTTAAAGGATGGGAGGAGAGAGTAAAAGAGCTACACAAAGGGGCTTCATGCGATGAACTTAGAAACCGAACCAACTGTCGAGTCTTGGTTTAGGTCAAACCACATGCACTTCCATATGGTCCTATTCAATTCGGGCATCGCGGAAACCCAACTTGAGCTACTAACACCCCTAATAATGGTATGTAGCTAGTGTATCCACCCATGGTTTGCTTCTTAGTGAGTGGCGTTCTCCCAATTCATTGACTGCTTATGCGAATGACGACTAGGCTAAGTGCTCTAATACTCGATGATCCACCTTGGGTTTTTGTGTCTTTCTCGGCACCAATCTTGTTCCATGGGGTGCCAAGAAGCTAGGTGCCAAGAAGCAACCTAGCGTGGCCCTTTATAATTTAGAGGCTGAGTATCGTGCCATAACTCACTATGTTGTTGAGACAATTTGGATTCACCATTTACTTTGTGAGCTAGGGGTCATCCTTTTTTTTTCCTCTCACCGTATGTTGTGACAACCCACCACCTACCTTGCTTTCAACCTTGTGTTTCATGATCGCACCAAATACATCGAGTTGAATATTTACTTTACTTGAGAGCTAGTTGCTCATGGCAATCTATATGTTTGCTATGTGTCTATAGCGGATCAGCTGGCAAACATTTTTGCCAAAGGATTACATAGTATGCGACATGCACCATTGAGATCCAGTCTTTCAATTCTTAGGCATACTTTGAATTGAGGAGGGTTTTAATATGTAATTGATATGTTTCATAGGGTCTTTTTGTAATGATTTTTCTATATGTAGTTTGCTAAAAGTAATCATTCATACAAATATATACCACATAGCCCTAATTAAGGTCAAATCACCGTAGACATTTTGTCATTATCTTATTCTAAAGATTAACACTTGTCAAGATATCACGTCTCGCTCCGACACTTCTTCGTATTGTATGCAAAGAAAAAATAATTGAGGAAAAGAGAGAGAGAGAATAGGATGCACATGTAATTCGTTTCCGTGGATAACGTGATTCACCAAAGCAACCAATCGAATAATAAATTCACATAAATAACGTGGCAATATTTTGTTCCAAGGCGGATGCTAACTTTGACCGAGAAGAGAGAGGTGTATTTTAAAGACATTATCTTCTGGTTTATATTTTTAGTGCTCCAAGGCGGATGCTAACTTTGACCGAGAAGAGAGAAGTGCATTTTAAAGACATTATCTTCTGGTTTATATTTTTATTGCAATCAATCGAATAATAAATTCACAGAAAATAACTTGGCAAGATTTTGTTCTGAGGCGGATGCTAACTTTGACCGAGAAGAGAGAAGTGTATCTTAAAGACATTATCTTCTGGTTTATATTTTTATTGCAATCAATCGAATAATATATTCACAGAAATAACTTGGCAAGATTGAGATTGTCCAAATGTTGAATATTCCCATAAGTACGGTCGACAGGTTATGCTCTAAGGCAGAGTAAAAAAGAAGATGGCATACTTCACTTTGCACCATCACTTTGCACTTCTCTTTCCCTTGGCAGCTCATTTGGTAGCTTTTGCTACCAGTACTCCTGATGATTTCCTGCAATGCCTCTCTCTTCACTCCGGAAACGCATCTGCAATCTCTAAACTCGTTTATACTCCAATCAACTCTCGGTACTATTCTGTCTTGGACATTACCATACAGAACCTGCGCTTCTTTACTCCTTCTGCCCCGAAACCTAATTACATCGTGATGCCGCTCGATGTCTCTCATGTCCAAGCCACCATTATCTGCTCCCAACAGTACGGACTCCAAATGAGGACCCGAAGTGGCGGTCACGACTATGAAGGCCTTTCATATTTGTCCGAAGTCCCATTTGTCATTGTCGATATGGCGAATTTCCAATTGATCTCTGTGGATGTGGAGGACAAAACTGCGTGGGTCCAGTCGAGTGCAACGGTTGGTGAGCTTTACTATAGGATCGCTGAGAAGAGCAAAACCCTAGGCTTCCCGGCCGGCCTTTGCCCCACAGTTGGCATCGGCGGTGGAGGCTATGGCACGCTGCTGCGCAAATATGGCCTTGCTGCCGATAATGTAATTGACGTGCAGTTGGTCGACGCCCAGGGTCGGCTCCTAGATAGAGTAGCAATGGGGGAAGATCTCTTTTGGGCAATCCGAGGTGGAGGAGGTGGCAGCTTCGGTGTAGTAGTGTCCTGGAAAGTCAAGCTAGTCCCGGTGCCGTCAACCGTGACCGTGTTCACGATCCCGAGGACGTTGGAACAAAATGCGACGAAGCTCGTACACCAGTGGCAGCTTGTTGCGAACGAGCTCCCCGACGACCTATTCATACGGCTGATCTTGCAGAGCTACAACTCCGGCCCCAACGGGACGAGGACGATGCAAGCCATTTTCAACACCCTTTACCTCGGCGGGGTCAAATCGCTCCTTGAGGTGACAAGGAGCCGCTTCCCGGAGCTCAGCGTCACGAGACAGGACTGCACCGAGATGAGCTGGATTGAGTCCGTCCTCTACTTCGCGGGGGTTCCGAGCGGAACACCCTTGGAAGTCTTGCTCAACAGGAGCTCCAACACCAAAACTTTCTTCAAGAACAAATCGGATTATGTGAAGGAGCCAATCCCTGAGAGTGGCTTAGAGGGCATGTGGGAGAGATTCTTTGAGGAAGATCAAGGGGTGCCTATAATGATTTGGAACCCCTATGGCGGGAAAATGGCAGAAATTTCTGAATCTGCCATTCCCTTCCCACACAGAGCTGGGGTTTTGTACAAGATCCAGCACATAACGGAATGGACAACCGGAGGCAACGAGGTTGCTCCAAAGCATATGAGTTGGATACGAAGCTTCTACAGTTATATGGCGCAGTATGTGTCGAAATCGCCTCGAGAGGCCTACATCAACTACAGGGATCTCGACATAGGAATGAACAATGTGATAGGCGACACGAGTTATAAGCAAGCCAGCGTTTGGGGAAAGAAATACTTCAAGAACAATTTCGACAGGTTGGTACGTGTGAAGACCGCGGTCGATCCTGACAACTTTTTCCGGCACGAGCAAAGTATTCCTCCGTTTTCATCTTTAAAGAAAAGTAAGAATAGTCGAGTTTCGATGTGTTCATCACAATAACAAGATGATACTTTGTAATCAATGAACATTTGACCATGTCGATGCTTGAGCTTTGTGTGGGTCATTTGCTAAATAATATTTAATTATTTGAAATTTTAGTTTTAAAATTTTATATATCATATATTTAATTATCAAAACAGGATTAGGAGTTATTAAGAAGTCAAACAGGTAGAAGAATTTACTTAATATAATATACGTAACGTGACAAATAGGGCATTAAGTTCTTGGTTTTTGTTAAATAATGTGGTATCTAAGCAACGGAAAGAGTTATCTACATAGCGATTTATGGATTCCTTTATGAATTGTTAGGTAAACCATTGCTCTTACCCATGCTTGGCATGGCTTTCTTTCTTTTCTTTTTTTTCTATAATTTAATCAATGTCAAGAATATTTTGCTTCTCATAATAATAATGAACCGAGTCCTTCAGTTATAGCGTTCCTAAAAGAATAGCAGATTTATTTCGTAAAAACTTCCTTCAATTTGTTAATGACATAATGGGATGCACGAAGGGGGAAAACCAACAACCAAAAAACAAAACTGAAAACTAAAGGATAAGCCTGGGTACAGTTTATGATAACTTTCTTCAATTTTGTTGACGACATAATGCAATGTAAGGAGTAAGAAATGGACAAAAAAACTAATTTTTTTATACAATATATTGTTTTCGTTAATCATGAACTTCATAGTTACTAATACTACTTTAATTGTGGCTTTCTGCTGTTTTTGAAATAAGAGTACGATGACACTGTTTTTTTATAGAAACCTTTTCTTGGGAGGAATTCTGACCGCCTAATTTCAAAGAAGGTAGGAGTGAAGTAAATAACTTTTTCCTGGTGCAAAATATGACGTGAATAAGCAACAAGATCTACAAAGATTTATCATCGTCTCATTGAGATCATATTTAAATATGAAAATTTATATCTTATTGCTTCTTCCCCAATTGCTAGAAAATTAGTATTGACCAATTATTCTTCATCTCTGTTTGGAGTAATCAATCTTAGAGAGAAGGAAAAAGTATGCAATGTCGAATTATGGAAGACTAATGATGTGCACCCTATTTGGACTATTACAAAACGACATTAAACGATTGTAAAGAGTACTTGATATTAACTTATCAGAAACATTTTTCATTGTGAAAATAATTACTATTTATAGTGGGCTTAAATGAAAAAGTTACTGCCTTCAAATAAATGCTTAAATTTAAAAAGGCAACCATTCAATCACATTCTTAGATAGTACTTAACTGTTACTCTTTTTTGTGGAAAACTCGAGAAAGCCAATCTTTACAATAAGAATTGAGGGTTTCTTGGCATTTAGAATATCACGTGTCAGCATCGGAGGCAATGTTTAGGGAAGAGTATGCAAATAAAAAAGAAAAAAGAAAGCTTAGTCTTGCCACGTTTCAATTGACCAAGTCAATTAAGTAAAAATAATTAACCAAGCCACTAATCTTCCAACAACTCCAGTCCAGGTGAGTCCCTTTCTATTACTTTATGCTATTCTGATTTAAAAGGCCTTTTTGAAAATTATTGGAACCGTGCATGATGACAAGATGTGCCTTAATTAGAAAACTTTTCAGTGCAATATCAACCTACAAGAACGAAATTATTCCCCAGACATGAACCGTGCTATGCCCGACACTAAGGGTGCGTTTGTTTGTGTTTCTATTTAAAAATTGTTCCAGGGAACAGAAATAGAAAAAAGTGTTTTTGTTCCGGGGAACAATTTTAGAACAAAAAAACGCGTTTGGTAAATTTGTTCCGGGAATAAAAAATAAACAGAAACACGTTTGGAAAATTTGTATAATTTATTTATTTCTTTTATTTTTTCTATTTATTTCTTTTTTTCCTTTATTTCTTATTTCTTTTTCCTTTATTTCTTTTTTTCTTCTTTTGGCCGGTCGCCGCCTCGGCCATGACCGGCGACCGGTCGACGAGGGCCGGCGGCCTCGCCCGGCCACGGCGAGGCTCGCCGGCCCCGGTGAGGCCGAGCTCGCCCGGTGGCCGGCGAGGCGGCCTCGCCGAGCCACCGCCGAGCGACGCCAACTCGCCCGATTCGGCGAGGCCGAGCCTCGCCGGCCGTTGGGCGACCTTGGCCTCGCCGGATCTCGGGGCGAGATCGAGCTCGCCCAAGGCGGCACGAGGTCGGCCTCGCCGGATGCGGGCGAGCTCGAGCTCGCCCAGCCAAGGCGAGGCCGACCCTCACCCGGCTACGGCGAGCCTCGGCCTCGCCGTGGCCGGGCGAGGCCGCCGGCCCTCGTCGGCCGGTCGCCGGCCGGTCGCCGACCATGGCCGAGGCCGGCGACCGGCAAAAGAAAAAATAAGAAGAAAATAAGAAGAAAAAGAGAAGAAAATAGAAAAGTGTTTCTCAAATTTGTTTGAAATAAGAAACACAAATTTGTTGTTTCTTATTTTTTTTCTTTTTTGTTCCTGGGAACAAAAGAACAAAAAAAAGGAATGTAAACGCACCCAAACGCGTTTTTGTTGTTTTTTTGTTCCCAGGAAAAAAAAACAGAAATTTTTGTTCCTGGGAACAGAAATAGGTGCCAGCCAAACGCACCCTAAATGATATAAAGAGTTCCCTTATCCCAAAACATATAACTACCGCGAAAAAATTATGCATTCTTTTGATCTTTAATATAAAGGCTTACACTATGAAAAAAAAGAGAGAAGTCAAATATAATGAATTATGATAAAGGCAACTCATTAATTTGAAGAGATAATAACAAATATATATTTAGGTGAGTAGTAAATATTAGGCTCGTCAAACGGACAGGTTGATCAAAAATTGCCCGACCCAAATTGACCAATTTAACCCATTTTTACATGTAATGTAAATTTAGCGACCTATACTCATACCCGATCCGACTTGACTAGGACCCAATTCTTAGTAAATTTTCTCTTTAAAATATTACCTCCGAAGAATGAGCAATTCCATGGACCGACTCGTTGAGTCAATGGCATATGGAGCGATATGGGTGAGCGTCGCACTGATGAACAAGAACACATGCGTGGGTGGGTCCGCCGTCAGGTATCAATGGGGTCATGAAGGTAGTGGTGAAGTGAAGGGTGATGGATCTTGTTCAAGTGACGTTTGATGCCCTTGCACTCCTAGTTAGTCCACTTACATATCTGTCCTCCCATAAATCTGCTCAAACTACATAAATTTCCTATAAGCTAAACATATCTCAAAATTCAAAAATCAAATAAAATGCTTTCGCATTTAAATTCCCAGAATCATGAAAACTACTGAAATATAATACGTGAAAACAATAAGATTTTGCAATTTACGTCAACGCAAAATCACCAGAGAAATAAATAAGAAATAATAAGGAAACCAGAAATTTACGTAGTTCGGTCCGAGTATCGGTACCTACGTCCACGGGGAGAGTTAGGAGCAAATAATCCATTATAATTGGAGAATCATAGTTTACAATCGCTCACACGCTCGAATGTTTCTCACACCTACATTTAATCCCAAACCCAAAGTATTTATAAATAAACAATTCACATGGACGTAAACTCATAGAACAAAAATACCGCACGCTTAAGCTCAAGGCAAATGTTCTACGTATGCTAAAATCAAGAACTCCAGTGTTCGTCTTTTGGTTCGTGTACATATAGATTTGTGTTTGTCTTTCTTGATTGTGCGGCGCTCTTCTAGGCGTTCCTTTTGTGCAACTCGGTCTACTTCGCAACGCTTTAACGGCTCCACACAAAAGAAATAAGACATTCTGTTTTTATATGTGTACCCAGAGTCCACAACTTTGATTCTGGCCCCATCGTGTGTTTCTTTCTTCAATGGGAATTCGGACGCTGCAGGTAATGTGAAGAAACCCTTAATATATATATATGAGCCCCTTTTTGTCTTGTAGCAGTAGGTCACCCCCCCTTTTTTTTCTTTGCTTTTTTTTGTATGTCCAAAACAAAGTCTAATAAGAGAAAAAAACACTTCTTCATCTGACTTGTAATCCGCATGGGGAAATTTTTATCAACAAATTCAGTCTTATAAATCGTTATTTGAATTCAAACTCGAGACATTAATTTAACAATTCTCCACCTTGGCTCAATGTTTAAAGCCAAGTTATAGTGTTTAATCATCTATGCTGCTCTCTCAACGCCTCAACATGCGCTCACTCTTCATAGACACCAATAGAGCTCAAGCAGAGCTTAAGCTTCACCAAAGGAATAGATTTAATCATCATTTCTACAGGGTTATTTACTATAACAATTTTTTTTATAACAACATTACCCTTAACTAAGATATCCACACTTTTTTGTTCTAACCCAAAGTCCGAGAGCAAATTTCGTAACCATATCGTCTCTTTCGCTACAAAGGTTGGTGCCATGTATTCTGCTACAGTCGAAGACAAGGCAACGTGATCTATAAGGACACTTTCCGACTAATTGCACCACTCTCTAGCGTAAACACATACCTTGCTAAAGATCTACAATTATTCAAGTCGCTAACATGATCCGAATCTACAAAACCAATGGTTTTACTACAATTATTGTTCCTCCGGTACACTATACTCACATCTATTGTCCTCTTTAAATATTTGAAGATCTACTTCACAGCTTCCTAATGAGCATTATTAGGACGCTTCATGTAGTGACTAACCACGCTCACAGTTTGTGAAATATCAGGCCTAATACATACTATAATATACATAATACTACCCACAACACTAGAATAAGGAATACGGGATTTATGCTATTCCTCCTCAGTTTGTGGTGATTATTTATTTGAAAGTTTAAAGTACTTTGCTAAAGGTGTACTTATAGATTTTGCTAACTACATAATAAAACGTGTCGTGATCTTCTCAATATATTTCTTCTAAGATAAACGTAAAACTCATGTAGTCCTATCATGCAAAATCTCCATACCCAATATTCTTTGCAACACCTAAATCTTTCATCTCAAATTCAGCATTTAACCGCCTCTTCAGCACATCAATATCAAACATATTCTTAGTTGTTATAAACATATCATCAACATATAAGAGTAAATAAATAAATAAATAACTATTTTCCAATCTCCTAAAGTAAATGTATCTATCCATCTGACTTTTCAAGTAGTCTTGACTAGCCATGAAAGTATTAAAACACTTATACCACTACCTGGGAGACTATTTGAGCTCATACAAATATTTCTTCAACAAGCAAACATGATCTTCCTTACTTGGAATAGCAAACCTCTCTACTTGCCTCATACAAATTTGCTCATCCAATTCATCATGAAGAAACGCAGTTTTCACATCTAACTACTTTAACTCGAGATCTTGCAAAGTAACTAAAGCAAGTAAAACACGAATAAAAGTATGTCTTACCATAGGAGAGAACACCTCATTGTAGTAAATGTTCTCACATTGTGTATATCCTTTCGTCACAAGTCTCACTTTTATACCCCGTTGTTTCGACACCGGGAAAGTCCTCTTTGTGTTTAAAAACCCATTTACTTTTGACAATATTTTGATTCTTTGGTACTTTGACCAACTCACATGTTTGATTTCGATGAAGTGATTCAATCTATTCACTCATAGCTCTTAGTCACTGCAACGACTCTGAACTAGCCATCGCCTCAGAGTAAGACGAAGGCTCATCTGACTCCATCTCATCACCTATAATCAATGCATAAGTAATATCTATATAACCGTAACATATTGGTGATTTAATTTGCCTTCTTTATCTATCTGTGACTATAGTGTGCTGCGGCTTTGTAGGTTGCTCACTATCACCGACTTTAGGAATTGTGGCCTCATCTATAGTCTCAACTTCTATTACCTTAGAGGTCTTCAGAGTCTCCACCTTGAAGCTCCACCTCACCTATAACACAATGATCTGTCTTCTCTACTGGTTGTGTTACAGAACTCCTCTGTTGAAGCATTGCAGTTTCGTCGAAGATCACGTCTTTGTTGATTAGAAAACCAGGTGATGTGGGATTAATGCACCACAATTGGTAGCCTTTCACCCTATGTGCATAACTTAGAAATATGCATTTCTTTACCCTTGGCTTAAGCTTACCATCACTCACATGAGCATACGCAGGACATCCGAATTTACGTAATCTGAAGTAATCAATTGGTTTCTCGACCATACTTCTTCATGTGTCTTCCACTTGATAACAGATGATGGAGATCGATTAACTAGGTAACACGCCATGTTTACTATTTCAGCCCAAAATTCCTTACCAAGTCTTGCATGCAAAAGCATGCATCGAGCTCACTCGAGCAAAATTCTGTTTTTCCGTTCTACCATGCCATTCTGCTATGGTGTCCTAGGTACTGTCCGGTGTCTTACAATCATTTCTTTCTCGCAAAATTTGGTAATGCCTCAAAAATTTTTGAGGCACTTGATTTATTTATCTGACTGCTTCTTAATTAATGCTTTAAATTTTTTTGAACCAATCGAACACTCTATATTTGTACTTTAGAAAGTATACCCATACCTTCCTTGAATAATAGTTGATAAATGTCAGCATGTATCAAGTGCCTCCTTTAGAAGGAACTGAAGATGGGCCCTAGATGTCTGAATGAATATATTCATCTGGTCATTTAGTCAAACGAATAGCTGTAGTAAACTTAACTCGACTCTACTTCCCAAAGATGCAATGTTTACATAAGTCCAGCTTCCCTGTTTTCTGACCTTTCAACAACCCCCTTTCAGTTAGTATCGTTATACTTGCCTCGCTCATGTGCCCTAAACGCATATGCCATAACTGAGTCAAGTTAAAGTTTAACTCACTTAATGAAACTGCAACGGTTCCGATCACAGTTTCTTCCAATAGATGATAGAGAATATTCACGTTCTTCCCCTTCACCACTGTCATGGCACCTCGAGAGATTTTTAGTACTCCACCTTTAGCGGTGTACTTACACCCAATATTGTCGAGTGTCCCTAGAGAAATAAGATTCTTCTTGAGCTCCGGTACATGCCTCACATTTGTCAATGAGCGCACCACTCCATCGTGCATCCGAATCCAAATTGTCTCTATCTTCACAGCCTTGCATGTTATATTATTCCCCAAAAAAATGCTACCACAATTTGTTGTCCCTGAAGGGCTTAAACAAGAGGTTCGCCCATAGTGGGAAGGTATATCTACAGGAAACTAACCCTGTCTTTCTTGGTTCTAAATCTAGGTCTATTCATGATATCAGAGACATGATTTCGTTTTTAATAAGACCCGTTTCATATGCTTAGTAGGTGAATCAAGTGCTGAGAAAATCTCTTCATATCATGATTGAACCAAAAATACTAGAAGCATATGCTTTTCTCACCTTATTTCCATCTTCCTCAACCCCTTCAGATTTTTGTGTGTCCAACGCTTCTAAGATTGATTATCTTTATGAAGTCTCTCTTAGTGATGAGACCAAAATCTCTGAAACTCAACTTCCCCTTATGAACCCCTATTCCACTTTTGCTAAACCAACCTCATCATTTTCCTCCATTCGCTCCATTCGCCAACTCATCCGCCAAACTCCAAAGGAAATAAAAGAGTACGTCTAGTCCTCCAAGTTCAATTAACATCCCATTCCTGCCACTGAAAAGAAGTATTTCGTTTCTCTTCAAATCTCTTTAGAGTTTCCCAAGCAATGGACTCAACAGGGATATTCTCATGTCCATTATGGAGCTATTTGTCTTGCTCTTACTTTTCATGGTCGCAAGGGCTTGCCGGTTATGGCAAGAATTGTGTTATTGGATACTCGGTTCCTAGAATACCAGCACGCCTGTATTGGTACTATACAAACCACCTTGAATGCTAGAACAATCTTTGTAACCTTATATCCAAACTTCAATATTGTTCATTCAAACCCCCAGTTACTTTCCTTTCTAAAAGTCCAGGTCCAGCTCACTGGAGCTCGTCAAACTGTTGTCTCTGTTGCAGCAACACTGCACTACCAGATGGTTTATCGAGTGCAGAATCATGCTCTTGACTTGAATTTCCACAAAGGAAATGAAGATGCCTTATTCATCTCTATGCATAATAATCAAGCATCCTGCATGCATGTTCCTAGGCAAATTCCAAAAGAAACGCTAGCCAAGCTTCTCCCGGAGACATGGATTACCAACTATGAAAAGCTGCATCAGAACAACAAGCCTTTCCAATCTTCAGACTCTGAATTCGTCAGAAAAAAGGATTGTACTGTTTCCATCAAATTTGGAAAGAAAAATGAAGAAAGTCCTTTTGTTTTCCAGACCCTCTTCATGATTGAACCATGCGTTCCTGAATCAATTTATGAGCTAGATCCCAAAAAGATTGTTCAATATTTCCAGAGTAATGGAAACCCTGTCCATTACTACAAGGACCGGTATGGTCATTGTTTCTAGGATCCTTTTTGTCAATGTTCCTATTGTACAAATTCTCCCGACGAAGTAGACCCAACTACAAAGCCCCAACGGAAGCATAGAAAGTCAAATGATACTATGTACCAAAGGTACTTAAACGAAGACTCCTATATTGATACTCTTGGCGAGTGTGATAAATTTCAATTTATGGTTTCTTAGGCTCTAACTCCCCCTCTAGAGTTCACTACTCCACCACCATCACCTTCTCCTCAGGAAAAAAAAAAAAAAACCAGCCATTTCCCCATTTTATAAGCCAAACCTAAAATGGGCAAAAAAACATTCCTACCCACTCGAAACTCCACAAGCAACATCACCCAACTCTTCCATTGCTATGTTTAGAGAGGCAAATTTTCCTCGTCTCACACGTGAAAGCTTGCAACTTTCATTCCTTGCTCCAGAAGAATTCATCAACCCACAAGACAGATATAGGCATGTTCCTAAGATACTTGCCCCCACTGATGTGGATAAACATGGAAGACAGAAAAGAACTCCTATTGCTGAAGCCGTCATGAATTGGCAATTGGAGACTCTTTTAGTACACAATAATGTGTTCAAAGCAATTTACTCCAAAATTGTGAATGTGCAACAAGATCTTTGAAGATATGATGAAACCACCAAGAAGATGCTTTTGGACTTCCAAAAAAGGCTTCATGCTTTGGAATTCGGTCAACATTTGGGATATCATCATCTTGAAAGCCCCAAGGTAGAAATAGAAAAGTTCAAAAGACATATTCAACTCCTTGAAGAAGGAAGGCTCAATCCTTTCAACCCATTTCCAACTACACTGCGGGCAGAACATTTGCCTCCTCCACCATCTCAGAATACATCTATCTTTGTTGCTCTCATAGATGTTCCTATTAGACAGGACAAGATAGATGTGGTAGATATGCGAAATTGCCTCAAAAAACTGGATCGAATAAGGAAAGAAAAGGGAAAAGAGAAGATGCTTGAAGAATCCTCACTTGTTATAAAGGAAAAGCTAAACCAAATGATGTTATCAAATCCATTAGAATAGGAAAAACAGCCAGATCTTGTCACTTCGAAGGATTAGATTCTATCCTAACCAATTTTCCAAACAACTCTGATACTGAGTTAGAATCAGTATCTCTCTCATCCTCTTCATCCTTCTCAATTCCTGACATTGATTATTTCCTTATTGTGCCAGTAACTTCATCAATATTTATGGTTGACCCTCTAGATCAAGATATGGAATCCAACCCTCCTGAACCAGAAGTGATTTAGGCAAACAGTCTTTCTCAAAATGTGACCACTTCATCCAAACAGTTTTTTTACCGTTGACAATATTCCCCATTCCAAATGGCTAGAAAGATTTGAGGAATTCCATACTTGGTTAAATGCCCAAGCTCTTACCAATTAGGATAAATATGATGTCATTTTTGGTTTTGTCACAAGGTTCACAAGAAGCTTTAAACAATAGTGGCATTGATGATAGAACAAGACCAGGTTCAATTTTTTTTATCTCACCAGATTTTAGCCATGCCATTACGCTCCTATATCATTTTTTCATTGGAAAACATTTTGACCCTTCATGAGCTCAAAAGAAAAGAATTCTTTGAAAGAAAATGTTGCTCTCTCCAGAAAAAGCATCTCGATAAACATTATCGGGAAATACTCAAACTTTTTTATGGTATTAGAGTTGATCCAAACCTAAAGCAAATCCTTCTGACTTCTATCCCAAGGAGTTATCCCAGCAGATTGAGAAATCTTTTATTAGCAGACAGAGAAGAATTATGGATATCCCTTTAGGAGAAATACAACAAGAGATCTATTTGTGCCTTGATGATTTATGTTTAAAGCGTCAAATGGTCAAAACTTATATCACGGACAATAGAAAACTCGATAGAGCCTGTTCTCGCCAGGAGCTGAAGATCAAATGCTCTAAAAAAGAATGTGATGGTTCTTGTGGAAAGTCTTCTAGAAAAAAAAAAAGCACGAAATTCTGGATAAAGAAATCCAAACATGGCTCTAAGCACTTCCGGAGAAAGAAGAAATGGTGATTCCTACACAAAAGGAAAGATCTTCAGGCCACAAGAAATCAACTTAACGTTTCATCTGCAACTAAAAGGGCCCTTTCGCCAAAAACTGCCCCTAGGCAAGAAAAGGTCAAAATCATCTGATTAATCACATAAAGATTAAGACAGACATTTCACTCAAAAATGATGATGTCAAATCTATATTCTCTACGGATGAAGAACCCTCTGAACAAACTCTTTGTATCATTCTTTGTTACCAAACTCCTAGTGAAACTGATTCAAATTCAAACTCTGAAGACATTTTTCACATATCCCTCACTTCATCAGAACAAAATCCTGATATATTTTCAAGCTAAATCCGTTGTCCTCATTTTCCTATAAAGATCTTCACTTCAAAATTTGCCAAACCCATCACTGTTATTGCTCTTATAGATACTAGAGCGAGTTGTTCAATTTTAGACACTAAAGTTCTTCCTAACGAATATTGAACTTCCCGTGTTCGATATTTTAATTTTGCTTCAAGAGACATTTTTTCTACTAATGTAAGAATTACTCCAGTAACTATCCAGTTTTTTCCTCAGTGTTTCATAATTACAAAAATCTTCAAATCGAGTATTCCCAATAAAGATTCGATCATTGGTTGGGACATTATGACACAGATTTCTTAGCTTCGTATCATTCCTAGAAAATGTCTTAAGTATAAGGACTAATTCTCTAAATTTGTCAATATCCAAAGACTTTTTTCCATCCAAATGAATTTGTTAAATTTGATCATGTAGAAGCTGTTGGAATCCTGTTTAGAATTCCATTTTGAATTCTCTCAAAAGTGTTCTCATCCTTTATGGAAAAATTTGGAATTCTTTGTTCGCCTTTCCTTCAAGAAAAATAAAGATATCAATGCAACCAAAGCGAGCCATATGGGAATGAACCCAGAACATCTAGTTGCTACTCAGAAGGAATGCTCAGAACTGCTGCAACAAGGACTTATTGAAATTTCAAATTCTCAATGGGCTTGTGAAGCCTTATATGTCGATAAGCGAGCTGAGCCAAACAGAGGAAAAATGCTGTTGGTAATAAATTATCATCCCCTAAACCTTTTTTTTCAAGATGACAAATTTTCTATACCTTCCATAAATTCCCTCTTTACTGAATTATCGAAAGCCCATATTTACTCCAAATTTGATCTCAAAGCTAGATTTTGGCAATTGAGCATACATCCGGAAGATAGACCCAAAACAAGATTCTACATCCCAAACTAAAATTTTCAATGAAAAGTTTTTCCTTTTGGCCTAAAAGTAGCACCATCCCTATTCCAAAAGGCCATGTGTCTAATTTTCCAACCAATTTTTTCATGTGCAATAGTATATATTGATGATATTATGCTCTACAGCCCTGATGAGGAATCTCACTGCCAACTTCTTGGGCAATTTGCAGAAATTGTGATAAAACATGGGATTATGCTTTTTCAAAGAAAGATGAATATTGCCTAGACATAAATTGAATTTCTTGGTATACACCTTAACAAAGGAACATACTATCTAGGCACATTGTTCAGGAATGGTTGAAATTTCCTTAAGAGAACTTTACGACAAAACAAGTTCAGCAATTCTTTTGGGATAATTAACTATCTTAGAGACTTTGTTCCAAACATTGTCAAACTGTTGATTTCACTACAATCAATGCTGAAGAAAAATCCCCCACCTTGGGGAAAATCTCATATTAAAGCAATCGCTGAACTTAAGGAAATTATGCAGATTCTTCCCCTATTGCAAATCCCTTCAATAGGGAAGAGAATTCTCTAGACTAATGCCAGTGATGAATACTGGACAACCATCCTATTTGAAGAAATTGATGGTAAGAGACACATGTGTGCCTAAAAAAGTGGAAAATTTTCCTAGGCCGAAATGCATTATCACTCCATTTTCAAAGAAATTTTGGTGGTGAAAAATGGAATAAAAAAGTCCACACTATTAGTGATGCATTATCCTCCCACTCATTGGAAGCATCTCTTATAGCAAGAATTGAGAACCATCCAACCAAACCTGAAGTCCACACTATTCTATTCTTCTGACAACCATGGGCTTTTGTAAAAAACAATGGTAGCATCATCGATGCTCCATAAATTATAGGTACCACATCCTATAAACCTCAACCGCATCTTATTGAAGCTCGGATTTACAAATCTTTTCTAGGACCTATTAGCTGATGTGAACACTAGTACCAAGAATTCCAAAGAGTTTTGTGCTAGAAAAATAAAACCATTCCTAAATATGTATGGAACTATAATGTATCCACCACATGGAATCATTATAGCCTTACATCAAAAGCCAATGAAGCATTAGAGGAATTCAGACAAGCTGCATCATCACAGGAGTAAGAAATGACAGACACAGATGACCATGTATAGTCCTCTCAAGACCCCATGCACAATGGGGAGGTCCTCTTTCCCAAGACCCTTATGATCAAGGACTTTTGTCTTTATCTCTAGGCATTGACACATTCTAATATGTTCAACCATCCAATTGGCCACATCCAAACATTTCTGCTAACACTACAGGCTCCTCCTAGAATCAAGAGGAAGCATCCTCGTCAAACCAAATTCTCTCACTAGATTCACTTGCAAGACTTAAGCAAAAATATGAAGAACATCTTCTAGCAGAAATGCATAGTTTTGATGACTTAGACTATGACTACAATGCTCGTGACGGACGAGACCACTGACTGTAGCAGATCATTGTAGCAAGTCACTGTAGCATTACTGTAATAGTAGGCTAGGGAAATCATTGTTTACTATCACTATTCATATCACCGAAAATAACTCCCTACTGGGAGTTTTCAGAGCCTCTGTTTTGTTTTAGGACCCATGAGCATGGTCATTGTTTGTGTGTGACCTCCCATGTCTATAAAAAGTAAGGAGGATGTAATGTATTGGGCAAAGTCCCTTGAAGTAAAGTGAGTGTTTTGTGTAAAACTCTCAATGGCTTTCTAAACTATTCTTCTTTTCCAGCTTGGTAAGATCTACTGAGAAATGCAGTTCGAATAATTAGAAATGTTACAATTCTGGCATCTCTGAGTGTCTCTAGGCTCTGAACTAAACATCATAGTAGTTTTCTACTTAAAGGCTATCCCTGAAGGGCTTGAATAAGAGGTTTACTCACAGTGGGAAGACATACCTGCAGGAAATTGACTCCATCTTTCTTGATTATAAGTGTAATAAACCAGTTCTTATGAGGCGTCATATGATAAGAACGCCCCAAATTTAGTACCCATTCGTTTCTTGACAAAATAGTAGTCACACATAAAACAACTTTTGTATCACTAGTGCTCCATTCGGCAACGTTTGCTACACTACTTGTAGCATTCTGACTATCACTTTTATTCCTCCGCTTTGGACAATCTCTCCTGATGTGCCCCTCCTCGTGACGCTCAAAACACTTCACGTGTCCCTTGGATTTTCTATGGCATGATTTTGATCTGATTTTACCTCTGCAACTACTAGCCCTTGATGTTGTTCTCTATCCCGAATCGTCAGTGCTTGTGTTACTCTTTGCGCCATACTGTTATCTTGCAACTTTCTTTATCACTCCTTAAAGAACAATACATACTTTACCTCTTCTGAGATAATGTATTATGCTTCTGCAACAGTGAATCAATAAAGTGCTCCCATGACTCTAATAAAAAAGCTAACAACATCATGCCATATTCTTCATCATCAAGTAATTTACTAACGTTCTTCAAATCCATCATGAATTTATTGAATTCATCTAGGTGGGTTCTGATAGATGTACCTTCAGTAGATCTAAATTGAAATATTTTCTTCAACATATACAAGCAATTATTCAAACATTTCTTCATATAGAGTGCCTAAAATTTTGCCCATAATGCTACGGCATCCTTCTTCTCAGCAACTTCTATTAAAACCTCATCTGACAAGTTTAATAGGATTGTGTTCTTTGCTCTTTCCATTAGCTCTACCCTCTCAAAGGCTTTCATTATAATTAGCGACTCATATTCACCATCTAGTGCCTTGTCCAAACCTTAGTTGTCAATAACGCCCGCATCTTAATGCTCCATAACCTAAAGTTGTTACTCCCGTTAAACTTCTTAATTTCAGATTTCCTCTCAAACATAATAAGAATAATATAATTTTCAGATAATAATCAGACAAGCAAAAGCTCCAAATCACAATCAAGAGATCCGATACCAAGCTCTGATACCAATTGTTAAAATATAATATGCGGAAATGACATGATGTTGCAATTTACATAAATGCGAAGTCACCAGAGAAATAAATGAGAAATAATAAAGACGCCAGAAATTTACGTGGTTCAGTCCGAGTATTGATACCTATGTCCACAGGGAGAGCTAGTAGTTGGAGAATCAGAGTTTATAATCACACTTGAGTGTTTACCATATCTAGATTTAATCACAAACCCAAAGTGTTTATAAATAAATAACTTACTTAGACGTAAACTCATGGCACAACAATTACCGCATGCTCAAGCTCAAAGCAAATGTTCTACATACGCTAAAGTCAAGAACTCCAGTGTTCATCTTTTGGTCCGCGTACGTACAGATTGGTGTTTGTCTTTCTTGACATGTGACGCTCTTCTCGACATTCCTTTCGTGCAGCTCGGTCTACTTCATAGGGCTTCACACAAAAGAAAGAAGACGTATTTTGTTTTTATATGTGTGCCCAGAGTCAACAAATTTGACTCTAGGCCCCACCGTGTGTTTCTTTCTTCAATGGGAATTTGGACGCTATAGGTAAGATGAAGAAACCCTTGTCTTTATATGTGTGTGTGTGTCTGTGTGTGAGCCCCTTCTTGTCTTGTAGCAATAGGTCACCCCCTTTTTTTTCTTTGCTTTCTTCTGTACATGCAAAACAAAGTCCAAGAGAAAAAAAAAATTATTCATCCGACTTGTAATCCATATGGGCAAATCTTGATCAACAAATTCGGTTTAACAAATCATTATTCGAATTCAAACTCAAGATATTAATTTAACATATACCATGAATAGTCCTCCCCAATCTAAGGCAAGCTCGAAGAAGCGGTCTCTTTTGTGTCTTCGTCCCTCACAGAAGTTCGAATAAGAACTTTCCCAAGAAGTACGGAATTTTTTGACGAAACTGGTGGGGCACAAAGAACACTGGAGCTGGAGGGCCGGTTTGGTTTGGGAAGTAGATGAGAGGTGATGCTAAAAGGGAGTGTCTTGTTGAAAATTGGGTTCAAAAGGACGATAGAACTTGACATATCTCTCTCATTGATACCAACACTGGCAAGCGCGGACGATCATGGAATCGAGGACTGTACGCGTGAAAAAATTGAAGGGAGATGATTTGTTACTGTTTTAGTGAGGACGGAGACATGAGTGGATCGTGAGTGAATTCTAGCAGAAGCTAAAGAATCTAGGAGGGGAGTCTGGAGTTTTGATGCTATGGGTTGAGGATTTTGGAGTTTGATTTGGTTGTGGGGAGGCAAGAACAAAAGAAAAACTACAGTTGTCGCATGTGCCGCGTGCAAAGCATTGTGACCTGAAGCCCGAGAAATCAAATAAAGTTTTCTCCCTCCTCCTCTTTACAATCAGCGGCGGTGAGAACCGCCATGACCTCCATAGCCTGGCTTGCGAGGAGGAACGAGTATGGAGCAGCGGTGGCGATGCCCTCCTTGTCGCCCTCATAGATGCTCTCAAAATTGTAGGCAATGGAGAGGAAGAGAAAGGCGCAATACTCAGTTCCTAGGGATGAACCTGGTGGGCACCCGGGAGGGGCCGAGGGAGGGGAAGGCAATGAATGAGGTGACATAGAGGAAGACGCAAAGGAGGGAGAGGAAGACCGGTCTTTTTTTTTGGGGGGTGTTCAAAATGGATTAGAAATAAAGAGGAAGGCCAGTCTTTGATGGGTTTCAAATGGATCTCAAATGACAATGAAAAGGGTTTCAAATGGATTTGTTTCTAACACATTTTGACCCATATGAAGTTGGCCATTTATTTCTTGGACCCATTTAAACTTGTTTGTAAAAAATTAGCCCACTCACTTATGATATGACCCATCAAACATGAGTTAATGATTAGGTTTGCCACCTGCACTAAATGTATACTTTTTGTTTGGTCATAGTAACAAATATATATTTAAATGATGCTTAACGGAAGAAATTTATGTGAAGAATGCAACAAATTCTATGTTTGCAATATGAATGAGGCTTTTCTAGTCACCTAGAGTCCAATCTTGAGAGGTGATTTTTTTTTTTTTTTTATAAAAAGATTAATACCACAAAAAGTCACAAACTGTACACTTGTGATAATTGCACCTAAAGCTAACTTTTTAGCAACAAAAAATCCCAAACTGACCCATGACAAATTTGTTAGTTTTCGTTAAATTTTATTGTCAAATTATTAAGTTGAATAACATATGACTGTTGATAGATGTACTAGTTTAGAGTTTTATCCCGCACCTATCACAAGTGTACCGGTTGTAGTTTTTCATGATATTCCAATTAACGAAAACTAATGGATGGTAATTTTGTTATAAATGTACCAAGTTAGTATTTTTGGTAATCAATAAATTATTTTGGGTAAATTTATCTCAGTTATATCAATTTTGGAGTTTTTTGTGGTAAAAAAAATTAGTTTGAGATAAATTTATCACAAATATATCCATTTGAAATTTTTTCGTGGTATTAACCACTTTTAAAAATACTATCATCCAATCATGATAATCATATGGAGTTGGAAATAGACGTTACCTTTTGCTTTTTGAAGGTGTGATCTTGATCCTATTTTATCAACTCATATATTGGAAGGCAAAAATATTCCAAGGCAGTTTTGCTCCTCATTGCACTGCGAATTTTGCAGTCATGATTTTCAGGCTTTGATCATCAAATATGTGGCCTGGTCCGAATCCGAGATCTACGGGATTCTACCATGCAGAATTCCTGACATTCAATAGAATATATCAAATAATAATAATAATAATAATAATAATAATAATAATAATAATAATAATAATAATAAAGCATTTCCAAGAGTTTTGTATGAAAAGGCCTAATGAACTTTTAAATGAGAACGATCATTAAAAGTAATAGATATGCCGAATGCATTCTTCACTTTTATTTTGTAAAAAAATGGGCCTCATGTCTTATCGGATGAGTCTTATGGAATAAACGGACCAAATGTTGAGGCCGATTGCAATATTAAAATGGACCTCACCTAATAAGGAGGTCTAGTTCAAAATTTTTTTTTTTTTTTTTGGAGTAGTTGTAACACTTGACTTTGCCCAATGAAAATGCATGGATAATATAATGATTTTAAGGCATGGGTCCATAAATAGGAGGAAAGAAATTAAAGTGTTGCAATCAGCAACACGAATGAAAAGGTTAATTGCAGCACAAGAGCATAAACATGCTCAAGACTTGTGATGTTCGACTTCTATTGGGTGGGGTATACCATAATCTCAAGGCTTCCATTCCACGCATTAAAGGCTTCTCATGAAATGAGCAGAATCGAGTCGACTTAGGGTGCGTTTGGGAAGACTTTTGGGAAGTCTTTGGGGAAATGCAAAGACCAATGAGTGAAAGGTGTTTTCCAAAATACAAATTGTGTTTGGTAAATCTATTTGTGAAAGTCCATTTTGAAGTATCTTTGTGCAAAATAGTGTTTGGGTAAATTAAATTTGCAAAAGACTTCAAAGGAAAAAAAAAAAGGAGAGTTGGCCGAACAAAGGCTTCGCCGTTTACCGCCGGCTAAGAGCTTCGCCGGTTATCGCCGACGAAGAGCTAATAGTTGCCGGTGAAGGTAGATGGTTTGGCCGGCGAAGGTAGATGGTCCGGCGAGGGGGAGGCGGCACGGCGAAGGGCAGCGTCCGGCTAGGGTCACGACCCTTGCAGCGTCGTCGCGAGACCTACGATGCCGTGGAGGTCGCCGGCGACCTAGGAGACCTCTGCGACCTCAGTGACCCAGATCTAGGTCCCGGAGGTCGCGTGCCGCGACCCAGGCGACCTCCGCGACCTCAGCGACCCAGATTTGAGTCGCAACGAGGTCACGGAGGTCGCGCGCCGTGAACCAAGCAACCTCGGCGACCCAGATCTAGGTTGCGGCGAGGTCGTGGGTCGCTTGGGTCGCCGCGACCTCCGGCAACCTCCGCAACCTAGATCTGGGTCACGGCGAGGTTGTGGGTCGCCGGAGGTCGCAGCGATAGACCTCGTCGCGACCTCCGGTGATCTCTGGCAATCTTTGCAACCCAGATCTGGGTCTCGGCGAGGTCATGGGTCGCTGGAGGTCGCGGCGACCGACCTCGCGGCAACCTAGGCGACCGACACGACCCAGATTTGGGTTGTGCGACTGGTCGGCGACGGTCACCAGGGTGCTGCGACCACGCTGGCCTCTCTCTAGCCCGTCGCCGACCCATCACAACCTCATCGGCGACCATCCGAGAACTTGACGAAGAAGACGATGAATAGTACATCGGGCCTTCCGAAAATGCTGAAAGTGCAAGGCAGCCTAGGACCTGCCTTGGGCTTTTAGCTTACAAAATGCCAGCTTTGCCATTAAGAGACTTGTAAAGTTTTTTCCCAAACGCTTTATTTTGGCCCAAGGGGCTTTTGATGGCCAAAGCCCCTTCCAAAGCTGATTCCAAACGGAGCCTAACTACCCTTTACCACTTGTAGACAACCTCGGCTTCCTCAACACCCTCTCAATTGGCTTCCTAAAATGCAATCTGGGATTTTAGATTTCTGTCAACTCATAAATTCGCACCTATGTTTCTCCATTACATTTCATGTAAATTTGGGATCTAACTTGTCAATAATGACATAAGTTGACCCCTAATCCAAAAAATTGACACTATTATTTAGCATTCACATTTCTTGCAACGTTTCATTGCAATTAGGGACATGGGCAAGTCGGATTCATTATAAAAAGAAGAATATATATATATATATTGGTAAAAGAAGATATATATCTTGAAAAATACAAGAAATGAGGCTCTCAAATCATGAATTCATTAGATTTGTTGATGCCAATGGAATGGGGCCACATCTTAAAATGGGAATAGGGTCAATCTAGTTGTGAAAATTGAGAAGTTAAAGCCCATTTAATGGGTCCGGGTCTGGTCCACTCGAAGGGGCCTTAATCTCGGTCTATGATACGGCGCTGGTGGCTGGCCACATGCAATCAAAGAGAGCATGCTTTGTTCGACCACAAATATAGGTTTAGGATTGAAAAAATTGGAATAATTGAAATTCAGAGGGATAAGAGAGAACATGTAGAGCCTCTTCCCTGTGCCCTCGCCACTGCCGTGGGATAAAAAACGCCGAGTTGATGATATCGGAACCGAGAGAGACCGACAAGGTGCGAAGGCCTCTTGCTGATGAGTGGCAGCGACCGTGGTGAAATCTTAGCTAGAACGGCTAATACCGAATGAAGACATGTCGGATCTCTATCGGGCTTTTCGTCAAACGTATGATTACAACATTGAGGATGCAAGAGCAGAGCAACCGCAGGAGAAAGGTACAACCTCTATGATCGAAGAAGAGATTGAGACTTCTCAATTAGAACAAATGACGACGAACGTGCATCAACAAAGGAAATCCAGCGACTGAGTGTCGGCATGATGATGAGATCGTCGCGACGCCATGTGCCAGGTCACAATTGAGGATCAAAGGATGACACAAGATTTCTGCTACTGTCATCGCCTCAAACCTCTTGCAAGCTTCTCAAGCTCCTACTACCACCATGTCACCTTTGTGAACCTTGTTGAATCGGCCAATCTCGTCTAGAACCGTACTTAACAACGGGATGGGTCTTAATGCTCAATATATTAATGTAGTTTCCATCCACCTAATAACTTCAGATTTTGGGTTAGATTGTTTTCATGATATTGGAGCCAATGCTATCCCTTTTGTGAATGTGTATCCACCTCCATTTGTTAAATTCTACATGCTATGGTCAAAATTCCATGGACCGATGGGTCATAAATATTCTATATATTCATATAATATTATTTCATCTGAGAACTTAAATTTTTATGTTAGACTTTTTAATATCATTTATGCATGCGGAAAACTATTTGCTTTGTCGATTGCATGAATTCACAAAATTGTTGATGAGCGAAAATCAATGGACTTCGAGGATTTCGTGATGATGACGCTTGGCAACAATGAAATCGGAATCACTCGACAGAGATATTCAGAGGCCGGTCTGGGTCTTGGACGGGTTCACGCATGCACTGAAGCTCCCAGGGCCCAATTGATGGGCGAATGGGCTACTAAAGAAAATAGGCTTGATCTCTGGACATTATGGGCTCAAGTGATGAGACTTAAAATATGGGTTGAACCTGATGCGTTTGGGTTTCGTTTATTACTTTTATTAAAATATGGGCTGAACCTGATGCGTTTGGGTTTTGTTTATTACTTTTCTTTTTCTTCTTCTTTTTTGTAACTTTTTCTTATTTATTTGTAATTAATTTGTTCATTTATTTATGAAAAAATTTCAAATAAAAACTTGAGATGCTCTCATTTTTTCAAATTATAGCATGAAGTAGATCTTATTTCAAATAAAGGCCTCAAGTATTATGATTGTTTAAAATAAAGGCATGAAGTTGATTTTATTTTAAATAAGAGCATAAAGTAGGTATGCTTGTTTCAAATAAGAGCTTGACTTTCTAGCTGATAAGGGAATTTTCGTCATTTACCTTTTTATTTGATTTTTTTTCTTTTTTCCTTTCTTTTTTTCTTTTTTTTTTCTTTTTATGGTTTGTCTTCCTTCTTCGTCAGTGGTCCTCGGCCTGCTAGCCATTGATGATTCTTGAAGAGGTTTGGGTAGGGGTTGCCCTCGCCGGTGATAGGGGAGAGACGGCCTTGCTCTGGGGGAGGTCTCCCTCACGACGATCAGTGAGGTCGGCCCTTGCCCAATTTGGGCGAGGGTTGCCTTGCCTGTGGGTGGTGAGGGATGGCTCGCCTAGGTGAGGCTGCCCATGTTGGCCCTAGGTGAGGCCAACCCTTGCCAAATCTGGCAAGGTGGCCTCACCTGCAGTTAAGGAGAGCTTGCACCTCACCGACCCTTACTAGCGGTTGGTGAGGGTCGCCAAGCCCTCGTTGGCCCTTTCTAGTGGTCGCTAGCCCTTGCCTGTGGCCGTTGGCCCTTGCTAGAAAGAAAAAAAAAACGGAAAAGAGAAAAAGAAAATAATAAAAATAAATCAAAACTAAAATTATATTTGGACGTAAACACCCTTTAATTGGTTGGAATATTTAGCCGACTGGTGAGGTTATGCCCTTATCTGAAAGAACTATGGTCACTTCAGACTCTTACTTGAAACAACCATAGTCACTTCAAGCCTTTATTTGACACAAGGTTCACTTCAATCCCTCATTTTAGAAAATGAAGACACTTGAGCTCTTATTTGGAATTTTTTTCTTCATTTATTATCTATTTATTGTTTTTTCAAAAGGTGTCCATGTCCAGCTCATGCATGCCATGCCCTAAGTCATCGATCCCCTAGCTTGGAGCCACAAAGGCCAATTTCAAACACCTATGCTAGGGTGTTCGATGGCCAGGCCACGGTACATGGCTCCTACATCCAAGTCATAGACACTCGAGCTCTGCCGCAATGCCTGCTTTCAAGTCCCTAGTGACCATGTCTTGGTACCTGCTCATGTGCTCAAGTCATTAAGACCTCCTTGAGTTCATTGAAGTCAGGCTCAAGACCCTAGTGCTAGTGCTCAGATTTGTCAAGGTCGGGTCTCTGACAGCCATGCTTGGGTACGTGGCTCTTGTGTCCAAATCGCAGGCGCTCAGATATGGGTCTATCAAGGCTGGCCCTGGCTCCACAGAGGCCAAGACGCTGGATAACGTGGTTCTAGAAAGCAATTTATCGAATAATATCTTCATCTAATAACAGAAAAAAACTTGGCAAAATCTTCTTTGTTTGGCCAATACAACTTGGCAAGATTGAAATTGTCTAATTGTTGAATATCCCCATAAGTTGGTCGATAGATTATTTTCTGAGGCGGGTGCAAACTTTGAACAAGAAGAGAGAAATGTATTCCAATAGATGACTAATACAACTGAATCATGTGGCTTTTGCAATGTGAAATATGTCTTAAAGAATTCTCGAACCAGCTTGGACGTTTTCTTTGGTTTACATTTCTATTGCAGATGGACCACTGGCATAATTTTCCAAAAAAGGTTTAAATAATTTTCTCACGACATCAAAAATAATCTTTGTAGTACATCTTTTGATACGTGATTCATTTCAGATAGCTAGGCTATTTGATGAAAATATATACATAAAGAAGATAATTATGAGACATGATAGGGCACACCATAAATTGTGATATAAGCTCATAGATCATGTCAATCATATTTTAAAGGTTTAATACCATTAAAAATCACAAATAGTACCCATAAAACACATTTACGCCCAAGTAATTTTCTTATTACAAAAAATCTCAATCTAGTACTCCTAGCCCAAATCTACCCTCCCTTTAATTCCGTTCAATATTCTGTCAAAATGCATATGTTAATTTTCCATGTTGGATATGTCATTCTCCATGTTAGATCCGTTTTGTGGGAAAAGTACCAAAAAAGTCATAAACCTATTGCATTGGTACCAATTCAGTCCTAAACTTTTCAATTGGACCAATTTAGTCCTAAACCTTTTGATATTGGTACCAATTCAGTCCATCTGGCCAATTTTGGCTGGCCGGCGATAACGTGGACATCGGCCGGTGACCGGACGCTGACGTGGCAATTTTTCTGATTTTTTTATTATTTTTTCGATTTTTTTTTTATTTTTTTTTTATTTTTTTATTTTTTTTCCTTTTTCCTTTTCTTTTCCGGCGGTGGCCGGCCAGCCTCCAGTGAGGCTCGCCAGCCACTGGGCGAGGGCCGCGGCCCTCGCCGCTGCGCCGCCGGCGAGGGTCGCGACCCTCGGCGGCGGCGAGGGCCGCGGTCCTCGGTCGCCGGATCGGGCGAGGCCAGCCTCGCCCAAGCCTTGCCGAGAGCGAAGGCGGCCTCGCCCGCTGCTGGTGAGGCCGCGAAGCCCTCGCTAGCCCGGATCCGGGCGAGGCCGCCTCGCCCGGCCTTGCCGCGGGCGAAGGCAGCCTCGCCCGCCGCTGGCGAGGCCATGGCGGCCATCGCCGGGGGCAGGTGAGGGCTGTGACCCTCGCCGCCGGCTAGCGAGGGCTTTGCGACCCTCGCCTCCACCCTGGCGATGGCCGCCATGGCCTCGCCGACGGCCCTGGGAGAGGCCGGACGAGGGCCGCGACCCTCGCCGGCAGCGGCGAGGGCTTCGCGGCCCTCGCCCGGTGGCCGGTGAGCCTCACCGGAGGCTTGCCGGCCACCGCCGGAAAAGAAAAGGAAAAAAATAATAAATAATAAAAAATAATAAAAAATCGAAAAAATAATTAAAAAATCAGAAAAATTGCCATGTCAGCGTCTGGTCACTGGCCGACGTCCACGTCAGCACCGGCCGGCCAAAATTGGCCGGATGGACTGAATTGGTACCAATATCAAAAGGTTTATGACTAAATTGGTCCAATTGAAAAGTTTATGACTGAATTGGTACCAATGCAATAGGTTTAGGACCTTTTTGGTACTTTTCCCTCCGTTTTGTTGTCATTTGCCATGTGTCTTGACACGTATACATTTTAAGGGAACATTAGACAAAATGCTAACGAAGGATAGGCTTGGATTAAGGATACCAGTTTGGAATTCTTTAAGGGAAGGAAACTAATTTGGAGTAAATGTCAATTTTTTTGGTTCAACTATATCGCTAACTATAGTATTTTCAGTGGAAAAATAAGTTTCCAAAAGCGGTGCTATTCATGCATGTTGGACGGATCAGGAAAATCAATATAGCGTCTTTTTATTTCGTGTGCTAAAAGCCGTAGTTATGCTACGAAGAGTCCCAAAGCCACATAGAACCTTGATGTTGAATAGCAACTTTCTAAAAGATGATATGTGCCTCGCTATAATTATGTAGGTGCTCATTATAAAAGCCGCAACATTTCATAGTTGAAGCAGCTTTCAAGAGTACTAGACCAGACAGCCTTATGGCTATTTTTGATGCATACAAGCTCAGTTCATAAGGGCAAATTTTGGTTGAAGTATATGAACAAGATAGTCAACAACTTGAAGGAAACTGCAACTCATTAATAAAGTCATCAACAAAAAATAGTGCAATGATTGTCGATGTTTGCCTTCACCAGTCAATAGCTTAAAGGAGATCGACAACTCACCGATAAACTCATGGACAACAAATACTTGCGAAATTCTCTAAGTGTTGAAGTAGTGTTGTTAATGAACAAAATAAATGGAATGACCAAAACTTAGCACAGAGGGACACTTAAGTGCCAAAAATTAGGAAAGTGATACTTAAGTGTCAAAATTGGAGCAAAATGAATCACTTAAGTACCAACGGCGAGAAAATCTGGCTAAAATGCTGACGTGATGATTTTTCGGCGAGGTAAGTGCAAAACGACATCGTTTTGCACGTTGACGTGGCTAGACAAATGCAAAAATGATGTCGTTTTACTTATGACGTGGAAAATAATTAATATAACAATTAATTAATTAAATTGAAAACTAAATTATTTAAAACATTCAAAGTTAGAAAAAAAAAAAAAAAAAAAAAAAGAAGGGAGGAGGCATCGGCTGAGGGCTTAGCCCTCCCCGCACTGAGCCCTCTCCGCCTTGTCTGGAAGGGCTGACGAAGGTGGGGGAAGGGTTGGTTGGGGTCGCCGGCCCCTTAGCCACCTTCTTCCTGCCTCTCCCCTTTTTATTTATTTATTTATTTATAATTAATTTTTTATCATTAAATTAAATTAATTTTTATATTAAAATTCAAATCAGTGTCACGACGATGTCATTTTTGCGTTTCTTTACTGAGTCAGCTCTTCGGCGAGTCACATAGGCAAGAAAAATAATGAAAAATTGCCACGTAAGATTTCCGGCGGAGTTTGCCAAAGATGGCATTTAAGTGTCACTTCCCTAACTTTTGGCACTTAAGTATCTCTTTGTGCTAAGTTTTGGCACTTTGAGTTTACTTATTCCAAAATAAATTATTGTGAATACATCCATCTATGACGAAGATGGCGCATTGACACGAACACGGGATTGCTAGCTAGTTATGCCTATGATCTCGAGATTTGTAACTTCTTATGGATAATCATTGCTGATGAATATTATATTGTGTCTAATATTTGTAGCTTCTTATAAACATATGTAAATAGTACTAAGAAGTTATTAGTGAATTCAAAATGTACCACCGCTTATATACAAGCGCTGATGGATGAATATAAAAGTTCACATTGTAATCATCGTAGAAAAATATCAAAACATCGGTTCTTCTACTTTTACTTTCATCTCGAATTTCCTGCGCGTTTACTCTTCCAACACTTCAAATTCTCGCACCCATCGCCTTTCTCACAGCCTAAAGATTCAAGTAACCTGCATTTCAATTCCTTCACATTGACGCCATCTACTTTTGTATCCAACATCAACAAAGGAGCCCCTTCCTCGACATTCGCCCAATCGATTCATTTGTTGAGATTTTTCCCTTTTTTGGTGAAACCCGTTGCTGAATGAATAGGAGAAACTTCTCACGCCATTCGCGATCAAATGAATCAATGCTTTACTTTTTTGGAAGATGATAGAAAGTCAAACCGCACACATTCGTATAAAATTCCACGCACGTCGTTATCTAGAACCAAAAATCGACTAATTTCGTCCATACGTTTATCACCAATTGGAAAAGAAGTGTGAAACAAAAAATCGACTTTTGACGATCGTGCCCTCACATGCACTATAATGGCCTGTTTGGCAAATTTTGTTTTTGTTTTCTAGAACAAAAATTTCTGTTCTTTTGTTCCAGGAAACGAAAAAAGAACAGAAACGCATTTAGTAAAAATTTTGTTTCCGGGAATATAAACAAAAAGTAGAAAAAATGTTGTTTCTTGCTCTGGGAACAATTTTCTCTCTCCTGTTTTTTTCTTCTTCTTCTTCCTTTTGGCCGGTCACCGGCCTTGGCCATGGCCAATGCCAGCCACTGGCCAGATGAGGGCTGGTGACCTTGCCAGAGCGTCACCGATCCCTAGAGACACGAAGCCACGACGAGGCTCGTCGGCTCGAGCCACAACGAGGCGCGTCGGCCCAAGCCACAACGAGGCACGTCACTTGGCGGTGGCCCCACGAGGCCAAGCCTCGCTGGTGGTTGGGCAAGCTCGGCCTTGCCAAATTTGGGCAAGTTCAACCTCGCCCAGCCCAGACGAGGCCGACCTCACGCCTCTTGGGTGAGGTCGAGCTTGCCGGTGGCCTTGGTGGCCAGGTGAACCTCGTGAGGCCACCGACGATGCTGGACCTTGCCTAGGCGATGTGAGGTTGCCCTCACTGACCCAAGGCTCACTTGCCACTGGCGAGGCTCCGGCAAGCTCGCTTAGCCAGTTGCTGGCCGCTACCATGGTCGGCGATCGGCCACAAAGAGAAAAAGAAAAAAAAAAGAAAAAAAGGAAAATATAATAAAAATATTGAAAAATTAAAAGAAACAACAAAATTATACAAGTTTACCAAAGGCATTCCTATTCCTGAAATAGAAATTTTTTGCATTTACCAAACACGTTTTTATACTCAAAAATTGTTCCTGGGAACATAAATAAATAAAAAACTATTTCTGTTCAAAAATTATTCTCCGGAACAGAACCATACCAAACATGCCCTAAATAAGACACCCTTCGTATAGGTGGTAATGCAAGCCCAAAAAAATGAAATTACAAACGGAGATGCAAAGCTTCACCATGCATCATCACTTGGCATGTCTCCTACTCTTTTCAGCTCCTTTAGTAGCATTTGCTATGAGAACTCCTGAGAATTTCCTGCAATGTCTCTCTCTTCACTGCGAAAAACGCAACGGCAATCTCTATACTCGTTTATACTCCAATCAACTATTCATATTCTTCCGTCTTGGTCATAATTTTAGCTCTATATGCATACATAATAAAAGTTTTGAACGCCTCATTTATTCTTTCTCACTTTTTGGTTTGTTTAAATTCTTGAACTAGTTAAGTTTCGGCCAAAAAAATAGGATTTTTTTTATCAAAAACATCATGGACACAAAAATTCTATTTTATCATGCATAATCTTCAAATGGAAAGATCATTCATATGTTAATAGAATGAACAAAAGCTATGTATTTGTCAATATCTTAATTTAGCTTGTCGATTAAATTTTTTTATAGTCCAAATGCACTCGATTCAAAAACTAGATAATTTTACTGTCCGAATATAACTTTCTAGAAGCTATATCATCACTTTCCAACGCCACAATTCACAAGTCGAGCTAGGAATAAGAAAAACGCCTAATTAATTGCATGATCCCATTGATCAAAGCTCAAAATATCAGTTGACTCGGCTAGTGGACAGCTTTCAATAATTCCTATTATAACATTAAGCCCATAATGTAACAAAATGAAAGGTATTCAGGGAAAACGTGCCTTTCGTCCTCTCTTGAGACTGAGCTTCATTTCTATATTTAGGAGATTTATCTTAATTGATTCTGATTTAATTCTCTGATACTAAGGTGAGGATTGTATTGACAGAAAAATGTAATGTTTTGTACATCTCTAATGAAGAATATTTAAGCCTACATATAGACCTTAGAGCTTAACTATTTAAAGTAACAAAATATTAATTACATTAAATCAGAATAAATTAAGATAATTTAAGATAAATCTCCTAAATATATTTATATTTTCTAACATGGCCGATGATCAAGTGAAGGAGGGGGACCGTGGCAGATGGCTGCAGTCTGGTGACGAATTAGAAGTCTAATTAAACATGCACAGGGAGTAAAATAATGATTTTTCGAAATTTTGAAAAATGTTGACCAAAGGTTAATAAAAAGTCAAGTTTTAAAATACTTCTGTTGCGATAGGACGAGCGATCGAACAAAATATAGATGGAAGAAGAAAATAAATCGAACATCAAATTTACGTGGTTTAGTCGTAAAGACCTACGTCCACGGGAGAGCAGCAACGAATTTCATTATAGATCAAGTAATACAGGGGGATTACACACTTGAGTCACTCAAACACTCTTTCGATATTTCCCAAGCCCCAATTACACCCAATAACACACACAATGTTTAGCCTTGAAATTCCTCGAAAATAATCTCTCAATCTCATGAAGAAATTACACGCAAATCTTACCTCAAGATTTAATCGACTACAAACACTAAGCTTCTTGGAAGTAATTCATGAGTAAGCTTCGCAGCACGAACAACACGAAGATCCAAAGCCAAGCACCCAGCACCTATGAACGGTGTTTCACAAGCAGAACACCCACGGCACTTCGAGTAAATGACACTTGAGTATGTATGCTTCGCTCAAGAGAGTCCCACGAGCATAAAGTTATATATATTGTAGCAAAAGAAGACAAACCAATTATACTCGGAGAGAAAACCGTATGATTCGGTCAAATCCAGAATTTTAACTCTTTCCTTCAATTTTTATTTGTTTCCTCTCTTGCTGAAGAATTTTGACGAATGCATCTTTTATTCAAGTCAAAATTCTAACTTTCCCTTTTTGATTTTCCCTTGCCAATCTCCGCTTGAATTTCAATTTAATTTATTTTCAAAATTCAGCTTTTCACTTCGGGCTTGTGGCGACCAGATTTTTCGGGTGCACCACCTAAAACTAGGTTAATAGATTACTAAGTCTTTAAGCTTAGCTCGGGCTCTCCCAAGCCCATACCAATTCGCGACTTAGGTTTGAATTCTTAACATGCAAATGATTTTCAATCAGGAGTCGCCACTAATTTATTTTTGGTGGGTCGATTAGAAACCCAAGTAAAGTAACGGGAGATGTACTTTATTCCTACAAACCAGAGATTTATGAGTTCGGGGACTTGGTTACACCAGACTATCCTAGTGCCCTTTCGGTACCTTTCTATTTCATTTTTAAAAAAATGTTTGGCAATTGAATTGATTTTAATTTAACTTGCTAACATGTGAGGTGATCATACAAGTGCGCATACCATCAATTTAACACTCAAGAAAGCAATTAAATAATGCAGGACTTATCTCAAAGCAACGAAAGCATCTGCAATGTTAAATTAAAATCCATATCAACAATCATAGATATGGTTTCTAATTAACAAGCAATTACTCCATTTTTGTTTTCACTTTATTTAATGAGGATCATGCGATGCATGCTAATTATCTAATATGATATGGCAACACGACCTAAACTATATGACATGAAGAAATGCAATAATTAAATGCAATCTAAATGACTTAATTCTAATAACATATAATGCAATACAATGACATGCAAAATTATTTCAACTAAAATGACATTCAACATGCAATTTAGTATGTGAGTTATATGTCATGCTGCATTTATTAAATGACTTAGTCTAATGACGATGAAGTTCTAATTAAATTAACATAATAAAAACTAAATGACGTGCATTTGATGAACCTAATTCTATATGACATGGACATTTTTATTTTCTTAACAAAACATGCAATTTATCTAGGAGAGATTATCTACCTATAATTGATAAGCATGCAATCCTAACATGCAATGACGTGCAAAGAATGCCCTAATTTAACATGATATATGCATGATGATTTTTTGTGTTTTCATGTAATTCAAATAATGATAAAACTAACAACCTAAATGAATGCATTTTTTGTTTTTTTGTTTTTATATCTTTCTAAATTCGGAATAAAATCCCTATTCTAGATATGCAAGATGACAAGAAATATTCCAAAACAAACTGAATCCTAATTCAAATATTTTTTGGATTTTTTTAGTGATTCTCCAAAACAAGCAATTATCAACTAAACATTAATCTAAACAATCAAGATATTCAATCAAATAAAGGATTAAAATAATCGAAAAAATAACCTATTGTCTCACAGGTCAAATTAACGATTATCATAACCCTAATTATCACGACAAAGAGTTCAAAATAATTAAAAATCTGATCCGAATTCTTACGGATCAAATTAATAATTATATTGATTCAACACATAAAATACTATCGATAAACCCCAAAAATTAATATAATTAAAAAAATGATCCGATATCTTACGGATCAAATTAGTAATTGCAATAATTATGGGGAAAACCCTGCGGATAATGCCTACAAAATTCATGAAATAAAGATCACTTCAAATTTACACAATAACAACTAAACTTAAAAGAAATAAATAAAATAAAGTAAATATAAAAAGAAAATAAAACTACCTAATTTCTTTTTCTTTTTCTTTTTTTGTTTTTTCCCTTTCTTCTTTTTCTTCCCAAACATGGCTTGCTCGTGCGGCTGATCTCCGAGTAGCGGGTTCCGATCGTCGGACGGCGTCGAGGTCGGAGCTCCGACGAAGGTCTGGCGAGGGGAATCAGCGGCGGGCAGACTGGCGGGTAGAGGCGTCACAGTCGAAGCTGGGTAGAGGGGCAAGCTGTCGGGCGGAGATGCGAGCGCGGTTGGTCGTCACTCGGGCGTGTTGGAGCTCGGATTTGGGCCTAGCGTCGCGGGTCAGCAGCAAGTCAGGGGGGTGAGATAGGCGATCCGGTGCGGTAGATCAGGCCCCGAGCGGGTGCGGGGACTGAGCAGAGGGCAGTGATGGCGTAATGCGGTGTCTGGCGGGGAGGTGATCTACTGTGATCGTTGATGTAGGGCTTCGGGGACAAGCTGAGGCGCGGCGGAGCTTCGCGGGTCGTCGGGTTAAGTGACGAGGCGTCCGATTCCGACCAGTCGTCTACACTTCCGGGTGCTCTGGGGCGGCGTTGGGTGAATCAGCGTCGTGGGTCCTCCTGGCTTGCGATCCAGGTCACTTGATTGGAGGCGGGGAGGAATAGACACAGACCGGTGCTCGGCGGGAGGCAGACGCGGGGTCGTCGGCAGCAAACAGGAGGCGGAATTGGGTCTAGCAGATGGAGGGCAAAGCAAAGCGGCGAGTGTGAGGGAGACGATGAACAGTAAACGTCCCCTCACCTCTGCTTTTTACTTTCACCTCTCTCTCGTCACTCTCCTGCTGACTTTTCCTTTTCTCTTAGTTTTTCAGGAAAAGAAAAGAGAAAAAGCTCCCTTTTGACTGAAGATGGACAAGGAAGAAAGCCTTTTTCTCTCCTTTTTACTTCGACGAAGAGAAAAACTCTAGAAAAAGCCCCCCCACAATTCAAATCCGTGCACATCCTTTTATAGGCGAAACAAAACATGATCGTTTTTTTTAATATTTTCATCTCACGAATATTTCTTATAACCCCTTGATCACAAAAATCCTTATCTCAAAAATATTATCCCCCGATTTCATCATCTATTGATAAAGATAAGATTACGATGCGATTTTTTTAATTTCCAAAAATCATCATAATATCATATCAAATCTTAATTTTTCATAAGATAATTAATTTAACATAACGACAGGCTTAGGTTAATTTTCTCCTTTCGTGGGCCTAGCCCAGCCTGCTAATTTAAAACCCAAAACCACTAATTCGACCCATCCGTCACCGGTCCAGTAAATAAATGTAAAAAAATGTAAATTAAAAACAAATGCATCTAAATCTATATCCTATGCAATTAATATTTTTTCAGGGATAAAATTAATCCCTAATTTTTTTGAGGTGATAAATGACTAAATGGGTTGCCAAAATTTAGGTGTTAACAGGGCTTAAACTCGAGACATATTTTAACAATCTCCACCTTGGCTCGACGTTTGAGCCGAGTTGCAATCGCTTCGCAAAAATTCGAACTCTACCGCTACTTTCCCATAACCTCCGATGGGCTCAACCGCCACAGATATTATCCAAGTCTAACCCTCGCTTGAACTTCGCTATAATTGAGGACCTCATCGGAATACCAACTCCACATGCACCTTTAACTACTCCGCAAGGTTTTTCTGACACAATCAACCGCAAATAAAGCAAAACAATTGTTGGATCCATATCTATCAGGAGATCGAATACTTACCTTGTTAATTTCAGCAGTTACAGCAACCGTTGGCTCTATAAACTCCACCTCGCTACAAGCATCATCCGTGTCGATTACTTTGCTAGTACTCATACTTGCTACCTTAGGAGTTTCTGGTTGCAACTCCACCTCAAGCTGAACACCGTCCAGATCTGTATTAACACTGCCACAAACACCCCTAGCCAGAAGTATCGAAGACTTGTCAAGGGTAACTTGTCTGTTGTCAATAGGTGAATTTATATCCAGGCACCACAACTGATTGCCCCACTCACCTTGTGCATAGCCATGGAATATGCACATTGCCCTCCAATCAAGCTTACCATCACTCACTCGAAAATAACACGGGCAACCAAACATTCTAATAATAGAATAACCAACAACGTTACCTGACCACACTTCTTCAAAAGTCTGCCTCTCAATAGCAGTTGATGGGGATTTATTCACCAGGTAGCTTATCGTACTTAACACATCAACCAGGAATCTCATAGCCATACTAGCACTACAGATAATTTTTCGGGCCATCTCTAGTAATGTTCTTCTTGTCAATTATGCAAATTGTTGTGATTTATTTGCACTAGTGTGATGTTTCACTATGCCCTCTTTCATATAGAATTTATTTGCCAGCTCCACGCAGAACTCCATGCTATTGTCAGTTCGCACATGCTTGATCGACTTACCAGTCTCCGTCTCGATGAAAGCTCTTGACTACGAGATCCCGACACCAGCATCAAACTTGTGCATTGGCACAAACCTCCAGGTCTTCTTCGAGCAGTCAAAAGACTTTCGAATAGATGCATCCGACCTCTCCGGGGCGAAACTTGTCATTGTCTCACCTTGAAGTTTATACAGGCCATCATGCTTGATTACTTTCATTATCACCAGGGCACCTCGAACAACCTTCAAAACTCCACCTTTTGAAGATTACCTGCAACCAGCTGAATCTAGGGCACCCAAGGAAATTAAGTTCTTTTTCAATTCTGGAACATGTCTCACTCTAGTCAATGTTCTCACAATACCATCATGCATTCTAATTTTAACATCACCAACACCTACAACATCGCACTCAGCGTTGTTCCCTAACTAGACTTTATCACTACCCGTGCACTGATAAGTGATAAACCAGTTTCTATTTGGTGTGACATGAAAAGAACAACCAGAATCCACAACCCATCCATTAAGTGATGAATCAGGTCCAACAGACAACATTACCAATCCTAGATTGATTGCGTCTGTTCATATTAGTACTATTCTTACCCATACGTGTTACAGATCTTCCTCTATTTTCACCTACTAAAGCAGTAGATACAAATTCACCAGATTCTCTTCTACGAATGTCCTTGTAGAATCAAATCTTGAACCCTATCAAACATCAAACTTGTTGACCCAAATGAATTACTAACAGCAGTAACAGTAGTATTCCAACTATTAGGCAATGAGGATAGCATAATCAAAGCACGTACCTCATCTTCAAAGTCAACCTCAACTGAACTCAATTGACTAACAATCACATTAAATTCATTGATATGATCAGCAACTGATGCACCTTCGCTCATCTTTAAATTAAATAGACGTCGCATCAAGCAAACCTTGTTGATCACAGAGGGCTTCTCATACATATCCGACAAGGCTTGCATCAAATCAACAATGGTCTTCTCCTTCAGGATGTTAAATGCGATGTTACGAGCCAATGTTAGCTGAATAACACCCATAGCTCGTCTATCCAGCAAATCCTAATCAGCTTGCTTCATCGTCTCTGGTTTCTCCCTAGATAAAGGCAAGTGCATATTCATCTGGTAAAGATAATCTTCAATCTGCATCTTTCAGAAACTAAAATCCTTCCCATCAAATCTGTTGATTCTCACTTTTACTTCTTCTGTCACCATCGATTCGCTTCAACTTAACTAAGCCTGGCTCTGATACCACTTGTTGCGATAGGGCGAGCGATCGAACAAAATATAGATGGAAGAAGAAAATAAATCGGACACCAGATTTACGTGGTTTAGTCGTGAAGACCTACGTCCACGGGAGAGCAGCAACGAATTTCACTATAGATCAAGCGATATAAGGAGATTACACACTTGAGTCACTCAAACACTCTTTCGATGTTTCCCAAGCCCCAATTACACCTAATAACACACACAGTATTTAGCCTTGAAATTCCTCGAAAATAATCTCTCAATCTCATGAAGAAATTACACGCAAATCTTACCTCAAGATTTAATCGACTACAAACACTAAGCTTCTTGGATGTAATTCATGAGTAAGCTTCGCAGCACGAACAACACGAAGATCCAAATCCAAGCACCCAACACCTATGAACGGTGTTTCACAAATAGAACACCCACGGTACTCCGAGTAAACGGCGCTTGAATATGTATGCTTCGCTCAAGAGAGTCCCATGAGCATAAAGTTATATATATTGCAGCAAAAGAAGACAAACCAATTTTACTCAGAGAGAAAACCGTATGATTCGGTCAAATCCAGAATTTTGACTATTTCCTTTAATTTTTTTTTGTTTCCTCTCTTGCCGAAGAATTTTGACGAATGCATCTTTTATTCAAGTCAAAATTCTAACTTTCCCTTTTTGATTTTCCCTTGCCAATCTCCGCTTGAATTTCAATTTAATTTATTTTCAAAATTCAGCTTTTCACTCCGGGCTTAAACAAGACATATTTTAACAACTTCTTTAGATTGTTGGTGAAATCAATGTCTTAGTTTAGACAGGATGCCATGGAAATTGAAATTCTTTTGGAAAAACATTAACACGACTCTTTTTTGCCAAGAAACAGGTCATGTCACAATCATGAGCCCCAATCTTGAATTTTTACTTTTATATGACTTATCAACTAAAAGTAACGTGTCAATAATTATGAGCTACAACCTCTTCTAATGAATTATAAAAGTAGAGATGATTTACACTCAAATTAGAGGTTTGGCCTTTTTTTTTCTTTTTTAAAGTCCCCCATCATAAAAGTATTCATTTTGTAAATCTTTGAGTGGGACAGAACTTTGTTTTGACTAATCATTGGTAACATGAAGAGAATCCAAGAGTCAAGAAGAACTAAGTCCACAAAGACTAAAAAAGAAAGTCAAGAACATACCGATTCCAAAGAGAAAAAAAAAGGAGACAATTGCTAAAACAATGGGGGGCCTTGGAGCACAATGATTCCTTCCAATTTGATCCAAGATTGGGAAATTGAATGGCTTTGCACTTATAATAAAATAATCAGATTATTCGTATTGGTAATGTGGAGATTTTGTTGGACATACTAGTGATAATTTTTTTTTTTTGGCATACAATGGGATTTGTCCTGCCAATGACTTTGATTAGGAGCCATGCTCCTTGTGTTTGGAAATGATTTCTTATTTGATATGCGTGACACGAGGCAAGTGTATCTAGTGTGAAACCTTTAGAATAGAAATTACAAATAAGGAAAAAGTTAAATGTTTTAGAAATCAATTAACTACCAAATGAGTGGTGACAAATCTAACTTGTGTAGTAAAGAAGTTATATAGCTACCCACAGGCTATATAAATTGGTTACACAAATCATCACTATTGCCATGGATATAATTTAGTTACTTGTTCAATATAATAAATTGTGAAGTACATTATCCATATGAGATGAGTCAATGGTCTCTAAGAAATATCTTGTCGGTATAATCTTTCATTATTAGATTAAAGTGTAATAAATCTAAGTT
Organism: Eucalyptus cladocalyx; assembly: GCA_017140615.1. Taxonomy (NCBI): domain Eukaryota; kingdom Viridiplantae; phylum Streptophyta; class Magnoliopsida; order Myrtales; family Myrtaceae; genus Eucalyptus; species Eucalyptus cladocalyx. The sequence goes on from CM029519.1 coordinate 2,228,461, forward strand.
TCAACTTACCTTAGTATGGAAGGTCGTGATTTCTCAATTTTCTAGCTAATGGCGAAGGCCCGAGAAGCACAGTTGGAAACTGTAGACTCCTACCGATGTAAGCAAAAAAAGTTTTACAGACAAAAGCATGTTATCGTGCCACCATACAAGTATAAGGCGTGGTGCTATATCCGAATACTGTCACCGTCTGTTGAATTCGCGGAGGGGCAACATACGATCACGGAGCAGAGAGGCGATGATCGTGACAGTGGAATTGATGATGAGCGAGACCGTGGGGGTGCACGAAGGCTGGTGGCGGCGGCGACGGCAGCGGCGGCGGCCGCAAAGGGGTTCATGGGGAGTTTTTGCGTGTGGAGCTTGATGCTTGAGGACAGAGAAAGTGGAGGAGAGAGAAATGGAGAAAGCGGAACAAAATTCCTGAGGAGAGAGTGGGAATTTTTGCGGGGGAGAGGGGGAACCGTATCGCGCCTGGCAAGTACGTGGAGGCCCCCTTGAACGCACTTAATAAAAGAAATTTTTAACCATCTAATTATATATATATATATACTAATATAATTTGATGTCTCTCATCCACCTACTATCCTGGTCCCCGCTTTTGCAGGCAATATATTTATGAGAAAAATGTGAGGTAGTCATTGAATAGTCGTGGACCTTTTCCAATGGATACTAGAGGTTATCCGCACTCAAATCATTGGTATGACCTAAATTTTAGCCTAAGTCCCTTGATCATAAAGGTATAAATTTTATAAAATTTCAAGTGGGACATGACTTTATTTTGTTCCATCATGTGTAACGCAGTGATAATCCATGACTCACGAAGAAGAAGACTCATGAAGACTGACAAGCAAGTCAAGAGCGGTTAGAAATAGAGAAAAATAATCAATAGCTTAAAAAAATTGTTGTTACTTTAATAATTGAGTTCATTCAGATTATAAAATTGAATAGCTTTCTACCAACAATGATATAATTAGACCTTACCCAAAAAAAAAAAAACAAATATATAATTAGACCATTGAAGGGTGGAAATGAGAAGAAGGTAAAAAGGTGAATGTCTTCATGGTCAAGGCCCTCCACATTATTAGGACAAATTAATGGGAGAAGAGAGAGGGGGAGAAGCGCACAAAGAAAGTTCCGAGAAATATGGAGAAGGCTTGTTGAGCAAAGACAATGGAAGACCCACCCTAGATGAGTCACAGTATATTCGAAACGTCATCTTCTCTGAAAATGATTTCAACCTATAAATTAAAAATAAAATAAAAATAAAAACAAAGAAATCACTTCGTCCTTCTTCCTCCCTCTTGCCCTCTCTCCTGTCATTCGGCTTAGCCATCTCATTCTCTTTCATTTTCTTTAGCCCAACATCCTAGCCTGCCTTTTTCCTCCTCTCAACCCATCCAACCTACTTCAGTTTCTTTTTCCCCTCTACTGCCCTTCTCCTTGAGCTGATTTCCTTTATTCCGACATGTCTCCTCTTTGAACTGATTCCTCCCTCAATAGACAACAAAAAATCTTCTCTCCCTCTTTGTTTAACTTGTGCATTTCCATTTTAGCTCTCCACTCATCTTATGCAGACCCCACCAAATTTAGAATTCTAAACCCAACAAATTTTTAATCTCTCTCTTGCCACGAAGAGACGCTGACTTGCTATTCTAGGGCCAATCTGATCAACGTTGACAAGCAATCATGGCGGATGAATTTATCACCTCGGTCACTAGCCTCACTTGGGATCTTGTACCACCTTCTCCTTCTAAGAAATTAGTTGATTGTAAGGAAAAATCCGATGAAATTATCAAACACTTCCAATATTGCCTTGTTGCATAGGGATTTAAGCAACAAGCTAGACTAGACTATGAGGAGACATTTAGTTTGGTTATTAAACCCACTACAATTTAGTTTGTTCTCTCTATTGTGATTTCTTTGGGATGAGTCATATGCCAATTTTTTATTAAAAATTATTTCTTACATGCTATCCTTTGTGAGGAAGTTTATTGCACTAACCTCTCAGTTTCTCTCATCCTGAGTTCCCTAATCAAGTGTGTTGTCTATGGAAAGCCATTTGTGGCTTAAAATAGGCTCCATGCACATGGTTTCATCACTTCAGTAGCTTTTTATTATCTTTGGTCTTCACTATGAGTAAGGTTGATCCTTTGCTATTTGTCTATGCTTCCTCTTCAGGTGATCTATATATTTCATTATATGTTAATGATATACTTCTCACCCTTAATGCTCCTAATTTATTATGGTCCTTGATAACCTGGCTCTCATAGGATTGTATTATGAAGGATTTGGGACCACTACACTATTTCCTTGGTGAGGCTAATCACCGCTCTAAGGGTACTTTTTCTTTTTTTATACCTTAGGCCAATTATGTGATAGGTTTTCATGCAAGTTTGACCTTGTCAAGGTTAAGCCCCATGTTTACTCCCTTGGTTTTGAAGAATTTATCGTTAGCTAACTTTGGTGAGCTTCCTACTTCTTTTTTTTTTTAATGTTGTATCAACAAATGGTTGGTGCATTGTAGTATGGATCTATGACTAAGCCCTACATTAGTTTTACTGTGATCTTGGTTAGTCAATTCACAAATCAACACTAATTACCTCATCTTCTAGTTAGGGGTGTAAAAAATAACCGAACTGATCACATCAAAATATACACTCTCTCACTCTAGAAATTGTGAATCTCTTGTCAGTGCTACAAGTTTTCTCTAGGTATCTCCTTCCCTGTTGTCATCTGCACCTCCATCGCCAAGAACACAACTCTCGACTTTGTCCTCATTAGCAGCTTGATAATATTTCCATCTCCCTCTTTGTCTCGCCACTGCTGCTCCAACCCTCGCACAAAGTTGTTGCCTCACTGTGTCTCCCCTCTCTCGTCTCTATTTGCAGCAACCTTAAATGCATCTCTCTATCTACTTGCACCCACTAGGCTTAACACGGCTAGAGCCTTCCCTTGTCGACAAGGATAATAGGCGACGACAACAAGCTGAGATTTGTTGCTCACTCTAGTGGTGCTCAACCAAGCCCTAGAACTAGGGCTTGACTTGCCTTCAAATTTGGGTTGATCCTATGTCGACGGGTCATATCAGTCCCAATCCGAGGTCGAAAGGCGAAGAAGAGAAAGATATAGGTATGATCAGGTTGATCTAGGCATTCAATTTGTGTCGTTGAGCTCAAAGGTGCCATGAGGTTGCGAGGTCACCGGCAATAAAGCTCATCGTATCGACTGGAGCATGACAACTCATCGGCTAGAGCAAAGGAAGGAAGTCGGTTTGACAAGATTCAATTTTTCTTCTTTGGTTCCAAAGAATAGTTAAAGGATGGGAGGAGAGAGTAAAGGAGCTACACAAAGGGGGCTTCATGTGATGAACTTAGAAACCGAACCAATCGTCGAGTCTTGGTTTAGGTCAAACTACATGCACTTCCATATGGTCCACTTCAATTCAGGCATCGCGGAAACCCGACCTAAGCTACTAACACCCCTAATAATGGTATGTAGCTAGTGTATCCACCCATGGTTTGCTTCTTAGTGAGTGGCGTTCTCCCAATTCATTGATTGCTTATGCAAATGAGGACTAGGCTGAGTGCTTTAATACTCGATGATCCAACTTGGGATTTTGTGTCTTTCTCAGCACCAATCTTGTTCCATGGAGTGCCAAGAAGCAACCTAGCATGGCCCTTTATAATTTAGAAGTTGAGTATTGTGCCATAGCTCACTAAGTTGTTTAGACAATTTGGATTCACCATTTACTTCATGAACCAAAGGTCATCCTTTTTTTTTCCTCTCATTGTATGTTGTGACAACCCACCACCTCCCTTGCTCTCAACCTTGTGTTTCATGCTCACACCAAACACATCAAGTTGAATATTTACTTTGCTCGAATGCTAGTTGCTCATGGCAATCTATATGTTTGCTATGTGTCTATAGTAGGTCAGTGAGCGAACATTTTAACCAAAAGGACTACATAGTATGCGACACACACTGTTGAGATCCAGTCTTTTAATTCTTAGGCATACTTTGAATTGAGAGGCTTTTAATATGTAATTGATATGTTTCATAGGGCCTTTCTATAATGATTTTTCTATATGTAGTTTGCTAAAAGTAATCATTCATACAAATATATACCACATGGCCCTAATTAAGGTCATAGACATTTTATCATTATCTGATTCTAATGATTAACACTTGTCAAGATATCAAGTCTCGCTCCAACGCTTCTCCGTATTGTATACAAAGAAAAAAAAATTGAGGAAGACAGAGAGAGAATAGGGTGCACATGTAATTCGTGTCCGTGGATAACGTGATTCACCAAAGCAATCAATCGAATAATAAATTCGCAGAAATAACGTAACAATATTTTGTTCCAAGGCGGATGCTAACTTTTACCGAGAAGAGAGAAGTGTATTTTAAAGACATTATCTTCTGGTTTATATTTTTATTGCTCCAAGGCGGATGCTAACTTTGACCGAGAAGAGAGAAGTGCATTTTAAAGACATTATCTTCTGGTTTATATTTTTATTGCAATCAATCGAATAATAAATTCACAGAAATAACTTGGCAAGATGTTGTTCCAAGGCGGATGCTAACTTGGACCGAGGAGAGAGAAAGAAGTGTATTTTAAAGACATTATCTTCTGGTTTACATTTTTATTGCGATCAATCGAATAATAAATTCACAGAAATAATTTGGCAAGATTGAAATTGTCCAAATGTTGAATATTCCCATAAGTACGGTCGACAGGTTATGCTCTAAGGCAGAGCCAAGATGAAGATGGCAAACTTCACTTTGCACCATCACTTTGCACTTCTCTTTCTCTTGGCAACTCCTTTGGTAGCTTTTGCTACCAGAATTCCTGCTGATTTCCCGCAATGCCTCTCTCTTCACTCCGAAAACGCATCTGCAATCTCTAAACTCGTTTATACTCCAATCAACTCTTCGTACTACTCTGTCTTGGACATTACCATACAGAACCTGCGCTTCTTGACTCATTCTGCTCCGAAACCTAATTACATCGTGACGCCGCTCGACGTCTCCCATGTCCAAGCCTCCATCATCTGCTCCCGACAGTACGGACTCCAAATGAGGACCCGAAGCGGCGGTCACGACTACGAAGGCCTTTCGTATTTGTCCGAAGTCCCGTTTGTCATTCTCGACATGGCAAATTTCCGAGCAATCTCCGTGGATGCAGAGGACAAAACCGCGTGGGTCCAATCGGGTGCAACGATCGGCGAGCTTTACTATAGGATCGCCGAGAAGAGCAAAACCCTAGGCTTCCCGGCCGGCCTCTGCCCTACGGTTGGCGTTGGTGGGCACTTCAGTGGCGGAGGCTATGGTACGCTGCTGCGCAAATATGGCCTTGCTGCTGATAATATAATTGATGCGCAGTTGGTCGACGCCCAGGGTCGGCTCTTAGATAGAGAATCAATGGGGGAAGATCTCTTCTGGGCAATCCGAGGTGGAGGAGGCGGCAGCTTCTGCGTAGTAGTGTCCTGGAAAGTCAAGCTAGTCCCAGTGCCGTCAACCGTCACCGTGTTCAAGATCCTGAGGACATTGGAACAAAATGCGACGAAACTCGTGCACCAGTGGCAACTTGTCGTGAACAAGCTCCCCGACGACATATTCATATCGCTGACGTTGCAGAGCTACAACTCCAGCCCCAACGGGATGATGACGATGCTAGCCATTTTCGACACCCTCTACCTCGGCGGGGTCGACTCGCTCCTCGAGGTGACAAGTAGCAGCTTCCCGGAGCTCAACGTCACGAGACTGGACTGCACCGAGATGAGCTGGATCGAGTCCGTCCTCTACTTCGCAGAATTTCCGAGCGGAACACCCTCGGAAGTCTTGCTCAACAGGAGCTCCAACACCAAAATTTTCTTCAAGAAAAAATCGGATTATGTGAAGGAGCCAATCCCTGAGAGTGGCTTTGAGGGCATGTGGGAGAGGTTCTTTGAGGAAGATCAAGGGGTGCCTATGATGACTTGGGTCCCCTCTGGTGGGAAAATGGCAGAAATTTCTGAATCTGCCATTCCCTTCCCTCACAGAGCTGGGGTTTTGTACAAGATCCTGCACGCCGTGGAATGGACAACCGGAGGCAACGAGGTTGCTCCAAAGCATGTGAGTTGGATACGAAGCTTCTACAGTTATATGGCGCAGTATGTGTCGAAATCGCCTCGAGAGGCCTACATCAACTCCAGGGATCTCGACATAGGAATTAACAATGTAATAGGCGACACGAGTTATAAGCAAGCCAGCGTTTGGGGAAAGAAATACTTCAAGAACAATTTCGACAGGTTGGTGCGTGTGAAGACCGCGGTCGATCCTGACAACTTTTTCCGGCACGAGCAAAGTATTCCTCCGTTTTCATCTTTAAAGAAAAGGAAGAATAGTCGAGTTTCGATGTGTTCATCGCAATAACAAGATGATACTTTGGAATCAATGGAACATTTGACCATGTCGATGTTTGAGCTTTGTGCGGGTCATTTGTTAAATAATATTTAATTATTTGAAATTTTAGTTTTAAATTTTTATATATCGTATATTTAATTATAAAAACAGGATTAAGAGTTATTAAGAAGTAAAATGGGTAAAAAAATTTACTTAATTTAATATACGTAACATGACAAATAGGGCATTAAGTTCTATGTGTTTGTTAAATAATGTGGTATCTAAGCAATGGGCAGAGTTATCTACATAGCGATTAATGGATTCCTATATGAATTGTTAGGTAAACCATTGCTATTAACCATGCTCGGCATGGCTTTCTTTTTATTCTTTTTTATAATTTAATCAATGTCAAGTATATTTTGCTTCTCATTATAATAATGAGCGGAGTCCTTCAGTTATAGTGTTCCTAAAATAATAGCAGATTTATTTCGTAAAAACTTCCTTCAATTTGTTAATGACATAATGGGATGCACGAAGGGGGAAAACCTATGAAGCACAGACACGCTGTCTGAGCTTCCGTGTCGTGTCCGACACGTGTTGACATGTTCGACATACTCAAACACGCTGGGACACGCAGTCAACGCGTGTTGGATTTTTGGACATGTGATCAACTTTTCTCAACGTGTTCAGACACTCGTGTTCGAGAGAGGATCGTTGAAGAAGACGATGGAGGGTGGAGATGAGGGTGAGGAAGCAAAGGCAATGCCGTGATGGTAAAGGAGGGACAGAGGAAGAGCATAGACTGAGACAATTTAGAGGGTCACGATTGCGATGTTGCGATGGAGGGTCGGTGGCGAGGCTGAGGTTACGAATGTGAAGGAAGAAGGACCAGAGGCAAGGCGGTGAGGCAACTAAAAGAGAGCAGAGAGGATCGTCTGAGAAGGAGGCTGTTAACAGGTGATTGGGGGGGTTAGAAAGGGAAATAATCGGAGGCGGGGGGGAGGAGAAACAACGGTGATGGGAGGGGTGGAAGAAAGGGGAAGAAATGACGCGGGGGGGCCAGAGGGTTGGGGTGGCGTGGGGGCGTGGGGGGAGAGAGAAACAATAGGTGATGGCCCATCACTGATTGGGGGTGGGGGCAAACGAGGGAAAGGAATCATAGGGGTGGTGTAGGGTGGGAGAGAAAATTAGGGAAATGACAGGTCATTTGGGGGAGAAAAGAAGAAAAGAAATGAGAGAGGGTGGGGGTGGGTTTGAGGTGGCGTGGGGGAGAGAGAAATGAGGGAGGAAAGGGGAGGGGGGATTGGGGGACAAACGAGGGAAAGGAATCATAAGGGTGGTGTGGTGTGGGGTGGGAGAGAAAATCACGGAAATGTCAGGCCATTGTGGGGAGAAAGGAGGAAAAGAAATGAGAGAGGGTGGGGGGTGGGTTGGAGGTGGCGTGAGGAAGAGAGAAGTGAGGGAGGAAAATAAATTTTGGGAAATGAGGGTTTGGGAAAAATAATGGTGGAAAATAATTTTTAGACGGTGATGTTATATTTGTTAAAATAATGAATTAGTTGAAAATAATTTTCAAAAATAAAAATATTAAAAGTTAAATAATGATAAATTTTAATTAGTATATAAGATAATAGATTTTTTTAAATAAATTGATTATAATTTTTTGTTAGTCATGAGTTTCATCTATAATTTTTGTTAAAGTTAGAAATATGTTCTCAAATATGGATACGCATTAACTATTAATATGTCTTTCAAATTTCCTATGAATAGATTTATTAATATTATTAGTGTAAATTTATTGTAAACTCTTTATTATTATTTATTTATTTGTGAAATTGAATCAAATTAATCAAAAATAATAATATTCATTTAATATATAACGTGCTTCTAATGTGTCGGAATTTTTTATTTTTGAAAAATAACGTGTCGACGTGTCTTATCATGTCGTGTCGCGTGTTGTTCGTGTCGTTGTAAGGAGTAAGAAATACTTCATAGTTGCTAATACTACTTTAATTGTAGCTTTTTGCTGTTTTTGAAATAAGAGTGCGATGACCTAAGTAGCATCGACACGCGATACGACACAACACGACACATCGACACATCATTTCTAAAAAAAATAGAAAATTCTAACACGTGCGACACGTTATAAATTAAATTAATATTTTTATTTTTAATTAATTTAATTCATAAATAAATAAATAAATAAATAAATAAATAAGAGCCTATAATAAATTTACACTAATAATATGAATAAATCAATTCATTTGAAATTTGAAAGATATATTCATAGTTAATGCGAAACATGTTTTTAATTTTAACAAAAGTTATTGATGAAACTAATAATTAATAAGAAATTAGAATCAATTTATTTAAATAAATTCATGATTTTCTACAATGACCAAAATTTATCATTATTTAAAATTCAATATTTTTATTTTTCAAAATTATTTTTTAATTTCTTTTATTTAATTTTCCGATTAAAAAAAATATTCTCCAAAATCCACCTCTTCTTTCCTTCGTCCTTTTCCCTCCACCCCAAATTTATTTTACTTCTTTCCCTCCCCCACCACTTACAGTGATAGGTAAGCTATCACTTCCCCTCCCCCTCACGCCATCAAGATCTCCTTTCTTATTTTTTTTGGGTTTCTTTATCAAAAACCCCTAGCGAGCCCTCATTTTCCTATTCCTCCTTGCCACTCGCCGCACGACCTCCTTTCCTCCTCTCCTCTTCCTCTTGACCCTTCTCCTCCTCCTCCTCCTCCTCTCCGCACGACCCCCTTCCTCTCCTCTTCCTCTTGATCCTTCTCCTCCTCCTCCTCGTCGCTGATCCATCGCAACAGTGGCGGCCCTCACTGCTCTCTTTGGCCGTCTCTCACCATTGTGGTGGTCCATTCGTGGCTTCATCTCATCAGCAGGAGTTTGCTTTCTCTCTCTTCTTTCTCTCTGTTTGGCTCTTTCTCTAGCCATCTCTCGCCATCGCAGTGGTCCGTTCATGGCTTCGTCTTGCCGGCTCTTGCAGCCTCTGCTCCCTCGCCCTCCCTCACCTCCACCCTCCATCAATCTTCCGGACACATGCCAACACACATGTCGAGAAAAGTTGACCGCGTGTCTGACCATACCCAAACTTGTCGACGTGTCCGACATGCTCCGACACGTGTCGAACACGATACAGAAACACGAATAAACATGTTCGTGCTTCATCGGTTATATCAATTTTGGGATTTTTTGTGGTAAAAAAATTAGTTTGAGATATATTTATCACAAATGTGCACATTTGAAAGTTTCCGTGGTATTAACCATTTTTAAAAATACTTCTTATCATCCAATCATGATAATCATATAGAGTTGGAAACAGACATTACCTTTTGCTTCTCGAAGGTGTGTTCTTGATCCTATTTTATCAACTTATATCTTGGAGGGCAAAAATATTCCAAGGGAGTTTTGCTCCGCATTGCACTGCCAATTTTGCAGTCATGATTTTCAGGCGTTGATCATCAAATATGCGACCTGGTCCGAATCCAAGATCTACGGGATTCTGCCATGCAGAATTCCTGACATTCAATAGAATATATCAAATACAAAAAAAAAAAAAAATGCATTTCCAAGAGTTTTGCATGAAAAGGCCTAATGGACTTTTAAAGGAGAACAATCATTAAAAATAATAGATAGGCCGAATGCATTCTTCACTTTTATTTTGGAAAAAAATGGGCCTCATGTCTTATTGGATGAGTCTCATGGAAAATTCCCTTAGAATAAACGGACCAAATGTTGAGGCCGATTGCAATATTAAAATGGGCCTCACCTAATAAGGAGGTCCAATTCATTTTTTTTTTTTTTGGAACAGTTGTAACACTTGATTTTGCCCAATGAAAATACATGGATAATATAATGATTTTAAGGCATGGGTCCATAAATAGAAGGAAAGAAATTAAAGTGTTGCAAGAAGCAACACGAATGAAAAGTTTAATCGCAGCACAAGAGCATAAACATGCTCAAGACTTGTGATGTTCGACTCCAATTGGGTGGGGTATACTATAAACTTAAGGCTTCCATTTCACGCATCAAAGGCTTCCAATGAAATGAGCATAATCAAGTTAGCTTACTACCCTTTACCACTCCTACACGACTTCGGCTTCCTCAACACCTTCTCAATTGGCTTCCTAAAATGCAATCCAGAATTTTAGATTGCTGTCAACACATAAATTCGTACCTATGTTTCTCTATTACATTTCATGTAAATTAGGGATCTAATTTGTTAATAATGACATAAGTTGACCCCTAATCCAAAAAATTGACACTATTATTTAGCATTCACATTTCTTGCTACGTTTCATTGCAATTAGGGACATGGGCAATTTAGGTTCATTATAAAAAGAAGAAGACATATGTATTTGGTCAACGAAGATATATATCTTGAAAAATACAAGAAACGAGGCTCTCGAATCATGAATTCATTAGATTTGTTGATGCCAATGGAGTTGGGCCACATCTTAAAATGGGAATAGGGTCAGTTTAGTTGTGAAAATCGAGAAGTTAAAGCCCATTTAGTGCCTCCGGGTCCAGTCCACTTGAATGGGCCTTAATCTCGGCCTATGATACGGTTCTGGTGGTCGACAAGGTGTGAAGGCCTCTCGCTGATGAGTGGTAGCGACAGAGGTGAAAATCTAAGCTAGAACGGCTACTACCGAATTGAAAACGTGTCGGATCTCTATCTAGCTTTTTGTCAAACATATGATTATGACATTGATGATGTAAGAACAGAGCAACCGTGCAACCTCTATGATCGAAGAAGAGATTTAGACTTCTCAATTAGAACAAATGATGACGAACATGCATCAACAAATGAAATCCAACGACTGAGTGTTGGCATGATGATGAGATCGTCGCAACGCCATGTGCTAGGTCACAACTGAGGATCAGAGAATGATACGAGATTTCTGCTACTGCCATCACCTCAAACCTCTTGCAAGCTTCTCAAGCTCCTACTACCACCATGTCGCCTTTGTGAACCTTGTTGAATTGGCCAATCTCATATGGGAAGTGAACGGTACTTAACAATGGGTTTTAATGCTTAATATATTCATGTAGTTTCCATCCACCTAACAACTTAAGATTTTGAATTAGATTTGTTATCATGATAATGGGGCCAATGCTATCCCTTTTGCGAATGTGTGTTCACCTCAATTTGTCAAATTCTATGTGCTATGGTCAAAATTACATGGACCAATGGGTTGTAAATGCTCTATATATTCATCTAATATCATTCCATTTAACAACTTAAACTTTTTGGTTGGACTTTTTAATATCATTTATGCATGTGGAAAACTTTTTGCGTTGCTAATTGCATGAATTCACTAAATTGTTGATGAACGAAGATCAATGAAGGACTTCGAGGATTTTGTGACGATGACGCTCGGCAACAATGAAATTGGAATCACTCGACAGAGATATTCAGAGGCCGGTCTGGGTCTTGGACAGGCTCACGCATGCACTGAAGCTCCCAGGGCCCAATGATGGGCGAATGGGCTACTGAAGAAAATAGGCTTGATCTCTGGACATCATGGGCTCAAGTGATGAGCATATTGGACTTAAAATATGGGTTGAACTTGATGCGTTTGGGTTTTGTTTATTGCTTTTCTTAAAATATGGGTTGAACCTGATGCGTCTGGGTTTTTTTTTTTATTACTCTTCTTCTTTTTCTTTTTCTTTTTCTTCTTCTTCTCCTCCTCCTCCTCCTCTTTTTTTTTCCTTATTTATTTATAATTAATTTGTTCATTCATTTATGAAAAAATTCCAAATAAGAATCTGAAGTGCCTTCACTTTTTCAAATTATATCATGAAATGGACTTTATTTCAAATAAAAGCCTGAAGTGCCATCATTGTTTAAAATAAAGGCATGAAGTGGATTTTGTTTTATGTAAGAGCATAAAGTAGTTACGTTTGTTTCAAATAAGAGCCCGACTTTATGATTGATAAGTGAATTTTCGTCATTTACCTTTTTATTTGATTTTTTTCCTTTCTTTTTCTTTTTTTCTTTTTTTTTCTTTTTATGGTTTTTCTTCCTTCTCTGCCGGTGGTCTTTGGCCTGCCAGCCATTGATGATTCTCGGAGAGGTTTGGGTAGGGTTTGCCCTCCCTAGCCACAAGCGAGAGACGGCCTTGCCTTGGGGGAGGTCGCTCTCGTGACCATTGGTGAGGTCCGCCCTTGCCCAATCTGGGCGAGGGTTGCCTTGCCAGTGGTTGGTGAAGGATGGCTTGCCTTGGGCGAGGGCGCCCACATTAGTCCTAGGTGAGGCTCACCCTCGCTAGATTGGGCAAGGGTGGCCTTACTCTCGATTAAGGAGGGTTGGCAAGCCCTTGCCAACCCTTACTAGCGGTTGGCGAGGGTCGCTGAGCCCTCGTTGGCCCTTTCTAGCGGTCGCTAGCCCTTGCTTGTAGCTGCTGGCCCTCGCTGGAAAGAAAAAAACAAGAAAGAGAAATGACTAGAATAAAATAATTTAAAATTAAAATTATATTTGGACATAAATGCCCTTTGATTGGTTGGAGTATTTAGCTGACTAGCGACTGACAAGGTTATGTCCTTATTTGAAACAACTATGATCACTTCAAACTCTTATTTGAAACAACTACAATTACTTCAGGCTTTTATTTGACACAATGTTCACTTTGATTCCTCATTTTAGAAAATGAAGATACTTTGGGCTCTTATTTGGAATTTTTTCTTCATTTATTATCTATTTCTCATTTTTTCAAAAGGTGTCCATGTTCAGCTCATGCACGCCCTAAGTCATCGAGCACCTAGCCTGGAGCCACAAAGGCCAAGTTCAAACACCAGTGCCTATGCCGAGGTGTTCAATGGCCAGGCCACAGTACATGGCTCTCGTGTCCAAGTCATAGATACTCGAGCTTAGTCCCAATGACTGCTCTCAAGTCCCTAGTGACCGTGTCTTGGTACCTGCTCCTGTGCCCAAGTCATTAAGACCTCCTTGAGTTCATTGAAGTAAGGCTCAAGACCCTAGTGCTAGTGCTTGGATTTGTCAAGGCCAATTCTCCGACGGCCATGCTTGGGTACGTGGCTCTTGTGTCCAAGTCACAGGTGCTCAGATATGGGTCTATCAAGGTTGGCCTTGGCTCCACATAGGCCCAAAAGCTGGATAACGTGGTTGTAGAAACCAATTTATCGAATAATATCATCATCTAATAACAGAAAAAAAAACTTGGCAAAATTTTCTTTGTTTGGCCAATACAACTTGGCAAGAGTGAAATTGTCTAATTGTTGAACATTCCCATTAGTTGGTCGACAGATTATTTTCTGAGGCGGATGCAAACTTTGAACAATAAAAAAGAAATGTATTCCAATAGATGACTAATACAACTGAATCATGTGGCTTTTGCAATGGAAATATGTCTTAAAGACATTCTTGAACCAGCTTGGACGTTTTCTTTGGTTTACATTTCTAATGCAGATGGACCACTAGCATAATTTTCCGAAAAAGGTTTAAATAATTTTCTCACGACATAAAAAAATAATCTTTGTAGTACATCTTTTGATACGTGATTCATTTCAGATAGCTAGGTTATTTGGTGAAAATATATACATAAAGAAGAAAATCATGAGACATGATGGGTCACCATAGATTGTGATATAAGCTCATAGATCATGTCAATCATATTTTAAAGGTTTAATACCATTAAAAATCACAAATTGTACCCATATAAGACATTTATTCCTAAGTAATTTTCTTATTACAAAAAATCTCAATCTAGTACCCCCAGCCTAAATCTACCCTCCATTTGTATTATGTTCAATATTCCTCAAAATGCATATGTTAATTTTCCCTGTTGGATCTGTCATTCTCCATGTTAGATTCATCTTGTAGTCATCTGCCATGTGTCTTGACACGTATACATTTTAAGGGAACATTAGACAAAATGCTGACGAAGGATACGCTTGGATCAAGGATACCGGTTTGGAATTCTTTAAGGGAAGGAAACTAATTTGGAGAAAATGTCAATTTTTTTGGTTTAACTATATCACTAACTATAGTATTTTCAGTGGAAAAATAAGTTTCCAAAAGCGGTGCTATTCATGCATGTTGGACGGATCAGGAAAATCAATATAGCGTCTTTTTAATTCGTGTGCTAAAAGACGTAGTTATGCTACGAAGAGTCCCAAAGCCACAGCACCTTTATGTTGAATAGCAACTTTCTGAAAGATGATATGTGCCTCGCTATAATTATGTAGGTGCCCATTATAAAAGCCACAATATTTCATAGTTGAAGCAGCTTTCTAGAGCACTAGATCAGACAGTCCCTCCATGCATGATACATTTTTTTCACACGAAAAATTTGACAAGCTTATGGCTATTATTGATGCATACAAGCTCAGTTCATAAGGGCAAAATTTGATTGAAGTATATGAACACGACAGTCAACAAATTGAAGGAAACTGATAACTCATTAATAAAGTCATCAACAACAAATAGTGCAATGATTATCGACGTTTGCCTTCACCAGTCAATAGCTTGAGGGAGATCGACAATTCCCTGATAAACTCATGGACAACAAATACTTGCGAAATTCGCTGAGTGTTGAAGCAGTGTTGTTAATGAACAAAACAAATGATTGTGAATACATCCATCTATGACGAAGATGCCGCATTGACACGAACACGGGATTGCTAGCTAGTTATGCCTATGATCTCAGGATTTGCAACTTCTTATGGATAATCATTGCTGATAAATATTATATTGTGTCTAATATTTGTAACTTCTTATAAACATCTGTAAATAGTATTAAGAAGTTATTAGTGAATTCAAAATCTATCATCGTAGAAAAACACAATCAATATCAAAACATCGGTTCTTCTACTTTTACTTTCATCTCTAATTTCCTGCGCATTTACTCTTCCAACACTCAAATTCTCGCACCCATCGCCTTTCTCACAACCTAAAAATTCAAGTAATTTGCATTTCAATTCCTTTACATTGACGCCATCTACTTTCGTATCCAACATCAACAAGGAAGCCCTTTCCTCGACATTCGCCCAATCGATTCATTTGTTGAGATTTTTCCCCTTTTTGGTGAAACCCGTTGCTGAATGAATAGGAGAAACTTCTCACTCCATTCGCGATCAAATGAATCAATGCTTTACTTATCTGGAAGATGATAGAAAGTCAAACCGCACACATTCGTATAAAATTACACGCACGTCGTTATCGAGAACCAAAAATTGATTAATTTCGTCCATACGTTTATCATCAATTGGAAGAGAAGTGTGAAACAAAAAATCGACTTTCGACGGTCGTGCCCTCGCGTGCACTATAGATAAGACACCATTCGTATAGGTGGTAATGCAAGCCCAAAAGAACGAAATAACAAACGAAGATGCAAAGCTTCACCATGCATCATCACTTGGCATGTCTCCTGCTCTTTTCAGCTCCTTTAGTAGCTTTTGCTATGAGCACTCCTGAGAATTTCCTGCAACGCCTCTCTCTTCACTCCGAAAACGCAACTGCAAAATCTTAACTCGTTTATACTCCAATCAACTCTTCGTATTCTTCCGTCTTGAACATTACCATACAGAACCTGCGCTTCTTGGCTCCTTCTGCTCCGAAACCATTACTCATCGTCACACCGCTCCATGTCTCCCATGTCCAAGCCGCCATCATTTGCTCCCGACGGTACGGAATCCAAATGAGGATCCGAAGCGGCGCTCACGACTATGAGGGTCTTTCATACTTGTCCAAAGTCCCGTTCATCATCGTCGACATGGTGAATCTCCGATCGATCGCTGTGGATGTGGAGGATTGATGGTTTTTATTTATTTATTATTATTTGATGGGCCAAGTTAAGCCCATCTGTCCATGTTGTGCCAAAAGCCAGCCCATAAGTGAAGGGCCCATAAGAGAGTGCAGTTACTGTTGTATAAATAAATAAATAAAAAGAGGGAGAACATTGATTAACAAACAGTGAAAAACACATAACGTATTTCCCTCTCCTTGGACAACAGTGTTTTCTCTCTTGATGAATGAAATTCTAGGGCCTCAATTCATTCTTCCAAGACTTCAATGGTACTTAATCTGTGGTAAACAAAGTATGTCCGTCTCCATGATATATCTTTCGATCGGTGTTACATGTTCTTCCCGGGCACATTTTCCGCGTTCGTTTTGGATATTTGATCGTTCGAGTATCGATTTTTTTTTCAAGAATTTGTTTCCAACATTGGTATCAAAGTGATATTGTTCATGTTTCTTGATCATTGTTGATGTTTATCAATTGTTTTTGGCCAAATTTTTTAGAAACGTTGCCATCGGACGCGGACAGAAATCCAGACAAGACCGTACTGTTCACCCCCCTTTTTTGATTTTATGTGAATCAAAACTCATTTTTGATAGTGTAGAGTCGTGGTTCTCGTCAAGACGAGGAAAATGTCGGGTGGCCTGCCACTAGGGGCTGCCGGACGCGCCACCAAGCACGGCCAGAAGGAGAGGCCTCGTCAGTGCGTGCGTGCCACGCGCGAGGTAACCGCCTTGCGTGTGCGCCACATGTGCCACATGACGTCATCATGACGTCAACCGGTAGTTGTTCGCGCATGCGCAGGGCACGTGTTGGTGACGTCATGATAACGTCACTCGTTCAATTGACTCAACCCATGTTTGACCTAACTCAACTGTCTGACCCAACCTAGTCTCCATTAACAGTTGACTTCTTTGACTGCATTGACTGTTGACTCGTTGGCTGTTGACCCAAAAAAAATGGAGAACGTGTTTCCTTTTTAATTATGTCCCTATGAATTATAAGTAATCCTTTTTTGTTATGCATTTGTTGCAGGAACAATGCCTCCCCTTCGTATGTGTACACCTATTCGCGCACAGTCAGAAAGACAAAAGACGAGGCTTGCAAGGATGATAGCTGAGTTGGTTGATTATCGATGGGAAAGTGGAGATTTAATTGAATATGTTCTCAAGGTCAATAAGAAGATACAAGAAATCATTTGGAAGGGTTATCCCATGCCGGTTTTTAAGATAGTGCGATTCTTTATTAACACTCTTCCATCTGAATGGTAAAGAGTGTTGAATCACCTTTGGGAAATCAATGTGATTCATGATTATAAAAAACGTGTAGTGACTTTTTTGAAGGAATATTATAAGATTGAAGCCACAAAAACTTCGATCCAAGGAATGAGTTTAATCCGGCGGGGGATGAACGTGCGAAGGAGAAATCCTAAGGGATTTCCGTTTGTTTTTCAATGGTTGCCAAATGTGCCTAAAGAATTTTCAAATGAAATTTCCGAGAAATTAAAAAAATCATTCCCTATTCATAGGTTGACTTGGCGTTAGCTATTACTAGTGGTGTTTACTTAGTATGTTTTATGGATATCTTACGTAGATAATTTCTACCATGTTGATGTCGTTGTAGCAATTGGTGTATTGGTTACATTATATGGAAATATTTTTATTCTATCCTTAATGGATATTCAATGTTAATTACTTATGTTATTATTAGTTGTTGTGGGTAGTTCATATAAGTTTCTGTAGCTTCAAATAACTTATTTTACATAGAAGATTATATTAATGATAATTTCAAGTTAGGATTTTTGGATGATGATTGGAAATATAGTGACTTTTTTATTCAGAAACTTTATTTGAAATTATTCATTAATATGATGAGTTTATGCAAAATGGATACATAAATGATAGGCATTAATAATTCGTGCATATATGTCTGATATATTCGGATCCAATGGCTTCAGCAGCTAAGAGCATAGTCATTGAATTGAACAAAGGTAAAAAGCTGAATGATGATAATTATGAAATATGTCATATGAAAATCTAATATGTGCTAGAAGAGTAAGGGGTACTAGAAATTCTTAACCTAATTATGGAAGAACCTGAAGATGGGAACACTGCACAACATAAAAGAGATAATGATACATTTACTACATGGATGAGAAAGAACTGCCTTGCTCACATTATGTTGCTGAGTAGCATGGAGAATGATGTCATGCGAGAGTTCAAGCATTTTGAGAAGCCAAAGAAATGTGGAAAGCATTGGCAACAAAATTTAATCATACATTGGTGACTAAACTGAGGCACCTCACTCTAAGGTTTGACTCTTATAAGAAGTCTCATGGTTAGACCATGAAATAATGCCTAAGAAAGATGTCAAACATGATTAATGAGCTGAAAGATGCTGGCCATGTCTTGACTGACAAGCAACAAGAGCAAATAGTGATCCGTTCCTTGTCTCAAAGTTGGGGGCATATGAAGGTGCACCCAACACACAACAAGAAAATTAAAACCTTTGAGGATGCAATGCATCATCTTAAGCTAGAAGAGGACCACCTCCTGGTGGTTAAGTTGGAAATTGACATTTATTATGCTGGTTTTAGCTCTCAAGAAGCTTCAAGCTCCAAACGCAAACGTCCTGGTTCATTCAAAAGGTGGAAAGGTAAGGAATAAAGTTCTTTGGGAAAAAAACCAAAAGTTAACCAACATGAAAGATGAAAGTGTCTTCAAATGAAAAAGTTGTCAATAATGAAGTGTTAAAATTGTGACAAGAAGTGTCACTATTCTCGCAATTGTCGCGAGCCAACTGTTGATACCTAAATTTTGGACAACCCATTTAGTCATTTGTGGCACAAAAATTAGGGATTAATGTTTAACCCCTAAAAAAATAAATTGCATAGCATATAATTTTATATGCATTTATTTTTAATTTGCATTTACATTAGACCAGTGATGGATGGGTTCGACTTGGTGGTTCTGAACTTTAATTTGGACTAAGTTTACAAGGAGAGTAAATTAGCCCGAGCCCAATGATTTCTTTTTTCATTAATTATCATGTGAGAAATGAAGATTTGATATGTTTACAGTGGATTTTTGAAATTTGAGAAAATCGCATTATAATCTTATTTTTAGCAATAGGTGATAGAATCAATGGAGAATATTCAGGAGATGAGGAAAATAAAAGGATTTTTGTGATTGGGAGGTTATAGGCAATCTTCGTGTATATTGAAAAAGAGATGAAATATTTCACGAATATCACTTTTTTTTTGCTTATAAAAGGAGCCATGTACGGCGAGAGTAAGGGGGGCTTCACTTCGTTCGAGAAAAAGAACACAAAAGACAAAAAGTGAAGTGAGAGATGGTACGTGTAGAGGGAGAGAAGTTCCTATAGGTTTTCCTTCTGCTAGTTTCGAAGTCAGCAAATGGAGCACTTTTTCTTCTGTTGAAAAGTGCAGCAGAGCATAGCAACACACAGAGAGAGAGAGAGAGAGAGAGAGATGTGAGAGGAAAAGAGAGAGAAAAGCAGCACAAGTAGAGGAAGAAGGAGGAGACGCTCGCACCACCGCCGATCTACCTCCACCAGCCACTGTGGCGCCCGCCTTGCCTTCAACTCACTCTGCTTGCTATGACCCGACGCTAGCGCCTGAGCTCCCCTGTTGCTGAGCCACCGCTGCCCGAGTGATGCCCCTACTTTGTTCATGATCTGGTCCGGCCCCCTCACCAATGCTTGCTAAAGCTGTGTTGATCCTTGTTGCCCTCACCAGCCGTGACACCAATAGCCCGTCGAAGCCGCTGATGTGCCGATCCGTGTCAGCCTGTTCCACATCGATTTTCCCTTCCACCCTAGCGACGCTGCTGCTGTCCCTGCTTTGTCCACGTCTGCAAACCTCTGCTTGTGCCGCTTTGACCAATGACCCAACACCAGCAGGCTCGCCCTCGCCAAAGCTCTGATGAACAAGTCGTCCCCTACTTGCTGTTGGTCCACTCATCGCTAGTCCGCTTGCTGCCGCCCCTCACCGAAATGCCAACGACCAACCCCCTTGGCGACCCATCACCCCCAGTGAACATGAACTGCCAAGCCTCGTTTGGAAAAAAAGAAAAGAGAAAAAAGGAAAATCAAATTAGGTTGTTATTTTATTATTATTATTATTATTATTATTATTATTATTATTATTATTATTATTTTAATAGAATTATTCCTTAATGTATGATTGAAATTCTCGACATGAAGTAGCCTCTTAAATTAGGGATTGACAGTCCGATTTTCGCGCCTGAAATCCGACTTGCAATCTCTTGGAAAATTGCCAATCCAATCTCAAGCTTGAGATTCGATTCACGATTTATTTAAAATTGACTAACCTGATCTCATGCGCAAGATATGGTTCGTTAAATTTTTTGATATCAATCTTATCTTGTTTAGATTTGCCATTATGCAATTTGAGTCGATTTTGTAGAAAGGAAAAAAATTCCAAAAAAATATTTGAATTAGGATTAGGTTCGTTTTTTTAGAATATTCCTTGTGTTAGGATTATCCAGCATATTTAGAATAGGAATTTTAATTTTGGATTTTATAAAAAAAAAACATAACACAAAAATCGTCATGCATATGTTATGTAAAATTAGGGTATTATTTGCACGTCATTGCATATTAGGATACATTGCATGCTCTTTAGGAGGATAGAAAAATCATGTGCATGTCATATAGAATTAGGTTCATGAAATGCACATCATTTAGTAATTGTTGCTAGGTCCATTTAATTAATGATCTTAATACTCTACGAAGCTGAACCATGATACATTACTCCTGGTCAATGATCTTATGCTTTGCACATCAATTCCTTAATTAAATACCCATCTTGGCCTAATTCCACCGTATTAAAATGTACCTAATAAAAATAATCGTGTGTGGATACACAGTCGGCCTGAGCCAAAAATATAATATCTTTACTTTAGAAATCCCACTGTTTATACAGAGTCTAAAAACATTTTTCATTTTTTGTGTTGTAAATCGACGTCTGGTGATTTTCTAATTAATTACTGAAATTAATAAATTTTGAGATAATTTTCCAAAATTACAAATCACCCTCAAATTGCACAAATTAACAACCAGATAAATAAACCAACCACACCATTGCAATCAGTACGAAATTTCGATCACTGGCTATCTCGGTCTAATTTCCAGAAAATAATTAATAAATAATTAATTTCTAAAATTAATTAAATAAATCAATTAAAATTCTAAAAATACTAACTTAGGCCAAAATTGCTAAATTAAATACCGATACTGGCCCAGAAAATTCCCGAATCCTTCTAGATAAATTATTTAGGCCTCACTTAATCTAATTTAACCACATAACATGCATAATTGCATAATTAAATCACTAATTTAATCTAACTAACCACCTAATTCCTAATTAAATTAAACAAAACACCCATTAAACGTCATTAGCCTACTAAGAAGAGTTTAGTGCATAAACTCACCGGTTTATTGCGGAAACCGGTTCACCACGACGATGACGCGACGGCGGCCAAAACTTGAGTTTGTGACGGCGTAGACGGAGCTTGGACCGGGCCTAGAACCGGCCCAACACAGCTCAACAAGGCTGAGCTTCGGCCTTGGGCTTTTGCAGGGCTACTGTTCGCGGGCCCAAGATGGGCTGAACTGCTGAATAATTGTGAGCTGGGCTGGGCTACAACTCGCAGGCTGCAGCGGCTGACTTGCGGGCTGAAGATGAGCTGCACGGCCCAATGGAGCAAAGGACTGAGGAAAGTGGGCTGCTCGATGGGCTTGGTGGAGATGGGCCGAAGAAGAAGCAGCAAAGGCCGCCGTTGGGCCTCCAGAATTGAAGACCGACGTTGCTGGAGTCTTCGGGCAGCTGGACTCCACGGCGTTGAAGACTGGCGGTTGACCGAACAAGAAGACATGAGGAAGCAGCTGGACGTTGGCCGCGTGGAGAAGGGGTTGCAAGAAGAAGCTGCTGGACTGCCCGGTGGAATGAAACAAATGATGGTGGACATTGCTGGCAGGAGAGGTGGACGCTGGCTGCTTCGGTGCTGCGGGACGCGTGGGGAGGAGTCAACCTCGGGGGCTTCGGCAGCTGAGGCTTGACTCGCATGGGATGAGAGAGAGGAATGAAGATGTGGATTGGGCTGAGCGATTTGTTGGAGAAGATGCTGGGCCGTTCGGTCGAAGTTCTGAGGCAGGGAAAAGAAGACACGAAGAAGACCGAAGATGGGTGGTCTTCGTGGTAACTTGAAGCTCACGAGCGAAGGGGTTTTGATGGAGCAGAAAAGTTGAAGAGCTTCGGTGGCTTCGGTTGAAGAAAATTAAAGGAAAGCAAAAGCAGAGGAGGATCGGATAAGGGAGAGAACAGCCGAGCGTGAGGGGGAAGCTAAGGAGGGGGGCCCAAAATCACAATCTCATCCCTTGCATTAATTCCATGTCCCCCTATTTCTTTCTAACAAGTAATTTCCACAATTAAACCAAGTTGAAGTCAAAGTTTCAGCTCCTAAATTAGCATCCGAATTTCATTGATTTGGGCTTCAATTTTTACCAAAATTCCCAATTTAATGTCCAATTTCGTCGAAGAAAATGCCCATACATTTATGCAAGTTCCTAATGCCAAATAGCTCAATTTGGAAGTCAAAACTCCCCTCAATTAGGCCAATCCGAATTTTCGCTAATTTTGGAATCGTCCGAAATGATTTTCTATAAAAATCCCGGAATCTCTTAAAAATCTTCGGAGGATGAGTCAATGTTCCTAAAATAAATCGTGACATGACAGAACTTTCAATTTTTGAAATCGGGTTCAAATTCGCAATTAATTTCAATCTGGCGCGATTTTAACGTGACCTAGCTTGCTGGATAGCTTTTAGGAATTTTTGGTGTAATTGACTGTGATCGATTTATCTCGAGTCACAATGTCGATCTCAAATATGAACATAAGATACCCAAAAATGACTAGAAAATCGGTTTAGTGCCAACCAACAAAAATTTTACAATCAGGTAGAATCACCACACTTAATCACACACCTAGGTCGAAGATGTAAAAGCTAGAAATTTAATTGTGCTGTAATGATCCTTGCAAATTAGCACGGTTGAGCAGTTGATTCTTGGTCGAATTATCAAGTCCAATTGCATTTAGATTCCTGCTTCTTCAGATAGTTCGGTTATCTTGTGAGTGATCAGCTCAGAGAATAGTACTATCGGCACGTTAACGAAAGGCTCGATTTATTTATTTATTTATTTATTTTGGTATTGGCTCGATTTATTTATTTATTTATTTGGTATTGGAGGAACCAACTTGCAGCTGACAGCCGCGCCGTAAACCCCCAAGTGACATTTAAGCAGGAGGATCCACCACCCCTGAGTCACACTTAATACACCTAGCGCGTCTTATCCAGTGGAGTCACCGCGGCCGGTGATTAGGCTCAATTTATTTAATCGAAAATAAAATTTGAAAATTCAGCTTGTCACGGGCCCTTTTTCTCACAGGAGAAGCAGATGTTGCTCCTCATCTTTTTAGATAGAGCTTCATTGTGCCGATCATCAAAAGGAGGGGTCGAGCTGGGGGAGATTTCCAAATGAGCCAGAAGACTAGGAGAGGAATCGTCTTGGTAATTCTTTTCTCTGCAGAACATGAATTCATGGCCCATCTAAAAGCCCAAAGCTCATGTTGCACGGTGATTGAAGTGATCCACTTCACTTCTAAAACTGGGAAACACATAGTTCAAATATGTCTTGTTTAGTTGCAATATAGCAATTATTAGAATCACACTCTTTTTTCTTGCACAAAAATCATCTATTTACCAGTGTTGTCCCTTCATCTTTTCCTTTTTCTTTTTTAAAGCTTGTCCAAAGTGTGAACAAGTCCCCCGTTTCCCAAGAGAAAAAAGGAAACTCTCGAGCAACCTTGACTTTGCAAATAGATTTCCAAAGGAAGATGCGTTTATTTGCACTTGCAACTGAGCAGAGATGAGATTAGAGTAGTAGGATTTGACAGAAGAAGGAGAATAATTTTAGTGTGGACAATTGTTCTCCCCCATATATATTGCGTTCTATACAACAGAACAAAGCAGTTTGAGAAAATTTCGAGCTGCCAACCTTGAGCCATGTGTAAGAGTCGACCTCACAATTCCCATGCCACTTCTCCATTATAAGTCTTCTAGTAATCAGCACCGTTTGCTCCTTGCTTGTGTAGCAAAACCAGGAAATAAATCTCTGAATATAGTGTCTCGAAACCATCTATCATCCCCGACAAGTGTTCCTACTATTTTTCCTCTCTAATAGTGTTATGCTATGGAAGTCATCCACGTCCCACCCCTACCTTAGCAAAGCTTTACCAGAAGGCCTCCATTAGAAATTGATTGTTTTAAAATATTCCAATTAGACAGACATATCAGATTAAGGTAACTTTTCTTGTATGTTCTCAAGTCTTTTTGCCATTAGAGATAAGGATTGGAAACAAATAGAGAAAGTCAAATAGAAGGTCAGAAAGCATGTTATTAAACAGCGTATGTCTACCTCCCTTTGGAGAAAAAGCCTTCTTCCACCCACTTAAACTCTTCTTAGAGCTCCAAATTGTAAGGGCTGACATCTAGCCCCGTTTGCCAATGATATCGTCTGCTTTGGGCCGAAGCCTACACAGCTTTAAATCGCATCGTTGGTAGTTAAGATCCATCCCTCGCACGAAAATATCGTTTGGGAATTTAATCAAGAATGCAACAACTCAAATGAGCAAACGAAATATTTAAGAATTAATTTAGATAGAAACTTTACCTACCTTGATTATTGTTTCCTAGACTGGACAGGTACCGGATCATAGGAATCACGATCCACTTTGCTTCACGGCAGCTGGCTCACGATAGCATCTTGGGAATCGCTCGCGGCACTCGACGGTGGAGAGGGCTCTTGGCTTAGTGAGGGCTGTGTCAATGTCGTCGGACACAACCGAAAGTCTTCAAGCGGGACTTTCTTCTCTGTCAGACGTCCCCTCTTCAGAATGCCTCCAATTACTATATTTTAATATAACCTCGCTAGAGCTCCTTTGACCACCGTTTGGAGTTCTCCTCTTATCCTGCAGAGACAAAAAAAAATAAAAAAATTATTGCGAAGAGCGCCAAGAGGCTTTTGGTGTGACGCAAGACCAGTAGCGTCGTCGATCGTAGGATGGAGCAGCTACAATTTTCCGGTGCAAGGTCATGGGCAGCTTAGTCATCACAGCGTGAGTCTCCTCTGATCGATACGAACAGCGAGAACGTCACAGGTCAGAGATTGCAGCGGCTCGTCAAGTGCCACGGCAGAACAGGGCAGTCAGGGACAGCAGCGGCGTAACTCGAGCAGTTGGGGTGGAAGTAGAGCTACAGTCTCGTTAGTGGCAGTCGAGTGGTAGCTCAATAGGGTGGCAGCTCGTTGACATTGTATCGCGGATGATGAAAGCACCACGGTAGAAGCGTCGGCATGGGTCTTGGCCAAGACTTGGCCAAGAAGACTCATGCTCCTTCCTCTCTCACGTGTCTCTCCCTCTCTCGTATTAAGAATTCCCCCCTTTTTGTCTATTGTGAGCCTTCTTTTTATAGTGTCCGACTCTGCACTCCAAAATAGGATATATGAATATATCAAAGAAAGCCACCCACCGACTTCCCTCTTTCGTGAGGTTCTGTCCTTTTTTCTTTCCTTTGTATGCATTGCGAATCCATGGCTCCTCATTGAAGAGTATTTTTTTAAAACATTCCTTCCCATCCCCTAATCCTTTCTTGCCTTTTCTTGATTTCTTTGTCCGCACGTTTACATTTACAGGATCAGCTAAAAATTCTTTTCCATTGGATCATCCAACAACCCAAAGATTGATTGAATATTGCCAAAAGTTCTTGATCGTAATAGAATTTTCCTAGATTCCGATTCTTGCAAAGATGATCTCGCAATATCTCATTCCCACGCTTGCCCTTACTGACAATATATGAATAGATTGCATGAATATACGAAAAATCCACCGGCATATCATCAAAAATATCAAGTCGCCATTCCTTATAAGTTAATTTTCGGTCATAAGAAAATAACAGGCTTGGGCTAATTCCTTCTATTCATGGGCTTAGTCCAATTCGTAAAATTAAAGCTCAGAATTATCAGTTCAAATTCATCCGTCACCGGTCCAATGCAAAATAACTGCTCCTAAAACCACGTGCTATGCGATTAATATTTAGGTCTTACAAATTAATCTCTAAGTTTCAATGCAATAAATAATTAATCAGGTCACCAAAACTTAAGTGTTAACACTAGTATAGATATTATGCTCGAGAAGTTGTTATTGCACATTTCTCTAGCCTATTAAGTCTCCATCGAACTTATATAAAATGAACTTAATCATAATAGCACCAAGATACATTCACATATGTCATGCCGATCGCAAGAATATCAATTGAGTACATATAATTATTGAAAAAGAGTCCAAATGGAAGTGTAGAAGTAAATTACAGAATCTTCTACAGATTAGTATGAAAATAACAAATGAAGTGAGAATCAAAGAGTTGATCATTTAGAGATATTTTCTGATTTGTCTTTTTATTCAATTTCCTTGTAAATAAAATTATTATCTTTTATCTTCTAATTTTCACCATAATTATATTGTGTTATCTTTGTATATTATATAAATATCAATGAAAAGAACGCTTCATCAACTCAATTTCTAAGTTTCTTCAGGAAGATCTATATTTTAATTGAAACCTAACGTACCAGCAATTTCAGAATTGCTGAACTTTAACCGTGAAATCAGGAGTGCAAGTCAGTAAGCCTGATATATAGTGTTGAAAAAGGGCTTTCTTTTCTTCAGAACATACTGACTCCACAAATGGACAAGTACCTGATTGTGAAAAAGAGCTTCTTTTCTTGGGTGCAGCCACCAAGAGCCATTATTGTTTCATGCATAGATTCATCCATTATTATTTCTTGCATAGATTCATACATGTCCCAAAATTGACGTCAAGCCTCGTGCACATGAGCGGTTAGTGATTACTGATCAGGCATTACATGAATAAATTTCCTTGTGCTTTGAACATTTAAGTAAGTTGACTACTTGGCATTACCTGAATAAATGGAAGAGTTTATATACCATACACGATAATAGGGTCCACTTTTTCTTTCACAAGGAGCACCAAATTTTTTTTCCGTTCCGTTTTACAAAATAATCTTTAGGTTGTGTAGAAGCAGTTATTTAAAGTAAAATATAGTAAGATATCGTAATATAAAAACCGCTTATATAAAGACTACCCCGATGGTGCACGAACAAGTCCAGTTTTAATGAGTTTGTAGGTTTTCATTTTTCATGGACTCCTATCATGAAATTACGTGTATTGCTCGTGGCCCTAGTCATTTTACAAATATAGTACACCCATGTGATAATTTTTCAGAGTACTCCCTCGTACCATCCTTGCTACTGGCCATGTGCAAATGCTAAAAGAGCAAGCCAACCCCTATCGGCTCATGCTTTACATACTTCTGGGATACGGACGAAGAATCCATGCTCAAGTCCCAAGCACTACAATCATCTTGGGTGGGACAATTTCTTTTTTTTACCCATGCGTTGACTTTTCATATTATTTTTGGAGCAATTTTCATCTTTCATGTTTAATCCAAAACTAGCTCGTATGCCCGATATAAATAGATGATGGAGATAATGGTGGAATGCAGTACAGCTAGAACTCGTCTTTTTACAAAATAGATCTCTATGCTTATGCGAAAAGGTAATAAATTCGATTTCGTTAAATGGTTACCGTGATTGGATCGGCCGATAATACTTATTTTCATTTTCATAATTACAAATAAAAAAAATCTTAATAGATATCGATGGTAATCTGCCGGCACAAATATTATATGACAGAAAACGAAGAAACGGG
This sequence comes from Eucalyptus cladocalyx, assembly GCA_017140615.1. Classification (NCBI taxonomy): domain Eukaryota; kingdom Viridiplantae; phylum Streptophyta; class Magnoliopsida; order Myrtales; family Myrtaceae; genus Eucalyptus; species Eucalyptus cladocalyx. The sequence continues at coordinate 2,256,527 of CM029519.1, forward strand.
AGAAAATTTCTTTTGTATTCATTGATTTGTATACAAGCACATTAGTACATTTACACTGCAAGAATAGAAGAGAATAATAGGAAACGGTATATGTAAATTTCCTATTTACTAAAACTTCCTATTCACTAAATCAATCAATCTACAAACAGAATATATCACAATCTCCAACACTCCCCCTCAAGTTGATGGCCTATATATGTCGAGGACACCTAGCTTGCTCAGAAGATAACTATGTTGTCTCTGACACAATGGCTTAGTGAAGATGTTTGCAGGTTGATCCATCGTTCCAATGCCCTTTGCTACGAGGATTCCTTCTTTGATCTTATCTTGTGTGAAGTGACAATCAACCTCTATATGTTTTTTCCTTTCATGAAAAACTGGATTTGCTGCCAATTTGAGTGCAGCATCGTTGTCACAAAATAATTCAATTGGTCCACTCACCTTTAACCCAAGATCTGAAAGTAATCCTCGAATCCAAACCACTTCGCAAGTTGTCTTTGCCATTGCTCGATACTCTGATTCAGCCGATGATAAAGAGACAGTTGATTGATTCTTTGTCTTCCATGAGATTAGTGACTTGCCCAACTTGATGCAAAAACTAGTAATTGATCTTCTGGTCATTGGACAAGTAGCATAATCTGTATCACATAATGCTGTCATCTTCATGTTGCAGTCACGGGATAAGAAAATTTCAAGTCCTGGACATCCCTTCAAGTATTTCACAACCTTTAGGGCTGCATTCATATGAGATTGTTTTGGACTATGCATGAATTGACTGAGTATTTGCACTGCATAACATATATCCGGTCTTGTCATAGTAAGATATATCAGTTTACCAACAAGTCGCTGATATGCTGACGGATCTTTGAGGAGTGGGTCCTCAATAGATGAAGAAGAATTCAGATCATATTCATGAGTAGTCAATCTGGCATTATGCTCAGCTGGTACGATTGCTGGTTTGCATCCGGACAATCTAGCTTCGGAAACAATTTCAAGGATGAATTTCCTCTGACTGAGATTGATACCTTTGTCGGACCGAGCAATTTCAATTCCAAGAAAATATTTGGGCGGTCCCAAATCCTTGATATGGAAAGTAGAATGCAAATACTTTTTTAAACTTGTAACATGAGAGTTATTGTTTCCCATAACAAGTATATCATCAACATATATCAGTAGATAGATGAATGAATTACCTTTACTCCATGTAAATAGGGCATAATCATGCTTATAATGCCGAAATCCCACATTAGTCAACGCAGTAGTGAACTTGGCATACCATTGTCTAGATGCTTGCTTCAGTCCGTACAGGGATTTGCGTAGACTACATACCCGAGACTCCCCCTGTCTGTGTAATCCCATACCCGAGACTCCCCCTGTCTGTGTAATCCCTGTGGAAGCTCCATATAGATCTCTTCATCGAGATCGCCGTGAAGGAAGGCATTGTTAACATCCATCTGATGTAAAGACCAATTTCTAATGGCTGCAATGGATAAGAAGGAATGAATGGTGACCTCTTTGGCAACAGGTGAAAAAGTTTCATGATAATCGAAGCCTTCTCTCTGAGTGAATCCTTTAGCCACTAGCCAAGCTTTATATCTTTCAACTGAACCGTCTGCCCGAAACTTGATTTTATAAACCCATTTACATCCGATGGGCTTCCGGTGTAGAGGAAGTGGAACAATGTCCCAAGTATGATTTTCAATCAAGGCAGTAAGTTCTGATTCCATGGTGTGTTGCCATCTTGGATCACGAGATGCTTCATGGAAAGAAGAAGGTTCATTTTCTTCTGAGAGACGGCTGGCGCATCACATATGTTCCGGTGATAGTCTATTAAAAGAGACATATGAAGAGACATGATACTTCATACCTGGAGAACGTGATGCAGAACAAATGTAGTCCTTAGTCCACGTGGGTGGGCGAGTTTGCCGTCCAATACGTCGAGGCTGCTAAGCCATTATTGGTTGAGGTGCTAAGGAAGATTCAGAAGTAGTCTCTGATGGAGTTGAGGCAGAAGGAGGATCCTCAGAGAACTCGAAGGTAAGTCTTGTCTAGAAAAAGTGGTATTCCTTGGAACAAGAATGGATGGTTCCGAAGCAACGAACAGATATTGAGAAGCCATAGATAAATCTTCTTCAGATAGAAAAGGCCTATGATTTGGAGATGATGATGCAGAGGACGAAGATATCATATCCTTAAAAGAAAGATGTCCTCGTGAAATATAACATCCCTACTGACAAAGAAATGTCCAATAGAAATCTCCATAACTCGATAACCTTTATGAAGAGATGGATATCCCATGAATATGCATTGTGTGGCACGAGGGGCCATCTTATCCAAAGAGCCGACATTCGTCGCATAACACAGACAACCAAATACTCGAAGATGATCATTGCAAGGTTGTCTATTATAAAGTAGTTCAAAAGAAGTTTTCCCATCCAGAATACGAGTTGGCATGCGATTAATCAAATAGGTAGCAGTGACCACACAATCTCCCCAAAAACCTTCAGGAATAGAGGCTTGATATTTTAATGCATGTGCTACTTCTAAGAGATGCCTGTGCTTACGCTCTACAATTCCATTTTGTTGTGGTGTGTAAGTACAAGAACTCTCATGAAGTATCCCTTGAGAAGATAGGAATTTTGTGCAATTAGAAGTGAAAAATTCACGCCCATTATTTGTGCGAATTCGTTGCACAAATTGATTGAATTGATTTTTTGCCAGGGAAACAAAGTTCGAAAGATGAGTAAATGTTCGACTCTTTGATTGCATAAGATATACCCAAGTGCCCCTTGTATAATCATCTAAAATCGTCAGGAAAAAATGGGAGCTATCACAATGAGAGGTGTGATAAGGTCCCCAGATGTCCATATGAAGTAAAGAAAATTTCTGGTCCGCTCGAGACATACTCTTTGGAAAGGATGCTCGAGATTGTTTGGCAAGGGACATATGGGACATTGAGAATGAGGAAAACATGCACTATGACCCAATCTTTGATGAAAAAGAAGATTTTTATTTCGACTAATAGCATTACAAGAGATGTCTTTATTTAGTAATTCTACATCTCTTGGAGAATCAATCCAATAGTATAGTCCATCTGCAATACTACCCAAGCCCATCAGCTTGCTAGTCGAACGATCCTGAAAGAAACAATTGTCGGAACTGAATTTTGCATGATAGGAACTATCTATGCAAACTTTTGAGACAGAGAGTAGGTTGAATTCAAATTCAGGAACGTAGAAGACATTTTTGAGGACAAAATGGGGCCCAAGATGAACAGTGCCAGCCTTGGTAACTTGAGTGACATTTCCATTTAGAAGACGTACTGATATAGGAAATTCTGATTTTCTATTGACATGGGAAAAAGGTGCTCATGACAAATTATGTGATCACTAGCTCCTGTATCGATTATCCATGCATTCATAGAAAAAGAATTCTCCTTGTGAAGAAAAGTACCTAAGAATCCTGCACTTTTGTCACTCATCTACAATTGATTCAGAATCTGCAGGATATTCTTATACCGATCGTGAGTAATTGTTTGCTGTACCCCATCATTCCTTTATGTCAAAACCTGATAAGCTAACGATTCTTTTTCTTTTCTATTTTTATCAGTAGGCTTTTCATGCAATTTCCAACATGCATCAATAGTATGATGTGGGCGTTTGCAATATTCACAATATTTATTTTTGAATTTATTATTTTGCCCCCGTCCAGGAGGAAAGTCAGCGCCTCGCCGCGGCCGGACACGCTCGAGTGGGAGAAGGCCTTGGTCTTGCGGCTTTTCCGTCCGGCATGGGTTCACGAGAGGCGGCGGCCGGAGGTAGTGGAGCAGTCGCGCACCTGGGATACCCAAAAGTGGGTAGTGCGGCTGCGGCAAGAAGAAGGGTCGATCGAAACCCTACTGCATTTCAAACGGACGGCTGGGATTCACGCGGACGAACGGACGGCTGGGATTCACACGGATGATCTAATGTCCTGGATTCATGCGACGTCTTGGACGGTTCAAATCAACGCAAGATAATTGACGGTGCAGATTGTTGCGTTGCAACGGACGGCTACAGATCGTCCGTCAGTCCGGATCGATCCGAGGGCCATTATCATGCCACGTCATCTCTAGTTTATAAGGGATCCTATGACTCACGTGGCACCACATCAGGAAAGGTCAATGGGCAAAATAATAAATTCAAAAATAAATATGATTATGAAGAGATCTATATGGAGCTTCCATAGGGATTACGCAGACAGGGGGAGTCTCGGGTATGTCATCTATGCAAATCCTTGTACGGACTGAAGCAAGCATCTAGACAATGGTATGCCAAGTTCACTATTGTGCTGACTTTCCTCCTGGACGGTGAGCTGGTAGATGCGTCCAAGCGGCGGTGAGGGTTCCATCGTGAGGATTTGAAATCGGAAGGTCGAATAATCCTCATTGAGAATGAGTAAGAACCATGTGGCCTTTTCTCGTTCTCGAATTTCTTTGTATTGTCTCAGAGTTTCCTCGGGTCCTTGTAGGTGCTCTTCGGCCGATTCCAACTCATTCCACAGAGATGTGAGACGGTTGAAGCAAGCGGTAACCGAGAGGTTCCCTTGCTTCAACTCAGTCAAGCCTTGGATGATGCTGAAGAGCCATGCACAATCAAGCCGGCCATACATCTCCCTGATGTTCTCCCTGATTTGTTTGGAGTCTTCGGTAGGTGGTAATCCGGCCGCGACATCGGGAGCGAGTGTGTTACCGATCTAAGTGCGAACCAACTGGTTGCACTTCCGCCAGTGTCGCCGAAGGTGCTTGTTGGTCGGGAATGGGACAGCTCCGTCGAGGAAGCCATCATTGTCTTTCGTCACTAGAGCACGCCGGAAATCTCGAGCCCATGAGGAGTAGCTTTTCGGTCTGGTGAGTTGGATGTTGATGAGACGCAATTCGGGGCCGTCCGCTGGCGACGTGTAGAAGGGGTCGCCGGGCTCAGGCCGGCCGCCACCGCCAACCGGAAAGAACATCGGCATGTATCCGGGTTGGAATGCCGGGTAGGGATTCGTCCCTTGACCCGGCATAGGTCCGAGTCCCTGACCCGGATTCATGTGGCCCGACTCTTCTGATGGATATTGGGCCCATGTCTGTCCTGGCCCACTACCCCATTGATACCAATTAGGAGGCCACTGGACTGGACCGAAAATTGGGCCGGGAATTGGACCCAATGGAGGAACAAATTTGGCTGGATCTTGAGTTTCTTCTTGCTGAACAGAGGACCACTCCTCGCTGGAAAGGATGGTCGAATCTGAGGAGGGCGTGTCACGCCCCGATCCTCCGAGCTCGCGAACATCCCACTCTGGTCGATACAAATGCGACTTCCCAGGACACGTCGCCGACCCATTCATTTTTATATTACACATGCGGAAGCGAAACAAATCCCCTGACAACACTTAACTTGGGATAGAAAAACAGGCAATCAATCACAACCAAACAAGCTTTCTATAAACACATAGGTTTATATACAACATTAGATTGTCTACAAAATAGACAGGCTCAACAACTAGGGAACTGTCCTATGACCAACTTGTCAGACACGTTCACCAATTCTTCAGCCTCCACCTTCCGAACTCCAGGACTTCCGGTCCTCCACGACCATCATCTAGGGACCTGAAATATTATCCCACAACCGGGATGAGACTACGTCTCAGCAAGTCCTACCCTCTAAAACTCAATTAGGGAGAAAATACGCCTCAGGGCGCTCTAGCCACACAAATAGGATGGAGGACTTACCTCGCCTCGTCCCTTTCCCGCACGTCAAGTACAATTTATATTCAAGCAATGCTCGCACAAGCTGAAACTACCGACATACCCATCGGTCTATCAATTGATCAATCCAATTGATATCTTACGATCCACACATCTATCAATTCATATCATCTATTAAACCATACCATCTATTCATCCATCAATACAATTACGGCTCGCACATGTTTGAAATGGATGCAATGCTCTCACAAGCGATATAGATGGTAGCTCGCACATTTGATATATACATAGATGATAGCTCGCACAAGTCGATATATGGATCGTTGCTCTCCTGTCGATAAACGATCATTGCTCTCACAAGTCTGCCGTATATATATATATGTGCATATCATAATTGCTCGCCCAAGCTTATCATTCAATAATAAACCAACTCATATCTCAATTCAATCAATCAATCAATCCAATCGATTCAAACTGGTCATACAAACCAATTACGGTGCTAAAAGCTAACACCGGTATTTTCAAGTTAAATACCACAACTTCATGAATTTCACACAATTCCACACTTTTGGAATTATTCACCATAATCATCAATCACTCAATTTCTCAATTTAAACATACAATTAACACAAACCGATTATTTCGCTGCGATCAATAGTGAAATTCTAACAACCTAGGCCATCCCGGCATAATTTTCGAAATTATTAAATAATTAAATTTAATTCCGAAAATTAAATAATTAAATATTATATTATAATAATATAATTTAATAAAATAATATTTATAAATTCGAAATAATTAATTAGGGCTTAAACAATATTACACTAATTTAATCATACAATTAGCCCTAATTAAACATCTATTAAACTAATCATGCAACTAATCTAATTTACATTAAAATAATCTAATTTAATCACATAAACCTAATTAGACTAATCTAAACACCCTTAAACGTCATTAACTCACTAAGCAAGAATTAGAGGATAAACCCACCCGATTAACGAGCCGAACGGCTCAAAACGACGGGGACGACGCGAGGATCAATAGTCTCCGAGGCGGGCCTAGCTTCCGGGGTCGGGAAGCCGGCCAAAACGGGCCAAATAGCCGCCGCCATACCCATTTTCCAACTCTCGTTCGTCACGCTGGTTGAGGGCGGATCCGCACCGGTTGAGGCGCACAAGGGCCAAAATGGACGGAGGAGACCAAACCGGACCTAGGCGGGGCTTCACGGTGGCCGGAGATGAGCTGGACGGCCCGGCGGAGCTTTCCCAGATCCGGAAATTGTTTCTTGGACTCGCGGAACAGCCAGGATGAGCAGCGCACGGTTCCGGCTTCCTCTCGCTTGCAACGGCGAAGGGGAGGCCGGACGGGAGGCTCCGGTGAGCGGGGGCGACGGAGGCTAGGCGACGACGACGATGGAGCTCCGCTAGCTTCAATGAAGACGGACGAAGCGGCTCGGACGCGCGGACATCCACGACCACGCGGGCCGGAGCGGCTTGTACGAGCGGGCTTGCTTGTGCGCGAGGACGGCGGACGGCGACGGGCGGCGCGCTGCCCAGCGGCGACGAGCGGCTTCTCCTCTGCGGTTTCGGGCTTCGAAGAAGAAGATGAAGATGGAGAGAGGAGGAAACGCTCGCACGGCAAGGAGAGGGAGGAGAGAGACAACCGAATAGAGAAAGGGAGGAGAGAGAAGGAAGATGGGACCACTTTTCTCTCTCTCTCATGGCCCACCATGACCTCATGCATGATGTCACCTTCCACTATCTCCCACAACCTCCTTCCAATGGGTTCAATCTCATTTTCCGCCGTGGCATGAAATCTTGTACACTTAATTCAATCAATTCTTAATCAATTCCATCCAATTGAAGCTCAATTAAATTAACCTATGTGTCCTCGGCCTTCTCATGACATTTCCCCATCAAATGATCCAACTTGCATCCCGAAGATTCGATTAAAAACGGCCCTCTGACAATCCCGAACATAAACGGCTTTACTTTGCTTTTCTGCCAAAAATCTCGGTTTGTAGAAAAAATCTTCTGGAGATGAGTCGACATTCCTAAAATGAATTGTGACTTGACAGAACTTCCAATTTCTGTAATCGGGTTCAATTTCACGGTTAAATTCAATCTGGCGCGACTTTAGCGCGTCCTAATCTACCAGGTAGCTTTTAGGAACTTTTCGTGCAATTGACCTGTGGTCAATTGTTTTTTAGCCACAAAATGCATCTTTGACACATTGGCGACTCTCAGTTGTCGTAGAAATCTCAAAGTTTCAAATATGGATACAAAGTACCAAAACAACAGAGAAATCGGTCTAGTGTTGATCAACATGAATTGTGCAATTAGGTGGAATCACCCACACTAAATTACATGGTTTTGTTGGATCGACCTATCTCCGGTCTCTAATCGGTCCGTGTGCCGTAATGACCCTTGCAGATTAGTACGGTCGAGCGGTCGTTTCGGTCGAATTCTCAAGTCTATTGCGTTTAGATTCCTTAACGGCTTCACCGATAGACTAGTTATCTCGTGAGTGATCGCTCGAGAAGAAAGCTATAGACGCGAAGATGAAATGCCCGACTTATTTAATTGAAACCGAATTGGAAAATCGGGATGTCACAACTCTTCCCCTCTTATAAAAATTTCGTCCTCGAAATTTAAACCATTAAAATTCTTCTTCAAAATGGTGGGGTATTGTCGTCTCATCAATTCTGCTTCTTCATTATGCTTCGAACTTTTGCTTCAAACTCGCTATCCAAGATCCTCGGTCGCCGAAACATTTCCAAATTGGCCAAACCAATTCTTGATTCCCAAAAAGGCTAAGCACTTGTCCATCTTTACAAAAATGAAAGCTGCAAAAATTTTGGTTCTTTTTTTTTTTTTTTTTTTTTTTCTTTTTATTTTTCCACAAAGCGGCTAACTGCCGCGTCGGGGATTCGAACTCCCGACTTCGGACCTGCGGCTTCATCCCGGATACCAACTCGGCTAGAGGCGCCGACGGTGTCCCAAGCCGTTTTCTTTTTCCATTTAAAGTCAAATTCTCCTTTGATCTCAAACTCGAAATATTCCGCCGATTAAACGAGCCCGCTCTCATTTCTTAACAATTCGAGATGTCCCTATCCTAGGCGACATTCAACAATGAACAGGATTCTCAACCTGAAAATTCAAAGGTTTCGACGCTTAATCGCGTAAATTTTCTCGCGGCTCGAGCGGTCCTTAATCATCACCGATAACGCTACTACTTCCACCGATCGCCGAACTAACTCGAGCCGCAACCTTTCATTCTCTCGACCTCAACTCAACAACCGAAGTTCCGAACACTTTACTTTGCACCGACTAAAAAGGAACTATCGACGATCTGCTGAAATTGAGAACCTCGGTCAAGATCGACATAACTCCTCGACATCGACACTCTATGCAAACGAATTATCTGATGCACAAACACCTTTGCATGCCTAATCAAATCAAGATCCTTCCACACAGTCACAAGGTGGGCTGATTTCATCAGTCTGTCAATTACTACCCAAAATGAAATTATTTACACACTGACTCATCGATAGATCTGAAATGCCATCTCAGACTGGCCATCAGTCTGAGGATGATAAACATTACTATACGGTAACTTCGTTCTCAAAGCACTCTACAAACTTTTCTAGAAGGTAGCCACGAACCTCGGGTCTCGGTCTAGAATAATCATCACCGGCATTCCAAATAGACGAACTCTCTAACGCACGTACAACTCAAAGATACTTGTCCAAAATAAGGTCATTTTCTATTGCGATGAAGTGAACCGATTTCATCTATCTATTCACCACTATTCCAATCGAAATCATTACTCCTCTGGTTCTTTGATAAGCCTATCACAAGATCCATTGTGACACGATCCCATTTCCGCATTAGGGACTTCGAGAGGTTACAAGAATCCTCTCAAATTACAATGTTAAGTCATCACTTGCTAACACATCAAACATTTGGCGACATGCTTGGCAATGTCCGTCTTCATATCAGACCATCAATAATGTTCACACATATTATGATATATCTTCATACTAACAGGATGAATGTCAGAATCGGTACGATGAGCTTTCGACCAACTCCTCTTTAAGCGCTACATCGTCAGGTACACGCAATCATCCTCGGAACCGCACTGTTCCGCCTTTAAAAATCTGAAAATCAACCTTTCTCTCTTCTGCCTCTACTTGCACGACATTCTGAAACTCTGTATCTAACAGCTGAAGCATTCTGATTCTGATCTGAACTTCCGACTCAATTCTGAGGATGGCCATAAGATTTAAAAGGTGGCCTACCTCATATTTGAAAACTGAATCTCCACTTTCTCATGTAAGGTCTATTCTTTAACCAGCATATGCACAAATGAAGATTCTCGACTCAATGCATCAGTGACCTCTTTCATCCTTCCAAGGTGATACCAAATACCACCATCCGAGTCCTTCAAAAGATCTGGTTCACAGCGCTATCTCATATTCAATTTCTTCTAAGAGAATTAATACTTTGAGACTTTAACGGTCAGCGAAGATCTGGAGTCTTTCTTCGCACCAACAATATCTCTAAATCTTCAGAACAAAAATTATTGCTACGAGTTCTAAGTCATGCGTCGGGTAATTCAGTTCATGAGGTCTCAACTAACGGACGAGTATGCAACAATCTTGCCATGCCGCATTAGCACGCAACCCAATCCTCTAAACGATGCACCACTGTAGATCTCGTAACCTCCAGGACTAGATGGAATGGTCAGCACAAGTGTGGTAGTCAGCTTCTGCTTAAGCTTTTGGAAACTACGCTCGCACTTGTCTGTCCACATGAACTTCTCTTCCTTCTTCAGTAGTCGAGTCAACGGCGAAGCTAATACTGAAAACCCTTCCACGAACCTTCTGTAATACTCTGCTAAACCCGGAAAACTTTTGATCTCTGTCACTGCAGTCAATCTCGGCCAACTGATCACTACTTCAATCTTGGCAGGGTCCACGAAGATTCTTTCTCCTAAAATCACGTGACCTAGGAACGCAACACGAGTCATCCAAAACTCGCACTCGCTAAACTTAGCGCACAACTGATGAATCCTTAAGACTTGAAGTACTCTTCTCAAATGTCTCTTTTGCTCCTCAAAGACTCTTCAAACAAACTAGAATAACGACGATGAACACGATCACAAACCGATTCAAGTACCCTTTGAACACTCGTTCATCGACCCATACAAACAAACTAGAGGATTTGTCAAACCAAACGATAATGCGGTGAACTCACAATTGCCATATCAAGTACGAGACACTAACTTCGGTGTGTCCTTCCGATCCTCAATTGATGATACCACGACCTCCGATCGATCGTGAGGAATATCGATACACAACCACAACGGACCACATTTCTCCTTCATGTACGTAATCGGGTGCTCCCAAGGCGATACACCGGAACGTATGAATCCCCTATTCAACACTTCCGCATATGCACCTTCAATTATTTTAACTTAGGTAACACCATTCGGTAAGGAGCCTTAGGGACCGGCTGCATTCGGATGCTAATTCAATCACGAACTCTATTTCTCTTTCGATGACAAACTTGGCAATTATTCATAAAATACTTTAGAAAACTCTTTGTACCACGATCGTGTTTTCCATATTTGGCCCTTCACCTAACACATCCATTACAATTGCCATGTAGATTTGATAACCAACAAACAGAACCAAGTCATCTTCAATGACGAATATCAAGGATTGAAGGTCCTTTCAAACTTTCGGTAATTCAAAACTTTCACACGCTAACCGAACAAACCGAATTATATCACGCCACGATTCACAAATGAGTAGAAAGCTCCTCAAGCCAAACCTTTTCATAAATGACTTCCAAGTCATACATAAGCAAACCCGTCGGTACAACTATAGTTAGAGACTCATCTTCCTATTACTTTATTACCACAACGAAAACCCTATGACCTTCACCGAAAATTCCGCCGCATTACTCGCATAAAACATCTCATAAACATTCTTCTTCCGATTGATGCATGTCGATCCCTTCATGCTCCTCTAGCCATCCTAGTGGCGTCTTCTGCGATAACAGTGTTCACGCTCTCCTGAATTTACACGGACAGTTCCTAACTTGATGGCCGTGTTGGCCATATTCAAATCATGCTCTCTTTTTACTCTGACACTAAGCTGTCTCATGCCTTCTTTCCACTGACTCGGCACACAATCAGGGAGTCATTTACCTCCTATCAAGGAATATCATGCACCCTTCTTTGCACTGGGGCCTGTTCCAAGTACCCCATTAAATGTCACGAAGCATGCTTCTCCTGATCTGTCTTATCAACGACGGTGACAGAAACAGCTGTGATTCCATCTATCTATACAGACAATCTTTGATCAAATAAGCATATCGGCGACCCTTGTAACAAGTCCTGTCTCTCTCTTACAAAGACGGAATAGATCCATGTCTTTCGTTACACACACGACACACATCGATCGAGTTGAGCACGACTTTCCAATTTTACTCTTCCGATTAGGTGAAACAGACACCTTTCTTTTGACATCGGCCTTTCTCCCCAATCACTTTCCATCTCTCGTCTAAACCGAACCTTGACTCGAGATACAACGGCTTGATCCTCGATCATAACTTCATATTGGGCCTCAACGGCGCGGCAACAACGGTCACGACACGCGGCGGTAGAAACAACGGCAAGCAAAGCAATAGCTTGGTCCCGAACTCACCGACCCAACAAGCTTCCAAGGAACACTAGCGCTTGAACGATCCTAATGGACCTAAGATCATTCGGTGCTACTACACTCTAAGTACCGACTTGCGACGGTACTCTCACACTCGCTACCGGTCTAAGCTCGCTCTCTACCTCGAGTACCGACTCTCATCGCATCCTACCAGAGGTATAGGTCCTATCGACCTCCTCCAAGGAGTTCACCACTCCCGGTCACTCATCCTACATGTGCTCTTTATAGACGCTGTCTTCCAATTCCAACACCAGGTTAGAATCGAGTGACCCCACAAACAAGCTACCAAACAATTATCAACCACATGCATTAGCATATTAAAAGCCTTTCCTACTAACTATCCCATGACTCATCGCACCTTATCACTCCATACACGAGACCATGCTCGATACCACTTAAACGGGGATGTCACGCCCGATCCTCCGAGCTCGCGAACATCCCACGGGTCGATACAAATGCGACTTCCCAGACACGTCGCCGACCCATTCATTTTTATATTACACATGCGGAAGCGAAACAAATCCCCGACAACACTTAACTTGGGATAGAAAAGGGCAATCAATCACAACCAAACAAGCTTTCTATAAACACATAGGTTTATATACAACACTAGATTGTCTACAAAATAGACAGGCTCAACAACTAGGAAGCGTCCTATGACCAACTTGTCGACACGTTCACCAATTCTTCACCTCCACCTTCCGAACTCCGGGACTTAGGTCCTCCACGACCGTCATCTAGGGACCTGAAATATTATCCCACAACCGGGATGAGACTACGTCTCAGCAAGTCCTACCCTCTAAAACTCAATTAGGGAGAAAATACGCCTCAGGGCGCTCTAGCCACACAAATAGGATGGAGGACTTACCTCGCCTCGTCCCTTTCCGCACGTCAAGACAATTTATATTCAAGCAATGCTCGCACAAGTTTGAAACTACCGACATACCCATCGGTCTATCAATTCGATCAATCCAATTGATATCTTACGATCCACACATCTATCAATTCATATCATCTATTAAACCATACCATCTATTCATCCATCAATACAATTACGGCTCGCACAAGTGAAATGGATGCAATGCTCTCACAAGTCGATATAGATGGTAGCTCGCCACAAGTGATATATACATAGATGATAGCTCGCACAAGCCGATATATGGATCGTTGCTCTCTCAAGTCGATAAACGATCATTGCTCTCACAAGTGCCGTATATATATATGTGCATATCATAATTGCTCGCCCAAGCTTATCATTCAATAATAAACCAACTCATATCTCAATTCAATCAATCAATCAATCCAATCGATTCAAACTGGTCATACAAACCAATTACGGTGCTAAAAGCTAACACCGGGTATTTTCAAGTTAAATACCACAACTTCATGAATTTCACACAATTCCACACTTTTGGAATTATTCACCATAATCATCAATCACTCAATTTCTCAATTTAAACATACAATTAACACAAACCGACCGCATCTTGCTGATCAAGGATCGTTGAAATTCTAACAACGGCCATCCCGGCATAATTTTCGAAATTATTAAATAATTAAATTTAATTCCGAAAATTAAATAATTAAATATTATATTATAATAATATAATTTAATAAAATAATATTTATAAATTCGAAATAATTAATTAGGGCTTAAACAATATTACACTAATTTAATCATACAATTAGCCCTAATTAAACATCTATTAAACTAATCATGCAACTAATCTAATTTACATTAAAATAATCTAATTTAATCACATAAACCTAATTAGACTAATCTAAACACCCTTAAACGTCATTAACTCACTAAGCAAGAATTAGAGGATAAACCCACCGATTAACGAGCCGAACGGCTCAAAACGACGGGGACGACGCGAGGATCAATAGTCTCCGAGGCGGGCCTAGCTTCCGGGTCGGGAAGCCGGCCAAAACGGGCCAAATAGCCGCCGCCATACCCATTTTCCAACTCTCTCGTTCGCCGCTGGTTGAGGGCGGATCCGGCACCGGTTGAGGCGCACAAGGGCCAAAATGGACGGAGGAGACCAAACCGGACCTAGGCGGGGCTTCACGGTGGCCGGAGATGAGCCGGACGGCTCCCGGCGGAGCTTTCCCAGATCCGGGAAATTGTTGCTTGGACTCGCGGAATGCCAGGATGAGCAGCGCACGGTTGCTGGCTTCCTCGCTTGCAACGGCGAAGGGGAGGCCGGACGGGAGGCTCCGGTGAGCGGGGGCGACGGAGGCTAGCCGACGACGACGATGGAGCTCCCGCTAGCTTCAATGAAGACGGACGAAGCGGCTCGGACGCGCGGACATCCACGACCACGCGGGCGGAGCGGCTTGTACGAGCGGGCTTGTGCGAGGACGGCGGACGGACGGCGGCGGCGGCGGCTAGCGCTCCGGCGACGAGCGGCTTCTCCTCTGCGGTTTCGGGCTTCGAAGAAGAAGATGAAGATGGAGAGAGGAGGAAACGCTCGCACGGCAAGGAGAGGGAGGAGAGAGACAACCGAATAGAGAAAGGGAGGAGAGAGAAGGAAGATGGGACCACTTTTCTCTCTCTCTCATGGCCCACCATGACCTCATGCATGATGTCACCTTCCACTATCTCCCACAACCTCCTTCCAATGGGTTCAATCTCATTTTCCGCCGTGGCATGAAATCTTGTACACTTAATTCAATCAATTCTTAATCAATTCCATCCAATTGAAGCTCAATTAAATTAACCTATGTGTCCTCGGCCTTCTCATGACATTTCCCCATCAAATGATCCAACTTGCATCCCGAAGATTCGATTAAAAACGGCCCTCCGACAATCCCGAACATAAACGGCTTTACTTTGCTTTTTCGCCAAAAATCTCGGTTTGTAGAAAAAATCTTCTCGGAGATGAGTCGACATTCCTAAAATGAATTGTGACTTGACGTAACTTCCAATTTCGTAATCGGGTTCAATTTCACGGTTAAATTCAATCTGGCGCGACTTTAGCGCGTCCTAATCTACCAGGTAGCTTTTAGGAATTTTCTGTGCAATTGACATGTGGTTGATTATTTTCAAGCCACAAAGTGCATCTTCGACACATTGGCGACTCTCAATTGTCGTAGAAATCTCGAGGTTTCAAATACGGACACGGGTACCAAAACGATAGAGAAATCGGTCTAGTGCCGATCAACAAGAATTGTGCAATTAGGTGGAATCACCCACACCGAATTACATGGTTTCGTTGAATCGACCTATCTCCGGTCTCTAATCGGTCCGTGCCGTAATGACCCTTGCGATTAGTACGGTCGAGCGATCGTTTCTGGTCGAATTCTCAAGTCTATTGCGTTTAGATTCCTTAACGGCTTCACCCGATAGACTAGTTATCTCGTGAGTGATCGCCCGGAGAAGAAAGCTATAGACGCGAAGATGAAATGCCCGACTTATTTAATTGAAACCGTAATTGGAAAATCGGGATGTCACAACTCTTCCCTCTTATAAAAATTTCGTCCTCGAAATTTAAACCATTAAAATTCTTCTTCAAAATGGTGGGGTATTGTCGTCTCATCAATTTCCGCTTCTTCATTATGCTTCGAACTTTTGCTTCAAACTCGCTATCCAAGATCCTCGGTCTTCGCGAAACATTTCCAAATTGGCCAAACCAATTCTTGATTCCCAAAAAGGCTAAGCACTTGTCCATCTTTACAAAAATGAAAGCTGCAAAAATTTTGGTTCTTTTTTTTTTTTTTTTTTTTTTTTCTTTTTATTTTTCCACAAAGCGGCTAAGCGCGCGTCGGGGATTCGAACTCCGACTTCGGACTGCGGCTTCATCCCGGATACCAACTCGGCTAGAGGCGCGCGACGGTGTCCCAAGCCGTTTTCTTTTTCCATTTAAAGTCAAATTCTCCTTTGATCTCAAACTCGAAATATTCCGCCGATTAAACGATTCGGCTCTCATTTCTTAACAATTCGAGATGTCCCTATCCTAGGCGACATTCAACAATGAACAGGATTCTCAACCTGAAAATTCAAAGGTTTCTGACGCTTAATCGCGTAAATTTTCTCGGCGGCTCTGAGCGGTCCTTAATCTGTCACTGATAACTGCTACTACTTCCACTGACTGCTGAACTAACTCTGAGCTGCAACCTTTCATTCTCTGACCTCAACTCAACAACTGAAGTTCTGAACACTTTACTTTGCACTGACTAAAAAGGAACTATCTGACTGATCTGCTGAAATTGAGAACCTCTGGTCAAGATCGACATAACTCGACACGACACTCTATGCAAACGAATTATCGATGCACAAACACCTTTGCATGCCTAATCAAATCAAGATCCTTCCACACGAGTCACAAGGTGGGCTGATTTCATCATCTGTCAATTACTACCCAAAATGAAATTATTTACACACGACTCATCGATAGATCGAAATGCCATCTCGATCGGCCATCATCCGAGGATGATAAACATTACTATACGGTAACTTCGTTCTCAAAGCACTCTACAAACTTTTCTAGAAGGTAGCCACGAACCTCGGGTCTCGGTCTAGAATAATCATCACCGGCATTCCAAATAGACGAACTCTCTAACGCACGTACAACTCAAAGATACTTGTCCAAAATAAGGTCATTTTCTATTGCGATGAAGTGAACCGATTTCATCTATCTATTCACCACTATTCCAATCGAAATCATTACTCCTCTCGGTTCTTTGATAAGCCTATCACAAGATCCATTGTGACACGATCCCATTTCCGCATTAGGGACTTCGAGAGGTTACAAGAATCCTCTCAAATTACAATGTTAAGTCATCACTTGCTAACACATCAAACATTTGGCGACATGCTTGGCAATGTCCGTCTTCATATCAGACCATCAATAATGTTCACACATATTATGATATATCTTCATACTAACGGGATGAATGTCAGAATCGGTACGATGAGCTTTCGACCAACTCCTCTTTAAGCGCTACATCGTTAGGTACACGCAATCATCCTCGAACCGCACTCTTGTTCCGCCTTTAAAAATCTGAAAATCAACCTTTCTCTCTTCGCCTCTACTTGCACGACATTCGAAACTCGTATCTAACAATTTGAAGCATTCGATTTCGATCGAACTTCCGACTCAATTCTGAGGATGGCCATAAGATTTAAAAGGTGGCCTACCTCAGATTTGAAAACTGAATCTCCACTTTCTCATGTAAGGTCTATTCTTTAACCAGCATATGCACAAATGAAGATTCTCGACTCAATGCATCAGTGACCTCTTTCATCCTTCCAAGGTGATACCAAATACCACCATCCGAGTCCTTCAAAAGATCTCGGTTCACGCGCTATCTCATATTCAATTTCTTCTAAGAGAATTAATACTTTGAGACTTTAACGGTCGCGAAGATCCGGAGTCTTTCTTCGCACCAACAATATCTCTAAATCTTCGTAACAAAAATTATTGCTACGAGTTCTAAGTCATGCGTCGGGTAATTCAGTTCATGAGGTCTCAACTAACGGGACGAGTATGCAACAATCTTGCCATGCTGCATTAGCACGCAACCCAATCCTCTAAACGATGCACCACTGTAGATCTCGTAACCTCCAGGACTAGATGGAATGGTCAGCACAAGTGCGGTAGTCAGCCTCTTCTTAAGCTTTTGAAAACTACGCTTGCACTTGTCTGTCCACACGAACTTCTCTTCCTTCTTTAGTAGTCGAGTCAACGGCGAAGCTAATACTGAAAACCCTTCCACAAACCTTCTGTAATACTCTGCTAAACCCGAAAACTTCGATCTCTCCGTCACGCAGTCAATCTCGGCCAACCGATCACTTTGCTTCAATCTTGGACGGGGTCCACGGAGATTCCTTCTCCTGAAATCACGTGACTTAGGAACGCGACACTAATTATCCAAAACTCGCACTCGCTAAACTTAGCGCACAACTGATGAATCCTTAAGACTTGAAGTACTCTTCTCAAATGTCTCTTTTGCTCCTCAAAGACTCTTCAAACAAACTAGAATAACGACGATGAACACGATCACAAACTGATTCAAGTACCCTTTGAACACTCTGTTCATCAGACCCATACAAACAGCTAGAGGATTTGTCAAACCAAACGATAATGCAGTGAACTCACAATTGCCATATCAAGTACGAGACACTAACTTCGGTGTGTCCTTCCTGATCCTCAATTGATGATACCCTGACCTCCAGTCGATCGTGAGGAATATCGATACACAACCACAACGGACCACATTTCTCCTTCATGTACGGGCTGGTGCTCCCAAGGCGATACACCGGAACGTATGAATCCCCTATTCAACACTTCCCGCATATGCACCTTCAATTATTTTAACTTAGGTAACACCATTCGGTAAGGAGCCTTAGGGACCGGCTCGTTTCGATGCTAATTCAATCACGAACTCTATTTCTCTTTTCGACAAACAAACTTGGCAATTATTCATAAAATACTTTAGAAAACCGTTTGTACCACGATCGTGTTTTCCATATTTGGCCCTTCACTAACACATCCATTACAATTGCCATGTAGATTTGATAACCAACAAACAGAACCAAGTCATCTTCAATGACGAATATCAAGGATTGAAGGTCCTTTCAAACTTTCGGTAATTCAAAACTTTCACACGCTAACCGAACAAACCGAATTATATCACGCCACGATTCACAAGCAGAAAAGCTCCTCAAGCCAAACCTTTTCATAAATGACTTCCAAGTCATACATAAGCAAACCCGTCGTGTACAACTATAGTTAGAGACTCATCTTCCTATTACTTTATTACCACAACGAAAACCCTATGACCTTCACTGAAAATTCCGCCGCATTACTCGCATAAAACATCTCATAAACATTCTTCTTCTGATTGATGCATGTCGATCCCTTCATGCTCCTCTAGCCATCCTAGTGGCGTCTTCTCTGCAGTAACAGTGTTCACGCTCTCCTGAATTTACACGGACAGTTCCTAACTTGATGGCCGTGTTGGCCATATTCAAATCATGCTCTCTTTTTACTCTGACACTAAGCTGTCTCATGCCTTCTTTCCACCGACTCGGCACACAATCGGAGTCATTTACCTCCTATCAAGGAATATCATGCACCCTTCTTTGCCTTTGGGGCTGTTCAAGTACCCCATTAAATGTCACGAAGCATGCTTCTCCCGATCTGTCTTATCAACGACGGTGATGTAAACAAATTTGTGATTCCATCTATCTATACGAGACAATCTTTGATCAAATAACATGATCGGGCGACCCTTGTAACAAGTCTGTCTCTCTTACAAAGACGGAATAGATCCATGTCTTTCGTTACACACACGACACACATCGATCGAGTTGAGCACTGACTTTCCAATTTTACTCTTCCGATTAGGTGAAACAGGACACCTTTCTTTTGACATCGGCCTTTCTCCCCAATCACTTTCCATCTCTGTCTAAACTGAACCTTGACTCAGATACAACGGCTTGATCCTCGATCACAACTTCATATTGGGCCTCAACAGGCGCGGCAACAACGGTCACGACACTGGCAGCGGTAGAAACAACGGCAACAAAGAATAGCTTGGTCCCGAACTCACCGACCCAACAAGCTTCCAAGGAACACTAGCGCTTGAACGATCCTAATGGACCTAAGATCATTCGGTGCTACTACACTCTAAGTACCGACTTGCGACGGTACTCTCACACTCGCGCGGTCTAAGCTCGCTCTCTACCTCAGTACCGACTCTCATCAAGCATCCTACCGAGGTATAGGTCCTATCGACCTCCTCCAAGGAGTTCACCACTCCTGGTCACTCATCCTACAGCTCTTTATAGACGCCCTGTCTTCCAATTCCAACACCAGGTTAGAATCTCGAGTGACCCCACAAACAAGCTACCAAACAATTATCAACCACATGCATTAGCATATTAAAAGCCTTTCCTACTAACTATCCCATGACTCATCGCACCTTATCACTCCATACACAGACCATGCTCTGATACCACTTAAACGGGGATGTCACGCCCCGATCCTCCGAGCTCGCGAACATCCCACTCTGGTCGATACAAATGCGACTTCCCAGGACACGTCGCCGACCCATTCATTTTTATATTACACATGCGGAAGCGAAACAAATCCCCTGACAACACTTAACTTGGGATAGAAAAGCGAGCAATCAATCACAACCAAACAAGCTTTCTATAAACACATAGGTTTATATACAACACTAGATTGTCTACAAAATAGACAGGCTCAACAACTAGGAACCGTCCTATGACCAACTTGTCGACACGTTCACCAATTCTCAGCCTCCACCTTCCGAACTCCAGGACTTAGGTCCTCCACGACCGTCATCTAGGGACTGAAATATTATCCCACAACCGGGATGAGACTACGTCTCGGCAAGTCCTACCCTCTAAAACTCAATTAGGGAGAAAATACGCCTCGGGGGCGCTCTAGCCACACAAATAGGATGGAGGACTTACCTCGCCTCGATCCCTTTCCCGCACGTCAAGACAATTTATATTCAAGCAATGCTCGCACAAGTTTGAAACTACCGACATACCCATCGGTCTATCAATTGATCAATCCAATTGATATCTTACGATCCACACATCTATCAATTCATATCATCTATTAAACCATACCATCTATTCATCCATCAATACAATTACGGCTCGCATGTTGAAATGGATGCAATGCTCTCACAAGCGATATAGATGGTAGCTCGCACAAGCCGATATATACGCATAGATGATAGCTCGCACAAGCGATATATGGATCGTTGCTCTCACAAGTCGATAAACGATCATTGCTCTCACAAGTGCTTAGTATATATATATGTGCATATCATAATTGCTCGCCCAAGCTTATCATTCAATAATAAACCAACTCATATCTCAATTCAATCAATCAATCAATCCAATCGATTCAAACTGGTCATACAAACCAATTACGGTGCTAAAAGCTAACAGGGTATTTTCAAGTTAAATACCACAACTTCATGAATTTCACACAATTCCACACTTTTGGAATTATTCACCATAATCATCAATCACTCAATTTCTCAATTTAAACATACAATTAACACAAACCGATCCGCCTTCTTTGCGAAGGATCGCGAAATTCTAACAACTAGCCATCCTAAGATAATTTTCGAAATTATTAAATAATTAAATTTAATTCCGAAAATTAAATAATTAAATATTATATTATAATAATATAATTTAATAAAATAATATTTATAAATTCGAAATAATTAATTAGGGCTTAAACAATATTACACTAATTTAATCATACAATTAGCCCTAATTAAACATCTATTAAACTAATCATGCAACTAATCTAATTTACATTAAAATAATCTAATTTAATCACATAAACCTAATTAGACTAATCTAAACACCCTTAAACGTCATTAACTCACTAAGCAAGAATTAGAGGATAAACCCACCCGATTAACGAGCCGAACGGCTCAAAACGACGGGGACGACGCGAGGATCAATAGTCTCCGAGGCGGGCCTAGCTTCCGGGGTCGGGAAGCCGGCCAAAACGGGCCAAATAGCCGCTGCCATACCCATTTTCCAACTCTCTGTTCGCTGCTGGTTGAGGGCGGATCCGGCACCGGTTGAGGCGCACAAGGGCCAAAATGGACGGAGGAGACCAAACCGGACCTAGGCGGGGCTTCACGGTGGCCGGAGATGAGCTGGACGGCTCCGGCGGAGCTTTCCCAGATCTGGAAATTGTTGCTGGACTCGCGGAACAGCAGGGATGAGCAGGCGCACGGTTGCTGGCTTCCTCTGCTTGCAACGGCGAAGGGGAGGCCGGACGGGAGGCTCCGGTGAGCAGGGGCGACGGAGGCTAGCTGACGACGACGATGGAGCTCCTGCTAGCTTCAATGAAGACGGACAGAAGCAGCTCGGACGCGCGGACATCCACGACCACGCGGCTGGAGCAGCTTGTACGAGCGGGCTTGCTGTGCGAGGACGGCGGACGGCGACGGGCGGCGCTGCTGCTCCAGGCGACGAGCAGCTTCTCCTCTGCGGTTTCTGGGCTTCGAAGAAGAAGATGAAGATGGAGAGAGGAGGAAACGCTCGCACGGCAAGGAGAGGGAGGAGAGAGACAACCGAATAGAGAAAGGGAGGAGAGAGAAGGAAGATGGGACCACTTTTCTCTCTCTCTCATGGCCCACCATGACCTCATGCATGATGTCACCTTCCACTATCTCCCACAACCTCCTTCCAATGGGTTCAATCTCATTTTCCGCCGTGGCATGAAATCTTGTACACTTAATTCAATCAATTCTTAATCAATTCCATCCAATTGAAGCTCAATTAAATTAACCTATGTGTCCTCGGCCTTCTCATGACATTTCCCCATCAAATGATCCAACTTGCATCCCGAAGATTCGATTAAAAACGGCCCTCCGACAATCCCGAACATAAACGGCTTTACTTTGCTTTTCTCGCCAAAAATCTCGGTTTGTAGAAAAAATCTTCGGAGATGAGTCGACATTCCTAAAATGAATTGTGACTTGACGTAACTTCCAATTTTCGTAATCGGGTTCAATTTCACGGTTAAATTCAATCTGGCGCGACTTTAGCGTCCTAATCTACCGGGTAGCTTTTAGGAATTTTTCGTGCAATTGACATGTGGTTGATTATTTTCAAGCCACAAAGTGCATCTTCGACACATTGGCGACTCTCAATTGTCGTAGAAATCTCGAGGTTTCAAATACGGACACGAGTACCAAAACGATAGAGAAATCGGTCTAGTGCCGATCAACAAGAATTGTGCAATTAGGTGGAATCACCCACACTGAATTACATGGTCGTTGAATCGACCTATCTCCGGTCTCTAATCGGTCCGTGCCGTAATGACCCTTGCAGATTAAGACGGTCGAGCGATCGTTTCCTGGTCGAATTCTCAAGTCTATTGCGTTTAGATTCCTTAACGGCTTCACCGATAGACTAGTTATCTCGTGAGTGATCAGCTCAGAGAAGAAAGCTATAGACGCGAAGATGAAATGCCCGACTTATTTAATTGAAACCAGAATTGGAAAATCGGGATGTCACAGGGCGTCTCCTTTGTGGAGGAGCTCTCGATGTTTTTGTTCTTTGTCATGGTATCAGAGCTTCTCTGTTCCTGACCTATTTTCCGCATATTTAGAAATTGCCTTCGTTTTTTTTTTTCTCTATGTTGGAGATTGTGATATATTCTGTTTGTAGATTGATTGATTTAGTGAATATGAAGTTTTAGTAATGAGGAAATTTACATATACTGTTTCCTATTATTCTCTTCTATTCTTGCACTATAAATGTACTGATGTGCTTGGATACAAATCAATGAATACAAAAGAAATTTTCTCCCGTTTCTTCATTTTCTATCATGGTATCAGAGCATAATCATGCTTAGAATGCCGAAATCCCACATTAGTCAACGCAGTAGTGAACTTGGCATACAATTGTCTAGATGCTTGCTTCAGTCCGTACAGGGATTTGCGTAGACGACATACCCGAGATTATATACTTGGGGCCATCCATCACAGGAACTTTAGTGATGCTATAGTAATCAAACGAAAGACAAGTAAAACATCAGAACCTTCTCAAGATGAAAACATATTTAGCATTTTCCATAATTAGCTGATATTAATTGTTTTCACTTGTTGGAAGTTGATGGCAACATATTGACACAAACGTAATTTACTTGGAGCTATCCATCACAGTCATTGTAACGATATTATAGTAATCAATCGAAGGATAACCGAAACAAAATAACCTCCTCAAGATTTTTTATAAAAAAAAACTTAAGTATCGTGAGTCATGAAGTTCGGACAACTTGTAATGTCACTTCATGTTCATGACAAATATGTAAAGAGCGCCATTTGGGGAGAGAGGACTTGTGGCATCAAATCATCTTTAACGATACGGCTGTGAATCCTTGAAAAATGTGTCGAAAGGGATTTTTTTGATATTGATGTATTATGTTACCATCTATTTTAGGAATTTTTTTTTATTACGAACAATAAGAGTATATGGATATTTAAACACAGCATTGGGGGTTAGGTAACAAGTAACTTTCTTATGAATCTTAACTTATATTTTAATAATGCAGCGAGATCATTGAAATAACTTAATTCTTCATATTTTTCTCGGTTTTCAATTCCTTTTCTTTCAAGGATTAATGAGAAGTAAAAGTTCTCCAAGCTAACTCATCTTATGGTTTCGGTCTGATTTCTAACTCATTGGTATCATCACACTTGCATCTCTTCATGGCATCTTTGTGCCACCCATGGACATCACGTTTATCTTGGTCATTCAAATAAACAACTTTTGCATCATGCTTACAATTCTAGTTATAAGTTAGTATCTTGTGAGTTTTGTTTGCTTGACAAATCTCATTGATTGCCTTTTGAATCCATTAGCCATTGTGCATGTTTTCTTTTAGTTGTAATTCATTATGATGTCAGGACTAGGCCAATTTTGATGACAACTCTCAGTATGCTTGGGTCTTTCCCAAGATAAATAATTTCATGGTGCCAACACACTTTCATCACTTTTGTTGTTTTATCAAAAATCTACGTAATGTCCCAACAATAATTTTTTACAATCTGATGGCAATGATGAAAATACTAGTGATTCGTTCCGTGTCTTTCTTGTCCAAACACCCCATCTCAAAAAGGTTTTGCAAAATGCAAAATCAAACACTTAATTGAAATGTCTCAGATCTTATTAACTCATGTTCGTATGCCTCTTTTACGTTAGGGTGATGCTCTTCTTACTTAATGTTTACAACTCTTGTCCTCCTTGATATTCACCTTTCCACTGTTTATTTGGGTTCTTGTTTGATTACTCGTTCCTTTGTGTTTTTGGGTGTGTTTATTATCCTTTTCATTTGTCTCATGCCCTACCATGAGTTCGCACCCCATTTTGTTCCATGGTTATTTCTTTGGAACACGTCAAATCGCAAAGGCTATCATTGTTTTAATTGGTCAAGTGGTCATGTGTTTATTAGTCATTGTCACGACCTCTTTTTTCGGCGCCCAATCAGGGTGGGCACCTATGGAGGCTAATGGTTTAGCTAGGTCTATTAGGCTTAGCTTGGACTCTCCCAAACTCACCAATTCACGACTTAATGATTTAATCTTTTTAATCTGTAGGTTAATTAAAAAGGAGTCTTCACTAATCGGTTTTGGGTGGGTCGATTAGAAACTCAAACGAAATATTGGGAGAAATATTCGCTCCTGTATAACTAAAGAAATTAAAATCGGGAACTTGATTACGCTAGTTAATTACTAATGTCTTTTTGGTACCTAATCTTGTTTAAACCGTAAAGTTTTTTGGATTTTTGAGGGTTTTTTCCATGCATTTTGTGGAGGAAAACATTTTTTGGGTCTTTTACTCATTTTTTAGGACATAAAGGCATTTTTTTTGGACTTTTTGGTCTTTTTTGAAAAATATAAATCATTTTTGGCTTGTTCAGACTTTTTTTGGTCTTTTTTGGACTTTTTTTTTTTTTTTTTTTTGGCTTTTATGGGAAAATATGAGATACTTTGATTTTTTTTAATTTTCTGGAAAATTAATTATTTTTGATTATTTTTTGATTATTTTGATTATTTATTTATTAAAATATTATTTTTATTATGGATAATATCCTGAAAAAATCCAACCCGGTACACATATGACAAATTTACCTCAAACTAATTTTTTGACCACCAAAAACCCAAAACCGGTATACCTTTAACAAATTTACTCATAAACTGGTACATTTATAACAAATTTACCCTATCTTAGTTTTCATTTAATTTTATTGTCAAATTATTAAGTTAAATGATATGTGATGGTTGACTGGTATACCAATTTGTGTCACAATTTACAATTTTTGTGATTTTTTGTGGTATTGATCAAATTTAGCGGATAGTATATTTGTCACAAATTTACTAGTTTAGGGTTTTTTAGTCACGCCCTGAACCCTAACTGTGTGCCCATCCCTATCTGGTCGATAATAATTTTGCAACTTCCTAGGACTAGTCATCGACCCTTTTTGTTTTATTGCACATGCAGAAGCGGATTATAAATCCCCTGACAATAATCATCTCGGGATAGAAAAGCATGATACGAATTCACAAACATCACACTGAGTTATGTACAAAAATCTATGGCCAAAAGACTACAAAAGATTGGCCTTCCAAAAAGAAGCGGTCCTAACTGACCTACGCTTTCGATCACCTCCTCTCAACTCCAGGTCCTCCACTTGACGACCCTGAAAATGTTGTCCCACAATGGGGTGAGATATAATCTCAACGAGTCTAAGCTCTAAACCCTTATTAGGAGGGAAATACGCCCAGAAGTGTCCTAATCATACAATCACATAATTAATGAGACTTACTTCGTCTCAGATCCACCCTGCAGGTCAGTACAATTTATATCACAGACAACATGAGAGCATGAGCAACAAATAAGCTCCAATAATTGAAACGCCACACTCAATGAATCATGTGTTCCTAGTTTTGATCTCGGCATATAGCACGGCCTACTCTCCGTTCGGCGGTCTCCTGGCATTGCCAGGCTTCGTCTCACCCCATTGAGCATGGCACGTCTCTTTTAGATGGCTTTCCCAAATGAGCATAGGGTTCAGAATCTACTGCGACTGGCTTCCCGTTGTCCAGGGGGTATCTCGAATAGGGATAACGTCCAGCTTAACAGCTGGGGACGATTTCTCTTAAGGCCTAGGGCACCGTGTATTGCACTCAAATGTTTCAATTAAAATGGTGAGCACGGCCTTTTTCTTCGTATTAGAAATTCACATAAAATTACTCGTGTGTGGGTACACGGTCAACTTGACTTAGAAAAATTGATATTATTCCTTTTTGAAATCCCACTATTTCATATAGTACTAAAAACTATTTTTGGTGTCAAAACCCGACATCCGGGATTTTCTGAATAAATATTGGAAATTCACAATTTTTGGAATTAAATACCAAAAATCCAATCAGCATTCAATTTGCATAATTTAAAACTCAATTGCAAAAATTAACCACACCATTGCAATCAACACGAAATTCCGGTCACCGGCTATCCCGGCCTAATTCCAGAAAATATTTAATAATTAAATAATTACTGAAATTAATTAAATAAATCAATTTAAATTCTAAAAATACTAACCTAGGCCAAAATCATTAAATTAATAACCAATATGGATTCTAAAAATTCCCGAACCCTTCTAGATAAACAATAAAATTTATTTAGGCCTTAACTAAACCATGCTAACCACCTAACATGCTCAATTAAATAATTAAATTTATAATTTAATCTAGCTAACCACCTAATTCCTAATAAAATAGATCTAAACACCCTTTAAATGTTATTAGCCTACTAAGTAAAGTTTAGAGTATAAACTCACCGGTTTATTGCGGAAACCGGTTCATCGCGACAACGTGACAGCGGCCGAAATCTGAATTTTTGGCGGCGTCGGTAAACTTGGGCTGGGCCTAAAACGGGCCCAACAAATCTCATTCCAATATGAGATTTGCTTTTGAATTGGAATGGGCCTGAAGTGAGCTGACTTCGCGGGCTTGGGCCTCAAAATCACGGGCTTCTGATTCTGCTGGGCTTCTAAAAGGCATGGGCTTGCTGCTGGGCCAAGACTTGGGCTGTTGGAATTATTTAATGGGCTGAGTAATTGCTTCACTAGGCTAGACTGCAGCAAATTTTCATAGGCTTTCAATGGCCCAACTGCTGGGCTCACTCAGGCTGAGATGGACCGAAATCTAGGCTGGACTGCCAAGCTTCGCTGGACAATTGTGAGCTGCTAGAGAGGACCATGTAGGATGGAGCAACTTTGCTAGGTCTTCAAGCTACTTCGTTGATGGCTGAAATCGAGGGCACGAAATCGGATGAACCCGAAGCAACAAGATGGAGCAGACAACTTTGGTGATGAAGATGCGTGGACATGGAGAGATGGATGGTCATGGCAAGAAAAGGAAGGAGGAGACGCTGGTAGTTGCTTCAGACGGGTGGCTTCTACTTCGGTCAATAATAAGGCTGGAGAATTCGCTGGGTTTGACCAAGCAAAACGAAGACCGAAGGATGGAAGTGGCTTTGCTGGATTGTTTGGTGAAGATGGGGTTGATAAACCACCTTTGCTGGATGCTAGTGTTGACTCCTTGAGTGGGGTTGTTTGGTGCGAGAGATGGGCAAGCGTTGGTGGTTTTTGAAGGGGGAAAGGAAAGATAAACGAAGGAAAATGAAAGTGAAACAAAGCTGAAGGAGCTGTTCGCATATTCGAGGAAAGAGAAATTAAGGCGGTGAGATGGGGATGCAGCTGGCAAGGCTTGCCGAAGGAGGGGGAGGATAGCGACGGGAGCCAGCTGGTTTTCTTCAACCAAAGGATTGGAACCAGGCTTAAAAGTCCACAAATAATATCCATTGCATTAATTTCATGTCCCCTAATACTTTCCCACTTATAATTTCTCTAAATTAACAAATTTTGAAGCCCAAACTTGCTGCCCCTCATAAAGTTCCGAATTTTCATTTTTAGTCTTCAATTTCCTCACTCTAATTTCCCAAATTGAGGTCCAATTTTGATGAAAAGAAAATCCCGAACAATTTTCCATAAATCCCTGACACACACAGGCTGAGTTTAGAAGTCCCAATTTCCATCAATTTAGCTCATCTGAGTTTTCGCTAATTTTCCGCAAAAATCCCAGAATCTCTGAAAAATCTTCGGAGGATGAGTCGACAGTTCTAAAATAGCTCGTGACACCATAGAACTTTCAATTTCTGAAATCGAGTTCAAATTCGTGGTTATTTTCAATCCATCGCACTTTTAGCGTGATCGAGTTTACCGGGTAACTTTTATGAATTTTTGGTACAATTGACCCGTGGTCGATTTATCTCAAATTACAATGTACCTCTTCAACACATTGTCAACTCTCGGTTGTCGTGAAAATCTCAAGGTTTCAATTACGGACACAGGGTACCCAAAACGTCAGAAAATCAATTTAGTGCCGATCGATGAGAATTTTGAAATCAAGTGGAATCACCCACACTCTGATCACACATCTCGGTCGAATCGACCTCTTTATGATCTCTAATCAATTCTGACAGTGACGTAATGACCCTTGCAGACCAACCAGTCGAGCAGTCAATTCATGGTCGAATTCTCAAGTCCATTGCATTTGGATTCCTTAATTGTTTCCCCAAATAATCAAGTTACCTTATGAGTGATCAGCTTAGAGAATAGCACTATTAGTGCGTTGACGAAAGGTTTGATTTATTTAATCGAAAATGAAATCAGAAAATTCAAGCTGTCACATTTTTTGCAATCGAATAAATTAATTTGAGGTAAATTTGTCATAAATGTACAAGTTTATGATATTTTATAGTCACTTGGGGTAAATTTGTCACTGGTATACCCGTTTGGAATTTTGCATGATAAAAAAAAAAAAATTTGGTAAATTTGTCACCGGTGTACCATTTTGGGGTTTTTCAGGGTATTAACCATTTTTATTTTTATAATATATTAATATATTTAAAAAACGACCCAGGTTAGATCCCCAGGTTTGGTTTGACTTGCTTTGCTAGCCCTTGGCCAGAATAGGCCTGAAGCGTGGGCCCGACCCAGAAATTTTCAATTAAAGCCCCACACGAAAAGACAAAAGGGTCATTTGTTTCCGGGCCTACGTGAGATTGGCCCACACGCAACTGGGCCCAATTGACCCAGATCGACCGAGAAACCCTACCCGATTACTACCTGAGCGCCTCACCTGGACTCTGGCCTTGCGACTTGGTTCGCGGAACCCTACTCGACAATGACGACCCAGGTTCGACCATACTCTACTTCCTATGAGGAACCCTACCCGAACACTAACCCGCGCCCAACCCGGTTCTAGCGGCCACAGTCGCCTCCCTGTGATGCAAAAGCCACAATGGGCGGCATCATGTGTCCCTGCCCAACCGTCAAGCTTCGTTGATGCAACGGCTGCTGACACAAGGCCAATGACCCAACTCCCATCCAACCAGCCACCGTCTTCGACCCTTCTTGCCGACTGCTAAATCTCTGATCTCGCCAGGTCTGTCCTTCTCTCTCTCTGGGTCACGGTGACGTGACGAGGACTGAGGTAAGCAATGCCGTGACACGGTTGAGGCGTGCCTCGGTGTTGCTTCAGCCGCCTTGAACCTAAGGCTCGACCTCCACCTCGCAGCCGCCGCCACCCACAAGCCAAACCAACAATAAGACTAGTGGCTTCTAAGGAGCCTTGCAATAATAGTCAAGATTTAGCTTCAAAACAGGACAAGGGCGTTGCAGGGCTTACCTGTTTGGCTCGAAGGTGTCGTCAATAGCAACTAGGTGACAATGATGGCGTTAGAGGGGTCAGTAGTAGGCAACATTGGTAGCCGAATGGTAGTGGAGACCAGTCTGGTGATGTGGTGGGTGACGGCGAGTCCCATATTTGATCTAGCACATTGAGATTTGGCCCCTTTGCCAACCCTCATCCTCAAAACTTTAGATTTGGAACTTGGATCTCGGCTCCGCCCACAAGCTGCTCCAGTCTTCCTCCTCTTTCCAGCCTACTCGCTCAGACTCGAACCTTTCTCTTCGACCTCGACTTCCTCTGACTAGATTTCGATCCAAGGTTTAGCCAGCTCTTAGACCTCTTCTGATGTCTCTTGGAGGAAGTGATCAGAGTTGGTTACCTTGGATCCCTACTTGGTCGTGGTTTGGCCTTCCCCTAATGCCCTATTTATAGGCGGGGGAAGGCCAATCGACAGAGGTTCGACCGCCAATCTTTCACACACCGAATGGCCTTTGCTGGTCGAATCGGCGTCCTGTCGTTGAGGCGGCTCTAGCTAGGCCACCTCGCATTGAAGGCGCATCCATTCTACCTGCAGCATCGTATGTTGCCGTCCTCTCCTCCATTCCAATGTCGCATGTGTCCGGTCTCCAACACGTGCTACTCATCTAATCGGGGAACAAGACAACAGAGGAAGAAGACCAGCATGGAGGGCCGAGCTTTGGGGGAAAAAGGCCGGGCCTTAGGCCTTAGGGGGCTCAAGTGAGGAAGAAGAATAGAGGGGGAGTTGGGTGCGAAAGCTCAGACCCGATAGGCTGCCTGCCTCCTTTGTTTTCTTTTTTTTTTTTTTTTTTTTGGTTTTTTTTTTCACTGTTGTTGTTTTTTTATTATCTATTATTTATTATTAAAAAAAGGAAAAATAAAAAATAAGGCCTAATTAAAAAAACTAATTAAAATTTAGGCATTAACAATCATCAAGCTCCATTTGATGTAGAGACTTTTACCTTTTGATAAAATCCTTCGGCTCCCAGTCTCGTCACCCATCATTACAAGTCAAACCCTTATCTTTTTATTTTTTCCAAGATGCCCATTCGTCCTTCTTCCTCCCTGTTGCCCTTTCTCCTGTCATCTGGCTTAACCATCTCCTTGTCTCTTTCATTTTCTTTAGCCCAACATCCTAGCCTGCCTTTTCCTCCTCTCAACCCATCCAGCCTACTTCTATTTCTTTTTCCCCTCAACTGCTCCTCTCCTTGAGCTAATTTCCTTTATTCCATCCTATCTCCTCTCTGAATTGATTCCTCCCTCAACAAACACCGAAAAACCTTCTCTCCCTCTTTGTCCAACTTGTGCATTTCCATTTTGGCTCTCCACTCATCTTATGCAGACCACGCCAAATTTAGAATTCTAAACCCAACAAATTTTTAACCTCTCTCTTTCCATGAAGAGACACCGACTTGCTATTCTAAGGCCATTCCTGATCAACGTTGACAAGCAATCATGGCAGATGAATTTATCACCTTGGTCACTAGCCTCACTTGGAATCTTGTACCACCTGATCATTCTAAGAAATTAATTGATTGTAAATAGGATTTTAAGGTCAAGGAAAAGTCCGATGAAATTATCAAATGCTTCAACTATTGCCTTGTTGCGTAGGGATTTAAGCAGCAAGCTAGACTAGACTATGGGGAGACATTTAGTTTGGTCATTAAACCCACTACAATTTAGTTTGTTCTCTCTTTTGTGATTTCTTTAGGATGGGTCATATGCCAATTTTTTATTATTAAAAATCAATTCTTACATAGCATCCTTTGTTTGGAAGTTTATTGCGCTAACCTTTCCATTTTTCTCATCCTAAGTTCCCTAATCAAGTGCGTTGTCTATGAAAAGCCATTTGTGGCTTAAAATAGGCTCCATATGCATGGTTTCATCACTTCAGTAGCTTTTTATTATCTTTGGACTTCACTACAAGTAAGGTTGATCATTTGCTATTTGCCTATGCTTCCTCTTAGGGTGATCTATAAATTTTATTGTATGTTGATGATATACTAGTTACTCTTAAGCTCCTAATTTATTATGGTCCTTGATAACTTGGCTCTCATAGGAATTTGTTATGAATGATTTGGGACCACTACACTATTTCCTTGGTAAGGCTAATCACCGCTCTAATGGTACTTTTTTTTTTCTTTTCTTTTTTAACCTTAGGCCAAGTATGTCGATAGGTTTTTATGCAAATTTGACCTTGTTAAGGTTAAGCCTCATGTTTACACCATTGGTTTTGAAGAATTTATTGTCAGCTAACTTTGGTGAGCTTCATGCTTTTTTTTATGCTGTATCAAGAAATGGTTGGTGCATTGTAGTATGTATTTATCACTAAGCCCAATATTAGTTTTACTGTGATCTTGGTTAGTCAATTCACAAATCAACACTAATTACCTCATCTTCTAGTTAGGGGTGTAAAAAATAACCGAACCGAACCCATCAAAAGATACATTCTCTCATTCTAGAAATTGTGAATCCTCTATCAGTGCTACAAGTTTTCTCTAAGTATCTCCTTCCCTATTGTCATCTACACCTCCATCGCCAAGAACACAACTCTTGACTTCGTCCTTGTTAGCCTCTTGATCATATTTCCATATCCCTCTTTGTCTCACCGCCGTTGCTCCAACCCTCGCACAACGTTATTGCCCCACCGTGTCTCCCCTCGCTTGTCTCTATTTGCAGTGACCTTAAATACGTCTCTCTATCTACTCGCACCCACTAGGCTTAGCATGACTAGAGCCTTCCCTCGTAGACAAGGATAACAGGCGATGACAACAAGCTAAGATTTGATGCTTGCTCTAGTGGTGTTCAACCAAATGCCTAGAACTAGGGCTTGACTCACCTTCGAACTTGGGTTGATCCTATTCGATGGGTCAAATTAGTCCCAATCCGAGGTCAATAGGGGAAGAGGAGACATATATAGGCACGATCGAGTGGATCTAGGTGTTTGGTTTGGGTCGTTGAGCTCAGAAGGGCTGTGAGGTTGCGAGGTCACCAACAATAAAGCTCATCATCTCAACTGGAGCATGAAAAGAGGACAACTCATTGTCTTTTGTGAAGAAAAAGCAGAGGAAGGAGGTTAGTTTGAAAATATTCAATTTTTCTTCTTTAGTTCCAAAGAATGGGTAAAGGATGGGAGAGAGTAATGGAGTTACACAAAGTGGGCTTCATGCAATGAACTTAAAAACCAAACCAATCGTCGAGTCTTGGTTCGGGTCAAAATACATGCACTTCCATATAATTCGCTTCAATTCGGATATCGTGGAAACTCGATCTGAACTGTTGACACCCCTAATACAGGTATGCAGCTAGTGTATCCACCCATGGTTTGCTTCTTAGTGATCGGCGTTCTCCCACTTCATTGATTGCTTATGTGAATGAGGACTAGGCTAAGTGCTTTGATACTTGATGATCCACCTTGGGTTTTTGTGTCTTTCTCAATGCCAATCTTGTTCCATGAAGTGCCAAGAAGCTAGGTACCAAGAAGCAACCTAGCGTGGCCCTTGATAATTTAAGGGCTGAGTATTGCGCCATAGCTCACTATGTTGTTGAGACAATTTGGATTTACCATTTACTTCGTGAGCTAGGGGTCATCCTTTCTTTTTTCCTTTCGTCGTATATCGTGACAAACCACAACCTACCTTGCTCTCAACCCTGTGTTTCATGCTCACACCAAGCACATCGAGGTGAATATTTACGTTACTCAAGAGCTAGTTGCTTATGGCAATCTACATGTTCGCTATGTGTCTATAGCGGATTAGCTGGAGAACATTTTCATCAAAGGACTACCTAGTATGTGACACGTACCGTTGAGATCCAGTGTTTCAATTCTTAGGCATATTTTGAATTGAGGAGGATTTTAATATGCAATTGATATGTTTCATAGGGTCTTTCCGTAATATTTTTTACATATGTAGTTTTCTAAATGTAATCATTCATACAAATATATACCACGTAGCCCTAATTAAGGTCAAATTACTGTAGACATTTTGTCATTCTCTGATTCTAAAAATTAACACTTTTCAAGATATTTTGTCTCGCTCCGACACTTGTCCATATTGTATTAAAAAAAATAATTGAGTAAAAAAGAGAGAGAATAGGATGCACATCTAATACGTATCCTTGGATAACGTGATTCACCAAAACAATCAATCGAATAATAATTTCACAGAAATAACTTGGCAAGATTTTGTTCCGCGGCGGATGCTCACTTTGGCCAAGAAGAGAGAAGTGTATTTTAAAGACGTTATCTTCTGGTTTATATTTTTCTTACAATCAATTGAATAATAAATTCACAGAAATAGCTTGGCAAGATTTTGTTCCAAGGCGGATGCTAACGTAATATCATGCCAACTTTCATGCACATAATTATGTAGGAACAAAATTCAACTGAATTTTCCCATGAGTATTACTCATACTTCTCATCTCAATTTGTAAAGCTTATATTTACATTCATTCGATAATTTACTCTTGACTATAATTCAGTGTATCTACGCGTTCATTGCAAGGGTTGCTGAAACAAGTTGAGAGAAAAGTGTCCTTCATCACATGTCTGTAGTTAGTAGAAAATTGACGTGGATCATTTAATTTTAAGTCAAAAAAATAAGAGTAAAGAAGCGAAAGACCACGCAACCATGCATCATGCTCAGGGACATAATGAAAAAGGTTCAATATGAATCCTTGGTGATATACTTTGCACAAAATAATTTAGTTATTAGGGTCAAATATATACAAAATCTTCTAGGTGTTTGAATTTTCGGAAGTTATAATTGAACAAAATGTTGAATATCAGCACATATTGAATATAGACGACGTACCCTCAAAGAAAAGTCAAAACAATGGAAAAACGCCTGATTAATTTACTGGAAAAAGGTCAATAACTATATTTCTTTTCAGAGTGGCCAAACCCAACCAAGCGGACTGTATATATAATCACTATGAACTTTTATGGAAAGCAGTTTATTGAATAATATCTTCATGTGATAGCAGAAACACCTTGGCAAGATTGAAATTGTCCAAATGTTGAATATTCCCATAAGTACGGTTGACGGGTTAGGCTCTAAGGCAGCGTCAAACTCTGACCAAGAAGAGAGAAATCTATATCGATTACAGATAGAAGTTGCTATGTAAAATATCAATTCTAAGACAGTTCGATAGAGCCAAGTTTTGACGTTTCCTTTGGTAATATTTCTGTTGCAGATAACTCCGTGCATAATTATCTGAAAAAGGTCTTAATCATTCTCCCCCGACCACAAATATAATCTTTAAAAACAATTTGCCACATTGTCTATGGAGTTAAAAGTCTTCAATGGCCGGGAACATGAGATAGTCAAACCCTAATATCGTGCCAACTTTCGTGCACGTCATCATTTAGGAGAAAACTCAGCTAATTTCGTCCATGTCGATTATCACCGATTGGAAGCGAAGTGTGGAATTCGACCATCGACGTTTCACCGTGTGTCCTTTCGCATGCACTATAAATAAGGCACGCTTAATAGAGTTGGCAACGCAAGCTCAAGAGATCAAAATAACAAAATGAAGATGGCAAACTTCACTTTGCATCATCACTTGGCATTTCTCCTTCTCTTTGCAGCTCCTTTGGTAGCTTTTGATATCAGCACTCCTAAAAATTTCCTCCAATGCCTCTCTCTTCACTCCAGAAACGCATCTGCAATCTCTAAACTCGTTTATACTCCAATCAACTCTTCATACTCTTCTGTCTTGGACATTACCATACAGAACCTGCGCTTCTTGACTCCTTCTGCTCCGAAACCCTTATTGATCGTGACACCGCTCAACATTTCTCATGTCCAAGCCACCATCATTTGCTCCCGACAGTACAGACTCCAAATGAGGACCCGAAGTGGTGGTCATGACTATGAAGGCCTTTCATATTTGTCTGAAGTCCCATTTGTCATTGTCGACATGGCGAATTTTCGATCAATCTCTGTGGATGCGGAGGACAAAACTGCGTGGGTCCAGTCGGGTGCGACAGTTGGTGAGCTTTACTATAGGATCGCTGAGAAGAGCAACACGCTAGGCTTCCCGGCCGGCGTTTGCCCCACGGTTGGTGTTGGCGGGCACTTCAGCGGTGGAGGCTACGGCACGCTGCTGCGGAAATATGGCCTTGCTGCCGATAATGTAATCGATGCGCAGTTGGTCGATGCTCAGGGTCGGCTCCTAGATAGAGAATCAATGGGGGAAGATCTCTTCTGGGCGATTCGAGGTGGAGGAGGCGGCAGCTTCGGTGTAGTAGTGTCCTGGAAAGTCAAGCTAGTCCCGGTGCCGTCAACCGTGACCGTGTTTACGATCCTGAGGACGTTGGAGCAAAATGCGACGAAGCTCGTACACCAGTGGCAACTTGTCGCGAACAAGTTCCCCAACGACCTATTCATGCGGCTGACCTTGCAGAGTTACAACTCCGGCCCCAACGGGACGAGGACGATGCAAGCCATTTTCAACACCCTTTACCTTGCTGGGGTCGACTCGCTCCTCGAGGTGACAAGAAGCCGCTTCCCGGAGCTCAACGTCACGAGACAGGACTGCACCGAGATGAGCTGGATTGAGTCCGTCCTCTACTTCGCAGGGTTTCCGAGCGGAACACCCTCGGAAGTCTTGCTCAACAGGAGCTCCAACACCAAATCGTTCTTCAAGAACAAATCGGATTATGTGAAGGAGCCAATCCCTGAGAGTGGCTTAGAGGGCATGTGGGAGAGATTCTTTGAGGAAGATCAAGGGGTGCCTATAATGGAATGGAACCCCTATGGCGGGAAAATGGCAGAAATTTCTGAATCTGCCATTCCCTTCCCTCACAGAGCTGGGGTTTTGTACAAGATCCAGCACATAACGGTCTGGACCACTGGAGGCAACGAGGTTGCGCCAAAGCATGTGAGTTGGATACGAAGCTTCTACAGTTATATGGCGCAGTATGTGTCGAAATCGCCTCGAGAGGCCTACATCAACTACAGGGATCTCGACATAGGAATGAACAATGTGATAGGCTACACGAGTTATAAGCAAGCCAGCGTTTGGGGAAAGAAATACTTCAAGAACAATTTCGACAGGTTGGTGCGTGTGAAGACCGCGGTTGATCCTGACAACTTTTTCCGGCACGAGCAAAGTATTCCTCCGTTTTCATCTTAAAAGAAAAGGAAGAACAGTTGATTTTCGATGTGTTCACCGCAATAACAAGATGATACTTTGTAATCAATGGAACATTTGACCATATCGATGTTTGAGCTCTGTGAGGTCATTTGTTAAATAATCTTTAATTATTTGAAATTTTAGTTGTAAATTTTTATATATCGTATATTTAATTATAAAAAAAGGATTAAGAGTTATTAAAAAGTAAAATGAGAAAAAAAAATTCACTTAATATAATATACGTAACATGACATATAGGCCATTAACTTCTTGGTTTTTGTTAATTAATGTGGTATCTAAGCAATGGGAAGAGTTATCTACATAGCGATTAATGGATTCCTCTATGAATTATTAGGTAAATCATTGCTTTTACCCATGCTTGGCATGGCTTTCTTTTTTTTTTTTTTTTATAATTTCATCAATGTGAAGTATATTTTGCTTTTCATAATAATAATGAACCGGGTCCTTCAGTTATAGTGTTTCTAAAATAAAAATAAAAAAGCAGATTTATTTCCTAAAAACTTCCTTCAATTTGTTAATGACATAATGGGATGTACGAAAGGGGGAAAACCATCAACCAAAAAACAAAACTAAAAACTAAAGGATAAGCCTGGATGGATACAGTTTATGATAACTTCCTTCAATTTTGTTGACGACATAACGCAAATGTAAGGAGTAAGAAATGGACAAAAAAATTAAAAAGAAATTATTCTTTTATACAATATATTGTTTTCGTTAATCATGAACTTCATAGTTACTAATACTTCTTTAATTGTAGCTTTTTGCTGTTTTTGAAATAAGAGTACGATGACACATGGTTTTTATAGAAATCTTTTCTTGGGAGGAATTCTGACCTCCCAATTCCAAAGAAGGTAGGAGTGAAGTAAATAACTTTTTCCTGGTGCAAAATATGACGTGAATAAGCAACAAGATCTACAACAATTTATTGTCATTTCATTGAGATCATATTTGAATATGAAAATTGATTATCTTATTGCTTCTTCACTGAATACTAGAAAAATAGTATCAACCAATTATTCTTCATGTCTAATTTGGAGTAATCAATCTTAGAGAGAAGGAAAAGTACGCAATGTCGACTATAGAAGACCGATGATGTGCCTCTATTTGGATTATTACAAAACAACATTGAACCGTCGTAAAGATTAGTTGATATTAACTTATCGAAAACATTTTTCATTGTGAAAATAATTACTATTTGTAGTGGGCCTAAATGAAAAAGTTACTACATTTCTACTACATTTTTTATTTTTTTTGTAAGTATTTACTACATTCTTAAATAGCACTTGCGTGTCACTTTTTTTCTAGTTGGAAAACGCAAGAAAGCCAATCTTTGCAAGAAAAATGAGGGTTTCTTGGCACGTAGAATATCACGTGTCATCATCAGAGGCAATGTTTAGGGAAGAGTACGGAAATAAAAAAGAAAAAAATAAAGCCTAGTTTTGCCACGTTTCAATTGACCAAGTCAATTAAATAAAAATAATTGACCAAGTCACTATCTTCCAACAACTCTATTCCAGGTGAGTCCTTTGCTATTACTTTATGCTCTTCTGATTTAAAAAGGCCTTTCTGAAAATTGTTGGAACCATGCATGATAACAAGATGTGCCTGAATTATAAAACTTTTCCGTGCAATATCAACCTACAAGAATTAAATTATTCCCCAGACATGAACCGTGCGATGCCTGAGAATAAATGATAAAAAGAGTTCCCTTATCCCAAAACAAATAACTACCGCCAAAAAATTATGCATTCTTTTGATGTTTGATATAAATGCATACACTACAAAAGATTTGGGAAGTCAAATATAATGAATTATAATAAAGGCAACTCATTAATTTGAAGAGATAATAGCAAATATATATTTAGGTGAGTAGTAAATATTAGGCTCATCAATGGGCAGGTTTAGTCGAAAATGGTCCAACCTAAATTGACCAATTTAACCTATTTTTACATTGCAATACAAATTTAGTGACCTATGGTCATACCCGACTCAACTAGACCAGGACCCAATTCTTAGTAAATATTTTCTTTAAAATATTACCTTCAAGGAGTGAGCGATTCTATGGACTGGCTTGTTGAGTTTATGACACAACTTGGCTAAGATTTTGTGTGGCATATGAGCAATATGGATGCGCATCACATTGACAAACAAGAACACATGCGTGGGTGGATGGACCTTGTTCAAGTGACGTATGATGCCCTCGCATTCCTGATCAGTTCACTTATATTTTTGTCCTCCCACAAATCTGCTCAACCTACATAAATTTCCCATCAGCTAAACATATTTCAAAATTCAAAAATCAAATAAAATCCTTTCACATTTAAATTCCCGGAATCACAGAAAAGTACACCTGCGACATAATTTTTTGCTCTCCAATTTCAGACCCTGCCTAGTCCTCCCCAATCCAAGGCAAGCTCGAAGAAGAGGTCTCTTTCGTGTCTTTGTCCCTAACAGAAGTCTGAACAAGAACTTTCCCAAGAAGTTGGGAAATTTTCAACGGAACTTGCGGGGCACGGAGAACTTTGGAGCTGGAGGGTCGGTTTGGTTTGGGAAGCAGATGAGAGGTGACGCTAAAAGGGAGTTTCTTGTGGGAAATTGGGTTCGAAAGGACAATAGAGCTCGACATCTCTTTTTCTCTCACTCTGATACCGACATTGGCAAGCGCAGATGATCACAGAATCGAGGACTGTACGCGCGATGGAATTGAAGGGAGATGATTTGTTACTGTTTTAGTGAGGATGGAGACATGAGTAGATCGTGAGTGAATTCTAGCAGAAGCTGAAGATTCTGGGATGGGAGTCTGGAGGTCTGATGCTGTGGAATGAGGATTTTGGAGTTTAGTTCGGTTGTGTGGAGGAAAGAACAAAAGGAAAATTACAATTGTTGCATGTGCCGCATGCAAAGCATTGTGACCTGAAACCCAAGAAATCAAATAAAATTTTCTTCCTCCTCCTCTTTACAATCGGCGGCGGCGAAAACCGCCCCGAGAATGCCATGACCTCCATGACCTGGCTTGCAAGGAGGAACAAGTATGGAGCGGCGGTGGTGATGCCCTCCTTGTCGCCCACATAGATGCTCTCAAAATTGCAGGCGATGGAGAGGAAGAGGCCTGCGGCGGCAAAGAGGATGCAAAGGGGCAATACTCAGTTCCTAGGGATGAACACGGTGGGCACCCGAGAGGGGCCGAGGGAGGGGAAGTCAATGAAAGAGGTGACGTAGAGGAAGACGTAGACGAGGGAGAGGAAGGCCAGTCCTTTTTTTTTTTTTGTTCAGAAAGGATTAGAAACAAAGAGTTAGGCCAGTCTTTAATGGATTTCAAATGGATGTCAAATGAAAATAAAAGGGGTCTCAAATGGATTTGTTCCTAACCCATTTTGACCCATTTATAGTTGGCCATTTATTTCTTGGACTCATTTAAACTTATTTGTAAAATATTAGCCTACTCATTTATGATATGCCCCATCAAACATGAGTTAATGAATAGGTTTGCCACCTATAATAAATATATACTTTTTGTTCGGTCATAGTAGTAAATATATACTTAGATGGTGCTTAGGGGAAGAAATTTATGTGAAGAATGCAACAAATTCTATGTTTGCAATATGAAGGAGGCTTTTCTAGTCATCTAGAGTCCAATCATGAGAGGTCATTTAAAAAAAAAAAAAAGGATTAGTACAAGAAAAATCCCAAGTTGTACACTTGTGATAATTTTACTAAAAACTAATTTTTTAGCCACAAAGAATCCCAAATAGGTATGTTTATGACAAATTTATTCTCTGTTAATTTTCATTAAATTTTACCATCAAATTATTGAGTTGAATAATATGATATCCCAATTTGGAGTTTTATCCGCATCTATGACAAGTGTATCAGTTTGTAGTTTTTTTATGATGTTCTAATTAACGAAAATTAACGGAAAGTAAATTTGTTACAAATATACCAAGTTGGGATTTTTGGTGATCAATAAATTATATGGGGTAACCTAACCACGAGTAGCTGTGTTGGTTAAGGGTCTCTCCTTCATCATTGAGGTTGAAAGTTTGAAACCCGTATTTGCTAATGCGTTGTAAGTGGGGGGCCATGGTGTTGAGGTCTTGTGCTAGTCTTCCTCGAAG
The DNA here is from genome assembly GCA_017140615.1 of Eucalyptus cladocalyx. NCBI lineage: Eukaryota > Viridiplantae > Streptophyta > Magnoliopsida > Myrtales > Myrtaceae > Eucalyptus > Eucalyptus cladocalyx. The sequence goes on from CM029519.1 coordinate 2,298,567, forward strand.
TATAGTCGCTGCTAAAGTTTGAAGGTGCCGTCGAGTGTACTAAAGGACCTTATGACCCCGAATAGTGTAAGCGAAAAGGAGCTCAGGCAGATCCTTGGTTACCAATAAATAAATAAATTATATGAGGTAAATTTGTCACGGTTTTATCAATTTGGGGTGTTTTATAGTTAAAAAATTAATTTCAAGTAAATTTATTGCAAATGTACCCATTTAAAGTGAGGTTTCTAGGCCCTTAGTCATCATTTGAAATAAGGGGCTAGAGACTGCCTCAACTGTCTAGATTTTCTCCCTATTAACAGTAGTCAATTCAAGAGAAGAAATTCCTTTTATGTGTTTCTTGGCTTTTCAAAGCTGGAAATTCCATTGATGAAACCATAGCATCTAGTTGCTCAGGCAGGTTGTGAGGAAAAGATATTGCTCCGACAGGAGTGAGATGGAGTGTACAGAGTTCCTAGGGACAGCTTGATTTTCAACCATATGCCTATACCCTTTTATTTTTAAATTGGATGATTCTTTCTATTTGCCCCTATTTTCTTACCAGGGTGTCTTTGAATTTGGCGAGTTCACATGATGCGCTTGCTTCAAATGCCCCATATCACACTAAGTCAAAGTGGATGATATTCTGAGACACGAAGTGGATGAGTCAGAAAGACAAACATCTTGTTTTGACGAAAGCTTTTAGTAATGAAATATTTTTTGTTTTCAAAAGTATATATTTTTGGAGGGAAAAGAGCATGAGGAAGCCCAGCCCTCAGTATTCTCCTTGGATGATATTTTTTCATGGTTGGATAGCATCACCGGGCCAGTTTGGGATACTGCCTCATGCTCTCGAAATATTTTCAACTTTATTTAATAGGTGGATTTACATTTTGGAAGAGTGATTTCAAAAGTTAGATCCTCAAGCGGAACTGATGTTGAAAATAAAACAAGCCAGACTTAAGAAAGATGTAAAGGTTCCCACGTTAGGGAGTACGCGAGAAAATTAAAAAAGGTTCTACTTGAGCGGGCCTGCACCCATTTCCCCTTATGATCCTTCGTTGATGGTGTCCATGAAAAGGTCTCCAAATATGGTGGTCATATCATTTAGCCCTTCTTTCTCTGTTGTTAAGAGTGACACTTCATTGCCTGAATAATACTCGACCTCTATCAGCCCTCGATAGATGTCAGCGGCATGTGCTTCGACATTTCTGCTCTAACTATTTTCAGAACTGAATAACGCGTTTACTTTGTCGGTGTGATCAGGGAGCAGATTACTCTGGAATGAGAAAGCTTTAGTGTCTAACAGGTTCTTGATTCGACTCTTGAGGGCAAAGCACTCATTAGTCGAATGCCCCACTTCTTCCATGTGATAGTCGCATATTTTTGACGGGTCATAGTTGGAAAAACTTTCAGCATTGGGTCGTCTTGGCTCAATCGAAAGGAGTTTCTTCTTCCGAAGGATTGCCAGTACTTGTGACGGAGATCCAGGAAGAGAAGTAAATTATCTCTTGTTGCTGTAACGCTGGGATGGCTGACGGCTGGTGGTCTGTTGCTGTCTTGCGCTTCTCTGAATTGTTGGAGAATGATTGTAGGTTGCATTGACATCTACCGGGGGTTCTTTATCTTTCTTCATGCTAAACCTGGCCGTGGATGCAGGTTCAGTGAACCAACCATACCTCAACCCTATCTCGATTTGCTCCCTTATTGGAATGAGTTGATTAAATGATTCAGCGATCGTGGTTACCATTCGATTGCGGTACTCATAAGGGAGAATTTTGTTAAACATCTTTCTCAGCTTGAAATCGGTTGGTTCATGACTGATTTGGACGGCCAGATTCCTCCGTCTAATAGTATATTCTTTGAACGATTCGTGCTTTTTTCTTTTCGGTACGATCAAGATCCTCACGAGAAGGGATAATGTCCATTATGAACTTATATTGCTTGAGGAATGCCTCACTCACTTCGCTTCATGTTTCGAGGAGATTCATGTTCTTTGTAATGTACCACCTCAGGGTAGGGCCTATTAGACTTGATTGGAACAACTGGATCATTAATGGTGCATTATTAACGTATTGGGTCATTCAAACCAAATACATTTGCAAATGAGCCCTAGGGCAAGTCGTGCCATTGTACTTCTCAAACTTATGCATTTTGAATTTTTCCGGCATTTTGACATTAGAATAAATGGAGATGTCCGTCAAAGTAGGATCTTGGAGGCCTTGCAGTTGTTTCAACCTCTCCTCAAGCTTTTTGAGGCGTTTGTCATGCTCAGTTTTAGACAAACTGTCTGGCTTCGCTTTCTCAATCGCCGTTTGGTGCGGATCATCTTCCAATTCGAGCATGTTATCGTCGATATCTCCACCTTGATCACCCCTGGTAGATGATTGTGGCAACAATACCTCGACTGAGGCTGGGATGGGAGTAAGTTTGCCCTGGATGGAGTCTATCTACTTTGAAAGTTGTTGAAGCACACTAAAGACTTGCTTCATTTCGCTTTCTACAACCGCAATACGGCTTGGTACATTTTCTTCGGCCATTCTTGCTCTTGCTTTTGAGCGAGTCTAGATCAGCGAACGTTGATGCTCCGTGATTACCTAGCCATGAATAAGCAAGTGTGTGTGAACACAAGGCGTAGATAGGGAGTCAGTCCATGATGACGACCTAATCCTATTCATTTCGTTTATTCATGAAAATGTAGATGATTTCCTAAGCATGGATTGAAAAATGGCATGTGACATGTTAGCATGGGCTAAAAAGATATTTAATTTGAAAGGCGAAGAAAGCATGAATTGCAACAAATTTTGAAAAAGATTTATATCCCTTTTTGAGGCAAATGAAAATTCTTGCGAAAAAGAAATGTTTAACATGCTTGAGAATAAAAACATTAACTAAAAGTAATTTCTTTTGCAAAAGTTTTTTTTAAAAAAAAATTTATGACAATTACTTCCAAATTTAATTGATCGTGGTATTAAATCCTAAACTAATCATAGACCACTCAATATATGCAGGAAGGTAAGCAAATTGCAAAGTACACGAAAAAAAAACTTACATCACGGGAGAAAATTGATGACGATCACATAGACATGCGCATGATATGTGTGGCTCGATTTCTAACTAAAAAGGTTTGTTGAAATTAAAAGGGTATCCGTTTGTCGCAGTCTCGTGTTAGCAGCGTACCCTCTTAACCTCGGCTAAAGAAATTCGGGAAAAAGAAATGCAACCTCTACATCGCAGTCTCGCGTTTAAGGCCGTATCTTTCTTAACACCATCCTAGATATCTTATGGCGGCTCAGGTCCGGCAACCGGGTTGTGTGTGCCATGTTTAGTGCTAAAATTGTAAAGCATGCACAATAATTTATAATCACAAAACAATCTATTTTAACCAAAATTAAAATAAGCATTTAAGCTACTGACCTGCGTAAAGAAAAAAAAACAAGTCAGTAAAGTGCTTAAACAAGAAGAAAATGCCTAAGTCCTCAAATGTCCCAAGCGAAGTCCCCAAGCTGTCGCGACCTCTTTTTTTTGTGCCCACATCAGGGGTGGGTGCCATGTGGAGGCTAATGGTTTGGCTAAATTTATTAGGCCCGGACTCTCCCAAGTCCATCAATTCACGACTTTAATAGTTTAAGTTTTTAACCTGTAAATTAATTTTAAAATGGAGTCGCTACTAATCAGTTTGGGGTGGGTCGACTAGAAACCTAAGCGAAGTATCGGGAGAAATACTTGCTCCTGCGCAACAAGAGAAATTAGGATCGGGGACTTGATTACAATAGTTAATCAATAATGCCCTTTCAAGTACCTAATCTTTGTTTAAACCTTTGTTTAAACCCTAAGGCTTTTTGGATTTTTGAGGGATTTTCCATGAGGAAAGACATTTTTGGGACTTTTTCTATTTTTTTGGACATAAAAGGGATTTTTTTTTTGGCATTTTTTAGAAAATACAAGTCTTTTTGGCCTTTTTTTTGGAAAATATGATATTTTTTTGATGTTTTTGAATTTTTTGGAAAACAAAATATTTTTTGATTTTTGATTTTTTAAAAATATTATTTTATATTATAATAATATTTAACAAACGAATGGATCGGATCCCCGAGTTGGGTTCGACCCGGGCCGTTCGCCCAGAATGCGTTGCAGGCCCGACTCATCATTTTTTTTTTCTTTCTTAGAAAACAAGTCTGGCCCAAAAATAGGCCCACTTCTCTGAGGCCCGTGTGAATTTAGTCCACACGTGACTGGCCCGACTTGAAGGAAACCCTACCTGGGTCCGACCCGGCTTCCTCTTCGCAAAAGCGACTCTTGGAACCCTAGCATTCGACGATCCACGGCACTGAGGGAGAGTGACAATAAGCGTCTGACGCTACTGGGTGGTGACTCGACGGTGGCGACGCAGTGGATGGCGGCTAGGGTTTCAGTGAAGACGATGGGCGGCTACTAGATTCTCAAGAAGCGGTGACGACGACGGGCAATTCGCTTGGGTTCTTGGGGGGAGGCGAAGCGACAATGACGACGTGGACGAGCACGGCCGTTACCTGTTCGCAATGAGGGCACGACAAGGCAGCTACAGGTCAGCGAGACAGCGTTGGGGATGCGAGATTGGGTGGAGTCGTCGGTGGCGACGGATCAGTTGGAGTCGCCGGTGTTGGAGCAGTAGAGTGGCGGTCGCGGCGACAGCGGGCCTTCAGCTTCGCAGATCTGGAGTGGCGGCGACGTCGGGCACGACTCAAGGTGGCGTCAGGGATGCGAAGGAGCTAAATCGACCCCAGATCTGGGCCTTCACCGACCTCTACTCTCTGAAACCTACTCGCTCAGCCCCTTACGCTTGTTGATTTCCCTCCTCTCTGCGGGTTCGCTTGCCGGCATCCTCCCCCGATGTCTCTTGGTGGGAGGTCGTTTAAGCTCACGACCCGCTCTCTCTCTCGCTCGCTCTTCAGCCTTCCCCTGAAAGACTTCATGTGAAGGTTTCCGAGCTCGCGATCTTTGTGTCGCCAGATCTCAGCCTACTCGTCCTCGACCCCCCTCTGAAGTCTCTCAGTGGGAGGTTCAAAGCTTTGCAGCCCTCGATCTTTCACTCTCTCTGTCTGTTCTTCAATGGAGGTGGTGTCGGCCTATTTATAGGCGAGGGAGTCCGGTCGACGGAGAGGTTTGGTTGCCGATCCTCCGTGTGCCAATCGGCCTTGGTGCGGCCGAACTGGCGTCTCATCTTAGCATTAAAGGCGCGCATTGAAGGCACATGTGCGTCGTCCTTTCCTTCGGCGGCCTACCTCCGTTCCTCTTTACCATAGGCTGCCCTTAAGCGCGTCGCCGGCCGCCGCGTGTGATGCACATAAGCACATAGAAGAAGAAGGAAGGAGAAGGGGGAAGGGTTAGGTCGCGCGGGCCGAGTCGTGGGGGCCTGCGCAAGGTAGAGAAAAAAAGGGGGGAGGGGCTAGGCTTGAAGGCCCAGCCCCAACAGTTGGGGGCTTCTACTTTTTTTTTTTTTTTTGTGGTTGTTTTGTTGTTTTTTTTTTTTTTTATATTATCCGAAAGCCTAATTAATAAAATAAAACTTAAATAAAATTAAGGCATCAACAACCTATTAGAACTAATGCAGCTGGAAAAAGAAATCACCACTCCCAAATGCAAAGCCGTACAGTTATCGGATGCGACGCAGCTGCAGTTTTTATACTCCATAAGGATTTTTTTCATTCAATTGCTGAAGTTTCCGCCCATAAGGTCTTCCATATCCCTTATAAACCCACCGAAAGTTACGGTTACGGTTACAGTAATGGTTCTCTGCCTCCTCGAAAATACCGCTTTTGCAACTCTTCAGCGTGTCAATCATTGCGAAACAAGAGAGATGTGATAGGTGACCACATTAACCCACTTCGTATGAGCTTCACACTACCAAAGCTGACCCAGAATCTCACACTAACACGAGAGAGATGTGATAGGTGACCTTGGCACGTCAACATAGGCATTCCTGATCTTAGATGTTAAACCAGATTAACCTACTTCGGGCCTGTTTGGTTCGGCTTTTGGGGAATGTCATTGGGGGAATGCAAATATCTTTGAGAGAAAGAGGCTTTCGGAAATGTTAGACCGTTTGGTAAATTTTAGCATTGAAATGCAACTTAGCATAAACACCGTTTGGCAAAATTTACATTTGGAATTAGCTTTGGTTATTTTTTATTTTTTTTAAAGTCTGAAATCAAATTCCGCGCCGGCCACGCGGCCAACGCCGGCCACCGCCGGACGGCCAGATCTGGCCGTCGCCGGACCGCCAGATCTGGCCGCCGGAGGTCGCGGATGCCAGATCTGGCCTCGCCTAGTCGGCGACGCCGGCTGAGGTTCGCGCGACCTCAGCGGCGTCGCTCGTCGCGTACCTCCGCCGGCGTCGCCGGGGTCTCGCGTGCCCGCGACGCGCCGCCGAGGTCGGGCGACCTCAGGCCACCTCGCCTGAGGTTGTGCGACCTCAGGCGAGGCTTCTCGGCGGCCAGATCGCGGCTGAGCGCCGCCTTTGGCAAAGAAGAAAACGAACGGCGAAGAAGAAGGCGAACGGCGGAGGAGACGATGAACAGTAACGCGATGAACAGTAATTTCGCATATCCGGAATGCCAAATGCTCAAAGCTGGTCCCCCCCGGCATTCAGCTTTCAGCATTCTAAATGCAAACATTTTGCCAAGTTGCATTTGAAAGCCAAACCAAACGCCCTTAAATTTTTCCCAAGGGGCTTTGGGGGCTCAAAGCCCCTTGGGAAAGCTGAACCAAACACCCCTTTCATATAAGCTTCGCACCACGAAAGCTGACTGACAAGGTCTCGGGCTATGGCAAGAGAGATGCGATCGGTGAGAGTGGCATTTCAACAGAGCCCATTGCCAAAGAGACTGTGCAGATGGTTTGGAGGAATCTCCCCCCATCCCTGACAACCGCCATTTTCATGATTTAGAATGGATTCACTAGACTGGATGTCACTTAGTGAACTAGTACTGCAACTAGGCAAGCACTCAAACAAGCACTGGTGGAAGCTAAATACTCCAGAAAGTTTTAAATCTAACACAAGCCGTCCCCACCCACTCCATAAACAAAGCCATCAGATGCAAAAATTTCTAATGGGTATCATGTCAGAAGTTGTCTTGTAGTATCCAATATTCACATAATAAACAGTGGAATACAGAGAACAGACCTCTTGATGTAATGGGATGAAACCCAATGTCAAACACCACTTGGGATTGTGCTCATTAGCTGAAGAAATGTGTTGACGATTTTAGCTTTGATCACATGGCCAATACGAGAGAGATGGTTGAAAGGGTTACGGGTGAATGAAAGAATGAATGGAATTCCTATTATTTTTACTATTTTTCTATAGGTAAAAGCAAATCAACTAGAGGACAGCATGGGGGTGCAAACGCATACACAAGAAGAGCTCAAAACTAGAAAAGAAATGAGCGACAAGGCAAAACATGTACTATGTCAATCAAAGCTGAGACATATGCATGTTATCACTGTACCAAAAGATTATAACTATAACCTTTAAGCCAATTTTCAAAAATATTAAAAAGGGAAGGCTCTGCTTCTTCAAAGGTTCGCTTACTCCTCTCTTTCTGTATCAACCAAAAAAGGGAGAGAGTAATTGAAGAAATCCTTCTTTTCTTGTTTGTGGCAAATGAATGCCCCAATGGCATTGACTAAGTCTGTAATCAAAGGCACCAAGGGCGTGCAAAACCCATATACAAAAGGAGCTTAGTTACAAGACAGCATCTACAACGTCAATTAAAGCATTTATGTCCACATGTAAGTTTCCACTATGCCAAAAGAGCAAAATTTCCAACCCTTTCCAAAACTACCAAAAATAAGCATCTCCTCTCATTCAAGAGTTCTCTTGTGCCGCTCTTTCTACATCTACTGAAAAGCAGCAAGAGGGATCAAAGAATTCCTTTTCTAAACACGAGGCAAAACAGACCCTATCAATCCTATAATTCTTGTTCAGTAGAAACTCCTATAACATGAGATAGTCCAATGCCATAAGAGGTCTGGGCTACTAACCAGCACAATCCCTCTTTTCCGCAAGTTGTCTAAGGTGAGAATATGGCACCAAGTTGCCTCCCACACAACATACAAGACTCCAGTCAGTACTCTCATTTTCCAAAGCTTTCCAAGGAAAAGCCTCTTTGCCACTAACAATCTTCTTTCTGAAATAAGGAGGAAATTTTTTCTATAAAATCCATGAAACTACAGTAGTTTATATTTCTTTTTCATATTTCTAATTCTTGAAAGCAGATTAATTGGCAGATTATCAAAGTAGCCAGGAAGAGACACAACAAGATGTTGAAAACTCTCAGCTTCCCAAGTGTCTTTCTTAGCAGTAGAGAGGCAATAAATGAAACCTGCCAGAATTGGAAAAACAGGTTGAAAAATTAAGAAAGATACGAAAATTAACTCAAGAAAATTCGATGTTCCTCAGGTTACAGAGAAAGCAATACAGTAGACAACAGTCAGATTTTATGTTTTGGCAAAGGGATCTTGCTATACTGCGACTTTCATACTCCCATCTGTGAAATCTTTGTTTACCATAAAAGCAATTGGCTCACCTGCATACAACCAATATTAGAAGATTTTCATTTGATAAGAGATGGTCAGTTGTCGAACCTGGAAAGACCTAAGTTTCAGCATGTTAAAGTGTAAACTTCATATTGACATCAAAATAGGATATACCTAAAACAAGTAACAAACCTTGTCCGGAGAAGGCAATCCTTTCTTGGAAACTTTTCCTGGGGCGCCACTAGGAACACTTGCACAATTTCTAAAGCCAGCTTCCTCCAACGAGAGCTTATCAATTTCACCTTCAACCTATACCCGACATTATAATGTGTGTGTGTGTGTGTGAGAGAGAGAGAGAGAGAGAGAGAGAGAGAGTAACAAAAAGTTACAATGACAATTTCATCTGCTTCTGATATGTCATCTAGTCCATATAAAGTCTTCTTAGTACCCTTCTCCTGAAAGTTCATAGCATAAACAAAACTCTTGTAAGAAACTTCCAGAAATCTCTTAAATTGAGATAATGAAGCATGACCAGAAGAAAACTGATATGTGGTATCGGCAGAAAGGTCATTATTGAAACATGAAGAACATTTTCTCAATGCAGATGAAAAGAACTGTCTAGTCTCTAGTAAAGGCCACATAGAGTTCTAAACATATTAAATACCATGTGATTCGGACTAGAAATCAGATTTCTGATGCTAGTATGCATCCTAATTTCCGGCTTGTCCAGACCTTTACATCTAGAAACACAATTGAGCCACTAAGTAAACTAAATATTGAACCAGTGCTTCTATATTCAAATAAAACAAGGCTTTCAGCACCAATACATGGAATATATACACATTAGACATGCATAAGCTTCAGCATTTCACTAAAAATGTTTGATAGTTTCTATTAAACCGTTAAACCATAAATAATTTCAATGAGAAGCAGTACTAAATAAACTGAAGAGATGGTATGAGTGCGTACTGAGTTGAATTGTTGACTATGGGCCCAAAATCCATAGCACATCCATGTCATGTCACATTGACAAATACACAAAAAGCCCCAGGTTTCAACGCACACTGGATAATTAACAGAGCACGCCTCTTGGAGGTACCCAAATAAATGATTTTCTAGGTTCTTAAACAAATGCAGGCAAAGATAATCTATGTCAGCTCCAGCTAACCAGCTCCAGCTAACCAGATTTGGAGCTGTAATAACTTGATTAGAAAATTTACATAAGTTAAATGACTTTATTGGAAAACCTATGGAACCAAGGACTAGATTTTGCTCACAGCCTGTAAAGATTTACTTTATCTACATAAAATATGTGGTATCAAATCTCACAAATGCTGTTGATATCAATGATTTTCCATTTCACCCTTCAATTATTTACTTCTCGGTTTTCAGAAGACCTAAACTAGCATCCATAAGCAATCCCACTTCTTCAGTTCAACATACCAAGATATATTTAAGATGCATGCTGGAATTTTATTACTCTTAACCAAAATATTTCTACAAAACCAAGGCAAGAGAACTACCTGCCAAAATTTCTTGTCCAAGGTCCAATACTTGCAACCAACAAGTTGTCCTTCCCTTTTGTAAGGAAAATAAATTGCACTCTGAAAAGAAGAAAGTTTCAATGGCCTTAGTCTGATCTGATACTCATTTAAGATAAGAAATAAACATTATAACTGTCATCTTCTAGTTTCTTAAAGAGTATATTACCAGTACATGCTACAAAAAGTGTGAACAGGACTGCAGGAGATTACCATAACAAAAAGGCGCTACCAGTATATCTAAGCTAAGACAGCACTGATACAACATCTCAATCTTAAGTCCATTGTTCCAGCATCATAAGTGGGTGGTAAACTCCACAAGTTGCATGTTCTATCAGGTACAGCATCCATTCTATCCTAATTAATCAAGTAGATATGTACATAATGGATGGTAGATGATCCTAATTAATCAAGTAGATAAGTAAATAATGGATGGTAATAGCCATCCTTTTCTTCTTTGACAAAGAGAAAATTCCAGATCCATTCAGACTAACCTGAATTACATTGCAAGATCATAGCAGAAGCAATTAAAATAGAGAACCTCTTTGCCTGATAGTTGTTTGACTCCATTTCTTTGAAGAGTTTCCTCTGATATTTTTTGTTCTGCAAAGTACCCAATAATCTGAAGGGAACCAAAAAAAAAAAAATTAGCACTCATCACAAGGAAATTATACCTATGTATCAGAGGTAAACACGAGAACCAATTCAACTGATCCTGAGAACATAAAAAATGCTTAAACACATAAGCAAGGGCTGCAAAAGCGAAAAAAAGTAAAAACAAGAACAAAGGAAAAGCTGGGAAAATGTTTATGATGCATGCTAGCAATTGGTAAGGACTTTGAGCTAGCTACAAAAGTCAAAGTTTTGGTAAGAACAATAAGGAAGCACCATGCAAACACAATGTGTCAAAATCTCAGAAGACAATAAGGAAAGTAAATCAAGTTATTGGCATTTAAACCATGCTCACCTCCATTGAAAAAGAATCCATGAATATGCATTGACCATGCCATTTAATTAAGACAACAACACAATTTGACCCAAAAATTAGCAGTACAATGTACCCTATAGATGCAGGCACTCTTTTGCATACTAGTCTCTACCACGCAGTTAATTATGTCACTTGTATACTCATCAATAGTGGCTCGACCTCAACTTTCTTTAAGATGAGCAAAAACTGTTCACGTTCATAACTCTACATTCTAAACACTTGGTGCTACAACTGATTGTTAGGTGGTTATGCCATCATTAGCCGACGTTGATTTTTAGGACAAAATCCAAAGTCTGCAAGTATATAATTCAGGGCTATGAAATTAAGGACTGAGATTCTTTATTTTTGGGTGTCCCCATGCAAACACAAAATTTCTCAAGGTGATAGCACTAATCAAACTTGTGGAGTCATGTCAATGGGGCTGCATGCCGAATGACTTTTATCTTGCAAACAGTCGATGCTAATTAAACAATCTCCTCAAGAATTAGACATCAATATAGAAAGTTTGACTCGTCATGTGATGTTACTTAAACAAAATTACCATACCAGCAACCCTTATCACACCTTGACGAGGCATATTACTGACCCATAGGGTAGAACAGACATTTTTAGTCCTTGTACTCTGTAGATCAGTATAACACCAACTCTATGTGTCTATTGTTCATAAACTTTGTAATTAATGTCGGAAATGATATTGGGCTAGCACATCTTTGTCAAAAACAACCAATATGGCTCATCCGAAGATAAAAGCAAACAAAAATTGAACACTATTGAACTTTTCTTCAAAAAAAATCAAGGGGGGCGAGAGAGAGAGAGAGGCTTTATTAATTTGCCCTCACAACTGAAGTGTCAAACCCCCCCAAAAGTAAAATGACACCCACGGCCGATCAAGATTAGAGACTCCATTGTTGTGATTGTTGATGGCAAGTAATGAAGGCTAGGAGTTCTCCACTTTGTTTACATGATAAATCGGTCTGTGAGCCTACTGTGTGAATAAAAGATCTTTTGCTCTTAACTTCGATTAACAAATCATGCTCTTCAATATAAATTTACAACAGACAAATAGATTTGGCATTTGGAGCACATTGTGATTATTATCGGTAGCTAAATCCAGGCTATCTGATGTATGCTCTCACAAGTCTGAAGCTTGCATGTTATAAATAATCCTTTTGATGAGATTTTTGAGTACATCCATTCAATTGAGTCACCTTTCCCAAACCCAAAGAAAAAGTGAAAGATTCAATCTCCAAGTCTTTCCTCTGCAGGTCTTGCAAACCAGAGCCCTAACTCTTAGATGCACTGGGGTTTCAATGTGATGTATTGTCTACATTACAAACCAAGCATGTTACTTCAGATTCAACGACGGTGTCTAATGGCCAACTGGATGCCACATCAGACATTCCTGACAAGTTTTTAAAAGCCACAAAGCACAAGTACTTATAATGCAGGTTTGGCGATAATTTACAGTAGACCAAAACACAGGATTGTACAGACAATTTCCCCCAAATACTAAAAAAGTAAATTGACCATGCCAAATCAAAATTTAAGACCCTACCTTATCACTCAAGGGTTCCAACCTTAGGGCCTCTTCTGTCATCTGTACAGTGGAATTAGCCTTCATGTCTGCAAAGACCTAGATGAGAGGTCACTATTGGGTCCAATTCCAAGTACTCATATTAATTGAGAAAGAACACGAGATGGAAGATCCCGATGTGAACCAATTCAAATTTTCTTGTATTCTAGATGTACATATTTATACACAATTCACAACTATATTATTTCCTAAATCTACTCCTATAGAGAAGGTAAGTACAACCGAAAGATTGAATAAAATAACTCATGAATAAGGATGTCATGTTGACATATGGTCACGCTAAGATTTCATATGATCACCCTAAGATTAATGCTTCACAAACTCACGATAATCCAGCAAGAACAATCACATTACCTGATCAGCCCATCCACATTCCATTCGGAAAAGAAGCAAAACCCCAATTTGACTAGAACAGTATATATCAGCCGGAAGAAAACGTACATCAAACTCGAAGAAACAACATACCCGCTTTGGACGATGTGGAAAGAAAAGAACCCAGTAAGAGCCAGAACTCGCGGCTCCAAAAGGCACTTGCACCCCTCGTAGACGACACATATCTGAGAGAGGCCGAGGCAAGAGAAAGTACCTGGCGGCTTGCTGTCCGTCCTGGCACAGCGGACAGAGCGACGCAGAGCTATGGATAAACCGAAAGATCCATGGGGCTTGATGCTGACGAGCAACCGGGGCAAGAACTGAGACGGTGCGCGACACCGAAGGGCATCGTCCGCGTCTCGTACGGACGTTGGAGAGAGGGAGATGGAACGGAGGAGACACCTCTTAATGCTCCCTTTGTTTCCTTCGCAAAAAAAATAAAAAATAATAATAATAATAATAATAATAATAATAATAATAATAATAAATTGAATGGCTAAATCTAAAAAATTGAATATGAAATATTCTTCCTCGTTTTAAATTACTTTTATTTCCCTAAAAGTATACATATTATTAATATTCATGTTCTTATGCAAACGATCTTGTTGAAGAAGTGCATATTCGTCGGCAAAATCAACATAAATGCTAATAATGAAATTGCACTTAGGTTATCATTTTAGCTCTATCTGTACATTCTTTTTTTACTACCTATGCATACAAAATAAAAGTTTTGAATGCGTCTTGAACTAATTAAGTTTCGAAAATTAAGAATAATGGGTGGTTTTTATCAAAAACATCATAAATACAAAAATTCTATTTTATCATGCATAGCTTTCAAATGGAAAGATCATTTATATGTCAATAGAATGAACAAAATATATTTTGCAAGACCTTAATTTGGCTTGCAGAGTAATTTTTTACGGTCCAAATGTGCCCAATTCAAAAACTAGATAATTTTACTAATTCGATTATAACTTTCTAAAAGCTATATCATCACCTTCCAGCGCCACAATTCGCGAGTACTTCGAGCTAGGAATCGCCTCAATCGGTTGCATGATCTAATTGGTCAAAGCTCAAAACATCATTAAAATCGGGCTAGTGGACACAGCTTTCGATAATGTACCAATGTAGGTATTCAGGAGAAAAGGTGGCCCTGTTTATTACAGACGAAGCACGTGCCGTGGCGGATGGCCGCAATGTGGCATGGGACTTGTCCGGCCAGTCTTTCATCCAATGGCCCTGTTTTTGAAGAGAGAAGCGGATGCCGTTCCTCATCCTCCGAGACAGAGCTTTGTCGCGCCGATCAAGAGGGGTCGAGCTGGGGGAGATGGGGTGCCCCTTGTTGCTGCTCTCGTTCTTTGTGAGCAGCTGTGCTGCTCTTGGTGCAGTTGGGTTTCAGTGTGCCTGTGATGAAGTGACGGTGTTCACGATGGTGAACAACGACTGATGAATGACGATATTCAGCTCGTGAAACGCCGAGGACAGTAAAGAAATGAAAGGAGGGAAGTGACCGTTCGCTAAACGCCGCGCTGTCCGGAGGACTTAGCTTCTTTGGGGGTTTTTCCTTTGGCAGGGATGAGCATGCGAATGGCCGCTCGTGGGAGATTGCGAATTTCTTATAATATCTTTTAAAGAAGAAGGGAAAATGATATGAATAATAATTAATTTTAACCTAATGTGCAATGTTACCCATGAACTTTTAATTTGTTTAATGTGGTCATTGAACTTTTTATATATGTTCGATATTACATTGAATAAATTAAAAGCTCAAGGGCAACATTGCACATTAGATTAAAGTTTAGAGAATTCATTGGACAAATTAAAAGTTCAGGGACAATATTACATATTGAGACAAAATTCATGAACCTTTTGTGTAATTATCCCAAAGTATAATATGCAAATTATTTATTTATATATTTTTTTGGTGATCTGAGAACCGTTGTACAGCTGGCGACCTAAACCCGAAGCGCTGCTAGCGCAGGGCCCACTACCACGACACTGCACTTAAGACCACTAGCGGCCACGCTGGAATTCGAACTCCTCCCCTTTCGTGAGAGGGAGGGAGCTTGAGCCAATGCCACCACCACATGGGGTGGTACATATAATATACAAATTATTTGTCATATACCATTCAAGCAAATCTCTTCCAATAGAAAATCGACTTCTCATCTCATTTTGATTCCAATCATTGTTGTGGGATTCACATGTCCCATGAGGAGCTCAAACACCGTGAACTTGCCGCACTCAACAAGGCTTGTGGGAGTGTCGGAGATGAGGATGGCGCAAGGGATCATGATGGTGGCTGGTGAGGCCAAGGGAGAGGCGCCACCCCCAGCTAATCTTGGCAAACATTGTAATTTATGTAGTTAGCGGAGGCTAACGAAACACCTAGGAAGAGTTGGAAGCCGGTGTTGAAGGCACCACGTCACTTTGAGAGGGGGGTACCCTGAAGTTGCCCAAGATACAATTCCCATCATTTATTAATCCGATGACAATTCTCTTTAAAAAAAAAGGGTATATCGCATGAACAGATTAAATTCATCATTTTCAACGGTCAAGATTTAATTTATTATATATTATTTATTGTTGAACAGATAATTAGTATACAGATATTATCCTCGCGAAGTTGTTACTGCACATTTCTCTAGCCTATTAAGTCTCCATCAAACTTAAATAAAATGAACTTGATCATAATAGTACCACGATACATTCACATATGTCATGCTGATCACAAGAATATCAATAGAATACATATAATTATTGACAAAGAGTCCAAATGGAAGTGTTGAAGTAACAAATCAAAAGGGAAAAAATCAGAATGTTTGCATTGCAGAATACAAATCAGTATGAAGATAACAAATGAAGCGACTATAAATGGGTTGATCATTTAGAGATCTTTTTTTATTTGTCTTTTTCTTCAATTTCCTTATAAATAAAATTATTATCTTTTATCTTCTAACTTTCGCCGTGATTATAGGTGGTAATATATCGTATAACATTAAAAAAACGCGTCATCGACTTAATTTCTAAGTTTCTTCGGGAAGATCTATATTTTAATTGAGCCCTCATATACCAGCAATTTCAGAATGGCTGAACCTTAACCATGAAGTCAGGAGTGCAAGTCAGTAAGCCTGATATATGGTCTTGAAAACGGGTCTTTCTTTTCTTCAGAACATACTGACACCACAAATGAACAGGCACCTGATTATGAAAAAGAGATTCCTTTCTTGAGTGCTGCACCAAGAACCCAAGAACCATTATTGTTTCTTGCGTAGGTTCATCCATCAAACAGGCGTATGTCCCAAAATTAATGCCAAGCCTCGTGCAAATGAGCGGTCAGTGATTACTGATCAGGCATTACATGAATAAATTTCCCTGTGCGATGAGCATTCAAGTAAGTTGACTACTTGGCATTACCTGAATAAATGGAAGAGTTTACATACCATACACGATAATAGGGTCCACTTTTTCTTTTACGAAGAGTACTAAGTTTTTTTTTTCCGTTTTACAAAATAATCTTTAGGTTACGTAGAAGCAGTTATTTAAAGTAAAATATAGTCAGATTCGTAATATAAAAACCACTCATACAAAGACTACCCCGATGGGATCGTGATCTTGAACCTGTTCTTTCCATGACCCCCTTAATTGAAACAGGAGTCCAATGTTTGAAGTCAGAATCAATTTGATTCCACTACCCTACATATTGGTAGGATGGGGTCATACTTCAAATAAAAAGTATTCCTTTTCCTTTCTTTTTTTTTGGTAAAGTCCTTTTCCTTTCTTTTGATTTCTATCTAATCTATTTTTTTTCTTGCTCGGCTATACCACTTAGCCGAGCCATTTCCTTTTATGATACTAAAAAGCCGGGCAACTCAAATAAGGTAAGGAAAGAAATATTTTCACCGAGCAAAAGAAAAGGAGAGAGAGGGATTCGAACCCTCGATAGTTTTTTGTTACGAACTATACCGGTTTTCAAGACTGGAGCCATCAACCACTCGGCCATCTCTCCGAAAGACAATTTCTATTATATTTTTATTCCACCGATAGAACATGGCCATATGAGTTGATACCATCACTATCTAGAGAAAGGTGTTAGGTTTGAATCTATCTATATATACAGATAGATGCATGATCCATCTATGCCCTGTGAAGTAAAAAAATGACCCATGCCTTTATGTCCGAATAAAGTAAGAATAAAGTAAAGGGGTGTAAATAAGTCATCTCGAATCAATGGATTCATTGTAAAATCCCTCTATGATATAATGCATTTTTATTACAATTTTTTTGGCTGATGATAGAAAAAGGGATTAAATGGTATAATTCTTTTGTTTTGTTGGTAGAGTGGAGGATTAGAAACATGACTATTGCTTTCCAATTGGCTATTTTTTCATTAATTGCTACTTCATTAATCTTATTGATTAGTGTACCCGTTGTATTTGCTTCTCCTGACGGTTGGTCGAGTAACAAAAATGTTGTATTTTCTGGTACATCATTATGGATTTGATTAGTGCACGAACAAGTCCAGTTTTAATGAGTTTGTAGGGTTTTTTTTTTTTTTTTTTTTTGGTAAAGGTAATAGTTTTATAGAGCTTGAACAAAATTACAAAAGATCGTATCCAAAACCTACATTCTTAGCCGATTGGCAAAAGTGAAGGGGAACCGATGAAAAAAAGGACAAGGGCATTAACCCGCTAGGAAAACACGAAGAACAACTAGGAGCACCGGTGAAGGATGGAACCACCGAACCTCCAGTCGTCAACCTCATAATGCGGAACGGAAATGAGTTTGTAGGTTTTCATTTTTTGTGGATTGCTATCATGAAATTACGTGTATCGCTCGTGGCCCTAGTCATTTCACAAATATAGTACACTCATGTGATAATTTTTCAGAGTGCTCTCTCGTACCATCCTTGCTACTAGCCATCTGCAAATGCTAAACGACCAAGCCAACCCCTATCGGCTCATGCTTAACATACTTCTGGGGTACGGACGAAGAGTACAGGCTCAAGTCCCAACCACTACAATTTCTTGGGTGGGACAAATTCTCCTTTTTAAACATGCGTTGACTTTTCATATTCTTTTTGGAGCAATTTTCATCCTTCTTGTTCAATCCAAAACTTGCTCGTATGCCCAATATAAATAGATGATGGATATAATGGTGGAATGCAGTACAGCTAGAACTCTATCATTTTACAAAATAGATCTGTATATGCCGTTGGAAGTAGAGTGTGGCTAAGTCGAGGGTTTCCCTTCTTAAACTATCCAAGCGCATTACTAGCTTTCCGACATTCAATGTTTGGATGGCTGAGCAGCTTTGTTCGGATTAAAGCAACGAGTGGGATAAGAATCTGATTCTCCACCGATGGAATATGACCAAAAATCACTGGGAATTTCACTTCAAAGGTGAGTTCCCGGTAGGGATATGCCATACATTTTTGGTAATCTTTTTACAAAATAGATCTCTATACTTATGCGAAAAGGTTGTAAATTCAATTTCATTAAATGGTCATTGTGGTTGGATCGGCCGATAATAATTATTTTCATTTTTATAATTACTAATAAAAAAAATCTTTATAGATATCAATGGCAATCTAGTGGCACAAATATAATATACTTGGAGCTATCCATCATAGGCACTTTAGCGATGCTATAGTAATCAATCGAAGGACAAATAAAACATAAGAACCTTCTCAAGATGAAACATATTTAGCATTTTTCATAATTATCTAATAATAATCGTTTTCACTTATTGGAAATTGATGGCAACATACTGACACAAACATAACTTACTTGCAGCCACCCATCACAGTCATTGTAGCGATATTATAGTAATCAATCGATGGATAACTGAAACATAAGAACCTCCTCAAGATTAGAAAAACAAAAAAATTCAGTATTATGAGTCATCAAGTTCGGACAACTTATCATGTCACTTCATGTTCATGACAAATATGTAAAGATTACCATTTGGGGAGAGAGGACTTGTGGTATCATATCATCCTTAACGATACAGCCGCGAATCCTTGAAAAATGTGTCAAAAGTGGTGTTTTTGATATTGATGTATTATGCTACCATCTATTTTAGGAAAAAAAAAATATTATTACGAACGATAAGAGTATATGGATATTAAAATACTGCATTGGGTGTCAGGTAACAAGTAACTTTCTTAAGAATCTTAACCTATATTTTAATAATGCGGCGAGATTGTTGAGATAACTTAGATCTCCATATTTTTCTAGGTTTTCAATTTCTTTTCTTTCAAGGATCCAAGCTAACTCATCTCATGGTTTCAGTCTGATTTCTAACTCATTGGTAACATCGCACTTGCATCTCGTCGTGGCATCTTCCGCCCATGAGCACCATGTTTATCTTGGTCATTCAAATAAACAAGTTTTGCATCATGCTTACAATTCTAGTTATGAGTCAATATCTTGTGAGTTTTGTCTGCTTGGCAAATCTCATTGATTGCTTTTTGAATCTGTTAGTCATCGTGCATGTTTCCTTTTAGTTGTCATTCATTATGATGTCTGGACTAGTCTAATTTAATCTAATTATAGTTTTAAATACTTTGTGTTATTCATTAATGACAACTCTCAGTATGCTTGGCTCTTTCCCAAGAAAAATAATTTCAATGTGTGAACACACCTTCATCACTTTTGTTGTTTTATTGAAAATCTATGTCATGTCCCAAAAATAATTTTTTACAATCTGATGGTAGGGACGAATACATTAGTGATTCATTCCATGTCTTTCTTGTCCACAAACCCCATCTCAAAATGGTTTTGCAAAATGCAAAATCAGACACTTAAATGAAGTATCTTGGATCTTATTAACTCATGCTTCTATGCCTCTTTTACGTTCGGTTGATGCTCTTCTTACTCACTTTTAAAACTCTTGTCCTTCTTGATATTTATCTTTCCATTGTTTATTTGGGTTCTCCTTTGATTACGCATTCCTGTTATGGCTAAAATATCACCTAAAGGGGGGGGTGAATAGGTGATTTTGCGGAAATGAAAGAAGTTAAACCAATATTCCAGAGAGACAACTTCTGATGAAGTGGTTAGATCTTACCGATGCACAATTCTATTATAGAAGATTAAAAGAGTAAGGGATAGAGAATTGCACACTCAAGATTATAGTGGTTCGACTTTTGCAAGCCTACATCAACTCTCCTGCACTACAGCCAATTGGTTGTAATCCACTGATAAAAATCGATCAGAGATTACAAGATCTAAGCTCCGACACTTAAGCTTGTGTGTATAACTTTCTCACACACTCTCACCCCTAAAAGGGTACACAATTTTGCTTGCCGAATCAAATGCAAAATGATCACAAACACCCTTTAGACTTTAGAATTAAAAACTCTACTACCCATGAAAGCGAATTATTATCATTCTACTTTGAGATCTCCTCTTATACGCCTCATAACCCAAGTTGACCATTGGACATGCCTTCAAGAGGATCATCTAGCCAATCTACCCATTGGTCCTAGATTTGGTTGAGAAGATCTGATGGAGTGAGGATCGCTGAGGTTGAAGCTTCCCATAAGAATTGCTGCCCATATAGCAAGTTGGGTTTCCAAAATCGAGTGTCTATGTTTATAAATAATAGCTCATCTTTGAAGATTGAGGAAATATTAGAAACATGAGGATTTTTATGAAAACCTTCCTTTTAAAACTCCTCCAAAAAGTGGCAAGTAATCTAGTCAATTTTTCAACTAGCCGTTGCATGAGAGATTTATTCCTTCCTAGCCAGTTGATTAAATGTCCAAATAAGAAAGTATCATCCACAACTTTGATTGTTGACGCCTAAAATTAGACTTTATTTTATTATTATTTTGTTTTATTTGATTCTCGGATAATAAACCAAAAAAAAGAAACAAAAAAGAAAAGCAAAAGCGGAAGAGAAGCAAAGGAGCAGCCCCCACATGGGCCTTTAGCCCATCATCGCCTCAAGCCTAGCCCCTCCGCATTGTCTTCTTCCTCGCACCATTGAAGAGCACATGCGGGCAGGCGCAACGCCAGAGAAGCATGAGCGGACGGCGGTCGCGTGCGGAGCAGAGGAGCAGTGTGTCGACGGGACGTGACCGGAGGAGGCAATAATGGCGGATGGGACGGCAGTCCAACCGGCAGGTTAAAGCCTCGCCGACCGGCCGCCCCCGCGCCTATAAATAGAGGAGGGGGGTCACCGTCGAAATGGGGGGTGAACACCGAGACGCCGAGAACGATCGAAGGCTGCAAGGCTTCGAGCTTCCTGCTGAGAGACTTCAGAAGGGGAGCGAAAGTCGAGCAAGCCCAGATCCGAAGGCTCTCGGCCGGAGAGGGAGAGAGGGGAGAGCGCGAGCGATGAGGAGGGCCTGCGAAGTCCTAGACCCGACCAGATCTAGGATTCATTGTCGCCAGTGCAGCCGTGGCTCCGCCACCATTCCGACGTCGTTGCCGTAATCGATTCACTGAAGCCGCACCAGATCTGGAAATTGCAGGGACGCCGTCACTAATCCATCGCTGCCACTCGCACCACTGTCACAAACAAGTAACGTGCCACCACCGCCGCAGTCGCCGTCTCCGTCGCCGTCAGTTCCCCCTCGTAGTCCAGTCCTTGTCGCTGTCGTAGTCGCCGTCGCCGCCATAGCCATAGCAACTGTAGCCGCCGTCGCTGCCGTTGCCGCCGTAACCCTCCCGTTTTCCCCCCTTCGGCGCCGCGGATTCGCAAACCCTAGGGTTTGCGATTTCCGGGTCATGAAGTGGATCCAGGTTTGGAAACCCGGGTCGGGTAGGGTTCCGAAGGAACCGGGTCGTGGAGCAGGAAGGCGGAGCGGGTAGTCGGGCTAGGCCAGGCATCCCCAAACGCCCGGCTACGACGCCGTTTCAGTAAATAAATAAATATTAAAAAAAGAAAAGGAAAAAGACAAAAAAAATCTGAGTTGGGCCCGCGTTGCTTTTGTTCCCAAAAAATCCCAAAAAAATCCCTTTTATGTCCAAAAAAATTAGAAAAAGACCTAGAAAATGCTTTTCTTCCCAAAAATGCATGGAAAATCCCTCGAACATCCAAAAAACCTCAGGATTTAAACAAGATTAGGTACCGAAAGGGTATTAGTGATTAACTAGTGTAATCAAGTCCTCGATCCTAATTTTCTCGGTTGCGCAGAGTGAGTATTTCTCCCGATACTTCACTTGGGTTTCTAATCAACCCACCCCAAATCTATTAGTGGCGACTCCATTTTAAAAATTGATTTACAGGTTAAAAACTTAGACTATTAAAGTCGTGAATTGGTGGACTTGGGAGAGTCCGGGCTTAACCAATTTTAGCCGAGCCATTAGCCTCCTTAGGCGCTCGTACCCGATTGCGGGCGCCGAAAAAAAGAGGTCGCGACACTGATTCTGATTGTAATCATCAGACTTTCCTTCCTAAAAGAAACTTTTAATCAAATTTCAAAGTCAGTAAGTTTTGTCAATCATCGAAACTACTAAGGGAATATTTTCTCAACAATCTCCCCCTTTTTGATGATGATAAAACTTTGTTCAAGCAGAATTAGATAAAATAAAATTAAAATCAATTCTTAGATAAAGCCAATTTAAACAATGAAGCATGAAAATATTATGTCAATGCGCTGAAATAAAAGATAAGGGTCAAGAGAATTTTAACCAATCCCATTAGCTTTTACGATGCTCAAGACTCTTTAGAAACCCATGTTTTGCTGGACCTTTCTCCCCCTTTTTGTCAATCAATCAAAAAGATAAGATTCCAAACATAATATTATCCGCAAACCATAGTACCAATGTTAAACAGAGTCATCATACTAATGTCAAATAGAGTGCGAAATAAAAATAACCAACAACGGTCCACAACCAAATTAGACCACAAAAAAAAAAAAAAAAAAAAAAAAAAAACCAAATTGTGAAGAGATAACAAAAACATAGAGTTATTTAAAAGAGGGTGGTTGGTTGGATGTGAGGTCTGGAATGGGTGTTAGAGAAGGAGCTGGAGATGGCATCATATGTTCTGGAGGCAATTGAACTAGAACATAATATTGCATATTCTCAAGAGTCCGCTCCATGGAAGTCATTCTATTGTCCATGGAAGTCATTGTATTCTCCAGAGTTTCAACCTAAGTATGGAGGAAGATAGATAATTTCTTCAACGTTAATTCCATCTAATCCTTGTGTTCCATCATCCTTAGCAGAGTTCGTAGAAAAAGCCTGTCTTCAGTGCTATCTATAACTAGTATGTTTGAAGGATTTGTCTCTAGCCCAAGTGTCATTATCATACCAATGTCCTCTTGCCTCTATTTAGCAACTTCAGACTCCCCCTCAACTTCTACAATTCCTTTACCTTTATCCTACACAACTAGGTCGGGAGTTATGGTACGAGCAATAAGTGGCTCACTAAGTCTGCTTTCAGTTGCAGTAGGGATCGAATAAGTTGTAGCAGCAAGTACATCAGCAACATTATCTTTTGAGATCAAAGGAGTGTCTTGATGGATTTCTTGAGGATCTGGTAGATCAGAAATAGTCTCTTTAGTCATCATATCAGGAACTTCTTGACTTCCTTGAACCTTTTCATCACCAACAATGGCTTCTGGATCAACATAAATTTCTTTGTCAATATCAGCAGGGATCTCCAAGGGAATATTTTCAGAAAAAGTTCCTTAGGATCTACAACACTATGAAGCTCTCCCTATTTCTCATGAGTGTATGCTGCAACTTTGGAAGAATCAATATCATCATTACGCAAGGCAGACTCCTATTCTCCAGCAATGAATTGTTGTGGGGCTTGTTCCTTATGCTCAGCAAAAGTCTAGTCCAATACAGATTCTTGATGTACAACATCATCATCAACAGTCTCTAGATCAGTAGTGATATTAACGTCCACCATGCTAGTTTGAACAGTAGTTGGTATAGGTTGATTTATAGAATCCTTTTGCTATTGTTGTTTAGTGATGATATTCTTTGTCTGTTAGTATCCACATCTATTCCTGTCCCTCCTTCAACTTCAATCTACTCCTCATCATCATCATTGCCAGGTTGATATGCATCAATAATATTGTCCAAGTCAACTGTTTCTTCTTCATATTCAACTTGCATTTCCTTAGTAAGCCTTTGCAAGAAGGCTTGAGATTGTTGTTTTGATTCAGTAATCCTTCTTCGTTTTGTGGGGCGATTAGTTGGTTATGGTACAATTTTTTCTGCATCAATTTGCAAAATCCTTCCTCTTGTGTTTTTCCATCCTTCAGAGGTAAACTTGAAACTCATCTTCTTCATCATTTGCTCATCTATCTTCAATGAAGGTAATTGATGTTTTCTTGACTTCTTTGGAATCTCGATTCCTAGTTCACAAAAGATCTTTGTTATTACATAACCATAGGGCAATTGCCCCTTGTTCTTCAGTAC
Organism: Eucalyptus cladocalyx; assembly: GCA_017140615.1. Lineage (NCBI taxonomy): Eukaryota > Viridiplantae > Streptophyta > Magnoliopsida > Myrtales > Myrtaceae > Eucalyptus > Eucalyptus cladocalyx. The sequence goes on from CM029519.1 coordinate 2,322,948, forward strand.
AATTCTATAAATATGCAGAATTACAAGATGAGCAATAGAGAAGGATTTACCATTTAAGATAGCCCACATGAGGTTTACTTCATATTGAGAAACATCAACTGTGACATCCCGATTTTCCAATTCTATTTTCAATAAATTGAGACGGGCACTTTGTTGGCACGCATATAGATCATTTCCTTGAGTCGGTCACTCATGTGAAAACTAGTTTATCAGGTGAAGCCGTTAAGAGATTCTAATGCACCGACTCGAGAATTTGAACAAGAAGCGACCTTTCAACCGAGCTAATCTGCAAGGGTCATCACGGTACAAATAAAAATCAATTAGAGACCGGAGATAGGTCGACTCGACAGAGGCATGTGATCGAGTGTGGGTGATTCCACCGGATCGCACAATTTTGTCGATCGGCACTGGACCGACTTTTCTGTCGATTGGGTACCCTGTGTCCATATTTGAAACCTTGAGATTACCTCGACAACCGAAAGTCGCCAATGTGTCAAAGATGTACATTATGGCTTGAATTGATCAACCACAGGTCAAATGCATGAAAATTTCTAAAAGCTACCCGGTAGATTAAGCCGCACTAGTATCGTGCCAAAGTGAAATTAACCATGGAATTGAGATCGAATTCAGAAATTGGAAGTCTGGGTGTGTCACAAATCATTTTAGGATCATTGACTCATCTTCAGAAGATTTTTTTATGTAATTAGAATTTTTCAGCAATTAAATTAGAGAATGACTAATTTGGCTCGAGGAATTAGTAGGTCTGCCCTTGATTGTGCTTTTAAGACTTAAGTTGGTTCTATGGAGAAGTGAAGATGTGAATTGAAGTGTGGTGACATTGGATTAATTTTATGGACTTTAATTGGACTCAATTGGAAGAGAATCGATTGGAAATTAAAGACTTTGATGTACAAAGAATTGGACCCCAGCGGAAATTGATTTGGACCCATTGAAATAGGTTGTAGAGGAAATGAGTTAGTGGATGATGACATCATGGGGTGATGTCATGGTGGGTGGCCAATTGGTGGAGATCTTGACGAATGGAGGGGTGGATTTAATTCCCAAAAAGTGAAGGGTCCCACCACTTCATCTTCGAGCTTGGGAAGAGAGAGGAAGAGGGGGGAGAGGGAGAGCTGGGATCGGTTCAGCCAGCCCAACACCGCCCCCTTTGCCTGCTCGCACGCTCGTTCGCCGGCACTGTCGTGGTCGCCGTTCGCCCGCACGCCTGCTCGTCGTCACACCACCTTCGCCGCCTCCAGCCCTCTGTCTGGTTGCTGTTCGGAGCCACCGCACGTAGCCAGAGCAGCCGAAGCCGCCAAAGCCAGCTCGTCGCCGCTTCTCCTTCGCTCGCGCACCTGGCTAGCTCGCGCTGTTGCTATTCCTTTGTTCGCCTCCGTCCGATCGTCGTCCTGCGTTGTTCAGCTACTGCCGCCGCCACCAAGGCCACCGAGAGACCGCCGAAGCCACTGCCAGTCACCGCACGAGCTGCCGCACCTCTCCTCCGCCCTTTCCGACCCGAACCAGCATCGGATTAGCCCTCCTCCGAGCTTGCACATCAACTGGAAAAATGGGTATTCCAGCTTGGTTTTGGCCTGTTTTGGCCGCCTTCCCGAACCCGGATGCTCGGCCCACCTTGAGGTAAGTCGATCCTCGCATCGTCCTCGTCGTTTTGGTCTGCTCGGCTCGCTAATCCGGTGAGTTTAGCTCACTAAACCATGATTAGAGGGTTAATAATGCTTTAGGTGTGCTTAGTTCATGTTAAGTCTTATTAGGTGGTTAGTTTAATTTATTTAAGTGTAGATTATATTAAGGTGCTTAATTAACTTAAAGTGTGTTTATTTAAGGTTAAAAGAAATTATTTAATGTTAAGCCTTGATGGGACATAATAGGGTTTTATTTTTGAATTATTTAATTGTTTCGAAATTCTGGAATTTATAATATTATATTATATTCCGAAATTATTAAAATATTATTATAAATAAATAAAAAAGAAAAATTATTTTTGACCCGGTTGCTTTTTAATTTCGTGTCGATCGCTGCTGTGCATTTAGAATTTGAAATTGATGATTGGTTATGGCAAATTGAGTGTGATTGCGATAAATAGGGATTTTTTTTTTATAAAATCCTAATTGTCGAAATTGATGGGAGATTGGCCATGATTAACCACCTATTAGAGGTCGTGCCTAGTGGGGCCGTGATTCGCCACCTGATAAAGGTTGCACCTAGTGGGGCTGTGATTGACCACCTATTAGAGGTCGTGCCCATCGGGCCGAGATCTACCACCTTTTAAAGGTTGTGCCGAGTGGGGCCGTGATGCCACTAATTGAAATTGTGTGCCGAGTGGGGCCATGATTGGAGGCAGTGATTGATTTACTAAAATGACATATAATCGGCCGAGTCGATTGATTGCTGAGACGATCCAAGTGGTTGAATTGTTATGATAATGTGATTGTGTCACAGTTGTTTGGTTATCATAATTGCACATGGTTGAATTATATGAATTGTGTTAACCTGCAGGAAGGAACCGAGGTGAGGTAAGTTCTCTGTGTGATGTGGCTAGGCCACTCTTGGGCGTATTTTCTTTCTAATAGGGGTTTAGGGGGTTGAACTTGTTAAGACATTGTCTCATCCCGGTTTGGGGATTACAATTTCAGGTCCCTGGTGGACGGAGCGGCTAGATAGCTTTGGTTGACCTTGAGGAGTTGCAGAGGTGAAGTCAGGAGGATTGGAGAACGTGTCCGACTTATAGGTCATAGGACAGTCCATTTTTAAGAGCCGGTCTTTTATAGACTTTTGGCCGTAGACCTTTGTTTGTAATTCTGTTGAATTATGAAAGTGTTATGTTGTGATTTTGCTTCCTGCTTTTCTATCAAGTATTTCATTGTCAGGGGTTTTTAAATACGTTCCGCTTGCGCAATAAGAAATGAATGGGGTCGACGACACTACCTGGGAATGTCGCATTTGCATGACCATGGTGGGATGTTGGCGCGGTCGAGGTTCGGGGCGTGACATCAACTGTAGAAGATCCTTTTGATCTTAGGCAATTAATAATAATCTTGTGAAGCACGATCAATCTTAAGGGAAACAGCTTATGAGAGACATGAGAATGGTCATCTCTGGTAAAATCAAGAATACCAGACAATTGTTGATATGCAACATCAGGATCAATGTCAGTCGACTCAAAGTCTGAGAACCTAACACCCATAAATTTAGGAAGATCCCAAGCTTGAAGCAAATATGATTTGTCGAAAACCTTGAACTCTATAGTGTCCACTTAGTAAAAAGGGAGTGTCGAATAGAAGTAAGTAGTAAGGGCAAGGTATGTGGGATATTCAATCATGCACAATGCTGTGAGAAGATGATCATCAAAGAATTGCTTAACATGAATACCAGTGGATTTGAAAAGTTGAAATCAACCGTCCTCTATTTGATAACTCCTCTATTCATCAGGGTTCTAAAACACTGCTTATGCTCTTTTGATTGTAATCAGTTTATCAGCTCGATCAACATCTACTTCATACTGAGTAATTCTTCTATAGAAACTAGCATAAAGCTTTTCATCATTATCCCCTATTTTGCCATCATCATCAGTTCCTTTCTTAGTAGCAGAAGTCTCTTCCATCTTCTCTTTTCATGTTTCACACAGCATTAGAATCACCAGCACTAGTGGGATGAATGCTTTGAATAGGATTAACGAACCAAAGTTTGAATGCCTCTTTACTTGCAAACCCATACTTATCCAGTAACCGAGAAATCACTTCCTCACTATCTCTTAAAGCCTTGAGAGTCGCGATAGTTGATCTTAATTGAGAAAGATCTAAGGAGACTTCCGTACCTTCTACACGGGCAGAGGAGTCGGACAATTCAAAAAACTCAAGGCTTCCTTTGACTCTCGAATGTAATCTCACAATCTAGTTTGATCTCCTTGAACTAGAAGGTCTGGCCTTTATCTTTGAAGCAGATTTTGGAGCCATTGCTTTGAAATAGAGAGAAAGTTTCGATCTTTCATAGAGATGAAGAAGATTAGCTTAAGGTTTTTTTTTACAAAGACACACTCAGAAGAACAAAGGAAGAAAAAGAAAAGTAACTTCCTTTTATTAGAGATGAAACGACACATTTGAAAGGAAAAACCGAAATTTTTGGAAAAGAAAATTTGTAAAATGGTTTTTGAAAATTACAAAATTTCCAAAAATATTATTTACTTTGCAATAAATTAAATTTGACAATTCGAGATTTTCAAATAAGTCATATCATTTCCAACTTTACCTAATATGATTCCTAAAATATTCTTACCACAAAGAATTTGAAAGTCCCACAAGTTGATGTACTCAGTAGCCTCTGACGAACCCTGTCCTTAATTACTTAAAATAAATGGGTTAATAATACTAAGTTTATTGCAAATAAAATCAAACGTTTTCTTGTCAAGTGATTTTGTAAAGATATCAGCCAACTGATTTTGTGAATCGACAAATTAAATGTTCACTTTACCACTATTGACATGATCGCGTATAAAATGATGCTTGATTTCAATATACTTGGCTTTGGAATGTAGAATCGGATTCTTCATCAGGTTAATGGCATTGGTATTGTCGCATTTGATGGTTGTATTCGAGTCATCTACTCTGTAATCCTTCAGTTGTTGTTTCATTAAGAGGATTTGTGTGCAACAACTTCCCAAAGTGACATACTCAACTTCGGCAGTTGATAAGGCAACCATTGATTGCTTTTTGGAGAACTAGGAAACAAGCATCTTGCCTAATAATTGATAGGTTCTAGAAATGCTCTTCTTGTCAATCTTGCATCCTGTAAAATTAGCATCAGAGTATCTAGATAACTCAAACTCTGATCCCTTAGGATACTAGAGTCCTAGAGAGGGATACAAATTAATATATTTGATTATCCTTTTAATTGCAGAGAGGTGAGACTCTCTAGGGTTTGTTTGAAATTTGGCACATATGCGTACACTAAAAAGGATATCAGGCCTTGAGGCTGTGAGATATAGCAAAGAGCCAATCATGCTTCTATATAACTTATGATCAACTTTCTTGCCTTTCTCGTCTTTATCGAGCTTAGAAGAAGAAGAACTAGGAGTCTCTACTTTCTTCGAACTTTCCATGTGAAATTTCTTCACTAGTTCTTTGGCATATTTTTCTTGAAAAATGAACATCCCTTCTTGTGTTTGCTTGATTTGCAACTCGAGGGAGAAATTTAGTTCCCCCATCATGCTCATTTGAAACTCGTCCTACATCAACTTGGCAAAACTCTTGCAAAGATTTTCATTTGGTATCCAAATATAATCTCATCAACATAGATCTGAACTAATAAAATTTCCTTACATTCTTTTAGAATAAATATAGTATCAACATTACCTTTCTTAAAGCCATTTTGTATAAGGAAAGTTGTTAACCTTTCATACCAAGCACGAGGAGCTTACTTAAGAATATATAAGGCCTTCTTCAGTTTGTATACATGATCAGGCTTTCTAGGTTCTTCAAAATTTGGTGGTTGTTTTACAAACACTTTCTCTTTGATGTATCCATTCAAGAAGGGGCTCTTCACATCCATCTGAAAAGGTCTGAAACCATGGGAACACGCGTAAGCAAGTAAGAGTTTGATTGCTTCTAACATTGCTACTAGCGCATAAGTTTTGTCATAGTCGATTCCTTCTTTCTGCGAGTAGCCTTTAGTGACCAATATAGCCTTGTTTCTTGTAATTTTTCCTTGTTCATTGAGCTTGTTTCTATACACCCATTTTATGCCTATTACGAGATAATCCTTTGGTATGGGAACTAATTCCCACAGTTCATTTATGCGAAATTGTTAAAGTTCCTCGTGCATTGCTTGGATCTAGTTTTCATCTAATAACGCTTCTTCAGTACTTTTAGGTTCAATCTTTGAGATGAGCGCTAAAGTGCTGACTGCATCTTTAAGAGTTGATCTAGTTCTTATCTTGTCATTGATGTTTCCGATAATTAGATCTTTTGGATGACTTGACTTGTGCTTCCAGTTTCTATTGAATCTATCATTAGAGGTTGTAGGTTTCTCGTTGACTTGCTTGTCAGTCTTTTCTGGTTGCTGAGACTATTCATCTGATTTTGATTGCTTGCTATCTTGTTGCGCTTGAATATCATCAGAAAATTGCTTTGCTTGATCAGAATCTTCATGATTTTGAGAGTTCTCATCAAATCTCACATTAATAGACTCTTCCACTGTGTGAGATCTTTTGTTGTAGACTCTGAAAGCCTTACTCATAGTTAAGTATCCCAAAATATACATTTATCTGATCTTTCATCAAACTTACCAAGCCGATCATTAGCATTTCTCAAGATAAAACATCTACAACCAAAGATTCTGAAGTATGAAATGATTGATTTTTTTACCTTTGAAGAGCTCATAGGGGGTCTTTTCTAAAGAGGGTCTAAGAAAAACTCGATTTATGATATAATAGGCTGTTGAGACAGCTTCTGCCCAAAAATAAGCTGCAACTTTACTTTCTATGAGAAGGGTTTTTGCCATATCTTGCAAAGATCTATTTTTCCTCTCTACAACACCATTCTGCTCAGGTGTGTAGGGAGTCAAAAACTGATGCTTAAACCATTTTCTTCGCAGAAGTTTTGAAAACTATGATTTTCAAACTGACCCCCATGATTAGTTTTAATACAAGAAATGGAATATCCTTTTTTGTTTTGAATCTATTTGGAAAATGGGGTTGAGAAAACGTAGGGAGAACTAAAAGTAAAGGAGAAGCAAATTCGGTCGGGTAGCTGGCCACATGCGACCAAGAGAGAAAGGGAAGAGAGAGTGAGAGTCGTGTGCGAAGGGATAAGGAGGAGCAGAGGTGTGTTGGCCACGATAGGGAAAAGAAACATGCAATTAGAGAGAAAGGGAGAGAGAGATCAGAACAAATAAAAAGGAAGAGTCAATGAAAGAAGGCAAAAGGGAGACCAACTTTGTAGGGGACGTCGGCTGAGGCAAGACACACGTGCAAAACTCATAAGGAAAAGAGAAACAGGAGTTCGCATATATGGATAAGGAGGGAAAGTGGGCCCATTGGTCAACACTTCAAAGCAAAGGAAGACTAAATTTGGGGAATTGTCGGCTATGGGTGACATGCGCAAAAGCCAGAGAAAAGAATAGAGAGGAAACATGCACAAAAGGTTGGACCAAGGAGAGGATTTTGAAATTAAAAAGAAAGCTTCAAATAGAGTTCTACAAATCCTAATTTCAGCTTAACTTCAAAATAACTATGACAATTGGTCAAGCTAGGCCAAATTCTATATCCACTTGTCCAAATTGAAGTCCCGTTGAAAGTCAGAATAAAACGGTCTTTAAATCTCACGAATTGCCTTTGAAACCGACTTTTATTTCATTTTTCTCGGCATCCGCTTTTCTGAACAAACACATCCGGTTGAGGTCCAATTTGAATTTAGAAAAAGCCCAAACAACTTTCATTCACCGATTCTCTTACACCAGATGCCAAAAGTCTCTTCAAATTGGCCAATCCAAGTTCCGGCTCATTCTTCGCATCGTCCTTAACGATTTTCCGTAAAAATCCCGAACTCGCCGGAAATTCCTCGAAAGGTGAGTTGACGTTCCTAGAATGACTCATGACACGATATGACTTTCAATTTCTGAAATCGAATTCAAACTCGCAGTTATTTTCACCCCGACACGTTTTTAGTATGACCTAGATTACCAGGTAGTTTTTAGAATTTTTTAATGCAAATGACCTGTGGTCAATTTTCTTCGAGCCACAATGAACCCATTCGACACAATGGCGACTCTCGATTGTCATGAAAATCTCGAGCATCCAAATACGGACACAGGGTACCAAAACGACAGTAAAATCAAATTAGTGCCGATCGACGAGAATTTTTCAATTTAGTGGAGTCACCCACGATCGGCCACACATCTTAGTCGAATCGATCTATATCTGATCTCAAATCGATTTTATACCGTGCCGTTATGGCCTCTAAAGATGAGCACGGTTAAGAAGTCGAATCTTATCGAATTCTCAAGTCTATTTGCTTTAACTTCTCTTAATGACTTCCCTAGATGGTCTAGTTATCTCGTGAGTGGCCAACTCCGAGAAAAACTCTATAATCGTGTCGATGAAAAGCCCAACTTATCCGCTCGAAATCAGGACCTGAAAATCAGGATGTTACAACTCTTCCCCTCTTATAAAAATTTCGTCATCGAAATTTAAACCTTTACCAATCCTTAAACAAAAGGGTGGGGCTGTTGTCGTCTCATCGAGTCTCACTTTTCCGCGCTGTCTCTTTGGTCTCATGGTGTTGTCATATCACTTTAATCAAGGAGACCATCTTGGGACATAGAATCTACTCTTTTTGAACCAACAACTGAACCAGCTTCCCACGTACGACACTCTGTCATCCATGCCTAATTCTTTAGGATTTAGCACGTGGATCGAGTCAGGCTCACATGTCCTCGACACCAACACATGAAAGATGCCATGCACTTACACCTTTTTTTGTGACAATGCAAGACGACACGTTAGGATCCTAATTCTTTCTCTAGAATCCCTAAGGAACCTACGTACCTTGGTCTCAGCTTTCCCCTCCTTGCTAAAATGCAAGGTATTCTTCATTGGTGATACTTTTAGAACGATGCCTTCAGAAAGATGCCTTCACCAATTTAGAACTCTAAGGGCCTTCAAAGCTCAATAATTCAACTTTTCTGGTAGTTCCATGCGGTCTTTACTCTGACACTGATCTCAGCAACTGAAATCACTGACTATTACACTAACCCTGGCCTGAGATCTTTCTTTCCCTGACTTCATCTCTACAATTGAAGTTCTGTACTCTCTGTTATGCACTGATTAAGAAAGAACCATTTGAAAGCTTTGCCAACTTGGAACGTTTGATCTAGATTTGAAATACAATTCATCCTCGGCACTCCATACTAATGAATTATTTGATATGCACACACTTCGGTATACCCATTCCAAGCGAGATCTTTTCATGCTGTACTAAGGTGAGTTGACTCCGTTCATCTGTCGACCACAACCTCAAGTAATCAGTACTCTTCCCGACTCCTTAATAAGCCTGTCACAACATTCTATCATGATATACTTCCATTCTCACTTGGAACTCTCGAGCGCTTGAGAAAGCTTTTTCGGTTTACATTACCAAATTCTCACTTACTGATACATCCAACACTTACAACCTGTTCGGCGATATCTATTTTCATAGTGGTCTACCAACCGATCTGATGTCGATTCTGACCTACTTTGAATTATCTGATCAAATACTACAACTGCTATAGTGAATTTCTGATAAGGTCTTCTCCTCAAGTTCCGTACTGTCTAACACCTATCATCACCCACGATACCTCAGTATTCCATCTTCGAAATCTAAAAGTCAACATTTCTATTACAGGTATCCTCTTACAAGATTTCTCAAACATCCCAATCTGTCAATCGAAACATCTGCTTTTAACCTGAATATCCGATTCAACTCTGAGGGTGGCCATAAGATTTGAAAGGTGGCCTACCTCAAATTTGAAAATCGAATCTTGAACTTTCTCAAGTAAGGTCCATACTTTAACAGCATATGCACAATTAAAGACTTTCCTCTCAATGCCTTGATAACTTCTTTCGTTCTTTTAGGATGATACCGGATATCATCATCCTAGTCTTTCCAATATTCTGATTTACGACACCGTCTCATATTCAACTTCTTCTAAGAGAATAAACACTTGAGACTTTAATAGATGATGAAGATATGAAATTTTCCCTCATACCAACTATGTCTCTAAATCTTTAGAGCAAAAATTAATGCTGTGAATTTCCAATTCATGCGCTGGAAATTTTAACTTATGAGGTCTCAACTGGCGGAACATTTATGCAACAACCCTACCATATTGCATTAGCACACAACCCAGTCTTCTGATTGACCCATTACCATAGGTCTCGTATCTTCCACGACCAGATGGAATGATCAGTACGGGTGCGGTAGTCAGCTTCCACTAAGCTCTTGGAGACTACGCTCACACTTGTCTGTCCACACGAACTTTTCTTCTTTCTTCAGGAGTCGAGTCATTGGCGGTACCAATGCTAAAGCTTCTCCCACAACTCCTCTGTAGTAACCTGTCCAATCCACACTTCTTCTGATCTCTGACATCGATCTTGGTCCGCTAACAACTGATTCGATCTTGGCTGGGTCCATGAAGATTTCTCCACCTGGAATCACATGACCATTCTTAAGTGGCTCTTGTGATCCTCATCACTTAATGAATACACTAGAATGTCATTACATCACACCCTCACCATTGATCTAAATATTCTTTGAACACTTGGTTTGTCAAATCTATGACAGCAGTTGGAGCGTTCGTCAAATCAAATGGCTTTACATTATTCTCACAAGGTCAAATCAAGTGCGAAAAGTTGTCTTCAGTATAACCTCATTCTTGGTTCTAAACTGACGATAAACTGTCCTCAAGTCAATCCTTGAAGACATCAACACTCTTTATAACAAGTCACTCAATTTGTCGATCTTTGACAATGAAAACTTATCCTTGATTGTCACTTGATTGAGTCGACTACAGTTGATGCATAATTGCAACGAACCATCTTTCTTTCTTTCTCACAATGAGATTGATGTTTCCCCTAAGTAATGCACCGATATGCATGAATTCCTCATTCATCAATCCTCACATCTGCACAATTGGTTCCATCAATTCAGACAACAACAACTGATAAGAAGCTTTAGAGAATGATTCTGTCACGAGTGCTAACTCAATCCCAAATTTTACCTCACTTACTGATGACAGGCCTAACAATCCCTCTGGCAACACTTCCAGGAATTCTTGGACTACTGAGGAGTCCTCAATTTTCAATATTTCAATTTGTCTTGACTATGACAATCACCAAGTAACCTAGGCATCCTCTGTCTAGCAAACGGATCACCTCAAGTGAAGAGATTAAAGAAGTCGAGGACCCTTCTCGACTCTCAATAAAACTTAGCACTTCTACCTGTTTTTGGAATAAACTGGGTTACTCCATTATAACAATTCATAACCACAAGATGCTCCAGAGCCAATTCTTTCCACACTTGACGATAGAGTTGTACACCAACAGCCAATCAAATACAACTCTAGTCAGTGGTTCTTCTCCTACCACTTCAACACACATATTGAAATTCCACAACTTAATCCCTAAAACTCTGAGGCACTACTCTGATAAAATTACTTCAAGACATTATTTCTCTGTTCGCTGCATGGTCGGTTTCATTCCTGTCCCTTTCGCCATCCTAGTGGCATTCTATCGGTAGTAGCAATATTGGTGTTCTTCCTGAACTCCAACTGATAATTCCTCACCTAATGGCCGTGCTGACTACCATCAAAACATGTTCTAGTCATACTCAGACACAAGATTAATCCATGCATTCCTTCCATACTTTTGGCACTCACTTGGTGAGTTCTCTATCTCCTGTTGGATGACAGCATGCACACTTACTTGCACTGAAGTCTGTCCCAAAAATTCTCGTGGAGTGTTCTACGGCACACTCCCGATGATCTATATTATCAACGGTTCTAGCACTTGCAATCTCATCGGCGGTGATAACAACTACTATTATGGTCCCATCGACCTTCTGGAACAATTTTTTGCCAAGTAACCCTATCGGTCACAATCAGAACAACCACCCGTCCTAACATGGCACGGGGCCGATTCATACTGTCTTCCATAACACACAACGTTTTAATTTGATGCAAACTTGTCTAACTCGCTTTTCCTATTAGGCTTAAAAGAATATATTTTTCCAGTCATAAGCTCCTTTCCAAACTGATTTCCACCTCTACTGAATCTGAACCTCGTCTCGGATGCAACAGCTTGCTCCCAGATCACATCTCCATATTGAACCTTGTTAGGTGTGGCACTAACAATGATTCTGGCACTGACGACAATAATGGGCAACAACGGCGGCTCAATCCTGAGCTTACTGGCTCGACAAGCTCCTTGGGAACACTTGCACCTGAACAATCTTGTTGGGCCTAGGATCACTCAGTGCTACTACACTCTCAGCACCGACCTACGGCAGTACTCTTACACTCGTGCTAGCCTAGGCCAATGCTTTGCCATAACCACCTCGTACACCGATCTTTGGCGGTGTTATTTCCCGAGTCACAGCGGCTACAGTTCTCTTACTAGGAGCTCACAGCTCTTGATCACTCATACTACAGGCTCTTATAGACACCTATTTTCAAATTCTAATACCATATTAGAATTCGTGTGATCCACAAACAAGCAACCAATCAATTATCACAGACATGCGCCGGCATGAATTAAAAGTCATTCCTACTGACTATCCCATGACTCATCACACCTTATCACTCCAATTACGACCATGCTCTGATACCACAAAAAGGGGATGTCACGCCCCGATCCTCAGGCACGCACACATCCCTTACCTTGGTCAATTAATAGCGACGTCCCAAGACACATCGCCGACCCATTCTTTTCATATGCACATGCGGAAGCATATAAATTATCCCCAGACAATAAAACATTGGGATAACACAGTAGGATTAAATTTCAAACCTTTAAAACGTTCACTCATATATACATTGCAAACCAGTGCACCTATATATACAAGGTGAACTATTAAGTCAAATTCAACTTAAGCCAGTGTAAAAATAAGGTCTACAAACAAGAGTGGGATTCTACAAACTACAGGTCCTTGTCCTCCTCTCCATTGTCCTCTACACTTCAACTGGAGCCTTCAACAGACTGCATTGGACTTTCAAGATCTTCAAAATCCAAGTCTGCTGCATCCAAGGACCTGAAATAGTTATTCAATAACCAATGAGACAACGTCTTAACAAGCTCTACCCCCTAATACCCGATTAGTAAACCAATACATCGTCTAGGTTGCCTATGCACATCACAAGTTAGAGGACTTACATTGGCCTCAGTTCCAACCTGCAGTTTAAGGTTAAACATAGATATTCAAACAATTCAAGACATACGATCAAGTATTGGTCAATTGACTTAGTCGATTACATGTCAGTCGGACCATCTCTAGGTCATTCCCACTCATACCATAATTTCCCAATGGTGTACTCATTCACCAAATCACATGTGTTTCTTGGGCGTCGTTTTCGCCAATGACATACCGATCATCGACACCGTGCGTTCTTTAAGGCACCGTTTTCACCAGTGATATCCTCAATCACCAAACCATGTGTCCTTTCTAGAGCACCGTTTTCGCCAAGGTGACATCGGCAATAGATAACATCGTGAGTTCTTTAAGGCGTCGTTTTCACTAGTGATATTTCCTTAATCACTGAACCATGTTTGTCTATAAGTCATTCACGTGCGTCCTTTAAGGTGCCGTTTTCACCAATGATAATTTCAATCACCGAACCACGTATGTCCAATAACAGCGTACCTGATTGGTCTTAGCCAATAATATTCTCAGTTAGCTCTCACCATTCCTTCTACTATATAGCCCATCAACGTAACTAGCGCTATATACCCATACTCGGCCATTTACCAATCAATTATTCAATATCAAACAATTTAGGACAATTCCTAAAATTCCACATTTAATTCAATTCCACACAACGTAGAACTCAAATAAATAAATGGACTGCACCACGATAATCAGCACAAAATTTCGATCGTCGGCTATCCCTGCCTAATTTTTGAAAAATAAATAAATAATTAATTAATTTCGAAAATTAATAAATAAATACTAACAATCCAATTTAGGCCCATAATGCCTAATTGAAGCCCGCGAAGGGTTGGGAAAAATCCCAAGATGCATTCAATAAATAGTATAGGCAATTCTTTAGCTAAGTACACTAACCACCTAACTAATATGCAATGCAATTAACTAATAATCACTAATCTACTCTAATCTAACCACCTAATCCTACTTAGTTAACACTAATCAACCATTAAGTGTCATTAGCAAACTAGGAAAGCATTAGTGAGTAAAACTCACTTGATTAAAGATTTGATCGGATCAAATCGACGAGCACGCGACAAGGGTCAATCCTCTCCTAAGCGGGTCCGCCAACCGGGGTCAAACCGGGGCCGGAATCAGCCTACAAGCTCGCTGCTCAAGCTGGGTTGAGTCCACTGATTCGGTGGGCCTGACTTCGCAGGCTTGGGCCTAAAAAATTCGCTGGGCTTTTGATGGACTGAATTCACTTGGGCTCGTGGACCTGAAATCCATTAGTTTGTGGGTTGAGCTGGACTCGGTGGGGATGGGCTCACGATGGGTTGATTTTGTTGGATAGCTGCGTGGGCTTCTTGCTCACGGGTTGGGCTTATGGCCAAACCGTGGGCTGCTGATTGAAGATGGGCTTCGAAACTTGCCTCAGCAAAGATGGTTTCGCTGGAGACGTGGACTGAAGATGGCGCAAGAGCTGCTTCAGTTGTGCAGCCACGAAAAAAGGGAATTGGTGGTCTACAGACTAGTAGAGAAATCGCCGTGTTGACTGGGATGGCAGCTTCGAACGTTGCTGCTGTGGTGTTGAAGACGCATGGCTGAGAGGAGCTACTGATGGTCACGATTGCTGGACCGAAAGAGGAGATGGGCTGATTGTGCTGCTGGACGAAGACGCGGCTGCTCGTGGGCTGACAAAGTGGAGGGGTGGCCTTCGATGGAGGTGCCACGGATGCGTAGCTTCGTTGCTGGGTCAACGAATTCACTGAAGAAGCAACTCCAATTTCACTAGTTTCACTGAAGATGGCTGGGCAACGGACATGTGGCCAAGAGTTGCAAGGGCTGTTCGTTGCTTTGGCGTGAAACAAACAGGAAAGAGAGAAGGAGAGACATGGGTAGCTTCGAGGGAAAATGGGGTCGAGAAAACGCAGGGAGAACTGAAAGTAAAGGAGAAGCAGATTTGGTCGGGGCAACTGGCCACATGCGACCAAGAGAGAAAGGGAAGAGAGTGTGAGAGTCGTGTGCGAAGGGATAAGGAGGAGGAGAGGTGTGTCGGCCACGATAAGGAAAGGAAATGTGCAATTAGAGAGAAAGGGAGAGAGAGATAAGAACAAATAAAAAGGAAGAGTCAATGAAAGAAGGCAAAAGGGAGACCAACTTCATAGGGGACGTCGGCTGAGGCAAGACACACGTGCAAAACTCATGAGGAAAAGAGAAACAAGAGTTCGCACATATGGATAAGGAGGGAAAGTGAGCCCATTGGTCAACATTTCAAAGCAAAGGAAGACTAAATTTGGGGAATTGTCGGCTGTGGGTGACATGCGCAAAAGCCAGAGAAAAGAATAGAGAGGAAACGTGCGCAAAAGGTGGGACTAAGGAGAGGATTTTGAAATTAAAAAGAAAGCTTCAAATAGAGTTCTACAAATCCTAATTTCAACTTAACTTCAAAATAACTATGACAATTGGTCAAGCTAGGCCAAATTCTATATCCACTTGTCCAAATTGAAGTCCCGCTGAAAGTCAGAATAAAACGGTCTTTAAATCTCATGAATTGCCTTCGAAACCGACTTTTATTTCATTTTTAAGATCCATTTTCGAACAAACACATCCAGCGTCAGGTTGGTCAATTTGAATTCAGAAAAAGCCCAAACAACTTCCATTCACCGATTCTCTTACACCAGATGCCAAAAGTCTCTTCAAATTGGCCAATCCAAGTTTCCGCTCATTCTTCGCATCGTCCGCAACGATTTTCCGTAAAAAATCCCGAACTCGCCGGAAATTCCTTGAAAGATGAGTCGGTGTTCCTAGAATGACTCATGACACGATATGACTTTCAATTTCTGAAATCGAATTCAAACTCGCGGTTATTTTCACCCCAACACGTTTTTAGTGTGATCTAGATTACCAGGTAGTTTTTAGAACTTTTTAATGTAAATTACCCGTGGTCGATTTTCTTCGAGCCACAATGAACCCATTCGACACAATGGCGACTCTCGATTGTCGTGAAAATCTCGAGCATCCAAATACAAACACAGGGTACCAAAACGACAGTAAAATCAAATTAGTGCCGGTTGACGAGAATTTTCCAATTTAGTAGAGTCACCCACGATCGGCCACACATCTCAGTTGAACCGATCTATATCTGATCTCAAATCGGTTTTATACTGTGCCGTAATGGCCTCTAAAGATAAGGACGGTCGAGAAGTCGATTCTTAGTCGAATTCTCAAGTTTATTTGCCTTAAAATCTCTTAATGACTTCCCCATATGGTCTAGTTATCTCGTGAGTGGCTAACTTTGGGAAAAACACTATAATCGTGTTCATGAAATGCCCAATTTATTCGATCGAAATCAGGATGTCATAACTAAGCAGTACCTTTTACCTCCCAAACTTTGCGTTCTTGTGGGTCCCAAGATATCCATATGAAGAAGCTGCAAAGCTCTATTAGTACTAACAAAGTTAATGGGTTTAAAAGAGCTTCTTACCTGTTTTTCCAAAGCATAGATTGAGCAGACTTCTGATCTTTCAAATTGAAGGTGTGGTAATCCTCGTACTAATTTCTTTGAAGAAAGCTTCACTATTTGTTTAGTGCTTATATGTCCAAGCTTCTTGTGCCGAAGATTTTATTTGTCCTTTACAAAGACTAGACACTGAACATCATCAGTAGTTATATCTAGTAAATAGATATTTCCGTGTCTTCTTCCAATAAAAGACTTATTCAAATCTTTACTTGTGCTTGAGCATTTGTTTTCTTGAAAGCATATTTTGTATCCGGCATCACATAACTGGCTAATATTGATAAGATTATAATTCAGTCATTTGACAAGAGTTACATCTCTTATCGTTAGATTTCCAATTTCAATGGTTCATTTGCCAATGATTTTCCCTTTATTGTTTCCTCCAAAGGAGACACTTCCTCCAATAATTCTTGTGAGCTCAATAAACTTACTCGGATCATTGGTCATATGTCTTGAGCAACCGCTATCAAGATACCACTTGTTTTTCCTTCATTGGTACCCGTTTTTGTTTGGTTCTCTTTGATTAGAAGGATCAGCCATGCTTAGAAAGTTCCTTCGAATTGGTTTCCAACCTTTGGAACGGTCATTTTCGTAATGATCATGACATCCGCAGATTGAACATTGACGGAAGTTTTTACCAACATGCTTTACAAACTGTTTTCTAAAGTGACTTTCGTAAAAAACTTTAGGTGGTTTTTTATTCTTCCTTTCTTTGTGAGTTGGAAAATCATTTTCACAATCCTTTTTGTTTTTATATCCAAGTCTTGACTTATTGAAATATGAGGTTTGAACGGACAAAATGTGCTCCAAATTTTTTGAACCAATTGAAAACCTTTTTGCAACATCTGAAATTTTCGTTTTCAAAGAATCATTTTCTTTTAAAACATAATAAATATTTTCTTTTGATTAGAGAAGATCTTTCTCAAGATTCTCAATCTTTTCTTTTTGGAAAGAATCCTGTTGTCTCAATCTTGAGTTTTCCTTCTTCAATTCTGAGAATTTTCTAAGCGCAGCCTTGTGATTGACAAGTAATTCTTCAATATAATTAGATACTTCAACTGGAATGTCAAAATTACTTACCTCAAATTCATCTTCCAAATCAAATTTTTCCATGAGACAGATATTAACACATTCTTCATCACTTTCTTCACATTTAGTGTCACTTCAAGTTTCAGCCTTTAGTGCTTTCTTTGTTTTTTCATATCTGTTCTTCCATTTCCTTATAAGTGGGCAATTTGGCTTAATATGACCTCGCTTCTTGCATTCAAAGCAAATAACATCTTTACTTCCCTCCTTGTCATTGAAGCTTCTCCTTTGTTCAGAAGTTCTGAAGGTTTTCTTTCCTTTAAACTTCCTTCATTTTCTGGCCATTCTTTGAAGCTTTTTCACCATGAGAGCAATCTCTTCGCCGTCCTCATCATCTTCATCTAAATCTGATTCATCAAAATAAAGATTTGATTTTAAAGCTAGAGTTTTCTTACCTCTAGTGTCTTCTTTGTTTAGACGTTCTTCTTCATAGGATTGGAGTGTTCCCACGAGCTCATCCACAGAGAGAGGTGATATTATTTAAGTCTCTCGGATGGATTTTTTGATGTTGTTCCACTCTTTTGACAGCCCTCAAAGAATCTTGTTTACCTTCATTGGATTTGACACTAGTTGCCCTTAATACGCCAATCCATTGATAATATCAGTAAATCTATTGAATATGTCAATTATTAATTCTTTTGGTTTCATTTTGAAGGCTTCATATTGTTGAGAAGAATATTGATTTTTGTCTCCTTCACCCTTTCAGTTCCTTCGTGTGTCACCTGCAACTTGTCCCAAATTTCTTTTGCAGATTCACAAGAAGAAATTCGATAATATTTAGATGGAGATAATGCACAATACAATGAGTAAACAGCTTTTGCACCAAGTGCTTCTCTTTTGGTGAGGTTTGCATAAGATGGAGCTGAGGTTTCTGGTTTTTGGCCTTCTTCTTTAGTCAAAGAAGCTTCGGGTCTTATGCATACTAGAACAACATCTCACTCTAGGGGATCCTTAGATATGATGAATGCTTTCATATTGTTCTTCTAAATACTATAATCTTTCCCATCGAAGTAAGGAGGTCCTATAAAATTCTATCCTTCCATAAGACCTGATGCAATATTGCTATCCATAGATAAATTGTTAACTCAGAAGTAGTAAAGCACTTCAATTAAGAGTAACAAAGCTCTGATACCAATTGTTATGGCTAAAATATCATCTAGAAGGGGGGTGAATAGATGATTTTGTGGAAATGAAAGAATTTAAACCAATATTTCAAAGAGACAACTTCTGATGAAGTGGTCAGATCTTACCGATGCACAATTCTATTACAGAAAATTAAAAGAGTAAGGGATAGAGAATTGCGCACTCAAGATTATAATGGTTTGGCTTTTGCAAGCTTACGTCCACTCTCCCGCGCTATAGCCAATTAGTTGGAATCCACTAATAAAAACCTATCAGAGATTACAAGATCTAAGCTCCGACATTCAAGCTCGTGTGTATAACTTTCTCACACACTCTCGACCTCTAAAAGGTTACACAATTTTGCTCACTGAATCAAATGCAAAATGATCATAAACACCCTTCAGACTTTAAAATTAAAAGCTCGAATACTCGTGAAAGCGAATTATTATCCTTCTACTTTGAGATTTCCTCTTATACCCCTCCGAGTCCAAGTTGACTGTTGGACATGCCTTCAAGAGGATCATTCAGCTAATCTACCTGTTGGTCCTAGATTTGGTTGAGAAGATCTAATAGTGTGAGGATTGTCGAGGTTAAAGCTTCCCGTAAGATTTGCTGCCCATACAGCAAGTTAGGTTTTCAAAAGTCGAGTGTCTATGTTTATAAAGAATAACTTGTCTTCGAAAATTGAGGAAAGATTAGAAACATGAGAATTTTTATGAAAACCTTTCTTTTAAAACTCCTCCAAAAAGTGACAAGTAATCTAATCAATTTTTCAACTAGCTGTTGCACAAGATATTTATTCTTTCCTAACCGGTTGGTTAAATGTTCGAATAAGAAAGTATCATCAATGACTCTGATTCTGATTGCAATCATCAGAATTTTCTTCTTGAAAAATACTTTTAATCAAATTCCAAAGTCAATAAATTTTGTTAATCATCGAAATCACTAAGAGAATGTTTTCTCAACAGTTCCTTCATTTTTTGGGTGTATTTGTTATCCTTTTCATTTGTCTCATGGCCTATCATGAGTCCACACCTCATTTTGTTTCATGTGTATTTCTTTGTTACACATCGAATTGCAAATGCTATCATTGTTTTAATTGGTCAAGTGGTCATATGTATATTAGTCATCAAGCTCTATTTGATGTAGAGAATTTTACCTTTTGATAGAATCCTTCGCCCTCAGTCCCACGACCCATTATTACAAGTCAAACCCTTATCTTTTTCTTTCTTCCAAGAAGCCCATTCTTCCTTCCTCCCTCTTGCCCTCTCTCCTGTCATTCAGCTTAACCATCCCATTGCCTCTTTCATTTTCTTTAGCTCAACATCCTAGCCCACCTTTTTCCTTTTCTCAATCCATCCAACCTACTTTAGTTTCTTTTTCCCCTCCACTACCCTTCTCCTTGAGCTGATTTCCTCTATTCCGACATGTCCCCTCTCTAAACTTGATTCCTTCCTCAACAGACACCAAAAAAATCTTCTCTCCCTCTTTGTCCAAATTGTGCATTTCCATTTCAACCCTCCACTCATCTTATGTGGACTGCGCCAATTGTAGAATTCTAAACACGAAATTTTTTTTAATCTCTCTCTTTCCATGAAGCGACACCGACTTGCTACTCTAAGGCCATTCCTTGTCACCATTGAAAAGTAACAATGGTAGATGAATTTATCACCTTGGTCACTAGCCACACTTGGGATCTTGTACCATCTTATCCTTCTAAGAAATGAGTTGGTTGTAAAGAGGGTTTTAAGGTCAAGGAAAAATCTGATGGAATTATCAAATGCTTCGAATATTGCCTTGTTGCATAGGGATTTAAGTAGCAAGCCGAACTAGATTATGACGAGACATTTAGCTTGATCATTAAACCCACTACAATTTAGTTTGTTCTCTCTATTGTGATTTCTTCAGGATGGGTCATATGCCAACTAGTTATTAAAAATTTCTTCTTACACGACATCCTTTGTAAGGAAGTGCACTACACTAACCTTCCAATTTCTCTCATCTTAAGTTCCTTAATCAAGGGTGTCGTCTATGGAAAGCCATTTGTGGCTTAAAATAGGCTCCACATGCATGGTTTCATCACTTCAGTAGCTTTTAATTATCTTTGGGCTTCATTGCAAGTAAAGTTGATCATTTGCTATTTGTCTATGCTTCCTCTTGGGGTGATCTATATCATTTATTGTATGTTGATGATATACTTGTCACCCTTGATGATCCTAATTTATTATGGTCCTTGATAACTTGGCCCTCATAGGAATTTGTTATGAAGGATTTGGGGCCACTACACTATTTTCTTGGTGAAGCTAATCACCCCTATAATGGTACTTTTTTTCTTCTAATATATATCTTAGGCCAAGTATGTCGATAGGTTTTGACGCAAGTTTGACCTCGTTAAGGTTTAGCCCCTTGTTTACTCCCTCGGTTTTGAAGAATTTGTTGCCAGCTAACTTTGGTGAGCTTCTTGCTTTTTTGACATTTTATTAACAAATGTCAATGACTAAGCCTGATAATAGTTTTACTATGATCTTGGTTAGTCAATTCACAAATCAACACTAATTACCTTGTCTTCTAGTTGTCAAATGTGTATACTAGTTAGGAGCGTAAGAAATAACCGAACCAAACACATCAAAATATACACTCTTTCACTCTCCGAAGGAATTGCCAGGTTTGTCGCCAAAGAAGGAGATCGAGTTCGTGATTGAGTTAGCACCCGGGACAAAGCTAATCTCTAAGGCTCCTTACCGGATGGCATTATCTGAATTGAAGGAACTGAAGGTGCAGATGCAATAATTGTTGGATAAGGGATTCATACGTCCCAATACATCACATTGGGGAGCACTAGTTCTATTCGTCAAGAAGAAAGATGGTTCGTTGCGTATGTGCATCGACTATCGTCAACTCAATCAGGTGACGATTAAGAACAAGTATTCACTCCTGAGAATAGACGATTTGTTTGATTAAATACAAGGGGCATCGATATTTTCAAAGATTGACTTGAGGATAGGATATCATTAGCTAAGGATCAAGAATGAGGACATCCCAAAGTCAGCATTTCGTACTCGATATGGCCATTATGAATTTACTATAATGCCTTTTGGGTTGACAAACGCTCCAGCTGCCTTTATGGATTTGATGAATTGAGTGTTTAAAGAATATCTGGATCAATTCGTGATCGTGTTTATTGATAATATTCTGGTATATTCGATGAGTGCTAAAGAGCATGAGGGTCATCTAAGATTGGTACTGCAGACTATGAGGATTCATCAGTTGTACGCTAAGTTTAGGAAATGCGAGTTTTGGCTAACTCGTGTAGCTTTCCTAGGTCACATGATTTCAACCAAAGGAATCTCCGTAGACCCAACCAAGATTGAAGCAGTGATCAACTGGCCAAGATCGATTATAGTGACAGAGATCAGAAGTTTCTTGGGTTTGGCTGAGTACTACAGAAGGTTCGTGGAAGGATTTTCAGCATTAGTGTCGCCATTGACCAAACTCCTAAATTAGGAAGAGAAGTTTGTGTGGACAGATAAGTGCGAACGTAGTTTCCAAAAACTTAAGTAGAAGCTGACTACCACACATGTGCTAACCATTCCATCTAGTCTTGGAGGATACGAGATTTACAGTAATGCATCATTTAGAGGATTGAGTTGCGTGCTGATGCAACATGGTAGGGTCGTTGCATACGCCTCCCGTCAATTGAGACCTCATAAGCAGAATTACCCGATGCATGACTTAGAACTCACAGCAATCATTTTCGCTCTGAGATTTGGAGACATTACTTGTGTAGAGAAAGATTCTAGATCTTCACTGACCATCAAAGTCTCAAGTATCTATTTTCTCATAAGGAGTTGAATATGAGACAACGCCGCTGGATGGAACTTCTAAAGGACTATGATTGTGATATTCCATATCACCCCGGGAAGGTGAATAAGGTCGCCGATGCTTTAAGTCCAAAGTCTTTCGTCGCTCAAATATTGGTTAAGGAGTGGAATTTACTCGAGAGAGCTTGAGATTCGGTGTTCAAATTTGAGGTAGGCCATCTTTCACATCTCATGGCTACCCTCAAAATTGAGCCAGAAGTGCATATCAAGATCAAGGCACTTCAGCCAACAGATCCAGATGTTTAGAAGATTTTACAAGAGGATGCCGATAAGAGAAAGACTAACTTTCAGATTTCTAAGGATGGAACACTGAGGTTCCGGGGACAATTGTGTGCACCTAACGATGCAGAACTTAGAGAGGAGATCTTATTAGAAGCTCATTGTAGTAGTTACAACATTCATCTGGGTAGTACGAAAATGTATCAGAAGTTGCATCAACACTATTGGTGGCCTGGTATGAAGGCGGACATCGCCAAGCATGTCACCAAGTATCTGACGTGTTAGCAAGTGAAAGCACAACATTGTAAGATGGGAGGACTTCTACAACCTCTCGAAATCCTAGAGTGGAAATGGGAGCACAACACGATGGACTTTGTGACAGGGTTGTCAATGAGTCAGAGAGGTAATGATTCCATTTGGGTAGTGGTTGACAGATTGACAAAGTCGGCTCCTTCATTGTAGTATGAAAGGACCTTGACTTGGATAGGCATGCAAAGTTGTATGTGCGTCAGATCGTTCGTCTACATGGAATGCCGGTGACGCTTACCTCAGACCGAGACCCTAGGTTCATAGTTGCATTTTGGAAGAGTTCGCAGGCTGCCTTAGGAACGAAGCTGCAGTACAGTATGGCATATCATCCTCAGAGGGATGGCCAGTCTGAGAGGACGATTCAGACCCTTGAAGACATGCTGCGAGCTTGCATGTTGGATTTCAAGAGAAGTTGGGAAGAACAGTTTCATCTTGTCGAGTTCGCTTACAACAACAGCTATCAATAGAGCATTCATATGGCTCCTTTCGAAGCATAATATGGCAGAGCATGCAAAACGCCCGTGTGTTGGAATGAAGTTGGGGAAAGAAAGATTATAGGCCCAAAGTTGGTTCAACAGTCAGTAGATGCAGTTGCAGTTATCAGAAGCAGATTAAAGACTGCTAAGAGTCGCCAGAAAAGCTACACAGATAAGCGCTGGAGACCATTGGAATTCCAAGTTGATGATCAAATTTTTCTAAAGATGTCACCAAGGAGGGGAACTTCGTGCTTTGGCAAGAAGGGAAAGCTGAGTCTGAGATACGTAGGTCCCTTTGAGATTCTGGAGAGAATCGGATCCTAGCGTATCGTCTTGCGTTGCCGCCAAGACTGGCACAAATGCATGATGTCTTTCACATGTCGATGTTGAGGAAGTATGAGCCTGACCCAACCCACGTGCTTAATTTTGAGGATTTGGATGTAGACGACAAAGTGTTGTACGTTGAAAGCCCGATTCAGATTGTGGATTGAAAAGAACAAATTCTGCGTACCAAGACCATCTCATTGGTCAAAGTGGTCTAGCAACACCACGGCATTGAAGGAGCAACTTAGGAGAGTGAAGAGTTGATAAAACAATTGTACCCCCACCTTTTTGCTTAAAGTATTGTAATGGTTTAAATTTCGAGAAAGAAATTTTTATAAGAGAGGAAGAGTTGTGACATCCTAGAATTTCGGTCCCGTTTCAATTTAATAAATCGGGCCTTTCATCGATGCGCCTATAGTGTTATTCTCTGAACTGATCACTCGTGAGATAACTAGGCTATCTAGGGAAGTCATTAAGGGATTTTAATGCTATAGACTTGAGAATTCGACTAGGAATCGACTACTCGACAGTGCTTATCTGCAAAGATCATTACGACATAATTAAAAATTGATTAGAGATCAAAGATAGGTCGGTTCGATTTTGATATATGGCTAAACATGGGTGATTCTACAAAATTGCAAAATTCTCGTCATTCGGCACTAGACTGATTTTTCTGTCCTTTTGGTACCTTGTGTCTGTATTTGAAATCTCGAGACTTTCATAACTACCGAGAGTTGCCAATGTGTCGAAGTGGTTCATTGTGGCTCGAAGAAAATCGATCACAAGTAAATTGCATTAAAAATTTCTGAAAGCTACCCGGTAGGCTAGGTCATGCTAAAATAGTGCCAAATTAAAATTAACCATGAATTTGAATCTGATTTCAGAAATTGGAAGTTCTGTAATGTCACAAGTTAATTAAGGAACGTCGACTCATCTTCCGAATATTTTTCTGCAAACCAAGATTTTTGGCAAAAATTCAATATAAGGCTGTTTTCAATTAGAAAATTCAGAGGACCGTGTTATCGCAAAATTGTGATGCAAGTAGGTTCTATTGGCAGGGAAAAATGACAATTTGAACAAGGATGTGATGGTGGAATTTATAGAGGCCGAATTGCACAGATTAAAGAAGGAATTGAATCCAATTTTGGAGGAATTTCTTCTAATTCGTAGCCCCCATGCCCCCCAAACCTTTTGGACCATTTGGGACTTATTCTAGGGGGTTTAATGTGCACCAAATTCGCTGAGGATGACAGCCAATTGGTGGGACCAAGCCAAGGGGGACAAAGAAGCTAGAAGTAAACCAAGGTGGCCCCCTTAAGCCAAAGTTGTCTCCCCTCTTCTCCTTCCTCCTCATCCGTAGACCCCTCCCCCTCCTTCTTGCTTGTTGCTTTGAGCTCGATGGCAAGGTGGCCCCTTGCCGTCGAGCAGCCGTCGCATGCCACCAAAGCCATTGCAAGCCTCTCACTTTCTCATCATACCCCGCGAGCCTCGCCTGCTCGTCTCGCCTCTTTGCTCGTTATCCGCATGCCTCCGTCCATCTTGGTTTCTACCCGAGGTCGTCTAACCACCACACGCCACAGTTCAGCCACCGCTTGCTGCTAGAGTCACCCACTTGGACCCGCAACAGCCCCGCCACCCGTCCCTACCCGTTTCCTCCTCAGCCAACCACCAGTTCTTCCTTTCTCGGCCAAGAACAAAACTGAGACCCCTGGGGTTTGCAGCTCACTGTTTGGCCCACTTTGGTCATTTTCTAGGCCTCAAAAGGTGCCCCTGCTTTGGAATTTGTGGCCTGTCTCCTCCTCATCGTCGTTATGGTTAAGTCAGATCGTTAATCTAGTGAGTTTACTCACTAATCCTTGCTTAGGAAGCTAATAATGCTTAAGGGTTGATTATTTTAGGCTAAGTATAGTTTAGGTGGTTAGTTAGAACAGATTAGTGATTTAATGATTCGATATTGCATGTCAGGTAGTTAGAGTACTGCGATTAGCAATTAGATAAGCTCTAATATTTATCTAGATAGGTTCGGAAATTTTCTAGGCCCGTCTTGGCTTTTAATTAAGCTTTTCCAACCTAATTTATATTTATGGGTATTTATTAATTAATTATTATTTTCCAGAAATTATACAGGGATAGCCGGTGACTAGAATTTTATGCTGATTATAATGGTGTGGTTGGTTTATTTATTTGGATGCTAATTTGTGCAATTTGACTGTGATTTGTAATTTTGGGATTTTATCCCAAAATTTATTAATTTCAAAATCACCGGACGTGGGTTTACAGTGCCAAAAATGTTTTTAGCGATTATATAATTAGTGCGATTTTATAAAGTAAAGTTATTATATTTTTTGCGGAGACCGACCATATACCCACACACGATTATTTTTATCGTGTATGATAAAAGTGGTGAAATAATTGATTGGGCAAAATGGTATATTATATCAACTTGAGAGGTTGATATATCAGCTTAGAATTAGTATACCTTAAATATAGAACAGTTTCAGTGAGGAATTAAGTATCGCACAGCTTCAATAAGCAATTAAGTATCGCACAACTTCGATGAGCAATTAAGTATCGCATGGCTTTGGTGAGCATTAGTCGTATACTAAATCAGACTAAGGGTTTCGATATATCAACTTAGGGTGAGTAGTATACATTGTTATCAATTTTTGATGAGCATTTCTATCTATATTCAGCTTAGGGTGAGCAATCATTGATGTGATCGAACTTTATAGATAGTATTTAATGAATTGACCGAAAGATGGTCTTGATGATATGGAATCGACTGAGTTGATTGATCGATAACTCGATCTGATTTAATGTTTTGATGTGCTATAGTGATTCGTTGAATTTACAATTATACTGACTTACAAGAAGGAATTAAGGCAAAAGTAAGTCCCCTGACTCATGTTTGTATTTAAGCAGCCTTTGGGACGTATTTTCTTGCTAGTTGGGTCTTAGCGGGCGAACTTGCTAAGACGTTGTCTCGCCGCATTGTGGGATGACATTTTCAGGTCCCTAGATGGCAGCTCTTCCTGAGCATTTTGGTTAGCCGAAAAAGGTCACAAAGCAGGTAGTCTATATTCCGCTTCATGGGAACCCAATGGGATGACTCTATGAACTCGTGAAGTCCATGGTCCGGGTTTATGCGGGTTTACCCCATAAGGTACCACATTGATATAGATCATGGAACCATCACGAGCAGAATGGGTAGAGAGAGGGCCCCATACCGGAGTCGAAGATACCTGTGTCGATTCTGGAGGTTGCTTTTGGACAAGGCACAACAGATCCTCCTGGTGGTTCGGTGGTAAACCCGGATCTTTCGGATTCAAGGACTCTTGAGTATTCAGTTGAAGGCTCCAATGAGGAAGAGGATCTGTTGTACTCTGAACCCCCCCTTATTTTGCAGACCTTGTATATATACATTAGATAGTTTGTATAAGACATGGTTTGATATGTATATAAGTGTGTTGTGGCTTTTGAAAAATTTATGGCCCTGCTTTTTTATCCCATCTTATTGATTTCCGGGGATTTATTATTCGCTTCCGCATGCGCATTAAAATGAAAGGGTCGGCGATGTGTCCTAAGACGTCATTATTTAATCGGATGCTGCTGAGGGATGGTCACGTGCTTGAAGGATTGGGACATGACAATATAGCACGTAGCCCTAATTAGGGTCAAATCTGTTGGGGTATCATGAATCATGTATAAGAAAATTAACGTAATAAACGCAGCGGAAACAAAGATATATTTTACACATGATTCTCCTTAGGCATTGTTCGTGCGTTTTAATCAAAAATCTAAACATAAAAGGGAGTTAAACGAATTACCTCGTGAAGCGCACTTTGAAACGAGTCGATTCGGATGTTCTACAATTCGAGTCCCACAAGCGTCGGACCTCTAGTTCAGACACACCAACAACGAACGTCGAACGGAAAGAGAACCTTCGGATATTCTCCACTTCGATCGTGCTAGCAATCACGTGGAAACAAACCGTCGTATCCTTGATGTATAATAGTCACGACCCGAACGCGATAACGTTCTTCTTTCTTGCGTCTCAAAGACACAAGAACACGCACACAATTTACTCTCTTTTAGAAAAAGAAATTACTCTCGTATGTTTCTAAAAACACAAGAAGCACGTCCACACTTTTCTCTGTTTTTCAACAGCCCTTTTTCTCTCATCCCTCAATTGTTTTATATTAAAAACTGATCAGCAACGGTTGCTAATCAATGGACGATCAGCAACCGTTGCTGATCGTCTAAATCAGGCTGCTCATGCACGATCTTGGCATGATGGTCAGCGGTTGCTGACCATCCATGCTTCGTGCATAATGGTCAGCAACCGCTGACCATTATTATGCATGTGCACTTCGTGCACATGCATGAACCTTTAATTTTTTTTTAATTATTTAATTAATTTTAGGGCATACTTCTAACAATCTCCCACTTGCACTAAAGCCAACTTGTTTGGTATGTTAACATATATCGACTTTGGGCATGCGTGTGCATCATATGCAAGTAGGCTCGTGACTATGATACAAATTAAATTAAATCTCATTTAATTTAATTTCAAATCGACTCAATTCGATTGTAGTAATTGCAAACACATTTGCAAAAATATTTCTCTCTTGTTCCACGTCATCCTAGTTGTTTATGGTGTGTGACATCCCTAGGTTCATCACTAAGCTGGTAGTAAGACTTGTACTAACACATTAGTACTTCCAAAAGAATTAATTGTCCCGATTAATCTTTTAGGTCCTACAAGCCACGATTGACATCTAACAATATGTCATGGCTACCCAAATAGTGTGAATGCTTTAAGAACATAATGAACCTGTCAGCTTTGGCTACAGTGTAATTCAATCCCTCTGTCTTACTATGTCCCGATCAAACAAAGACCATGGAATATTTGTCAAGTCATTATTTCGATCATATGCACAAATCTAATTGACATGCATTTTATTCGAGACATAAACAATTTATTCTCGGTACAACCCCGGCCGAGGATTTCAATGCAGTGTCACAATTAGATCGCATAGGACATCATTATCATACCTTGCATATAACAAGGAGACAGATTCCATATTGCGCACACGTGTAACTTCATATATGAACAAACTATGACCATCAAGTATAAAGACGGATCGACGACCCGGCATTATGTACACCCGTGAACCATAGTTGTTCGATACACAAGTTAACACTGTGCCTCAGGTCTAAGGATTATTTACACAAGACCAAAGCATGAACAATTAGACATTGACCACGCTAAAAGCTTCCATGTCGCTAATCGTTCCATATGCGTCACGTTCAGTGAATTTGTTTAATACAAACACTTGTGTTCTAACTCGGGCATCATAATACCCAATGACATGTGACTCATCATTCCCTTAAGTATCCAATACTTAATGGCGAAGTTAAGAACACACCGGTCTCAACAGGATTATTAATATCCACTTAATAATCCATCGACCGGGAACAATTTAAAGATTCAGTCTAACTATGAACCCGTCACATATATTCTTGATGTCTCAAGAATACGTCTAGTTGCAACTGATCTTATGGAATCATTCATCAATATAAAATAATTGGACAAATGAATGAATACGTCGTTGCCATTAATTAAATAATAATAATGAAAGTACAACTGAAATCCCTAATATGTAACCATTACATAGTAGCTTTAGGATATACATCCAACAATTTCCCAATTGCACTAAAGCCAACTTGTCTGCGGTTCCTCAAACCCATTTTGTCAATATGTCTTTCAAAAGAAGGCGAGGTAAGGCCTTAGTGAAGGGATCTGCCACGTTTTTCTTTGAGGCAATTTTCTGCAAGGCGATATCACCTCTCCCAACAATTTCTCTGATGAGATGGAAGCGTCTCTCAATATGCTTGGACTTCTGGTGAGACCTCGGTTCCTTAGCTTGAGCTATCGCTCCATTGTTGTCACAGAACAATGTGATCGGTTGCTCAATTGAAGGAACGACTCCAAGTTCAGAAATAAATTTCTTCATCCAAGCGGCTTCCTTTGCTGCTTCAGAAGCAGCTACATACTCGCCTCGGTGGTGGAATCGGCGGTTATACTTTGTTTGGAACTTTTCCAACTAACGCACCACCATTGAATGTGAAGACAAACCCAGACGTAGACTTATAATCATTAGGATCCGATTGAAAATCATAATCAGTATAAGCTACAACTTCAAATTCTCCTTCTCCATATATTAAGAATAAATCTTTAGCCTTCGCAAGTACTTAAGAATATTCTTGACTGCTATCCAGTGCTTTTCTCCTGGATCAGACTGATATCTGCTAGTAATACTTACAGCATGCGCGATATCAGGTCTAGTACATAGCATAGCATACATTATGCTTCCAATAGCAGATGCATATGGTATCTTTGCCATCCGCTCTCTTTCTTCAGGAGTGTTGGGACACATCTCCTTAGAAAGACGGATCCCTTGCCTAAAAGGCAATAATCCTCTCTTGGAACATTGCATGTTAAACCGTGTTAACACTTTGTCTATGTACGTAGATTGTGAGAGGCCAATCAATCGTCTTGATCTATCTCTATAGATCTTGATACCTAAAATGTAGGTTGCCTCTCCTAAATCTTTCATGGAGAATTTCTGTGACAAGAATAGTTTTATTGATGATATCATTGGTACATCATTTCCAATCAAAAGTATATCATCGACATACAAAACCAGAAATGCAATTGCACTCCCATTGATCTTCTTGTATACATAAGGTTCATCCGGATTTTTGATGAAGCCAAACGATTTGACTACCTCATCAAAACGGATGTTCCAACTTCTGGAGGCTTGTTTGAGTCCATAAATGGATCTCTTAAGCTTACACACCTTTTGTTTTTCACTATTGGATTCAAAACCTTGTGGCTGTTCCATATAGATGTCCTCATCGAGAAAACCATTTAGAAAAGCCGTTTTGACATCCATCTGGAATATTTCATAATCAAGGTGTGCAGCTATAGCCAACATAATCCGAATGGATTTTAGCATGGCCCGGTGAGAAAGTTTCGTCATAATCAATTCCTTCTTTTTGACGATATCCTTTCACCACCAGCCGTGCTTTGTAAATTCCAATTTGACCTTCAACATTCATCTTTCTCTTGAAGATCCATTTACAGCCAATTGGTACAATACCATCAGGCAGGTCAGTCAAGGTCCATACCTCATTGGAATACATTGAATCCATTTCGGATTTCATGGCTTCTAGCCATTTACCAGAATCAATGTCCAACATCGCCTCCTCATAGGTTTTAGGATCATCGGGTTGATCACTATCATTCACAATGAATAATGATTCAATGTGATCAACCGAGTGTCTATAACGAGCAGGTGGGCGAGACATTCTCGCACTTCTCCTAAGAGGTTGTGTATCAGAAGCTCCCTTTGAATCGAGGTTGGTATCTCGAACTCGGTTATTTGGTACTTCATTATTTTCTTCTTGTAAGACTATTTTCCGCCTTGACACCACTTTCTTGGATGAACGATTCTCCAAGAAAGAAGCGTGCTTGCATACCAAAATTCTTTGGTCCGAATGAAAATAGAAATAATATCCAAGAGTTTCCTTTGGATATCCAATGAAGCGACCTTGTTCAGATCTTGCCTCCAATTTTTCCACTTTCAGCTTTTTCACAAAAGCTGGACAACCCCAAATCTTAATATGATTAAGACTAGGTTTCCTACTATGCCATATCTCATAGGGCGTAGTTGGAACATATTTGGACGGCACTCTATTCAGTATATATATAGCTGTCTCAAGGGCATATCCCCAAAGGGATATTGGCAAATCGGTGTAACTCATCATAGATCGTACCATATCTAATAAAGTGCGATTTCTTCGTTCGATACACCATTATGTTACGGAGTTCCAGGAGGTGTCCATTGTGATAAAATGCCATTCTCTTTAAGAAAGTCCAGGAATTCAGTACTAAGGTATTCACCTCCTCGATCTGATCGAAGAGCCTTAATACATTTTTCTGTTTGTTTCTCAACCTTCAGCCTTGAATTCCTTGAACTTTTCAAAGGATTCAGATTTATACTTCATGAGGTATAAATAACCATACCGTGTTGATCATCGGTGAAGGCAATGAAGTAATTATAACCACCTCTAGCGAGACTCATTAATTGGTCCACATACATCTGTATGTATTAATCCTAATATGTCGGCAGCTCGCGCACTTTGTCCCACAAAGGCGCTTTGGTCATTTTTCCTAGAAGACATGCCTCACAAGTCGAGTATGACTCAAAATTTGAAGGATCAATGTATCCATCATTACTCAACTTGTTAATTCTGTCTTCTCCAATATGACCTAATCGGAGATGCCAAACATACTTTTTATTTGGACCGTCTCTAGGGCGTTTATTAGTTGTGGCATTTATATCAATTATATTTTGCTTATTGACATTGGTAATCGCATTACCGGACATTGTGATGGTATAAAGATTGTTGGTTAATAAGCTAGAACCAACACATATTCTATTATGATAAATATAACATACATCATCAGCAAAAGAAAATTCATAATTCTCTTTACCCAGACGAGGTATAGAGATGATGTTCCTAACAGCATTCTTATAATGCAAACAGTTCTTTAAAACCAATACATGTCCATAAGGCAAACATAAACGAAAAGTCCCTATAGCTAATGCAGCAACTCTTGCTCCATTGGCAAACGTCAGGACAATCTTATTTCGCCCTAGCATCCTGCTTATTTCCAGATTCTGCAAAGACATACAAATATGTGAAGTTGCAGCAGAATCTAGAACCCATGAGCTGGATTCAGCACTAACCATAAGATTAGTTTCAATAAGCATAGACACCATACCTTCATAAGGTCGGTCTTGGGCTTGACCTTCAAGCTCGCGAGGTACCTCTTACAGTTCCTCCTCCAATGCCCTTTGACACCACAGTAATGACATTTCCCTTTATCAATCATGGGTTTTGGTTGCATAACAGGTTTGGCAGGCCTCTTCCATTTATTCTTCTTTAAAACAGTCTTACCCTTTGAAGAATAAGCCTTAGCCATAGCCACTATATTTGGCCTCGTGTTATGCATTTCCTTCTCATAAACTACCAGCATGTTATGTAACTCAGCAAGAGTTTTCTCCATCTTATGCATGTGGAAGTTTTGGACAAAACCAGAGAAGGAATCGGGTAAAGATTGGATGATCAAATCCACAGCTAACTCATTGTCCATAACGAGATTCAGCCTAGCCAATTCTTTAATGTGCCAGATCATTTTCAAAGCATGATCATTAACAGATGATCCTTCAGCCATCCTCATACGGTACAATCCCTTAGATATCTCATATCTAGAGGTTCGACCATTCTCATCAAAGTATTCATTTAAGTGCAAAATGATCGACGCAAAGCATCTTCCATAGATTCATACTTCTTACGTAATTCATTATTCATAGAAGCAAGCATATATGACCTAACTTTTAAGTCATCATCACGCCACTTATCATAAGTGACACGCTCCTCTTGGGTCCCACCCTCAGGAAAGGAGGTTGGCATCTTTTCATCAAGCACATACCCAATTTTTTTCTGAATTGAGAACAATTCTCAAATTCTTCACCCAGTCAGTGAAATTGGGTCCAGTCAAACAATTCTTGTCAAGTATAGAAGTGAGTGGGTTTGTGGTCACCATTTTCAGAGTAATAATATATCTGTTGCAGAAAATAAATTGTTAGCTGTTGTATCTTTCAAAGTAACTATTTCATTTTGGCCTTTAAATGAAATAGATCCTCCCACTAAATTTATATTCGAATCCCATACTCCTTAAGATGGGAAGCGGTAATATTTGTTGGGTAAAGATTACTAGTGGGGATTGGAGTCCCACCAGTCCAAAGTCCACCTCACCTAACAGTTATTGGTGTCCTATGAACTTAGTGAGTGAACCAGCTTGTTCAACGCATCATATGCGAGTCCCAATCATAACTTCGGCCTCTAGACCATGAAAGCCTCACCTAACAGTTATTGGCATCATGATCATAGTTAAGTCTAGCCCATCGTCTCATGCAAGTATTGAAAACACAAATGATTCCCTCACCTGACAGTTATTAGAAATCATTTGGCTCCAACCCCACAGCATCACATGCATAATGGAGTGGTCCAATATTATAAATGGTAATTAAC
This sequence comes from Eucalyptus cladocalyx, assembly GCA_017140615.1. Taxonomy (NCBI): domain Eukaryota; kingdom Viridiplantae; phylum Streptophyta; class Magnoliopsida; order Myrtales; family Myrtaceae; genus Eucalyptus; species Eucalyptus cladocalyx. The sequence goes on from CM029519.1 coordinate 2,356,963, forward strand.
CCCTATGTATCCATAACCGGTTAGTTAACCACTATAATATTGGATCAAACCACGACAATGGAAGGCCACGAGTCCGAAACCCGTTTCGACTTAATGTTCTTTGTAATGAGATTTGGGTCGTTATTAACGGTCTCAATTTGCACATTAACCGGTTTAACATGCACGATATCATAAACAATAAATAAATAAAAATCACATAAACATCTATCCTATGTGGTGATCATGGAATTATGGTTCAATGGGTCTCGAGCCAAAGAGACCCATTTAGCCATTTTAATGTTTTAATTATATGGACATGCTCTTCACTTTTTCTTCAATCTTTGAACTCTTCAAAGACCGGGCCCAGAGAGCTCACCGGTTTAATGGCTCCTCCAATGGCTCCTCCTCTCTTGTAGTATTTACATCAACAATTGAAATACTAAACTATACTAAAAATTACATATCAAGAAAAATTAAATTAAAATAAAAGGAAGGATGCAGCCTCCATTTAATAATTACATCCCCAAAAAGAATACTGTAATCATCATACATTCATCCATACAACAATCACAACAATTAGGGATTTTTCCATGATCACCACCCTTCCTTACGAGCCATAAATTCAAAATTTAAAGCTCTGGAAGGCATGCATAAAATTCTGCATATCATTTGCAAAATATAAACATCAAGTATAACAAGTTACGGATTTTTGATTCAAAATTGATTTAGTTCTAATTTTTGCTTAGTTGATTAAATTTATCACATAAATTAATCAACTTCTATGGGCCACATAAAAAGTAAGAGAACCGATTCTCTTAACAAAATAAATTGGCCATTAGAACGCAAAAATATATTTAACTACAAATCAATTAAACACACGAAAATGCCGAAGGTTGGCTCTGATACCACTGTTGGGGTTTCATGAATCATGTATAAGAAAATTAACGTAATAAACACAGCGGAAACAAAGATATATTTTACACATGATTCTCCTTAGGCGTTGTTCGTGCGTTTTAATCAAAAATCTAAACATAAAAGGGAGTTAAACGAATTACCTCGCGAAGCGCGCTTTGAAACGCAGTCGATTCGAATGTTCTACAATTCGAGTCCCACAAGCGTCGGACCTCTAGTTCAGACACACCAACAACGAACGTCGAACGGAAGAGAGAACCTTCGGATATTCTCCACTTCGATCGTGCTAGCAATCACGTGGAAACAAACCGTTGTATCCTTGATGTATAATAGTCACGACCCGAACGCGATAACGTTCTTCTTTCTTGCGTCTCAAAGACACAAGAACACGCACACAATTTACTCTCTTTTAGAAAAAGAAATTACTCTCGTATGTTTCTAAAAACACAAGAAGCACGCCCACACTTTTCTCTGTTTTTCAACAGCCCTTTTTCTCTCATCCCTCAATTGTTTTATATTAAAAACTGATCAGCAACGGTTGCTAATCAATGGACGATCAGCAACCGTTGCTGATCGTCTTAAGCACACGATCGTGCATGAGCGGTTGCTCATGCACGACTATTGTGCATGAGCAACCGCTCATGCACGATCTTGGCATGATGGTCAGCGGTTGTTGACCATCCATGCTTCGTGCATAATGGTCAGCAACCGCTGACCATTATGCTTCGTGCACATGCATGAACCTTTAATTTTTTTTTAATTATTTAATTAATTTTAGGGCATACTTCTAACAAAATCACCATAGACATTTTGTCATTATTTGATTCTAAAAATTAACACTTTTCAAGATATCTCATCTCGCTCTAACATTTGTCCGTATCGTATTGTATATAAGGAAAAAATAATTGAGGAAAAAAAAGAGAGAGAATAGGATTCACATGTAATACGTATGCGTGGATAACGTGATTCACGAAAGCAATCAATCGAATAATAAATTCACATAAATAACTTGGCAAAATTTTCTTCCAAGGCGGATGCTGACTTTGACCAAGAAGAGAGAAGTGTATTTTAATGACATTATCTTCTGGTTTATATTTTTATTGCAATCAATCGACTAATAAATTCACAGAAACAACTTGGCAAGATTTTCTTCCAAGGCGGATGCTGACGTAACATCATGCCAACTTTCATGCACATAATTATGTAGGAACAAAATTCAACCGGATTTTCCCATGAGTATTTTATACTAATCAAGGATGAGTACATCAAACTCATACTTCTCATATCAATTTGTAAAGCTTATATTTACTTTCTTTCGATAATTTGCTCTTGACTATATAATTCAGTGTATCTACGCGTTCATTGCAAGGGTTGCTGAAACAAGTTGAGAGAAAAATGTTCTTCGTCACATCTCTGTAGTTAGTAGAAAATTGACGTGGATCATTTAATTTTAAGCCAAGAAAAGAAGAGTAAAGAAACGAAAGACCACGCATTTTGCATCATGTTCAGGGACATAATGAAAAATGTTGAATATGAATCCTTGGTGATATACTTTGCAAAAAATAATTTAGTTATTAGGGTCAAATATATACAAAATCTTCTAGGTGTTTGAATTTTCGGAAGTAATAATTGAACAAGATGTTGAACAGCAGCACATATTGAATATAGACGACGTACCCTCAAAGAAAAGTCAAATCAATGGAACAACACCTGATTAATTGACCGGAAAAAGGTCAATAACTGTATTTCTTTCAGACTTTTATATATCACTATGAACTTTTCAGGAAAGCAGTTTATTGAATAATATCTTCATGTGATAACAAAAACAGCTTGGCAAGACTGAAATTGTGCAAATGTTGAATATTCCCATAAGTACGGTCGACAGGTTATGCTTTAAGGCAGAGTCAAACTCTGACCAAGAAGAGAGAATTCCATATCGATTACAATTTGCTATATAAAATATCAATTTTAAGACTCGATAGAACCAAGTTTTGACGTTTCCTTTGGTTTATATTTATATTGCAGATAACTCCGTGCATAATTATCCGATAAAGGTCTTAATCATTCTCCCACGACCACAGATATAATCTTTAAAAACAATTTGCCAGATTGTCCATGAAATTCAAAGTCTTCAATGGCCGGACATGAGAAAGTCAGACCCTAATATTGTGCCAACTTTCGTGCACGTCATCATGCAGGAGAAAATTAATTTCGTCCACGTCGATTATCACCGATTGGACGCGAAGTGTGGAATTCGACTATCGACGTTTCGCCGCATGTCCCTTCCCATGCACTATAAATAAGGCACGCTTAATAGAGTAATGCAAGCTCAAGAGAACAAAATAACAAAATGAAGATGGCAAACTTCACTTTGCACCATCACTTGGCATTTCTCCTCCTCTTTGCAGCTCCTTTGGTAGCTTTTGATATCAGCACTCCTCAAAATTTCCTCCAATGCCTCTCTCTTCACTCCAGAAACGCATCTGCAATCTCTAAACTCGTTTATACTCCGATCAACTCTTCGTACTCTTCTGTCTTGGACATTACCATACAGAACTTGCGCTTCTTGACTCCTTCTGCTCCGAAACCCTCATTCATCGTGACGCCGCTTGACGTCTCTCATGTCCAAGCCACCATCATCTGCTCCCAACAGTATGGACTCCAAATGAGGACCCGAAGTGGCGGTCACGACTATGAAGGCCTTTCGTATCTGTCTGAAGTCCCGTTTGTCATTGTCGACATGGTGAATTTCCGATCCATCTCTGTGGATGTGGAGGACAAAACTGCATGGGTCCAGTCGGGTGCGACGGTTGGCGAGCTTTACTATAGGATCGCCGAGAAGAGCAAAACCCTAGGCTTCCCGGCTGGCATTTGCCCCACAGTTGGCATCGGGGGGCACTTCAGCGGTGGAGGCTACGGCACGCTGATGCGCAAATATGGCCTTGCTGCCGATAACGTAATTGACGTGCAGTTGGTCGACGCCCAGGGTCGGCTCCTAGATAGAGAATCAATGGGGGAAGATCTCTTTTGGGCAATCAGAGGTGGAGGAGGCGGCAGCTTCGGTGTAGTAGTGTCCTGGAAAGTCAAGCTAGTCCCGGTGCCGTCTACTGTGACCGTGTTCACGATCCTGAGGACGTTGGAACAAAATGCGACGAAGCTCGTACACCAGTGGCAACTTGTCGCGAACAAGCTCCCCAACGACCTATTCATACGGCTGATCTTGCAGAGCTACAACTCCGGCCCCAACGGGACGAGGACGATGCAAGCCATTTTCAACACCCTTTACCTTGGTGGGGTCGACTCGCTCCTCGAGGTGACAAGTAGCCTCTTCCCGGAGCTCAACGTCACGAGACAGGACTGCACCGAGATGAGCTGGATTGAGTCCGTCCTCTACTTCGCGGGGTTTCCGAGCGGAATACCCTTGGAAGTCTTGCTCAACAGGAGCTCCACCACCAAAACGTTCTTCAAGAACAAATCGGATTATGTGAAGGAGCCAATCCCTGAGAGTGGCTTAGAGGGCATGTGGGAGAGGTTCTTTGAGGAAGATCAAGGGGTGCCTCTAATGATTTGGATACCCTATGGCGGGAAAATGGCAGAAATTTCTGAATCTGCCATTCCCTTCCCTCACAGAACTGGGGTTTTGTACATGATCCAGCACATAACGGCCTGGACCACTGGAGGCAGCGAGGTTGCGCCAAAGCATGTGAGTTGGATACGAAGCTTCTACAGTTATATGGCGCAGTATGTGTCAAAATCGCCTCGAGAGGCCTACATCAACTACAGGGATCTCGACATAGGAATGAATAATGTGATAGGCGACACAAGTTATAAGCAAGCCAGCGTTTGGGGAAAGAAATACTTCAAGAACAATTTCGACAAGTTGGTGCATGTGAAGACCGCGGTCGATCCTGACAACTTTTTCCGGCATGAGCAAAGTATTCCTCCGTTTTCATCTTAAAAGGAAAGGAAGAACAGTCGAGTTTCGGTGTGTTCACCGCAATAACGAGATGATACTTTGTAATCAATGGAACATTTGACCATGTCGATGTTTGAGCTTTAGGGTCATTTGTTAAATAATGTTTAACTATTTAAAATTTTATTTTTAAATTTTTATATATCATATATTTAATTATAAAAACAGGATTAAGAGTTATTAAAAAGTAAAACGAGTAAAAAAAAATCACTGAATATAATATACGTAATATGACAAATAGGCCATTGAGTTATTGGTTTTTGTTAATTAATGTGGTAACTAAGTAATGGGAAGAGTTATCTACATAGCGATTAATGGATTCCTATATTAATAGTTAGGTAAACCCTTGCTCTTACCCATGCTTGGCATGGCTTTTTTTATTATAAATAATTTAATCAATGTCAAGTATATTTTGCTTCTCATAACAATAATGAACCGGGTCCTTCACTTATACTGTTTCTGAAAAAATAGCAGATTTATTTCCTAAAAACTTCCTTCAATTTGTTAATGACATAATGGGATGTACGACGGGGGAAAACCAACAAACCAAAAACGAAACTAAAAACTAAAGGACAAGCCTGGATACAGTTTATGATAACTTTCTCCAATTTTGTTGACGACACCATGCAATGGAAGGAGTAAGAAATGGACAAAAAAATTAAAAAGAAATTTTATTGTTTTATACAACATATTGTTTTCGTTAATCATGAACTTCATAGTTACTAATACTTCTTTAATTGTAGCTTTTTGCTGTTTTTGCAATAAGAGTACGATGACACATGGTTTGATAGAAATCTTTTTCTTAGGAGGAATTCTGACCTCCTAATTCCAAAGAAGGTAGGAGTGAAGTAAATAACTTTTTCCTGGTGCAAAATATGACGAGAATAAGCAACAAGATCTACAACGATTTATTGTCATCTCATTGAGATCATATTTAAGTATGAAATTTGATTATCTTATTGCTTCTTCGCCAATTGCTAGAAAAATAGTATTGACCAATTAATTATTCTTCATGTCTAATTTGGAGTAATCAATCTTAGAGAGAAGGAAAAAATTACGCAATGTCAAACTATAGAAGACCAATGATGTGCGCTCTATTTGGACTCTTACAAAAGGACATTGAACCATCATAAAGATTACCTGATATTAACTTGTCGGAAATTTTTTCCATTATGAAATTAATTACTATTTATAGTGGGCTTAAATATAAAAGTTACTACCTTCAAATGAATACTTTAATTAAAAAAGGCAATCATCATTCAACTACATTCTTAGACAGCACTTATGTGTCACTCTTTTTGTGGAAAACGCGAGAAAGCCAATCTTTGCAATAAGAACGGAGTTTTCTTGGCATTTAGAATATCATGTGTCATCATCGGAGGCAATGTTTAGGGAAGAGTATGCAAATAAAAAAGAAAAAGAAAGCGCAGTCTTGCCACGTTTCAATTGACCAAGTCAATTAAATAAAAATAATTGACCGAGTCACTATCTTCCAACAACTCTCGTCCAGGTGAGTCCTTTCCTATTACTTTATGCTATTCCGATTTAGAAGGCCTTTTTGAAAATTGTTGGAACCATGCATGATAGCAAGATGTGCCTGAATTAGAAAACTTTTCAGTGCAATATCAACCTACAAGAATGAAATTATTCCCCAGAAGTGAACCGTGCGATGCTGGAGAATAAATGATGAAAAGAGTTCCCTTATCCCAAAACAAATAACTACCACGAAAAATTATGCATTATCTCTGAAGAATGAGCTATTCCATGGACCTGCTTGTCGAGTTAATGAGACAACTTAGGTGCTCAAATCGGGTCATGGGTTAAGACTTTGTGCGGAATATGAGCAGCATGGGTGAGCGTCGCATGCATTGACGAACAATACCACATATGTGGGTGGGGCCGGCGCCGGCTACATATGGGGTCGTGAATGTAGCGATGAAGTGAAGGTTCATGGACCTTGATCAAGTGACGTATGGTGCCCTCGCATTCCTGCTCAGTTCACTTATATTTTTGTCCTCCCAAAAATCTGTTCAACCTTCATAAATTTCCGATCAGCTAAACATATTTCAAAGTTCAAAAATCAAATAAAATCATTTCACATTTAAATTCCCCGAATCATAGAAAAGTACACACACGATATAATCTTTTGCTCTCCGATTTCAGACCTTGCCTAGTCCTCCCCAATTGAAGGCAAGCTCGAATAAGAGGTCTTTTCGTGTCTTTGTCCCTAACAGAAGTCCAAACATGAACTTTCCCAAGAAGTTGGGAAATTTTCGACGGAACTTGTGGGGCACCGAGAACTCTAGAGCTGGAGGGTCGGTTTGGTATGGGAAGTAGATGAGAGTTGACACTAAAAGGAAGTTTCTTGTGGGAAATTGGGTTCGAAAAGACAATAGAGCTTGACATCTCTCTCTCTCTCTCTCTTTCACTGATACCGACACTGGCAAGCGCTGAGGATCATAGAATCAAGGACCGTACGCCCGATGGAATTGAAGGGAGATGATTTGTTACTGTCTTAGTGAGGACGGAGACATGAGTAGATCGTGAGTGAATTCTAGCAGAAGCTGAAGAATTTGGGAGGGGAGTATGGAGGTCTGATGCTGTGGAATGAGGATTTTGGAGTTTAGTTCGGTTGTGTGGAGGCAAGAACAAAAGGAAAATTACAATTGTTGCATGTGCCGCGTGCAAAGCATTGTGACTTGAAGCTCAAGAAATCAAATAAAATTTTGTTCCTCCTCCTCTTTACAATCGGCGGCGGTGAGAACCGCCTCGAGAATGCCATGACCTCCATGACCTGGCTTGCAAGGAGGAACAAGTATGGAGCGGCGGTGGTGATGCCCTTTTTGTCGCCCACATAGATGCTCTCAAAATTGCAGGCAATGGAGAGGAAGAGGCCTGCGGCGGCAAAGAGGATGCAAAGGGGAAATACTTGGTTCCTAGGCATGAACACGGTTGGCACCTGGGAGGGGCCGAGGGAGGGGAAGCCAATGAAAGAGGTGACATAGAGGAACACGTAGACGAGGGGGAGGAAGGCAATCTGTTTTTTTTGGTCAAAAAGGATTAGAAACAAAGAGGTAGGCCAGTCTTTAATGGATTTCAAATGGATGTCAAATGAAAATAAAAGGGGTCTCAAATGGATTTGTTTCTAACCCATTTTGACCCATGTATAGTTGGCCATTTATTTCTTGGACCCATTTAAACTTGTTTGTAAAATATTAGCCCACTCATTTATGATATGGCCCATCAAACGTGAGTTAATGAATAGGTTTGCCACCTATAATAAATATATACTTTTTGTTCGGTCATAGTAGTAAATATATACTTAGATGGTGCTTAAGGGAAGAAATTTATGTGAAGAATGCAACAAATTCTATGTTTGCAATATGAAGGAGGCTTTTCTAGTCTTCTAGAGTCCAATCATGAGAGGTAATTTTTTTTAAAAAGGATTAATGCTAGAAAAATCCCAAATTGTACACTTGTGATAATTTTACCAAAAACTAATTTTTTAATCATAAAAAATCCCAAATTAGTATACTTATGACATATTTATCCTCTATTAGTTTTCATTAAATTTTACCATCAAATTATTGAGTTGAATAATATGATATACTAGTTTGGAGTTTTATCCTACATCTATCACAAGTACTAGTTTGTAGTTTTTCATGATATATTAATTAATGGAAACTAACGGAGAGTAAATTTATTATAAATGTATCAAGTTGGGATTTTTGGTGATAATAAATTATTTGGGGTAAATTTGTTATAGATTTATCAATTTGGGGTGTTTTATGGTTAAAAAAAATAATTTGAGGTAAATTTATTGTAAATGTACCCGTTTAAAGTTTTTTCGTGATATTGACCATTTTTTAAAATACTTCTTATCATCCAATCATGATAATCAGATTGAGTTGGAAACAAACATTACCTTTTGCTTCCGAAGGTGTGTTCTTGATCCTATTTTATTAACTCATATCTTGGAGGGCAAAAATATTCCAAGGCAGTTTTGCTCCGTATTGCACTGCCAATTTTGCGGTCATGATTTTCAGGCGTTGATCATCAAATTTGTGACCTGGTCCGAGTCCGACATCTACGGGATTCTACCGTGCATAATTCCTGACATTCAATAGAAAAATATATATCTTAAAAAAAAAAAAACATTTTCAAGAGTATTGCATGAAAGGCCTAATGGACCTTTAAAGGAGAACAATCATTAAAATAATAGATAGGCCGAATGCAATCTTCACTTTTATTTTGGAAAAAAATGGGCCTCATGTCTTATTGGATGAGGCTTATGGAAAATTCCCTTTGAATAAACGGACCAAATGTTGAGGCCGATTACAATATTAAAATAATGGGCCTCACCTAATAAGGAGGTCCAATGCAATTTTTTTTTTTTTTTTGGGAAACAATTATAATACTCGATTTTGCCCAATGGAAATACATGGGTATTTTTAAGGCATGGGTCCATAAAATAGATGGAAAGGAATTAAAGTGTTGCAATAAGCAGCACGAATGCATAGGTTAATCGTAGCGCAAGAGCATAAACATGCTCAAGACTTGTGATGTTTGACTCTTATTGGGTGGGGTTACTGGGGTATACTACAAGCTTAAGGCTTCCATTCTACGCATTAAAGGCTTCCCATGAAATGAGCAAAATCAAGTCAGCTTATTACCCCTTACCACTCATAGACGACCTCAGCTTCCTCAACACCTTCTCAGTTGGCTTCCTAAAATGCAATCTGGGATTTTAGATTGTTGTCAACACTTAAATCCGCACCTATGTTTCTCTATCAGATTTCATGTAAATTAGGGATCTAATTTGTCAATAATGACATAAGTTGGCCCCTAATCCAAGAAATCGACACTATTATTTAGCATTCACATTTCTTGCTACATTTCATTGCAATTAGGGACATGGGCAATTCAAGTTCATTATAAAAAGATATATATATATTCAATCAAAGGAGATATATATCTTGAAAAATACAAGAAATGAGGCTATCAAATTATGGTACATAAATTCATTAGATTTGTTGATGCCAATGGAATCGGGCCATATTTTAAAATGGGAATAGGGTCAATTTAGTTGTGAAACTTGAGAAGTTAAAGCCCATTTAATGGGTCCGGGTCCGGTCCACTTGAGGGGGCCTTCATCTCGGCCTATGATACGGCTCTGGTGGTTGGCCATATGCCATCAAACAGAGCATGCTTCGGTCGACCACCCATAGAGATTTAGGATTGAAAAAATTGAACAATTGAAATTTAGAGGGATAAGAGAAAATTCGTAAAACCTCTTCCTTATGCCCTTGCCACTGCCGTGGGAAAAAAAAACGCCGAGCAGATAATATCTAAACCAAGAGAGACCAACAAGGTGTGAAGGCCTCTCGCCAATGACTCGATGAGTGATAGCAACAAAGGTGAAATCTAGAGATAGAACGGCGAATACCAAACTGAAGACGTATCGAATCTCTATCTGGCTTTTCGTCAAACGTATGACTACCGCGTTGAGGGTGTGAGAACAGAGCAACCATAGGATAGAGGTACGACCTCTATGATTGTAGAAGAGATTTAGACTTTTCAATTAGAACAAATGACGACGAACATGCATCAATAAAGAAAATCCAGCGACAAAGTGTCAACATTATGATGAGATCATCGCAACGCAAGAGATTTTTGCTATTGCCATCACCTCAAACCTCTTGCAAGCTTCTTAGCCTCCTACTACCACCATGTCGCCTTTGCGGAACTTGTTGAATTGGCCAATCTCCTTTGGGAACAGTACTTAACAACATATTCTAATGCTCAATATATTCATGTATTTTCCATCCATCTAACAACTTAAGATTTTTGGTTGGATTTTTTTTATCATGGTATTAAATTCAGTGCTATCCCTTTTGTAAATGTGTGTCCACCTCCATTTGTTAAATTCCACGTGTTGTGGTCAAAATTCCATGGGCCAATGCTCTATATATTCATATAATATCATTCCATCTAATAGCTTAAACTTTTGGATTAAACTTTTTAGCATCATCTATACATGTGGAAAACTGTTTGCTTTGTCGATTGCATGAATTCACTAAACTTTTGATGAACGAAGATCAACGAATGACTCCGAGGATTTCGCGATGATGATGCTCGGCAACAATGAAATGGGAATCACTTGACAGAGACATTCAGAGGTCGGTCTGGGTCTTGGACGGGCTCACGCATGCACTGAAGCCCAATTGACGGATGAACGGACTATTGAAAAAAATAGGCTTGATCTCTGGACATTATGGGCTCAGGTGATGAGCAAATTGGACTTTAAAATATGGGCCGTACCCGATGTGTTTGGGTTTTGTTTATTACTTTTTTCTTCTTCTTCTTCTTCTTCTTCTTCTTCTCTTTTCTTTTTCGTTATTTATTTGTAATTAATTCGTTCATTCATTTATGAAACAATCCTTAACAAGAAACCAAAATGCGTTCATTTTCTCAAATAAGAATATGAAGTGGATCTTATTTCAAACAAATGCCTGAATGTCATTATTGTCTCAAATAAAGGCATGAAGTAGATCTTATTTCAAATAAAGCCTAAAGTAGTTATATTTATTTTAAATAAGAGTTTGATTTTTTGGTTGATAAGGACATTTTTGTCATTTACCTTTTTATTTGATTTGTTTCCTTTTTTCTTTCTTTTTCCCTTTCTTTTCCCAGGAGAGGTCTTTTTCTTCTTTGGGGGGGGGGGTCGCCCTCGCGGCAATAGGCAAGAGATGGCCCCATCCTAGGGAGCTCACACTCGCGACCATCGATGATGTCGGTCCTCGCCCAAGGGTTGCCTTGCCAGTGGCAGGTGAGGGGCAGCTCACCTTGGGGGAGGTCATCCACGTCAACCTTAAGTAAGGCTAACCCTCACTAGATCTAACAAGGGGTGGCCTCGCCCATGGTTCGGAAAGGCTTATGGGCCCTTGTCGACCCTTACCAACAGCTAGCGAGAGCTCGACCCTTGCCCACGGCCACTAGCCCTCATCGAAGGAAAACAAATAGAAAAGAGAAATGAAAAGAATAAAAAAATAATTTAAAATTAAAATTGTATTTGAACGAAATGCCCTTTGATCGGTTGGAATATTTAGTTGACTAGTGACCGGCGGAATTAAGCTCTTAGTTGAAACAACTATGGCCTCTTTAGGCCTTTATTTAAAACAACCATGGCCACTTCAGATTTTTATTTGAAATAAAATCCATTTATGCCCCTTATTTGAGAAAATAAAGACATTGTGAGCCCTTATTTGAAACTTTTTTTTTTTTTCATTTATTATCTATCTATTGTTTTTTCAAATGGGGTCAACATTTGGCTCATGCGCCCTAAATCCTTAGGCACTTGGCCTGGAGCCACAAAGGCCAAGTTTGAACATTAGTGCCTATGCTACGATGTTCAATGGCCATGCCATGGTACATGGCTCCTGTGTCCAAGTCATGGGTAGCGGGGCTTGGCCCCAATGCTTGCTCTCAAGTCCCTAGCGACCATGTCCTAATACCTGCTCTTGTGCCCAAATCATTAAGACCTTCTTGGGTTCATTGAAGTCAAGCCCAAGCCCCTACTGTCAGTGCTCGGGTTTGTTGAGGCCAGGTCTCCGGTACCAATGCTTGGGTACCTAGCTCTTGTGTCCAAGTCATAGGCACTTAGATATGGGTCTATTGATGTCACGCCCTGATCCTTCGGGTGCGTGCCCATCCTTCGATGGTTGATTAAATAGTGACGTCCTAGGACACGTCGCTGACCTATTCATTTTAATGTATGTGCGGAAGCGAATTACTAATCCCTTGACAATAACAAAAGTGGTTGCCCTCGCTGGCAATAGGCAAGAGATGGCCCCATCCTAGGGGAGCTCACACTCGCAACCATCGATGATGTCAGTCCTCGCCCAAGGGTTGCCTTGCCAGTGGCAGGTGAGGGGCAGCTCAACTTGGGGGATGTCATCCACGTCAACCTTAAGTAAGGCTAACCCTCACTAGATCTAACAAGGGGTGGCCTCGCCCATGGTTCGGAAAGGCTTATGGGCCCTTGTCGACCCTTACCAACAGCTAGCGAGGGCTCGACCCTTGCCCGCAGCCACTAGCCCTCATTGAAGGAAAACAAATAGAAAAGAGAAATTAAAAGAATAAAAAAATAATTTAAAATTAAAATTGTATTTGAACGAAATGCCCTTTGATCAGTTGGAATATTTAGTTGACTAGTGACCGGCGGAATTAAGCTCTTAGTTGAAACAACTATGGCCTCTTTAGGCCTTTATTTAAAACAACCATGGCCACTTCAGATTTTTATTTGAAATAAAATCCATTTATGCCCCTTATTTGAGAAAATAAAGACATTGTGAGCCCTTATTTGAAACTTTTTTTTTTCATTTATTATCTATCTATTGTTTTTTCAAGTGGGGTCAACATTTGGCTCATGCGCCCTAAATCATTAGGCACTTGGCCTGGAGCCACAAAGGCCAAGTTCGAACATTAGTGCCTATGCTACGATGTTCAATGGCCATGCCATGGTACATGGCTCCTGTGTCCAAGTCATGGGCAGCAGGGCTTGGCCCCAATGCTTGCTCTCAAGTCCCTAGCGACCATGTCCTAATACTTGCTCTTGTGCCCAAATCATTAAGACCTTCTTGGGTTCATTGAAGTCAAGCCCAAGCCCCTACTGCCAGTGCTCGGGTTTGTCGAGGCCGGGTCTTCGGTACCAATGCTTGGGTACCTAGCTCTTGTGTCCAAGTCATAGGCACTTAGATATGGGTCTATTGATGTCACGCCTTGATCCTTCGGGTGCGTGCCCATCCTTCGATGGTCGATTAAATAGTGACGTCCTAGGACACGTCGTTGACCTATTCATTTTAATGTATGTGCGGAAGCGAATTACTAATCCCTTGACAATAACAAAAGTGAGATAGAAAGGCAAGACAACAAATTTCAAATCAACACATTAATAAAAACCATAGACTAGTTTACAAACAAAGGCCAAGCCCAGGGTCTAATTACAGGAGGCCTATCTCCAAAAGGAACTTCCGAGTTACCCATGCTCCTAACCCTTTTGCCTCAAGCTCCAAGCTCTTCACCCTAGGGACTTGAAAATGTTATCCCAAGATAGGGTGAGATGACGTCTCAGCAAGTTCACCCCCTAAGACCCAATTAGGAAGGAAATATGCCCCAAGGGTTGCATAAGCACAAGCACTGGTTAGAAAACTTACCTTTGCCTCAGTTTCTTCTTGCAAGTCAATATAATTTATAATTTCAACCATCATTTCAGCACATCAAGGCATCAAATCAGATTGAACCATCAATCAATCGACTTAGTCGATTCTATGTCATTAAGACCATCACTCAGTCAATTAATTCAATATTATCTATAAAGTCCGATCATATCAATGACTGCTCACTCTAAGCTGAATATATATAGTATAGCTCGCACTAAGCCAATAAAGTATACCGCTCGCACTAAGTAGACATATAGAGGCCCTCAAGCTGATATAGTATACTAACACTGCTCATTCTAAGTTGATAAATAATATAGCTCACTCTAAGCTGATAAATAATATAACTCACTCTAAGTTGATAAGGTATATTGCTCGCTCTAAACTAATATATCAGAGCCCTCATGATGATATAGTATATCGGTATACTGCTTGCGCTAAGCTTAAATATCAACCTGTAGGCTGATATAGTATACCATTCTGATCATCTAACAACTTTACAATTTCTATCATACCCGATAAAAATAATCGTGTGTAGGTACACGTTCGGCCTTAGGCAAAATATAATATTTTTCCTTTTAGAAAATCCCACCAAGTTCAATGATCCATAAACACATTTTTTTGCGTTGTAAACCGATGTTTGGTATTTTCTAATTAAATACCGAAATTAATAAATTTTGGGATAAATACCCAAAATCACAAATCACACTCAAATTGCACAAAATAGTACTCAATTAATTAAGCAAATCACACTATTGTGGTCAGCATAAAATTTCAGTCACCAGTTATCTCGGTCTAATTTCTGGAAAATAATAATTAATTAAGTAATTACCGAAATTAATTAATAAATGCCAATAATTGCAACTTAGGCCAGAAAAGCCTAATTAAAAACCGAGATGGGCCTGGAAAATTTCCGAACCACTCTAGATAAATACTAGAGCTTATCTAGGTTTTAATTACACTAATCTAACTACCTAACATGCAATATCGAATGATTAAATTACTAATCCATTCTAACTATCCACCTAATCCATACTTAACTTAAACTAATCAATTCTTAAGCATAATTAACTTCATAAGCAAGGATTAGTGAGTAAACTCACTGGATTTACGAGCCGGTGAGTCCATGGCGACGACGGCTGTCACGCCCCAATCCTCGAGCACGCACCCATCCCTCACCTTGGTCAATTAAAAGCAACATCCTAGGACGCATCGCCGACCCTTTCTTTTTAATATGCATGCGGAAGCAAATAAAAAATCTCCAGACAACAAAACAATGGGATAGGAAAGTAGGACCAAGTTCCAGACTTTCAAAAACAACCACACTTATATACATTGCAAACCAGTGCACATATATATAAAGCAAGCTACCAAGACAGATTCAACTTAGACAAGTTCAAAATCAAAGTCTGCAAGCGGGGGTGGGGGTTTCCACAAACTATGAGTCCTCGTCCTCCTCTTCTTTAACCTCCACACTCTAACTGGAACCTTCAGCAGACTGCACCAGACTTCCGAGATCTTCAAAGATCAGGTCTACTGCACCTAGGGACCTGAAATGATATCCCACAACCGGGATGAGACTACGTCTTAGCAAGTTCTACCTCTTAAGACCCGATTAGTAAACCAATACGCTATTCGGGCTGCCTATGCACGCATGGGTTAGAGGACTTACCTTGGCCTCAGATTCCACCTGCATATTAGTACAGTTCAATAGGCACCCAAACAATCACATCACAGATCGACATCTCGATCAGTCGATCTAGTTAATTACATGTCAATCCGACCATTTTCCGGTCGTCTCACTTATTCAGTCTCAAATCTTACTCACGGCTCCATGAGCATAGTCTACCAAATTTCTTGGCAACAAATTATGGTCCAAAGGACACGACCTATCTTTAAGTGGCAAATTATGGCCCATTGGACACGACCTTTAATAAGTGGCAGATTATGGCTTTATCAAGTGTGACTCCTACCAGGTGGCAGATTATGGCTTTATCAAGTGTGACTCCTACCAGGTGGCAGATTATGGCTTTATCAAGTGTGACTCCTACCAGGTGGCAGATTATGGCCTTACCAAGCGTGACCCCTATTAGGTGGCAATTTACAGCCTAATAGGGCGACCTATATTAGGTGGCAGTTTACGGCCCAACGAGCGCGACTGACTCCAAATTCGGTGGCAGAACTCGGCCCTACTGGCACAGTCATATTTTGGTGGCTTTCGAGGTTCAACTCATAACCTCTCACAGTCAAATTCTAATTGAATACTGACACTGATCAATTTTGGGATAAATCCCCACATACTCATCAACTCACTCAATTTTCACACAATATTAACGTATCCGGTGGGTCTTAGTCAAAAGTATATTTAAATCACTCTCACAAACTTCTCCACTTAACAGCTCATCAAAGCATTATTGATGCTAAACAATCATACTCGGTCATCCACAACTCAATTACTCAATCTCAATCAATTTAGGACAAATTCCTCAAATTGCACAATCAATTCAATTCAACACAATGTAGAGCTCAAATAACTAAATGGACTACACCACGACAATTAACACAAAATTTCAGTTGTCGACTATCCCAGCCTAATTTTCGAAATATAAATAATTAATTAATTAATATCGAAAATTAATAAATAATTACTAAAAATCCAATTTAGGCCCGTATGCCTGATTGGAGCCCGAAACGGGTCGGGAAAAATCCCGAGATGCATTCGATAAATAGTAGACTATATCTACTTGCTAATTGCACAATCAAAATGTCTAATATGCATCAAGTTATTTAATAATCACTAATCCACTCTAATCTAATCACCTAAATGCACTTAATTAAATCTAATTAACCCTTAAGCATAATTAGCAAACTAAGTAAGGATTAATGAGTAAAACTCACTTGATTAAATGCGAATGCTGACGGCCGCTGAATTTTGAATTTTCGGCAACATCAATAGACTTGGACCGAACCTAAACTTGGCCCAACAAATCTCTGCCCAAGTTGAGATTTATTCTTGAGTTGGGCCGAGCTTGCTTCGCGGCATCGGACTGCTGATTTCACTGGGCTATTGTGCGGGCTTAATGGAGCTGCTGGGCTGAGAAGAATAATTCGTGGGCTGAGCTGGAATTGCGGGCAGGCTTGCGTGAAGTTGGGCTGTAACCTGGGCTGAATTGCAAGCTTCATGGACTGAGATTGGGCTGACCTCCACGTGAGCTGTTGCTGGGCTTGAGGTGGGCGTGGATTCACGGCTTCAATTGGCGTGCTTCGGTGAGCTGGACTGTCGCAGCGAGAGAAGACGCGGACGAAGAAGCAGCTTCGTCTGAGCTGCGGGGGACGCGCGGCAGCAAGGGAAGCAGCTCGGTGGAGACAGAGATCATGGACCGAAGACGCTGGGCGGCTCGGAGGAAGGAGACAAACGAAGGTGGGCTTCGCTGGCAGGGTAGTCAACACGGCTGGGGGACGCTCCTTCGGTTGACCGAGCTTGGAGGAGACTCGGACGTGGCAGAGAAAAATCAGTGGGGAAATGGGGCCGAAGGCCGTCGGTCGTGATGAGGGGAAGCGTGCAGGCTTCATCGACCGAACCCAAAAGAATCAAAAAGGACAAGCAGAAAAGTGAAAGAGACGAGTGAGGGAGGGGGTGTCGTTCAAAGGCAGAGGAGACGTGTGAAATTGAAAAGCGAGAGTGAAGATAATAATGCAAATTAAAGTCAAAGAAGATGTGGCATTTGAAGACCAAGCAGAGGCTGTCGGTAGGTGGTGGGGCCTTCTCGCGTGGGTCTTCGAGAGAGAAGAGAGAGGCTTTGCGAGAAAGAGAGACGAATGAGAGAGAGACCGGTGAGGGAGGGGAAGAAAAATCAAAAGAAAAGATCAAACAATCAATAACACTTTATCCAAAAGTCTTCAAACTTATCCTACTTGTCCCCAAATGCTTTCTCGCAAAATAAATTCCACAAATTATCCAAATTTGATGTCAACAATGCAACCCTCAACCATAACTCCGAATTTCCTCATTTTGGGCTTCCATTTCATTGACAAATCCCCAATTTGATGTCCAATTTTGATGAAGAAAAAGCCTGTAAAATTTCTACAAGTGCCCCTCGTCAAATATAAATTTTATTGCAAGTCCAAATTTCCTTTAATTTGAGCCATCCAAATTGCTGCTAATTTTCCGCAATGTCCGAATAGATTTTCCGTAAAAATCCTAGAATTTTTGAAAAATATTCGGAGGATGAGTCGATGTTCCTCAAATGAATCGTGACATGACAGGACTCCCAATTTTCAAAATTGAATTCAAATTCGCAGTTATTTTCAATCAAATGTGATTTTAGTGTGACATGGCCTACCGGGTAACTTTTAGAAATTTTCGGTATAATTGACCCGTGGTCGATTTTCTTTGAACCACAATGAACCCATTCGATATATTGGCGACTCTCGGTGGTTGTGAAAATCTCGAGATTTCAAATACGGACACTGGGTACCAAAATGATAGTAAAATCAAACTAGTGTCGGGAGACGAGAATTTTCCAATTTAGTAGTCACCTATGATCGGCAACACATTTCAGTCAAACCGACCTATCTCTGATCTTAATTCGATATTTAACCATGCCATAATGACCTCTAAAGATGAGCACGGTTGAGAAGCCGATTCCTGGTCGAATTCTCAAGTCTATTGCATTTAAAATCCCTTAATGGCTTCATCAGATAGGCCAGTTATCTCCTGAGTGGCCATCTCTGAGAAAAACACTATAGTCACATTGATGAAAGGCCCGGCTTATTTGATTGAAATCAGGACCTGAAAATCAGGATGTTATAGCGGCACGACGGTGGCTGACAAACTCCAAAGCGGGGACACCGATGGGAGCCTGGATCGGGCCGAAATCGGCCACAAAGCCCACAGCGGGGCTATTCGGTTTGGGTTCGAAGGGGGGCTATTCACGTGGCCGAACGGCGGGGCCGTTCTGCGGTGAGGTGGTGGCTGCGAAGAGAGCTCGGTGGAGACGTAGGCTGACGAGCGGACTGCTCGCGGCTGACTTCGGTAGAGTTTGGCTTCGAGAGAGAGAAGGACGCGGGCTGGACGTGCATGGGCTTCGGTGGTGTTGACGTTGCAGCGAGATGGAGAAATTGTTGACCATGGGCGGTGAAGTTGGCGACGTGTGGCAGTGGGTGAACGATCGGGCAGCTTTGGTGGAGATGGGGCAGAGTTGGAGCAGCAACTTCGGTGGGATGGGGGAGGAACATACAAGGAAAAATGAAAAAGAAAGAGAAGCAGAGGCAACCAAAGGGGGGTCGACTTCACTGGCGTGTACAGGAGACAAACCGAAGAAGGGTGAGGGGATAAGGCAGCAGGGTTTGTCGGCTGTGAAGGAAAGAAACGTGAGAGAGAGAGAGAGAGAGACGTGCGAAATGGAGGGATCGAAAGAGAAGGAACCAGCTAGCGTCCGAGGAGCTGCGAGTGGGAGGAAAACGTGCGGAGACTGAGACCGAAGGTGAGGGAGGGGAAAAATTCAAAAGAGAAACATCCTACACTCAAGATTCTTAGTCCCACAAGCTTTCACACAAATTCATTTTATCCCCTAATACATTCTTGATTTATAAATCCACAAATAGCCAAGTTGATGTCCACAAGTCACAGCCTTCAAACCAGCCTCCGAATTTTACAATTAAAGCCTCAATTCCCTCATCAATTTCTTCGGTTTGATGGCTAATTTTACTACGAAGGAAGTCCGCCCACTTTCTACAATTCCCCTCTGCCACATAGCTCACTAAGGAGGCCAAACATCCACTCAAGTTGTATGCATCAATAATAGCCATAAGCTTGTCAAATTTTTCGTGTCAAAAAAATGTATCATGCATTGGGGCACTGTCTGGTTTAGTGCTCTAGAAAGCTGCTTCAACTATGAAATATTGCAGCTTTTGTAATGGGCACCTACATAATTATTAAAATTATGTCTCGAGTTTAAGCACAATACGAGATTTGATGCACACGAGTAGCATTTGTTGATCAAAGTTCAGCGCAAATTGATATGCTCAAATTGACAATGAAGAAGCAAAGCATGAAGGCCTTCTACACGTGTAGATTTGTCGAAGATGTGCACGTCTCCCAAGTCCATTACTTTTCTACCTCTTTAAATGCATGCACATGGACGTGCATGCAAAAAATACATGCGAAAGAGAATATTGGGTGGTCCGGGACCATCACGTCAGCATGGTCCCGGACCACTCACGTAGGGGGACCAAAGGACCACCCAATATTTTCTCGTTATCTAGAACCAAAATCAATTAATTTCGTCCATACGTTTATCACCAATTGGAAGAGAGTGTGAAACAAAAAATCGACTTTCGACTTTCGTGCCATCGCATGCACTATAAATAAGACACCCTTCGTATAGGTGATAATGCAAGCCGGAAAGAACGAAATAACAAATTAAGATGCAAAGCTTCACCATGCATCATCACTTGGCATGTCTCCTGCTCTTTTCAGCTCCTTTAGTAGCTTTTGTTATGAGCAGTCCTGAGAATTTCCTGCAATGCCTCTCTCTTCACTCCGAAAACGCAACCGCAATCTCTAAACTCGTTTATACTCCAATCAACTCCTCGTATTCTTCCGTCTTGGACATTACCATACAGAACCTGCGCTTCTTGACTCCTGCCGCTCCGAAACCATTACTCATCGTGACACCGCTCCATGTCTCCCATGTCCAAGCCGCCATCCCCTGCTCCCAGCGGTATGGACTCCAAATGAGGATCCGAAGCGGTGGTCACGACTATGAGGGTCTTTCGTACTTGTCCAAAGTCCCGTTTGTCATCATCGACATGGTGAATCTCCGGTCGATCGCTGTGGATGCGGAGGACAAAACAGCGTGGGTCCAATCGGGTGCAACGGTTGGCGAGCTCTACTATAGGATTGCCGAGAAGAGCAAAACCCTCGGCTTCCCGGCTGGTGTCGGCCCCACGGTCGGCGTCGGTGGGCACTTCAGCGGTGGAGGCTATGGCACGATGCTGCGCAAATACGGCCTTGCTGTTGATAACGTAATCGATGCCCAATTGGTCAATGCACAAGGTCGGCTCCTGGATAGAGAATCCATGGGGGAAGATCTCTTTTGGGCTATCCGAGGTGGAGGCGGTGGCAGCTTCGGTGTAGTAGTGTCCTGGAAAGTCAAGCTGGTCCCGGTACCGTCGACCGTGACCGTGTTCACGCTCTTGAGGACGTTGGAGCAGCATGCGACCAAGCTCGTGCACCAGTGGCAACTTATCGGGAACGAGCTCCCCAACGACCTATTCATGCGGGTGATCTTGCAGAGTTCCAACTCTGGCCCCAACGGGACGAGGACGATGGAAGCGTCGTTTAATACTCTTTACCTCGGTGGGGTCGACGCGCTCCTCGAGGTGACGAGGAGCAGCTTCCCGGAACTGAATGTCACGAGACAGGACTGCACCGAGATGAGCTGGATCGAGTCGATCCTCTACTTCGCGGAATTTAGTGGAGAGCCCTTGGAAGTCTTGCTGAACAGGAGCTCCAACACCAAATTATACTTCAAGTACAAGTCGGATTATGTGAAGGAGCCGATCCCTAAGAGTGGCTTAAAGGGGATGTGGGAGAGGTTCTTTGAGGAAGATGTAGGGGTGGCTCAAATGATTTGGAACCACTACGGCGGGAGAATGAGCGAGATTTCAGAATCCGCCCTTCCCTTCCCTCACAGAGCTGGCGTTCTGTACAAGATCCAGCACTTAACGTCATGGACCGATGGAGGCGACGAGGTTGCTTCAAAGCACGTGAGTTGGATACGAAGCTTCTACAGTTATATGGCGCCGTATGTGTCGAAATCTCCTCGAGAGGCCTATATCAACTACAGGGATCTGGACATAGGAACGAACAACGTGAAAGGCGACACGGGTTATAAGCAAGCGAGCGCTTGGGGAAAGAAATACTTCAAGAACAATTTCGACAAGTTGGTGCGTGTGAAGACCGCGGTTGATCCGGGCAATATTTTTCGACACGAGCAAAGTATTCCACCATTTTCATTTTAACTTAGGTGTATTCCTCGCAGTAATAAGATGATACTTTGTAATAAATGGAACATTTGACAATGTCCACGTATGAATTTTGTGTGGAATTTCTTATGGTGCTTCACATGAACATTATTGCGTTCGGGGTTATTTTTTAAGGGTCTCATAATAATTGTCTTTAGGACACTAGTTAAATTAACGAAAAGTGAAAATGACTAATTCCATGACACATGTTTTTTTTTAAAAAAAAAAAAAAGAAAATACTTACGTCAAATAGTGAATTTGAAATTTCCAAAACATATTTAGAGATCCAATAAACACGTGCTCAATGGGCACCATTTAACATTTTCCATAATATATTTTGACCAACGATTTTTCCATTGTCAACGTCCACGTGACTCCATTCTCTAAGATTCTATAAGGTCTCGATGCCCGTAATAGTACTTAGATTTCTTGAAATTGCATAAAAATTTTCACGACTCTTAATTATGGTAAATGATGAATCTTTTATGGCTTCAGATAGTTAATACAACATTCATTTCGTAGACCCGAGCGTATTGCCCCGGATTAGCCAAAATCTCGGATGCTTGATTTTTCAATTCAATCCGTCAATATTGAGTTCATGAGAAACCTCACTACAAGTTTTATTACGTAAATATCACGTAAATGGAGTATAGGGTGCTCGAGATAGGGCCCCAAGAATATGATGTAAAAGCGTATCAAGAAGCATGCTCTTCAAGATGAGGAGAATGGTCCTCGCATAGGTGAAGTTGCACGGAATAACTTCAACTTTGTTGTGATGTTGGTAGGGATATTGGAAAAATAGTTGAGAAATGCATTTATGAGCTGCGAGTAGGAAAAAAAGTATCCACAATCACTATAGATAATAATAGTTCGAATGATATTACTTTTAATCATTTGAAGAATAATTTTTGAGAGAGATACTATTAATCTTGAATGGTGATCTTTTTGTATATGAGGTGCACGATTCATATATTAAACTTAATCGTAAGAGATGATTTGATCGAGGTACATGATTTGTTGCATGTATTTTAAACATGGTTAGGTATGTGAGAGGTTTCTTGTTAGACATAAACAAACGATTTTAATCATGCATTAAAGAATAAAATTCAATCATCAATTGGAATCATATGCGGAAAACAAGATAAAAATAAATTTGACCTTCAGTTATTATTCGAGTTTGTGTTCATCGGAAATCCACCGAAATTCAACAATAAGTACAGGCAATTCGACGATGACTATGGGTGTATTCTACTATCACAATTCCCTTGTGTACTAATGGTGTATTTTCAAATGAGAGGGTTTGCATTAACCTTGTCATTGCTCTTACGTAAATGAACGATCGTCCTTATAAACTGCCTTCCATGAAGGCGGGTCTCCAAAGAGACGGTTGTTACAAAAATGTGTGAATGTGGAACCATATGGTGAAATAAACGTCACTTAGAAGAGAAAAGTGAATCAATGCCTGAGGATAAGATTTTACTATAAAAACATATCCCAAAAAACAGGGGAGATCACATTATAAATAATGTTCTCCCACTAGATCCCAACATTTTCATCATATAGATTATTCAACTAAATCCATGAAAACTTTATGCTTAAAAGAAAAAGAAATAAAACAGATGAATCGTGGCGACATGTCCTCTAAGAACGAGTAATATCTTCTATGTATCACAATATATCTTATTGTCACGTGGAAGACAAAGACCACGGCGCCTGTTTATAGAAGATGCCATGACAAACTGCAAAATCCCAAAAATGCTTCATAATCACTGAAACTAAACTATATAATTCACAGATTATTTTGACTGAGGAAATTTTCTCGAAACACTATAGAAAAAAAAGCCGGGCTTTCTGGATTTACAACAATGTCCACTATGTGCCAACAATCTGAATGTCCAGTGTTTAAGACCCTGCAAGGAACGGAATTGACTCCTTCTATTGCGCAAAGATCAAAGCGTTTTATGAGTGACGACAAACCAAGAGCTATTTTATTGTGGTAGGAGGTAGCAAGTGACATTTAACTAGATAACAGGACATGCGGGGACTATGTTGCTTATGACCCAAGGTTCAGGATTCTAAGAGTTGCCAAGACTTTTGTAACATGCGTGCTTGACAGAACTGGCATTCAGTAAACTCTCATTCTTCAACACGTGCTACTCTTTTTCTTGGTTAATTGATAAGGAAAAGATGAAACAGTAATAGTACTACAAAATTCACTTGTAGGCCTTGCCCAATATATATATATATATATATAGAGAGAGAGAGAGAGAGAGAGAGAGATAGATAGACAGAGAGTGAGAGAAACCTCATTTGCATCGTTGAAACTACTGAAGTCATCCTTTTTTGGCCAATTTACCTTCCAACATCTAAGTAATCCTTGCAGTTCCACAAGTATTGATAAGCTGTGTCCTATCAACATTCACATAAATGGCGGAATGAGTAACAAATAGTTAACTAATTAGGAAAATCAAATTCCAACAGTGAAACGCACAATGAAAAGTTAGTAGCAATGCAGGATATTAAAGAGCAACACTGGTGTTGACTGTAGAAAATAATTTATTTTCTGATAGTGGCACCCTGACTTTTATCACCACATTCATACACACTACGAAAGTTGTATGGCCTCCACCTATCAGAACTAATGTAGCTGGAAATAGAAATCACCACTGCCAGATGCAAAGCCGTACAATTATCTGATGCGACGCAGCTTCATAAGGAATTTTTCATTCAATTGCCGAAGTTTCTGCCCATAAGATCTTCCATATCCCTTATAAACCCACCGAAAGTTACGGTTAAAGTAATGGTTCTCTGCCTCAAAAATACCGAAGTCGCAACTCTTCAGAATGTCAATCATTGCGAAACAACAGAGATGTGATAGGTGACCACATTAACCTACTTCATATGAGCTTCACACTATTAAAGCCGACCCAAAAGTCTCACACTAACACGAGAGATGTGATAGGTGACCTTGACAGGTCAACATAGTCATTCCTGATCTAAGATTAACAACCACATTAACCTGCTTCGTATAAGCTTTGCACCGCGAAAGCTGACTGACAAGGTCTCAGGCTATGGCAAGAGAGATGTGATAGGTGAGAGTGGCATATCAACAGAGCCCATTGCCAAAGAGACTGTGCAGATGGTTTGGAGGAATCTGCCCCCACACCCGACAACCACCATTTCCATGATTTAGAATGGATTCAATGGACTGGATGGATGTCCCTTAGTTAATGAACTAGTACTGCAACTAGGCAAGCACTCAAACAAACATTGGTGGAAGCTAAATGGTCCAGAAAGTTTTAAACCTAACACAAGCCGTGCCCACCCAAACCAGAAACAAAGCCATCAGATGCGAAGATTTCTAACGGGTATCATGTGAGAAGTTTCCTTGCAGTATCCATTGTTCGCATAATAAACAGTGGAATACAGAGAACAGACCTCTTGATGTAATGGGATGAAACCCAATGTCAAACAGCGCTTGGGATTGTGCTCATTAGCTGAAGAAATGTGTTGACGATTTTAGCTTTGATCGCGTGGCCAATGCGAGGGAGATGATTAAAAGGGTTATGGGTGAATGAAAGAATGAATGGAATTCCCATTTTTTTTCACTATTTTTTTATAGGTAAAAAGCAAATCAACTAGAGGACAGCATGGGGGTGCAAACGCATACACGGGAAGAGCTCAAAACCAGAAAAGAAATGAGCCATAAGGCAAAACATGTACTATGTCAATGAAAGCTCAGATCCATATTCATATTATCACTACACCAAAAGATTATAACCATAACCCTTTAAGCCAATTTTCAAAAAATATAAAAAAAAAAGGGAAGGCTCTGCTTCTTCAAAGGTTCTCTTACTCCGCTCTTTCTGTATCAACCAAAAAAGGGAGAGAGTAATTGAAGAAATCCTTCTTTTCTTGTTTGCGGCAAGTGAATGCCCCAATGGCTTAGTGGAATGGTAATTTGCTCGGTTGATGTTACTATTCTCGGCATTGACCAGAGCGTTGTCTTGTCCATTTGATGGGAGTTGTTCCTTAAAATATTCACCAACTTCCATGTAGTAATTTTGTTGGTCAAAGTCTACATGGCAAATGACATTGACTAAGTCTGTAATCAAAGGCACCGGGGGGGTGCAAAACCCATATACAAAAGGAGCTCAAAACTAAACGAGCTCAGTTACAGGAGAGCATCTATACCGTCAATTAAAGGATTTATGTCCACATGTAAGTTTCCACTATACCAAAAGAGCAAAACTTCCAACCCTTTCCAAAATTGCCAAAAATAAGCATCTCCTCTCATTCAAGAGTTCTCTTGTTCCGCTCTTTCTACATCTACTGAAAAGTAGCAAGGGGATCAAAGAATTCTTTTTATAAACACGAGGCAAAACAGATCCTACCAATCCTATAATTCTTGTTCAGTAGAACCTCCTATAACATGAGATAGTCCAATGCCATAAGAGGTCTGGGCTACTAACCAGCACGATCCCTCTTTTCCGCAAGTTGTCTAAGGAGAGAATATGGTACCAAGTTGCCTCCCACACAACATACAAGACTCTAGTCAGTACTCTCACTTTCCAAAGCTTTCCGAGGAAAAGCCTCTTTGCCACCAACAGTCTTCTTTCTGAAACAAGGAGGAAATTTTTTCTATAAAATCCATGAAACTACAGTAGTTTATATTTCTTTTTCATATTTCTAATTCTTGAAAGCAGATTAATTGGCAGACTTTCAAAGTAGCCAGGAAGAGACAACAAGATAATGAAAACTCTCAGCTTCACAAGTGTTTTTCTTAGCAGTAGAGAGGCAATAAATGAAACCTGACAGAATTGGAAAAAGCAGGTTGAAAAATTAAGCAAGATGTGGAAACTAAACTCAAGAAAATTCGATAATCCTCAGGTTATGGAGAAAGCAATACAGTAGACAACTATCAGATTTCATGTTTTGGGAAAGGGACCTTCCTATACCGTCAGTAACTTTCACACTCCCGTCTGTGAAATCTTAGTTTACCATAAAAGCAAATGGTTCACCAGCATACAACCAATATTATGAGATTTTCACTTGATAAGAGATGGTCAGTTGTCGAACCTAGAAAGACCTAAATTTCAGCATGTTTGTCGTGTCCTAAATTTCAGGTGCACCACCTAGGATTAGGCTAATGAACTACTAAGTCTAAACTTAGCTCGAGCTCTCTCAAGCCCATACCAATTTGCGACTCAAGTTTAAATATTTAGCATGCAAATGAATTTTAATTAGGAGTCGCCACTAATCAGTTTACAGTAGGTCGATTAAACACTTAAGTAAAATAATAGGATAATTATTTTATTTCTACTAACAAGAGACTTTGGGTACGGGAACTTGGTTACACTAGATTTCTCTAATGCCCTTTTGGTACAATTCTTTTTATTTTAAAAAATACCTAAATTATTATCATGCAAAAGGATGATCACACAAATGCTCAACTATTATTAAACACTCAATGAATCAAATAAATTGCATCAAAAGAATTAAATGCACAAAACAAACAAATTTTTTTTTTTTTTTGGGTTTTCTTTTATCTCGAAATTAAAACATGTATTTTAACTACATGACCTAATTCTAAGTAAATGAACCTAACATGCAAACTAATTGACCTGCACCTAATATTTTTGTATTTTTTAAAATTAAAATTCGTAATAAAAAACTAATTAATCTATCTAAAAAGGAATAATTTTCTAATATGTTTAGGGGTTAATTTGACTTAAACCCTATTCTATCTTAGAAAACTATTTTTTCAAGAAAAATGAGATTATTAAAATATGCAAACATTATTTAAGAGTCTATCTATCTATCTATCTATCTATCTATCTATATATATATATATATATTTTTTTTTTAGATTTTTTTTTAGTGTTTTTCAAGACAAGCAATTATCAGATAAACATTACTAATCAAGATATTCATCAAATAAAGGATTAAATTAATCGAAAAATAATCCATTGTCTCACAAGTTAAATTAACGATTATTTTAACCTTAAACATCATAACATATAAGAAAATTCAAAATAATTAAAAATATGATATGAAGTCTTACGGATCAAATTAATAATTATAATGCTTTAATAAGTTAAAATACTATCAAAATGCCCCAAAAATCAATATAATTAAAAAAAATGATCTGACATCTTATGAATCAAATTAATAATTACAGTAATTTTGGAGTAAAATCCTGCGGATAATGCCTATAATACTCATAAAATGAACATTGACATCCAGTGTTCCAATTTGAGCAATAATAACTAAACTTTTTAAAAAATTAAATAACATAAAATAAATGAAAAATAAAAATAAACTACCTAAGGGGGCTTGGGAAAGACAGCAACCATGGTGGGCGGCGCCGGGCAAAGGGTGGCCAGTGTCGGAGCTTCGGTGAGGGGACCGGCAGAGGTGTGGTGTCTGGCGCGACTAGCGGGCGGCGACTGTGAAGCTGGGTGGAGGCTGGCAGGCGAGTGAGGGGCGTGCGATGCTAGTGTAGGTGCGGCAAAGGTGGCGTGACTGTTGAGTGGCACTGGGGCGGAGGTGCAGGTGTGGAGTAGCGGTGACCAGCGCAAGGCGATGTTGGTGCAGTGAGCAGGTGTCACGGCGGGTTGCAGGCGAGGCAGCGCTCGATGTCTGGTGGGGCAGTAAAGACACCAAGAGGGAAGTAGCAACGGAGGCGTTAGGCTTTGTTGGTGTTGCAGGGCGTTAGGCGCTGGGTCGCTGGAAGGAGGACGGTGCCAAGTAGGCTGCTGCGGGGCGAGTTGTAGGTTGCGAGTGAGGGTCGGTGGTGAGCGGAGACGTGGTAGAGGCTCGGTGAGGGGGCTCGTGGGCTGCTAGAGGGAATTCTTTTTTTTTTATTTATGATTTTCTTTTTCAATATGAAATGAAAGAAAAAGAGCCTAAATCTTCCTTTACATCAACTTTTTTTTTATCCACTCCAAGAAAAAAAGAAATAAATTTCTTTTTCTATCTATCTATATTTTTCTAATCACTGAGGTTTAATTCAAAGATGAATTATTTATGATGATAAATGCAATATTTAGGAAAAATTTATTCAAATAGTGATATCTAGGTAGTTTTTTTCTTTTTCAATTTCAATAACTATTTGAATTGAATGATTTCTTATGAGTATTTGATATTCGAAGAAGTCTAAGATTGTTGAATATATCTTCTCAAGTTACTTGAAGATGCAATGTAGATTCAATACAAAGAAATTTTTTCTTCCTAATATTTTGAAATTAATAATTAATAACCTAATATTTAGAAATTAATAATTAATAATTAATAAATAAAATAAAATATTGCATTCATCCAATAAAAAGAAAATCGAGGATTAAATTGAATTCTTTCTAAGACTTCTTTAGAAACCAATGGAACGACTGAACAAATGACTATTCATGATTCCCTATTGAATCAATTACATATCAATTCCAAACTAGAGGAATGTTATGGTAAAACTTTGTTTGAAATGATGTGGTAGAAAGCAACGTGCGACTTGAAGGACATGATCAGTTGTGGATTCTTACACCCACCCTTTTTATTATATGGGAATGAAAGTGCTCTTGGCTTGACATCCTTTGTTCTGTTCCACTCGAAAAGTGTAAACAATATGTGATGTAGCTCAAGTAGAAAGTATTGATTCATTTCTTAGAGCAAGGATCTAGGGTTAGAGCCAATTAATAAGTTGGAACAACTTCGTAAGTGTAATATATTTTCCATTTCTAAATCTAAAAGATCCAATTCGAGCAAGTTTCAAATCCAAAAAAGGAAAATTTGTTGGAGTGAAACTCTTTTGATCAAAAGTGTATCTTGCGGGAATCAACCGTTTATGATTCTTTGATAGAAATAAATTAGAAAAAGGGTCATGTTGTTTCCATTTTGAAACGATTAAAAATCACCGAAGTAATGTCTAAACCCAATGATTCAAGGCAAAGATAAAATATATTGGAACAAGGAAATATCTCCTTTTTTTTTTTTTTAATAATTGTCTCGACAACTAGATCAAGAATAAGGAGTCCAAATATATTCTAAATGAGACAAAGAAAAAGGGGTTCGAGACCACTCAAAAAATCAAATACATAAGGGTTTCCTTTTGAGCTATTTCATATTTCCGAGTTACTCAACTTGAGTTTTGAGAATACAAATGACTTTTTTATAAAGAAAAAGAAGAATAAAAAAGTATTAAATAATCTTAGTCTAATTTATTTCATTTAATGCTTTTATAGATCTATTTGACATTCGAATTGTATACATAGATATATCTTCTAATTTCTCGAGCCGTATGAAGAGAAAGCTTCGTATATGTTTCTAGGGGGGGGGGTTCTAGTTTATCTACGTCTATCCCAATGAGCCGTTTATCGAATCGTTGCAATTGATGTTCGATCCTGAAGAGAAGGAAGAGATCTTCGGAAAGTGGGTTTTTATGATCCGATAAATAATCAAACGTATTTAAATATTCCTGCTATTCTATTTTTTCTTGAAAAAGGTGCTTAACCTACAGGAACTATTTATGATATTTTAAAGAAAGCAGGGGTTTGTTTTTAGAGAATTTTTTCTTAATTAAAGGAAAGTCAATTAATGAAATACAAAAGAAGAGGGTTTGGGTGATTCGTATATAGCTTTGTATAAGTATACGTTTTTTTTTTCCTACTATACTTTCCCTCCCACAAACAAAAGAATTTTTCTTTTTCTCTTGAATTTTGAACTTAAAGAAACCGAAGGAAAAAGCCCCTCTCACGTTTTTTGCTCTAAATTTTTTTGCTCCCCCTTTGTCACGAAAATTGTGGCTCTCTTTTATAGTGATTCCAAACAACCGCTTTCCATGGCAATTTTCGAGCTTCCATATTTTGTTGCGTTAATTCATGACTACGAATCGGAGCGTGATTTCGCAATCAGCTTGATTTTGCTTCGATTCATTCCATTTTATAAAAATTCTTGCTCTTTACTCACCTGATTTGCTAATTGCTTCTGCATTTATCAAAATCTGAATATTTATTAGAATTTCCAACTTCCATGCACGATCAATCGATTGATTTCCCCCCCTTTTTTTCATTTTATTTGCTTTGATGTGATTTTTTTTATATATTTTCTTAGGGTTGCCAAAATTAGGTGTCAACTGCTACTCCTCTTTGAAGGTGAGCTTGTAAAGGTTGACTTTAAAGACAAGTTGAGACCTAAATTTTGATTATGCACATACATTAAATGACTCTTTTTTTTTTTTGGAAAAATGAATCCCATTTTGAAATGCAATTTATATGATGTATGGAAATGCTAATGCAAATGATAAGGGAACATACTTGGAATGACTTACCTTCAAAGAGGATAGAGCAGTTCAAGATAACCGGTGTTACATGTCTAGGACTTGCACCTTTCTACGGTCGCCTAGAATAGTAACAGGGTTTTGTAAGAGAAAGCTGCCTTCCTAGGACTCATACATTTCTACGGTCACCTATTATGGCAGTATTTGTGTCACGCCCCAGTCCTTGGGCACGCACACATCCTTCTACTTGGTCGATTTTATAATGCGATATCCCAGGACTATGTATCGCCGACCCTTTCATTTTTAATAACACATGCGGAAGCAGTTATAAATCCCCAGACAATAAAACGATGGGATAGAAAAGTAAGACCATATTTTTCATATTGAAATTCATAACCATACTTTTATATAGAGCATAACTCAAAGTATTACACAAACTATTCACAACTTTTTAATTTCACTCTATTCATATCAAAACATGATTCATAAAAGAGGATGTGATTTCAATTCTCATCCGGGTCGTACTCAGGATCATCTTGATCCTCTTCTGACTCTTCTTCACTAAGCTCGTTTCCTTCAAGCTCTTCATCTTTTTTTAGCTCATCCTCATTTTCTGGTTCCTCTTCCTTAGGCTCATCTATAGGCTTGAAATGTTGTCCCGCAACTGGGATGAGACTACATCTCAGCAAGTTCAACCCCACTAAGACTCGATTAAGAAACCAATACACCACATGGTTGCCTAAGCACATCACGAGTCAGAAAACTTACCTTGGCATCAGTTTTAACCTGCATTTCAAGGTTATATACATATGCTTCATATATCACATCGAACAGTCAATCAAATCACAACATCAAATCAATGATTGATCAATCAACCTAGTCGATTACATGTTAGTCATACCCTTTTCTAGGTCATTCACATCCCATTGTATAACCTCCAATAGTACACTTAGTAACAGAGCTCTATTAATGCTCTTGGGCGTCGTTTTCGCCAAAGTGACATAAGTAATAGATAGTCTATGTGCGTTCTTTAAGGCGCCGTTTTTGCCAGTGATATTTCTCATCACCGAACCACACCCGTCATAGGTCACAAACAGTGTACGTGCGTTCTTTAAGACGTTGTTTTCGCCAGTGATGTTCCTCATCACCGAACCATGCCTACCACAAATCATAGATAGTCTACATGTGTTCTTTAAGACGCCATTTTCACCAGTGATGTTCCTTATCACCGAACCACGCTTATCCATGAGTCATACCTAACTGGTCTTATTGATGCTAAATAATTATAATCGGCCATCTACCGGTCAATCACTCAATTTCCATTCAATTTCAACCAATTTAGGAATAATTCTTCAAATTGCACACTTAATTCAATTCAGCATAACATAGAGTTCAAATAAATAAATGGACTGCACCACGACAATCAACACGAAATTTCGGTCGTAATTTATCCTTGCCTAATTTCCAAAAAAAAAAAATAATAATTAAATTAATTTCGAAAATTAATAAATAAATACTAAAAATCCAATTTAGGCCTGTAATGCCTAATTGAAGCCCGATAAGGGTTGGGAAAATTCCCGAGATGCATTCAATAAATAGTATAGGCAATTATCTAGCTAAGTACACTAACCACCTAACTAATATGCAATGCAATTAACTAATAATCAATAATTCATTCTAATCTAACCACCTAATCATACTTAATTAACAATAATAAATCCTTAAGCATAATTAGCCTACTAAGTAAGGATTAGTGAGATTACTCACTTGTGCAAAGCGAAGACCGGGACATTGTGACGACAATGCGACGGCGGCCGAAATTCCAAAATTTCAGCGGCGACGATGAACTCTCGGGCCGGGCCTAAAATAGGCCCAACAAATCTCAGCCCAACTGAGATTTGTTCTCGATTTTTGGGCTAGACAAGTTGGGTTGGGCTTGCTGAAGATGGGCTTCAAGATGGGCCAAACACTGGGCTTGGGCTGCTGCAAATTGGGCTTGAAGATGCCAAACTATGGGCTGCTTGCTGGGCTCATGGACATGCTGGACTGATGGGCTCGGGCTTGACTGCTGCAAATCTTTGTGGGCTTCTAATGGCCCACTGCTGGGCCGAACTTCACTGCAGTGAATTGCGTCGAGGGAGAGAAGCAACTTCGGACATGGGTGGCAGCGGCCGAGAGAGTCAACACGGCTGGGGAAACGTTTCTTTGGTTGACTGAGCTTGGAGAAGCTCGGACGTGGCAGCGGTTGAAGAACTCGGTGGAGGCGTGGACTTCTTCGAGCGATGCTACTAGCAATTCGGCAGAGCAGGGGCAGCTAGATGGAGTTCGGTGGATGCTGGGCAGTCAGCGAAATCAATGCTGATGGAGGGGCACTGGTTTGTTGATCGGCCAAGGTGCAGATGCAACCAAGTGGCAGCGTGGAGGGGGAATCGAAGTTGACGCTGGGGATGGGTTGCGAGAGAGAAAAATGAAAGCAGGCCGGTGGCTTCAAACTTTGCCGGTAGCTGCTTCGGTGATCTTCAGTGCTGG
Source organism: Eucalyptus cladocalyx (assembly GCA_017140615.1). Lineage (NCBI taxonomy): Eukaryota > Viridiplantae > Streptophyta > Magnoliopsida > Myrtales > Myrtaceae > Eucalyptus > Eucalyptus cladocalyx. The sequence goes on from CM029519.1 coordinate 2,390,873, forward strand.
ACAACGCACGAAGGAACGAAGATGCTGGTGTCTTCGGTGGATGCGTGAATGAGGGGCAGTCGCTAGGTTTCTTCGAAGATCAAAATGGAAGCAGAATGGAGGATGGAGGTGGACGGTGGAGTGAGGGTATGGGAGAGAAAGAGATAGAGATGAGGAGGGATGGAGGGGCCCTTGGTCCAATTTTTCCACAACAAATATCCCCCAAAATCCTTCTTGACCAAGTAAAATCCCTTGGCCTCCATTGAGCCACACCAACACTTCTCACAACCCCTCAAATGGTGCATTTTGGCTACGCATGAGGGGGGTTACGAAATTGGCATCATCTTCTCTCAATTGGACACTTGAATCATCTCAAATCATCCTCATTTGGCTTCTAAAATTTCAATTGGTCATCCATTGATTACCTCGGCATTTTTCCTCACCCATGAATTCATCATGCTTCTCAATTTTGCAACCAAAAACCATCTTAGGCATTTTCTGCACAAAAACGATCCGACGACAACTTTTTCCCAAACAGTGTCCGTTGTCAAAAAAATCTTCTGAGGTTGAGTCGTGGGTCCTAGAATTTATTGTGACAAGACAAATTCTTCGATTTTTGAAATCGGACTTGAATCGGCGGTTAATTTCCATTTGGTGCATTTTTAGTGTGATCTAGACTACCGGGTAGTTTTCAGAACTTTTTAAAGGCAAATGACCCGTGGTCGATTTTCTTCAAACCACTCTAAATCCACTCGACACATTGGCGACTCTTGATTGTCGTGAAAATCTCGATGATTCAATTACGGACATCGGGTACCAAAACGACAGTAAAATCAGAGTAGTATCGATCGATGAGAATTTTCCAATTTAGTGGAGTCACCCACATCGGCCACACATCTCAGTTGAACAAACCTATCTCTGATCTCAAATCGATTTTTTTAATTGTGCCGTTGCGGCTTTTAAAGATAAGCACGATCGAGAAGCCGAATCCTGATTGAATTCTCAAGTCTATTTGTTTTAAAGTCCCTAACAGCTTCTCTAGCGAATTTAGTTATCTCGAGAGTGATCGGCTCTGAGAATAGCCCTATAGACGCGTCAATGAAATGCCCGATTAATTCAGTAGAAAGCAGGTTGAAGAATTCAGGATGTCATAATTTGGTTGTCTAGGACCCGAACCTTTCTTCGGTCGCTTTGACAGAAAATATTGATTTTTCAGGACTCGTACCTTTCTACGGTTGCCTGTTAGAACAACAAACATCGTCTAGGACCCGTACCTTTCTACGGTCGCCTAAATGGAAAATCATTTTTCAAGACCCGTATCTTTCTACGGTCGCTTGAATGGGGAAACTGCTTTTCCAGGACCTATATCTTTCTATGGTCGCCTGTTAAAGCAACAAACATTGTCTAGGACCCATACCATTCTACGGTCGCCTAAACGTGAAATCATTTTCCAGGATCCATACCTTTCTACAGTCACTTGAATGGGGAAACTGCTTTTCCAAGACTCGTAACTTTCTACGGTCGCCTGTTAGAGCAACAAATATTGTCTAGGACTCATACCATTCTACGGTCGCTTAAATGGGAAATCATTTTCTAGGAGTTGTACCTTTTTACGGTCGCCTAAATGGGGAAACTGCTTTTCCAAGACCCGTACTTTTCTATGATCGCCTAGCATTGCAGCATAGATCATTTGACCATGACTCAAACCTTTCTTCGGTCGCCTTAATCAGACTGAATCTAGAGAAAAAAAAATCTTTATGGGACAGCTTGACCGAGTCGAGTGTTGGTGCACTTTGGAGAGAATACTTGCACAATGACAAGTATTCAGAGTATGGGTAGAGATATACTTACCTGGCAACATCTCTGATCCTTGGGGATATGTCTCCTGTAAAACATAGTTGTAGGAGAAGTAACATGCATTTATGGTCATAGACATGCATTAATTCAAGGGAGGTTCATGTGTGATGATTTCTATTAATCTTGCATCACCTAATTTTCATTGGGAAGGATTTCAAAAGGATATTCCAATTTGAACACATGAGTGTCATGGATGTGTCAAATGAGGGATCTTTCAGTCTGAAAGGACATTTCACTTGTCCTTGTAAAAATGGCCATTTCATCTTGACCTTTGATGTAGGATTTTGACAATCACTCTATCTCGTTGTCATCATGCCAAACAAGGGTCTGAGAAATCTCGCAAGTGGTACGACCTACCAATCTGAAAGGTCTTTAACATGGACCGTAATGTGGGTTTGGTCAACGGCTTAACAAATGGGACTCTTTGAGTCGAGGTTATTGAAAAATGGCATTTTGCAATTATCTTAGGGGTTTGTCTACAAGTCAATAAACATACGAAATGAGGTAGAAATTGTCTTACTTGCACCCCTTCAAGTGATGCTTTCGAACATATGAACTTTTACGTTAATTTAAGTGCCATAATATGAAGAGACTTTTCAAGGGACGTAACGCAAGTTCGGTTCATTAAAGGATTCTTAGGCTCAAAAAGTGTTTTGGGGGGAATCAAAGTTGGTGATCATCTTGATATTTCCACCAATTTTTTTCTCCACCATCAGGGATTTTCTTATATCAAAACTCCAGTGAGTATAACATCTTAAAATTTTTAGTACCGCCTTGCTGGGGATACAACTTACTTCAACGAATGTTTGATTTTTCTTTTTGGGCATTAGCCTTACTTTTACCAGGAACACTGCTTTTTCATGCTCCTATTTTGTACTTATTTTCATTAGACTCACATAGCCTCCATCTTTTATCATTCTAAACCATGCCATTTGAAATTTTTTCTTTGCCTCAGTGTGAGGAATGATCACCAACTGGGTTTAATATGAAATGAATTCATAGGCTCAAGTGGGCTATGTAATCGATAAAAGTGTGTAGGATAAAGAAAGAACTGCTCTTCGTCATCCTAAAGCACTTAAATTTTTGCGTAAGTTGTACTACAAAAGCGATGCTTGAAGATCGATACAAGTGTAAGCAAGAAGATTCCTATCATTCATTTCAAATTTGCTCCAATATAGGATGATCCTTGACATGGATAATTTAAAAAGAATCTCCACAAGTGTATGGGGCTCAAAGGGATTAAGCAATGGATCACCTGTAGTGTTTGTGATAGAGAAAAGAATGCCTCTCATCACTTTGGTTGATGTACCCTTTGCGAGATCACGCTTTTCCTTACGGGCATGGAATTTTTCCACACAACTCACTAGGGATTAGTGTATGGAATAAGGCTTGCCTTTCATCATTCCAAGGTATCCTATTTGACACATTCAATTTATCTCACACAATTCATCATGGAAGAAAAATGAAAGATTTGCAACAAATTTGAACAATTCAACTCATTGAAACAATTTATTCATCATAGAAATGCTTGTAGTTCAAAACATGATATGGCAAATTCTATCATGAATAATACTTCTTGACAGCATCAGAATTAACTAGAGTGGAAAACTCATGACCATCTATTTCTGCCAAGATCAAGGCACCTCTAGAAAGTACCTTCTTCACCACACATATGGGCCACTATAATTTGGAGCAAACTTGCCGCCAAGATCCGGAAAGATCGGCAATAGCTTCCTTAGAACAATATCATTTACCTCGAAATGTCTCGGTCGTACCTTTCAGTTGAATGACTTGGCCCCTCTCTGTTGATAAGTTTGGCCATGGTAGAGGACCTTTAGTCTTTTCTCATCAATCAAGTTTAACTGTTCAAGTCTTTGTTGTGACCATTCTGCCTTAGATAGCTCCACTTGGGATAAAACTCTCAAAGAAGGAATCTCCACTTCCACAAGCAGAATTGCCTCCATGTCGTACACCAGAGCAAAAGGGGTTGCCCCAGTAGAAGTGTGGATCGATGTTCGGTATGCCATCGGTGTGAAGGGTAACCTGTCATACCAATCTCGATAATTCTCGGTTGTCTTAGCCAAGATCCTCGTAATATTCTTATTGGCCGCTTCAACGGCCCTATTCATTTTAGGGCGGTAAGGAGACGAATTCAGATACTTGATTTTGAACTCGCTGAACAACCCATCGACAAGTTTGTTGTTCAAATTTGTCCCATTATCAGTGATGATTGCTTCAGGGATGCCATAGCGAGTAATTATGTCACGTTTGATGAACGTCGCAACATTGTGGGCAGTGACACTTGCAAAGGATGTAGCTTCGATCCATTTGGAGAAATAGTCTATCACCACCAAGATGAACCGATACCCATTTGAAGTCTTGGGATTTATCGGACCAATCACATCAATGCCCCACATCAAGAAAGGCCATGGCTCGGAAAATTGGTGCAGCTCAGTTGGAGGAACATTTATCCTATTTCCATGAATTTGGCAACAACGACAACTTCGAACATGTTGGATGCAGCCACTTTTCAGTGTGAGCCAGTAGTAGCCTAATCTCATAATCTTCTTGGCTAACATGTGTCAATTCATATGAGGGCCACATACTCCTTTGTGCACTTCTTGCATGGTTTGAGTGGCTTTGGCTACATCTACACACCGCAATAAGACGAAATAAAAAGATCTCATGATTTTGAGGCCATCTTTGTGATGTACTTCTTATTAGTCGAGGTGCTTCATTCGGGAAATTCTTGTTTTTGGATGTAATTCATGATATCGTAATACCATGATTTTCCATCAGGTTCTTTAGTCATGATAATACAATAAGTTGGCTTTGGCAAGACCTCTTCTTTCAGAGGCTTGACCTCTAACCCATCAGTGACTTGCAACATAAAAGACAAAGTCGCGAGTACATCCACAAATTGATTATGAGACCTTGGCAAATATTCAAATGAAATTTTGTCGAACTCCTTTACCAGATCTTCTAAATACTCATGATACGGGAGCAATTTGGCATATTTAGTCTTCTATTCACCTACGGTTTTTAGTATGATCAGCGCTGAATCTCCGGACACTTTTAACTTAGCCACACCCATCTCAATTGCGGCTTGATGTTCGAGGATGCAAGCTTCATACTCGGCCACATTGTTAGTGCATTGGAATATCAATTTTGTAGCTACCGAATGTTGTTGTCCGTTTGGGGATATCAGAACTGCCCCAATGCTAGAACTAGTTAGGTATATGGCACCATCGAAGAACATTGTCCATGAATCTTCTCTTACATTCAACACACGGTCATCTAGGAAATTGTCATCATTATTTGAGACTCCTGGATTCTTGGCCAATATATCAACGATCACTTGACCCTTAACTGACTTTTGTGGCATGAATTGCATATCAAATTCTAAGATTAAAATTTGCCACTTTGCCAACTTACCCACCAAAGCTGGCTAATCAAGCAAGTACTTGATAGGATTGTTCTCAGTCACGAGGAACATTTGGTAATGTACTGTGTATTGTCGCAATCTATGCAATACCCACACTAATGTAGCACAAGTCTTTTCGGTATAAGAATATTTTAGTTATGATACAATGTACTTTTTGCTCAAGTAATAAATGGCTCGTTCTCTTCTATCGACAGGACTTTCTTGAGCCAACATTGCATTTAATGACTCACTATGAATGGTGAGGTAGAGAATTAAAGGATGCCCTAGCATGGGTGGGACAAGAACTAGTGGATTCATCAAGTACTGCTTTAACTTTTCGAACGCTTCTCAACACTCATCATCCCAGTTGACTCATGCATTCTTCTTTAGTAGCTTGAAGAATAGCTTGGCAATTTCAGAAAGTTGGGAAATGAATCGAGCTATGTAATTCAATCTCCCTAAAAGGCTCCGCACTTCTTTCACTGTGGACGGAGGTTGCAACTCGCATATGGCCTTAACCTTGGATGGGTCGATCTCAATCCCTTTACTGCTCACAATGAATTCGAGTAATTTACCGGATTTTGTTTCGAACACGCATTTAGCGAGATTTAGACGAAGCTTGAATTCACGGAGTCAATCAAACAATTTCTTCAAAGTTTCAACGTGGCTTCTTCCAAGTCGGGTTTTTGCAATCATATCATCAACATAGACCTTGATCTCCTGATGCATCATATCGTGGAATAGAGCTACCATAGGTCGCTGGTAGGTTGTCCTTGCATTCTTGAGTTCGAAAGGCATGACCTTATAATGAAAGGTTCCCCACAGAGTGATAAATGCAGTTTTCTCCTTGTAATCCTTCATCCTTATTTGATTGTACCTAGAAAAACCATCCATAAATGAGAACAATTCAAAACCAGCAGTACTATCCACAAGGACATCTATATGTGGTAACGGGAAATCATCCTTCAGGCAAGCCTTGTTCAGATCCTGATAGTTAACACAAACTCGAACTCGACCGTCCTTCTTTATTACTGGTACAATGTTAGCCACCCATTCAGGGTATTGTGAGACTTCAATGAATCCCACATTCAAAAGCTTCATCACTTCTTCCTCTATCTTCTTTGAGTGGTTGGGTTTAGTTCTCCGCAACCTCTGCTTCTTAGGTGAGACGTTCGGATTAGTAGGCAAGCAATGCTCAACGATTGACAGGTTTGAATCAGGCATGTCAGCATAGGTCCATGCAAAGACATCATGATATTCCTTCAGTAGCTAAATTAGGCGATCGGCCTCATCTTTGGGGAGATTCACCCCCAAATTTTCACTTCCTTGGCTTCTTCAGTGTTACTTAAATTAATAGTGACGGTCTACTCGGATGTAAAAGCCTTAGCTTCTTCATGTTGTTCCCAGCTACGCTGCACCTCAATGGAATCTTCGATCGAGTCTTCGGGATCATCATTATCAGCACTTGTTGCATTGGATTGGACCATTCCCACACCTTTGCATGCCATAAGACTGTTCCTGAAACATGAAGTAGATAAATCAAAAAGACAAACAGAGTAAACTACATTTTCTTTTTTTTTTGTTTGTTTTGTTTTTGAAATTTTTTTGCAAAAAACCTTTTTTGAAACATTTTGACACGAGAAAGTATGACGAAGCCCAGGCCTTAGAATTCTCCTTGGATTTTTCTTTTCTTTTATCAGTTGAATATTATCACCAGGCTGGTTTTGTGTACCTCATTATGCCCTCAAAATAAAACTTGTAATTTTATTGAAATTCATCAATCGATTACATTTATTGAATGGAAAATGCGATCATCAAGCCCTAAAAAGAAAGCGAAAAAGAAGAAATCGAAAACAATTCCTAGAAAGCAATAAAAATTCCCACGCAGGGGAGTGCGCAAAAACGATAAATAAGTTACTCTTGTGGGCCAGGGCCCATCTCTTCTGGAGGTCTTTCGTTAATGGCTCCTATGAGGAGGTTATCAAACAAGCTTGTAACTCATTCAAATGCATCATCAGGGTTCTCTGTCTTTGGGGGTGTCGAATCGTCCGTACCACCCCATCCATCTAGGACTATGTCGCGAGGATTAATGTAAAAGCTGGGAGGGGCCGAATATTTCACCAAATAGTCGAATTTGCCACTTGGTTGCCCCATAGTGTCCATCACTTCTGCTTCATCTTGCATCATTCTCAGAGGACAAGGGAATGTCTCATGAATATTTGGAGGTGGTGAATCTTGCCTCCCTCGCCCTTGCTTAGGTGGCGGGTTCCGCCATCCCTGTTTTTGTCCTCCAAAACTTTCTCCACCTCTTTTATGGTATCATAATCCAGCAAAACGGGTCCTCTGAGGGGCTTCAATGGAGTTTCGAATTCTTTGACCACTTCTTCCAAGACCACGGCCAGGAACAAAGCCATTCCCAAGCATCACCCTTCCCACCATAAGGGTAGCATTTGAAACTTCGAGAGTGGGTGGTGGCAAATCTCGGGAAGCATGTATGGTGGACATCAAGTCAAATGAGTGGTAACTCGATTCGAACTCAAAATCTGGCTCTACATAGGGGATAGCCGTCTCATGAAAAATCTAGTGGTCTTCCTTGCCATACACAGTGACCAGTTTCCTCTTGATCACGAACTTCACACTTTGATGTAGACTTGATGGCACTACTCTGGCAGTATGTATCCAGGGATGACCTAGTAGAAAGTTAAATGCGGTAGGGATGTCCATTACTTGAAAGGGGATGTTGAAAACGACCCGCCCTATTTGCACATCAAGATAGATCTCCTTGATCACCTCATTCTTTGTCCCATCCAAAGCTCGTACGAAAGTCTTCACAGCCTGTATCTTGGATGGGTTTTTCTTGACGAGGTGAAGAGTGGCAAACACACATATGTTTAAAACCGACCCATTGTCAATGAGCACTCGGTACACATGAGAAAACTTGTGTTTGCCAGATATGTAGAGTGCCTTGTTATGCCCCTTACCCTTAAGAGGGAATTCCTCATCAGAAAAAGCAATCAAGTCCTTAAGAAGGACCGCTCCCACAAATTCCTTTAGCTTATCCGCCTCGATTGTTTCTGGTACACGAATTTCACTCAGCACCTTCATTAGTGACTTTTGATGCATAGGGGATGTTAGCAAGAGTTCGAGCAAAGAGATATGAGTAGGCATCTTTCGCAATTAGTTGACCACGTTATACTCACTTGCTTTAACCATAGCCAAAAATTCCTTAGCCTCTTTGTCAGTGATAGGCTTTGCAAGTTGAGCGTTAGCATGAGCATAAGTCCGACCTTGTAACGAGGTCAGCATCTAAGTCATAGGACCAAGGCACCACCTTATTGTTGACATACTCATACGGCTGAGGCATCTCAATCACTATCTCCTCGTCGAATGCATCTTCTAGTAGGGGCATGTCCATGAGCGAAGGATCTATTTCTTCCTTGTCAGCATCGAGCGCAGCCTGCTCCTCCTCTTAATCGATAATGATATGGGAAATAGTAGAAATTATGCAGTTATGGTTAGCATACACGATGATGCCGTCATCCACCATTTTGGCAACTTTTTCCCTCATCAATGATAGGGGAATATTCTCATGATTTGGATAATATCCACCTCTCACCAGTCCGTTGTAGGCATCCGCTACGTGCACCTTCGAGTTCTTGATTCAACTGACTTCGGGTTCCAAGATAGCATTCACCCTGCCCTCATGCTCTAGTAGCGGATTTTTTTGGATGTTCGGCTGAGCAGTTTGAAATGAAAAGGCATTTGTGTCCAAGAGGTTTTGGCTCTGGTGCTTGAGGGTGAAACATTCATCAGTTGAATGCCCTAATTCATTGCTATGGTAGTCACACTTCTTCGTCGAGTCGTAACCATAGATGCTTTCGTGGTTAGGGCTCTTCGGTTCGCTAGTAAACAAGCCTTTCTTTTGGAGCATTGCCAACACTTGGAATGGAGATCTAGGGAGAGGAGAGAACTACCTTCTATTATTTTCTTGGGCAAATGATTGACGGCTAGCAGTTTGTTGTTTCCTTGGATTCATCTGGATAGCCGGGGCACGATTAGTACTTTCTTGGCTATAAGCTACATTCACATCTACAACAGCTTCTTTCTCCTTCTTGGCAGAGAATCTTTTATTTGATGACTCAGTAAACCATCCTTCCCTTATCCCCATCTCAATTTATTCTCCCATAGGAATAAGCTAATTAAAGTTCTCGATGTAGATGTTGGCCATTCGGTTAAGAAACTCAGACGGGAGAGTCTTGACGAACAACTTCATTAACTACTTGTCAGTAGGCTCATGATTGATTTGAGCTACCAGATTTCGCCATCTCACGGCATACTCTTTGAACGACTCACTTCTCTTTTTCTCAATCCTCTCAAGTTCTTATCGGGAAGGTGCAATGTCCATGTTGAACTTGTACTGCTTGAGAAATGCGTCAGCCACTTCATTCCAAATGTTGAGAAGGTTTACATTTTTCATCACATACCAATTTAGCGTGGGCCTGGTCAAACTCGCATGAAATGATTGGATTATGCTCATTTTTTACATTCTGGGCCATGCGTACGTGGTACATCTGCAAATGAGATTTTGGGCAAGAAGTACCATCGTACTTCTCGAACTCTGGCATCTTGAACTTGCTTGGCATCTTGACCTTCTCATAAATCGACAGGTCAAAGGGGAGTGAGTTGTGTGACTCTTGCAACTGTTTTATTTTCTCCTCAAGTTCCGTGAAACACTCATCTTGCTCTGTCTTAGGACCACTGCCAAGCTTGGCTTTTTCGATGGTGTCTGGCACTGGGTCATCCTTTAGCTCGGGCATGTCATCATCAATCATTTGTGTCCTGCTTGCCTACCTAGGAATTACAATCTCGAGAAGAGTGGGTGCAGGAATCGAATTCACTCGGAGGGATTCGATTTGGGCCGACATGAGTTGCATTTAGTTTGAGCAACTATTTGAGTTGATATTCCATAGTGGAAACACGATCACGCATCTCGATTTGGTTGACCATTTTAGCTCTTGATTGAGTGATAATGGGTGAACGTGGCGGATCTGTTGTCACCTAAGATGGTAAAAGAGGTAATGTAAGAACCAATGACAAGATAGGAAAATGGCCCATGACGATGGCTAATTGCCTGATTTTATTCAAAATTCATTTGAAACATTGAACTAAACTTCCTAACAATGAACTAAGAATTGAAATCCAAGTCCCTAAACATTGAATCTAAAAATTGAAAACATTGAACTAGAACTTGAAATCAAGGTCCCTAAACATTGAACTAAGAATCAAAAACCAAAACATCTCATTTTATATGCTTTCAAGAACCCAACGCTCTGCGAAACTTCTTATTTTCAACTTCAATCATTTCCACTTTCCGCTTAAGATGCTCAATTTGTGCTCATTGAGTGGGCTTCTCAGTCACATCAGGGACTATTGGACGTAAGGCGACAGGAATCTAGTGTTGTTGGATGTAGAATGCTGACGCATGATGGATCTCCTCCTCACCTTTCAGTCTCTTGGGCACCAAAATTTTCTCTAGATGGCATTCATTCCATGCAGCAATGATCGTTTGGATCTTGTTGAAGTAGTCATAGTCCATACGAATAAAACGAACTTGGAACAATTCCGTCTTGAGAGATGGAGGCACTTCTTGAAGAGCTCTGTACTGACAAGCTAGCCTATATAGGTAATAAGAAGTAGCACCAGAAATGCCTAGTAACGGGATCGGTCCATCATACTTATGAGAGAAACGAGCCTCCTCAACATGGAACCATTTAGTGTGCCATAGGAATGCCTTAGGATTAGTATCTTTGAAAAAATTAATCCAATGTGCATACTATTTATTTGGTGAAAAACGTTCTAGGACCTCGAATTTTTGTATGGGATGTCTAAAATCATCAATCTTGAATTGTTTCATAAGATGCCCAAACCCTTTTATTTGGGAGAAAAACCATATTTGCAAAAGTTCAGGGAGGGAACGCAAGGTCCTTTATTCGTTTTGTTTGAAACGGGTTAATGACAAAAATGTTTTAGCTAAACCATATTGACATAATTCAACCCGTCACAAACTCGGCTAACCATCTATGAAATTAAAGGATTAATGGCATTTTTTCAATCAGGAAAAACAATTAGCCCAAAAAATGTTAAAATAAAGATCTTGGTCTTTAAAATCATTGGTTGATTTGCAAAACATTATGCCAAAAATGAAAATGGGCATGCATAACAATTGGCTTTGACAACCTTCCTTATCGTTTCGGCTTCAATTTTTAAAAATTGTGATAATTCATAAATATAATCTATACCGAAAGGCGGCCTAACAAGTTCCTTTTCTAGGGGCATTCCAATGGCAACACAATATTCCTCTAGTGTTGGAGTTAGCTCGTACTCACCAAATATGAAGGTGGAAGTTTGTGGACACCAAATATGGGGCAGCGCCTGTATAACACCGAAGTGAATGCTGATCTCTAACAATGGGAGAACTCGAGCGATCTTGGCTTTCACATATCTCTGGCCATCTTGATCTAACTAGTCCAACCAAGCCTTGAGCTCTTTTTTGGGAGTTGAAATGAATTGAACGTCGGTTTTCCCCATCGCATATAAAACAAGATTGACGACGAAACCTATTGTCATGGACCGACAAAATTGCAATGAAGTAAATAAATTGCAAAGTGAAAATTCAGACAACTTACTTTCACTAGGAATGGATGACAATCACATAGACACACGCATGAAATGTGAGGCTTGATTTATACCTAAACGGCTTTAAAAAGTGGAGCTAAGATGATAATCTGATTGTTGCAGTCTTGCATTTAACGTGTCAAGTTCTCCTAACTCCGGCTCAGTTGAATGGAATGTCTAATAATCATGCAGTCTCGCAGATATGGACAAACACATTCGACACCATGAAAAACTTTCGGGGAAGAGAATGTCAACATTTACATAGCAGTCTCACTTTCAAGGAAGTGTCCTTCTCAACACCATCCTAAAAATCTTATCGCAACCCAAGTCTGACAATAGGTTATATGTGCAATAATGTAATGCTAGAAACAGTAAAGCATGCATAACAGTTTAAATACAAACTACACTTCTAATTAGGAAAAATAAATCATTCATCTCAACACCTCCTTGCAAGACAATGATTAGCAAAGACTACTCCCCTTATACCTCCCCACCTGCAAGAACATTTAACATCTTAAATATTAGGGATGTACTTGGTATCGTCGTTGCCAAACATAAACTTTTTTTTTTTTTTTTAAAAGAGAAAAATTGACCTAAGTCTACTAAGAGTTTTAACTCAAAATCCCCAGTGGAGTTGTCAAACTATCGCAACCTAAATTTCGGGTGCACTACCTAGGATCAGGCTAATGGACTAGTAAGTATAAACTTAGTTCGGGCTTTCCCAAACTCATACCAATTCGCGACTTAGGTTTAAATATTTAGCATACAAATGAATTTTAACTAGGAGTCGTCATTAATCAGTTTACGGTAAATCGATTAGAATAATGGGAGAATTATTTTACTCCTACGAACTAGAGACTTTGGGTACGGACACTTGGTTACACTAGATTTCTCAAATGCCTTTTCGGTACGATTCTTTTTATTTCAAAAATGTTTTTGCATGCAGCTTGGATTTATTTTAACCTAAATTACTATCATGAAAAATAGTGATCACACAGATACTCAACCATTATTAAACAATCAATGAATCACATAAATTGCATCAAAATAATTAAATGCACAAAGCAAACAATTTTTTCATTTTGGGTTTTCTTTAATCTTGAAATTAAAACATGTATTTTAACTACATCACCTAACTTTACTAACAAGCTATTTCTAATTAAATGAACCTAACATGCAAACTAATTGACCTGCAACTAATATTTTTGTATTTTTTAAATTAAAATTTGTAATAAAAAACTAATTAATCTATCTAAAAATGAATAATTTTCTAATTTTTTTTCGGGGGTTAATTTGACTTAAACCCTATTCTATCTTAGAAAACTATTTTTTCAAGAAAAATGAGATTATAAAAAGATGCAAACATTATTTAAGAGTCTATTTATATAAAAAAAAATCAATCCTAATCCATTCACAAAATTATCTAAAAGTGCAATCCTAAAAATGCAATCCTAATTTACTAAACCAACATGTTCCGATGCAAGATTTGATTTATGATTTTTGATTTTTTTGATTTTTTTAGTGTTTTTCAAGACAAGTAATTATCATATAAACATTATTTCTAGACTAATCAAGATATTCATCAAATAAAGGATTAAATTAATTGAAAAAATAATTCGTTGTCTCATGAGTTAAATTAATGATTGTTTTAACCTTAAACATCATACCATATAAGAAAATTCAAAATAATTAAAAATTTGATCTGAAGTCCTATGGATCAAATTAATAATTATAATGGTTTAATAAGTTAAAATACTATCAAAATACCCCAAAAATCAATATAATTAAAAAAAAATGATCCGACATCTTACAGATCAAATTAATAATTACAGTAATTTTGGAGCAAAATCCTACGGATAATGCCTAGAATATTCATAAAATGAACATCGACATCCAGTGTTCCAATTTGAGCAATAATAACTAAACTTAAAAAAAAACCTAAAATAAATGAAAAATAAAAATAAACTAAGGGGGGCTTGGGAAGGGTAGCAACGATGGTGGGCGGCGTCGGGAAGAGGGTGGCCGGCGTCGAAGCTCTGGCAAGGGGACTAGCGGAGGGTGGCGTTTGGCGCGATTGACGGGCAGCGATGGTGAGGCTGGGCAGAGGCTGGGAGGTGAGTGAGGGGTGTTCGATGCTGGTGCAGGCACGATAGAGGTGGCGCGATGGCTGAGTGGCGCTCGGGGGGGGGGGGGGGTGTAGGCATTGAGCAGTGGTGACCAGCACGAGACGATGCTGGTACAGTGAGCAGGTGTTGAGGGGGTTGCAGGCGAGGCAGCACTCGGTGTCAGGCAGGGTAGCAGAGATGCCGGGAGGGAAGTAGCAATGAGCTCTGATGGTGTTGCAGGGCGTCGGGTGCTAGGTCGTCATAAGGAGGACGGTGGCGAGTGGGCTATTGCGGGGCAAGTTGCAGTCGCACGTGAGGGCCGGTGGTAAGCGGAGATGTGGCAGAGGCTTGGCAAGGGGGACTCGCGGGTTGCCGCAGGTTGCGGCACTGGTTACAAGTGTCGAGCGGCGGCCAGTGACAGGCGAGCAGAGAGGGAGGCGCAGCGCGGAGGTGCGGTGGCCAGCGCGAGGCGGTGCTGGTGCGGTAGCCGATGTTGCTCGGTGGACGGCGCGGATGGGCAGCGGGCGCAAAGGAAAATATGAACAGTTGCTGCGTTTTACTTATTTTTTTTTTCTCTCCTCTGCTCCCTCACGTCACTTCCCACGCCTCTTTCCTTCTGTTGTTGTCCTTTCTTTAGTGAACTATACACTCCTTTTGACTTTTTTCCCTCCCACAAACAAAAGAATTTTTCTTTTTCGCTTGAATTTTGAAATCAATGAAACCGAGGGAAAAAGCCTCTCTCACATTTTTTGCTCTGAATTTTTTTTGCTCCCCCTTTGTCATTGATGGTTTTTATTTATAAGTTGATGGACCTTAGTAGGCCCGTCCGCCCATGTTGGGCCTAAAAGCCCGGCTCGCAAGATAAGGGCCCATGGAGGAAGGGTTGAGATATGAAAGGTTATGTCTATTGGGGGAAACGTTTTATGTTGAGGGATTACATCTTTTGAAAGTGGCGTCTTAAGGGAAACAACGTATTCTCAAGGGGTACGTTCAGTTAATTCTCTCTCACTCACTTGAAACAAGATTACGTATGTTTTCTCTCTCTCTCCCTTGGAGAAGCGAAAGAACAGTACGTTCCCAAAGACAACGTTTTTTCTCCCCCTAATAGCAACGGTACGCTCATTGGTAGAACTAGATCAGGATTCTTCCTCAAAATTCAACGTTGGTGTTTAATCTGTGGATAATGAGGTACGCTTGATTCCATGATGTGTCTTTGATCGGTGATACATGTTTGTTCTTGGGCTCATCTTCCGCAATCGTTTTAGGGGTTCAATTTAGTGTCAAATCCGTTTTAGAGAATCAGTAATTCCCAACAGTCATGAAAATTGTGGCCCTCTTTTATAGTGATTCCAGATGGCCGCTTTCCATAGCAATTTTCGAGCTTCCATATTCTGTTGCATTAATCATGGCTGCAAATCGGAGCGTGATTTCGCAATCAGTTTGATTTTGCTTCGATTCCTTCCATTTTGTAAAAATTCTTGCTCTTTACTCACCTGATTTGCTAATTGCTTCCGCATTTATCAAAATCTAAATATTCATAAGAATTTCCAACTTCCATGCACGATCAATTAGATTGATTTTCCCTTCTTTTTTTTTCCTTTTATTTGCTCTGATGCGATTTTTATTTTATATTTTCTTAGGGTTGCCAAAATTAGGTGTCAACAATGTTAAAGTGTGAACTTTAAATTGACATCAAAATAGGATATGCCTAAAACAAGTAACAAACCTTGTTCGGAGAAGGCAATCCTTTCTTGGAAACTTTTCCAGGGGTGCCAATAGGAATGCCTGCACAATTTATAAAACTAGCTTCCTCCAATGAGCGCTTATCAATTTCACCTTCAACCTATAATCGACATTAATATGAGAGAGAGAGAGAGAGAGTAACAAAAGTTACAATGACAATTTCATCTCCTTCTGATATGTCATCTAGTTCATGAAGAACATTTTCTCAATGCAGATGAAAAGATATGTCTAGTCTCTAGTAAATGCCACATAGAGTTCCAAACATATGAAATACCACGTGATTCAGACTAGAAACCAAATTTCTGATGCTAGCATGCATCTTAATGTCTGGCTTGTCCAGACCTTTACATCTAGAAACAAAATTGAGCCACTAAGTAAACTAAATATTGAGTTAGTGCTTCTATATTCAAATAAAACAAGACTTTTAGCACCGATACATGGAATACACACACACTAGACATGCATACTTTCTCAGAAGCTTTAGCATTTCACTAAAAATGTCTGATAGTTTCTATAAAACCATTAAACCATAAATAATTTCAATCAGAAGCAGTACTAGATAAACTAAAGAGATGGTATGAGTGGGTACTGAGTTAAATTGTTGACTATGGGCCCAACATCCATAGCACATCCATGTCATGTCACTTTGACGCGATAGTCTCGATTTTTCACCGCCTTCGCGTCGCCGTCGCTGTGAGCCCACTGCCGTTGAATTCCGGTGAGTTAACTCTCTAATCATTGATTAGGTTGTTAATTGTGCTTAGTTGGTTCGATTAGTGTTAATTAGCTTTAAGATGAATTAGTGTTAATCTAATTTTGTTAGATTAGCCTTAAGATGGATTATTATTGATCTATTTGGTTGGATTAGTACTAATGAGGGTGATTTAGCTTGGTTTAATGGATTTCTCTCGGATCTAGTTACTGGACCCTCGCTGTTTGCTATTTTTGTGGGGAAACATGTGCTACGATTTTGAGGTTACTTCATTCTTAGAAAATTTTCTAAACATCTTTATCTATGACATATATTTTACTCAAGATTTTATGGATTTACAAGAATAATATTTCAGCTTCGTTTCACCCAAAAAAGAATCTTGGTCTGTGCGGGAACCAATGATCTTTTGGTGTTTAATGGAATTTTATCAACTCTTAGGGTTCGATTTTTGAAAGAGTTTCTTTACAAAAGTTGTTCATCACATCTTGTAGTTTAACATAATCAAATTTCAAATCAAACGGACAAGTTTTGGACCTTGAACTAAACTAATTTTGTAAAACATAATTTCTGGACACGGACAATTTTTGTAACGGTTTGAACGATTTACTGTTCTCAATTTAGGAAAATCTGGGTCAAGGTGTCTTCATGAAAAGTGTTTTTTTAAGTGTCATTTATGATATATTCAAATTTGAGAATTTTATGAACTTTTTTGGTTAGGTTTCTGGAATTAATTCTATAGACGCGCGAGTGGACCTGATTTCTACCGGTTAGGGCCGGTTAGGGGTGTGCAATCGGACCGGGTTTACCCAGTTCCCGGTCCAGCCAACCCGAAAAACAGGGTTGGGAACCGGTTCCAGTTGAAAGCGGTTCCCAAAATTCAAACCCTATTTGAATTGGTCTGGGAACCTGTTTCGAGGGATTAACCACCCGAGAACCGAATCGACCGGACCGGTTCGAGAATTGGTTTGAGAACCGGTTTTTAAGGCAGCCCAAAAGTCCAAAAGGACCAAAACCCTAATTTGTTCTCAGAGTTTTCCTTCGACGAGCTCCCCTTGATTGTTTCTTTCTTTACCCTTCACACCTGCAGACTTCCCAATTCACAGCATTTTCCTTCATTGTGCCATTGCCAAATCCAGCTCCTCGTCGCGCCACTTCCTCATCAGCGTTCATTTGCTTCCTCGTCACACCATCACCAGATCCTCGTCGCGCCATCGCCAATTACGCCATCGCCAGTTCCCCGTCACTCTATTTCTTCCATTGCCGACTTCCTCATCTCTAAGCTCACAAATTTTCTCGGTTTTTCTAAAATTTTCTTTCAGATTGAAGCTGGGTTCTTCTCATTTTCTTTGGGGGTGCTTTCGTCGGTTTTTCTAAACTACCGTAGTGGGATTATAAATAGTCTATGTAGATCAACTCAGATTGAAGCCCGTCACTTGCTCGTGCTGTCTTCTCTAAACAGGAATAGAATAAAGTGCGCGCAAGCAAGAAATAAGAAGAAACGCACTTTTTTGGGGACGAGGGTCCTTCTTCCTTCTTTTTGATCCATTCGTGGCATGGGTTTGAGGGCGGTGGATGTAGTGATGTGGGATGTGGTTGTGGTGGTACTGGCTTCATGGGTTTTCTGTACTTCTGTGATAGCCTTCGTGTCTTATGATGCTAAGGCCATTAAAATTAATGGGCAGAGAAGGATCCTCATTTCTGGGTCCATTCACTACCTAGAAGCACTCCCGAGGATGAGGTAGCTCCTTTCTTCTTTTTTTTTTTCTCCTTTTATTCCTTATTTTTAGGTTGAATGTGTCTCCATTTTCGGCTAAATGATCTTTTCGCCCCCCCTCCCTCCCACTTTTTGCTATCATTCTGGAAATGGGCCTCTCTATATTGCGCTTTTTATCACTACAACATATTTTTTCTTATCTTAGCAAAAAGCGGCTTTATTTTGAAAACAAAAAAGGCTCTTTTTTTTTGGCAAATTTATGGCCTTCAACTTGTACAGGGTCCAAAAAAAGGGAATCGGTTATAACAAGGTTGGATACAGGGTCCAGGTTTGGACCCTACCCACCCTGGACCTGATCACCCCTAGGGCCGGTAGTGGCTTTGTGGTTGTTCATGGTGTTGTGCTTGCTAAATAAGGTATATTTGGTGATGTGGTTGACTTTTGGCATGCTTAGAACTTATGCATGATAATATGTGAATGGTTGTTCTATGGTAATTGTTTATGTTATTGCAAAAGATGGCTATGGGTAATTTATTAAAAAAACAATGAGGTGTTGGGTTGGACACCAAAACTTATTTACTCAATAAAACAATGATGTTTTAAACTAGGTGCATGCAAAGTTTGATGGATTAATTTTTAGTACGTGAGCACCTACGAATTTCTTTTCAAAAGCTTTGAACAAAAAAAAAGGGGGATTACCTAAGTTTAGTTCCAAAAAAGGGTGGCTGAGAAGGAAAATAGAAAATAAATAAGGTGTCGGGTTTGGTTGCCGAATTTTATGTATTCAATAAAACGATGAGGTTTTATAGTAGAAGTGTGCAAAGTTTGACAGATTGATTTTAAGTACGTGACCGTGTACGATTTTATTTTGGAAAGCTTTGAACAAAAAAAAAAAGAATTGCAAGGGTTATTGTTTTAAAAGGAATTTGGTATTTTGGGCTAATTGACGAAAGATAAGAATTGGGTTGATTGATGATGTGCTCATGTGATCACCTAATACCTTGATGTGTATGAATATGCGGGACGATGCTTGATTAAGTTCGGATACCCCACGTCAACGGATGCTAGTCGCGCTGAAGGTTGGGCCGATGCTCCCGTGTGGAATGCCGTCCTGACGCGTATGAATACGCGGGATGATGTCATGCCCGACGGAGCGGGATGACGTCCAGTTATGCCAAATGACCGCCGACTTTTGAGTTGGTCATGGCCGATGGGTCATAATAATTGGAACACGCCTAAATGGTTGTGATAGTTGTATCTGATTATGGGACAAAATTGTGTAGTACAGTATGCGACGTGGTATAACGGTTTGGCCTTATAATCGGGACCCATGTGATTGAAATAATGTGTTCCGGTTATTAAAATGTGCTTGCTACACTAATGATAGTATATATGTTGAGCTAACGTGCAGGTACGTGTCGAGGCGAGGTAAATTTTGTATGGTGTGTGCTTAGGACCGCCTTCGAGGCGAATTTGCATCATAATCGGGGTTTAGGGTTTTGACTCGCTAAGATTTAATCTCACTCCATCGTGGGTTAACCTTTTTCAAGGCCGTAGCGTGAAGATTTGCTGAGTGCAGATGTGGTGAGTGTGAGATGCGACATCTTTTGGCTGGTCTAGCCGTTAGCGAAGCTAAGTTTTTTGAGGTCATGATAGAATTTAGGATGACCCTGATCCCTAAAGGTTTTAGAGAGGGTCGGTTGGAGGTTGCTAGCGTAAGGACTTGTAAATCATTAAACTTCCTAAGGACAACAGTGGTTAAATAAATAAGTTGTTTTTGGCAACTTTTGTGGTGTATTTTTACTATCTTTGTTTCTGCTATTGACTAGGTGATGTATGTAATTTGCTTCCGCATGTACTTAATTGAAAGATAAAAAGAAAGGGTCGGCGACGCGTCCTACGACGTCACATTTTTATTGACCGCTGAGGGATGTGCACGCGCTCGGGATTCGGGGCGTGACACTTTTGAGAAAGTACGCATGTCTAATGCGTACCAATACATGAATATATTGACGTCGCATTTTTAATTGAATAGTTTAGGTCTTTTATATTCAAATAAAACAAGACTTTTAGCACCAATACATGGAATATATACACATTAGACATGCGTACTTTCTCAGAAGCTTTAGCATTTCCCTAAAAATGTTTGAGAGTTTCTATGAAACCGTTAAAACATAAATAATTTCAATGAGAAGCAGTACTGAATAAACTGGAGTTGGTATGAGTGGGTACGGAGTTGAATTGTAAACTATGGGCCCAACATCCATAGCACATCCATGTCATGTCACCTTGACAAATACACAAAAAAACCCTAGGTTTCAATGCACACTGGATAATTACCAGAGCACGCCTCTTGGAGGTACCCAAAAAAATGATTTTCTAGGTTCTTTAACAAATGCAGGTAAAGACAATCTATGTCAGCTCCGGCTAACCAGACTTGGAGCTGTAAGACTTGATTATAAAATTTATAAAAGTACTTGATTGGAAAACCTATACAACCAAGGACTATATTTTGCTCACAGCCTGTAAATATTTACTTTATCCACATAAAATATGTGGTATCAAATCTCACAAATGCTGTTGATATCAAAGATTTCCCATTTCACTCTTCAATTATTTACTTCTCGGTTTTCAGAAGACCTAAATTAGCATCCATAAGCAATCCCACTTCTTCAGTTCAACACACCAAAATATTATTAAGATGCATGCTGGAATTTTATTACTCTTAACCAAAATGTTTCCACAACACCAAGGCAAGAGAATCTACCTACCAAAATTTCTTGTCCAAGGTCTGATACTTGCAACCAACGAGTTGTCCTTTCCTTTTGTAAGGAAAATAAATTGCACTCTGGAAGAAAGTTTCAAAGGCGTTAGTCTGATCTGATACTCATTTAAGATAAGAAATAAACATTAAACCTGTCATCTTCTAGTTTCTTAAAGAATATATTATCAGTACAGGCTACAAAAAGTGTGAACGAGACTGTGGCAGATTACCATACCATAAAAATGCTACCAGTATACCTAAGCTAAGACAGCACTGATACAACATCTCAATCTTAAGTCCATTGTTCCAGCATCATAAGTAAGAGG
Organism: Eucalyptus cladocalyx; assembly: GCA_017140615.1. Classification (NCBI taxonomy): domain Eukaryota; kingdom Viridiplantae; phylum Streptophyta; class Magnoliopsida; order Myrtales; family Myrtaceae; genus Eucalyptus; species Eucalyptus cladocalyx. The sequence goes on from CM029519.1 coordinate 2,412,172, forward strand.
TAAACTCCAGAAGTTGTATGTCCTATCAAGTACACAGCATCTATGCAATCCTAATTAATCAAGTAGATAAGTAAATAATGGATGGTAATAGCCACCATTTTCTCTTTTGACAGAGAAAATTCCGCATCCATTCGGACTAACCCGAATTACATTGCAGGATGATAGCAGAAGAAATTAAAATAGAGAACCTGTTTGCCAGATAGTTGTTTGACTCCATTTCTTTGAAGAGTTTCCTCTGATCTTTTTTGTTCCACAATGTACCCAATAATCTGTAGGGAACCCAAAAAAAAAAAAAAATAGCGCTTATCACAAGAATATTATACCCACATATCAGAGGTAAAACACTAGAGCCAATTCAACTGATCCTGAGAACATAATAAATACTTAAACACATAAGCAATGGCTGCAAAAGCAAAAAGAAAAAAGAAAAAACAAGAACAAAGGAAAAGCTGGGAAAATGTTTATGATGCATGCTAGCAATTCGTAAGGACTTTGAGCTAGCTACAAAAGTCAAAGTTTTGGCAAGAAAAATAAGGAAGCATCATGCAAACACAGTGTGTCAAAATCTCAGAAGACAATGAGGAAACTAAATCAAGTTATCGGCATTTAAACTATGCTCACCTCCATTGAAAAAGAATCCATGAATATGCATTGACCATGTTATTAAATGAAGACAACAACATAATTTGACCCAAAAATTAGCAGCACAATGTACCCTATAGATGCAGGTACTCTTTTGCAGACTAGTCTCTATCACGCAGTAAATTATGTCGCTTGTATACTCATCAATAATGGCTTGACCTCGACTTTCTTTAAAATGAGCAAAAAATGTTCACATTCTTAACTCTACATTCTAACCACTTGGGAGCTACAACTTAGGTGGTTAATGCCATCATTAGCCGATCTTGATTTTTAGGACAAAATCCAAAGTCTGCATGAATATAATTCAGGGCTATGAAATTAAGGACTGAGGTTCTATATTTTTGGGTGCCCCCATGCAAACACAAAATTTCTCAAGGTGATAGCACTACTCAAACTTGTGGAGTCATGTCGATGGGGCTGTATGCCAAACGACTTTTATTTTGCAAACAGACAATGCTAGTGTACAAAATCTCCTCAAGAATCAGACATCAATATAGAAAGTTTTGACTCTTCGTGTGATAAATTACATAAACCAAATTACCATACCAGCGTCCCCTGATCACACTTTGATGAGGCATATTACTGACCCACAGTGTAGAACAGACATTTTTAGTCCTTGTACTCTGTAGATCGGTATAACACCAACTCTATGTGTCTATTGTTCATAAACTTTGTAAGCAAGATGATTGGACATGATATTGGGCTAGCACATCTTCGTCAGAAGCAACCAACATGGCTCATCCGAAGATAAAAGCAAACAAAATTGAACACTATTGAACTTTTCTTCAAAAAGAAAAGAAAAAATCAAGAGGGGGCGGAGGGGGGGGGGGGGGGGGGGGAGAGAGAGAGAGAGAGAGAGAGAGAGAGGGGCTTCATTAATTTGCCCTCACAACTGAAATGTCAAACCCCCAAAAGTAAAATGACACCCATGGTCGATCATTTTTAGAGATTCCATTGTTGTGATTGTTGATGGCAAGTGATCAAGGCTAGGAGTTTTTTACTTTGTTTACATGAGAAATCGGTCTGTCAGCCTACTGTGTGAAGAAAAGATCTTTTGCTCATAACTTCGATTAACAAATCATGCTCTTCTATATAAATTTACAACAGACAGAGATTTGGCATTTGGAGCACATCATTATTGTTAGTGGTAGCTAAACCCAGGCTAGCTGATGTATGCTCTCACAAGTCTGAAGCTTGCATGTTATAAATAATCATTTTGATGAGATTTTTGTACCCATCCATTCAATTGAGTCACCTTTCCCAAACCCAAAGAAAAGGTGAAAGATACAATCTCCAAGTCTTTCCCCTGCAAGTCTTACAAACCAGAGCCCTAACTCTTAGATGCACTGGGGTTTCAATGTCTAGATATCTGACGTATTGTCTACATTACAAACCAAGCATGTTACTTCAGATTCAGCGGTGTCTAATGGCCAGCTGGATGCCACATCAGACATTCCTGACGAGTTTTTAAAAGCCACAAAGCACAAGTACTCACAATGCAGGTTTGGCGATAATTTACAGAAGACCAAAACACAGGATTGTACAGACAATTTTCCCCAAATACTAAAAGAGTAAATTGAACATGCCAAATCAAAATTCAAGAGCGTACCTTATCACTCAAGGTTTCCAACCTTAGGCTCTCTTCTGCCATCTGTACAGTGGAACTGGCCTTCATGTCTGCAAAGGCCTAGATGAGAAGTCACTATTGGGTCCAATTCCAAGCACTCATATTAATTGAAAAGGAACACAGGAACACAAGATAGAAGATCCGATGTGAACCGATTCAATTTTTCTTGTATTCTAAATGTAGTTATTATACACAATTCACAACTATATTATTTTCTAAATCTGCTCTTATAGATATGGTAAGTACAACCGAAAGATTGAATAAAACAACTCATGGGAAGATATATATGATCACGCTAAGATTAATGCTTCACAAACTCACGATAATCCAGCAAGAACAATCACATTACCTGACCGGCCCATCCACATTCCATTCGGAAACACCTCCACATTGCCAACTCCCTTCAAGACAGGTAGAGAAGCAAATCCCCAATGTGACTAGAACAGTATATATCAGCCGGAAGAAAACGTACATCAAACTCAAAGAAACAACATACCCACTTTGGACGATGTGGAAAGAGAGACTTCTCTCAACTTTCTGTCCTCCTCGGCACTGCAACGTGCAAAAGGACGAACAGAAATTGAAGAAGCACAGAGTCACAAACCGAATTCCACTGGAAACCTCAAGCATAAAGAGACACCATAGCACCAACATGCTCGCAATTAACATGCCCAACTTCGACTAATAAGTTCGCAATTCTAGAAAGCTACGACAGTTAAATAAATTAAAAAAAAATTACGGGCGCGGCGATATGAGCAACCTTTGGACAAAACAAGTTGCTGCAGAATTCAGGCCTGCTAGGATCCTCACAGTCAATACCAAGAAGCTCCACTTTCTGCTCCAACTCTCAGTTTCGCCATATCAGCAGCCCTGCCCTTAAAATTCCGGAATCTCGCCTCTGTAACAACGTCGGCATCAACTCACGCCAAGAAAAGAAACCCACTAAGAGCCGGAACTCGTATACGACACACTTTCTGAGAGACCGAGGCAAGAGAAAGTACCTGGCGGCTCTCTGTCCGTCCTGAAAAAAAATTGAATGGCTAAATCAAAAAAGATTGTATATGATTCTTCGTCGTTTGAAATTATTTTTATTTTCCTGCAAGGATACATATTATTAAGGGAAAATCTCAAATAGAGACCCGAAGTGACCTCATTTTCTCAAAGAGAACATAAAGTGGAGTCTATATTAGATAAGGTCCCAAAGTAGTCATTTAATCTCAAAAAAGGACCTAACTTGTCGGCTGGCGAACTGATGCATTTGCGATGCATATCCCGATGACCTGTTCTAGGGTATTTTTGTCCAAAAAATATTCTCTTTTCATTTTCCTTCTCATGTTCATCTTCTTCTTGATCTACCAATGGTTGTCCTGTCCATCATCTTCTTTGTGGATGTTGAAGATAGGCATTGCCCAAATCAAGAACATCGGAAATAGGAAAGGGCCAGCGAAGGTCGCAGGACCGACGGGGGTCGGCCTCGCCCGAGGCTAGTGAGGGCTTGACACCCATCACCAACAGCAGGGGCTGGCAACAGGAGAGGGATTGCAAGCCCTCGCCCACCCTTACTAGTGGCCGACGAGGTAGGCAAGCCATTGCCGGCCTCACCGAACTCACTGAGGACGAAACCGCCCTGTAATGGCATCTTCTTCATCTTCCTCCTCTTCGTCTCCGCTTCCCTCGCACGAAGCGACCTGGATGTGCTCTTGAAGCTTAAAACCGCCATGGTTGGGCCTCTCTCTGCTGCCATCAGCGACTGGGTCGACTCCTCCTCCTCCTCCTCCTCCTCACTGCCGGCCTTTTCGCATTGCTCCTTCACCAAGTCACGTGCGAGGCCGGCTTGTGGGTCGTCTCTCACAACATCACCTTTGTCAGCCTCTTGGGCTACATCCCACCAAAAATCGGCCTTCTCTTTGACCTCCTCAACCTCACGCTTGCCATCGACAACCTCATTGGGACCCTCCTGCCAGAGATCGGCAGCCCCACCTCCCTCCGGTTCCTCAACCTCTCCAGGATCTTCTCCAGTAGAGTCTTGTGGGCGATAACCTAGCTTGAAGAACTTGACTTGGGCAACGACAAGTCCATGGGGCCGTTGCTGCCAGAGGTGGCAGGGCTAAAGAAGCTACAGTGGCTCAATCTCGCCGGCAATTACTTCATCGACGAGATACTGGAGGTCTGCTCGGAGATGGAGAAGATGAACAAGGGAAAAGGAAAACGAAAAGAGAATATTTTTTGGATGAAAATACCCTGATTAGGTCACCAGAATACACATCGAAAATGCATCAATTCACCGGCCGGCGAGTCAGGTCATTTTTTGAGACTAAATGACTACTCCGGGTCCTTATTTTAGACATACTCCACTTCAAGTCATTTTTTTGAGAAAAGGAAACCATTTCGAGTCCTTATTTGAAATTTTCCCTATTATTAATATTCATGTTCTTATACAATCGATCTTGCGAAGGAAGTGTATATTCGTCGGCAAAATCAACATAAATGCTAATAATGAAATTGCACTTGGGTCATAATTTTAGCTCTATAAGCATACAGAATAAAAGTTTTGAATGCCTCATTTTTTATTTTTTTTTGGTGCTGGAGGAACCGACTTACAGCCGACAGCCGCGCCATAAACCCCCAGGTGACACTTAAGCAGGAGGATCCATTACCCCTGAGTCACACTTAATACACCTAGCGCATCTCCTGGGTTTTGAACCATTCACCTCTTCGTTGAGGATCAGTAGAGTCTTAGCCGGTGGGGCCACCGCGGCCGGTGGTTGAATGCCTCATTTATTCTTTCTCACTTTTTGGTTGGTTTAAATTCTTGAACTAGTTAAGTTTCAGCCAGAAAAAGGGGATATTTTTTTTTTTTATATCAAAAACATCATAGACACAAAAATTATATTTTATCATGCATAATCTTCAAATGGAAAGATAATTTATATATTAATAGAATGAACAAAAGCTATGTATTTGTCAATATCTTAATTTAGCTTGTGGATTCAATTTTTACAATCCAAATGCACTCGATTCAAAAACTAGATAATTTTACTGTCCGAATATAACTTTGTAGACGCTATATCATCACCTTCCAACGCCACAATTCGCAAGTCGAGCTAGGAATAAGAAAAACGCCTCAATCGGTTGCATGATCCCATTGATCAAAGCTCGAAATATCATTTGACTCGGCTAGTGGACAGCTTTCAATAATTCCTATTATAACATTAAGCCCATAATCTAACAAAATGAAAGGTATTCAGGGCAAACGGCGGCTCTGTTTATTCCAGACGAAGCAGGTGCCTTTCCTCCTCTCTTGAGACTGAGCTTCATTTATATATTTAAGGTAATCAGGGCAAACGGCGGCCCTGAATTTTTGAAAAATGTTGACCAAAGGTTAATGAAAGTCAACTTTTTAAAATACTTCTTTAGACTGTTGGTGAAATCAATGTGTTAGTTTAGACAGGATGCTATGGAAATTGAATTTTTTTTTTTTGGAAAAACATTAACACTTTTTTTCCAACAAACAGGTCATGTCGCGATCATGAGCCCAATCTTGGATTTTTACTTCTATATCACTTATCAGTTAAAAATAACGTGTCAATAATTATGAGCTACAACCTTCTCTAGTGAATTATAAAAGATGATTTGCACTCAAATTAGAGGTTTGGCCTTTTTTTTTTTTTTTTAAAGTCCCCCATCATAAAAGTATTCGTTTTGTAAATCTTTGAGTAGGACAGAACTTTATTTTGACTCATCATTTGTAACACGAAGAAAGTCCAAGAGTCAGGAGGAACTAAGTCCACAAAGACTGAAAAGTAAGTCAAGGACATACCAATTCCAAAAGGAAAAAATGAGACGATTGCTAAAACAGTGAGGGGGCCTTGGAGCACGATGGTTCCTTCCAATTTGATCCAAGATTGTAAAATTGAATGGCTTTGCACTTACAATAACATAATCAGATTATTCGTATTAGTAATATGGGGATTTTGTTGGACATACTAGTGATATTTTTTGTTTGGCATACAATGGGATTTGTCCGGCCAATGATTTTGATTGGCAGCCATGCTCCTTGTGTTTGGAAATGATTTCTTATTTGATATGTGTGACGCGAGGCAAGTGTAACCTAAATAATAGAAATTACAAGTAATGAAAAAGTTAAATGTTTTAGAAAACAATTAACTACCAAATGAGTGGTGACAAATCTAACTTGTGTTGTCAAGAAGTTATATAGCTACCCACAGGATATATACATTTGTTACACAAATCATCACTATTGCCATGGATATGATTTAGTTACATGTTCAAAATAATAAATTGTGAAGTACATTATCCATATGAGATGAGTCAACTTACCTCAATATGAAAGGTCGTGATTTCTCAATTTTTAAGCTAAGAGTGAAGGTTCGAGAAGCATAGTTGGAAACTATAGACTCCTACTTTTGTAAGCAAAAAAAGTTTTATGGACAAAAGCATGTTATTGTGCCACCATACAAGTATAAGGCATGGTACTATATCCGAATATTGTCACCGTCAGTTGAATTCGCGGAGGGGCAACATACGATCACGGAGCAGAGAGGCGATGATCGTGACAGCGGAATTGATGATGAGCGAGACCGTAGGTGCGCGAAGGGGTTCATGGGGAGTTTTGTGCGTGCAGAGCTTGAAGCTTGAGGACAGAGAAAGTGGAGGAGAGAGAAATGGAGAAAGCGGGAACAAAATTCGTGAGGAGAAAGTGGGAATTTTTGCGGGGGAGAGGGGGAACGGTATCGCGTCCGGCAAGTACGTGGTGACCCCCTTGAACGCACTTCATAAAAGAAATTTGTAACCATCTAATTACATATATATTTTAATATCATTTGATGTCTCTCATCCACCTACTATCCTGGTCCCCGCTTTTGCATGCAATATATTTGTGAGAAAAATGTGAGGTAGTCATTGAATAGTCGTGGATCTTTAAAATCTTTATACCTCATAGTGTTTTATATAATTATTAAAATGAATACACGTACAATTATGTGCTATGACCTTTTCCAATGGATACTAGAGGTGATCTGCACTCAAATCATTGGTCTGGCCTAAATTTTAGCCTAAGTCCCTCGATCATAAAGGTATACATTTTATAAAATTTCAAGTGGGACATGACCTTATTTTGTTCAATCATGTGTAACACAGTGATAATCCATGACTCACGAAGAAGGAGGCTCATGAAGACTGAAAAAAGTCAAGAAGTCTTAAAAAAAGTTACTTTAATAATTGAGGATTATAAAATTGAATAGCTTTCTACCAACAATGATAATTAGACCATTGAAGGGTGGAAATGAAAAGAAGGTGAAAAGGTGAATGTCTTCATGGTCAAGGCCCTCCACATTATTAGGACAAATTAATGGGAGAAGAGAGGGAGGGAGAAGCGCACAAAGAAAGTTCCGAGAAATATGGAGAAGGCTTGTTGAGCAAAGGCAATGGAAGACCCGCGGCTAGATGAGTCGCAGTACATTCGAAATGTCATCTTCTCTTAAAATGATTTCAACCTAGAAATAAAAAATTAAAAATTAAAAAAAAATAAAAAAAATAAAAAAGAAATCACTTCATCCTACTTCCTCCCTCTTGCCCTCTCTCCTGTCATCTGGCTTAACCATCTCATTGTCTCTTTCATTTTCTTTAGCCCACCATCCTAGCCTGCCTTTTTCCTCCTCTCAACCCATCCAACCTACTTTTGTTTCTTTTTCCCCTCCATTGCCCCGTTGCTTGAGCTGTTTTCCTTTATTCCAACCTGTCTCCTCTCTAAACTGATTTCTCCCTCAACAGACAACGAAAAATCTTCTCTCCCTCTTTGTTTAACTTGTGCATTTCCATTTTAGCTCTCCACTCATCTTATGTAGACCGCGCCAAATTTAGAATTCTAAACCCAACAAATTTTTAATCTCTCTCTTGCCACAAAGAGACACCGACTTGCTATTCTAAGGCCAATCTTGATCAACGTTGACAAACAATCATGGCGGATGAATTTATCACCTTGGTCACTAGCCTCACTTGGGATCTTGTACCACCTTATCCTTCTAAGAAATTAGTTGATTGTAAATAGGTTTTTAAGGTCAAAGAAAAATCCGATGAAATTATCGAACACTTCCAATATTGCCTTGTTGCATAGGGATTTAAGCAGCAAGCTAGACTAGACTATGAGGAGACATTTAGCTTGGTCATTAAACCCACTACAATTTAGTTTGTTCTCTCTATTGTGATTTCTTCGGGATGGGTCATATGCCAATGTTTTATTAAAAATTATTTCTTACACGGCATCCTTTGTGAGGAAGTTTATTGCACTAACCTCTCAATTTCTCTCATCCTTAGTTCCCTAATTAAGTGTGTTGTCTATGGAAAGCCATTTGTGGCTTAAAATAGGCTCCATGTGCATGGTTTCATCACTTTTGTAGCTTTTTATTATCTTTGGGCTTCACTATGAGTAAAGTTGATCATTTGCTATTTGTCTATGCTTCATCTTGGGGTGATCTATACCTTTTATTGTATGTTGATGATATACTTCTCACCCTTAATGCTCCTAATTTATTATGGTCCTTGATAACTTGGCTCTCATAGGAATGTATTATGAAGGATTTGGGACCACTACAGTATTTCCTTGGTGAGGCTAATCATTGCTCTAAGGGTACTTTTTCTTCTCTTCTTCTTCTTCACGTCAAAATATACAGTCTCTCACTCTAGAAATTGTGAATCTCCTGTCAGTACTACAAGTTTTCTCTGGGTATCTCCTTCCCTGTTGTCATCTGCACCTCCATTGCCAAGAACATAACTCTCAACTTTGTCCTCATTACCAGCTTGATAATACTTCCATCTCCTTCTTTGTCTCGCCGCCGCTGCTTCAACCCTCGCACAACGTTGTTACCCCACTGTGTCTCCCCTCCCTCGTCTCTATTTACAGCAACCTAAAATGCATCTCTCTATCTACTCACACCCACTAGGCTTAACACGGGTAGAGCCTTGCCTCATTGACAAGGATAACAGGCGACGACAACAAGCTGAGATTTGATGCTCGCTCTAGTGGTGCACGACCAAGCCCTAGAATTAGAGCTTGACTCGCCTTCAAATTTGGGTTGATCCTATTTGACGAGTCTGATTAGTCCCAATCCGAGGTCGAAAGGTGAAGAAGAGAGAGATATAGGCACGATCGAGTTGATATAGGCATTCGATATGTGTCGTTGAGCTTAGAGGTGCCACGAGGTTGCGAGGTCACTGGCAATAAAGCTCATCGTCTCAACTGGAGCATGACAACTCATCTTCTTTTGTGAAGAAAAAGCAGAGGAAGGAAGTCGGTTTGAAAAGATTCAATTTTTCTTCTTTGGTTCCAAAGAATGGTTAAAGGATGGGAGGAGAGAGTAAAGGAGCTACACAAAGTGGGCTTCATGTGATGAACTTAGAAACTGAACCAACCATTGAGTCTTGGTTTAGGTCAAAATACATGCACTTCCATATGGTTTGGTTCAATTCGGGCATCGTGGAAACCCGACCTGAGCTATTAACACCCCTAATACTGGTAAGTTAGTGTATCCACCCATGGTTTGCTTCTTAGTGAGTGGCGTTCTCCCAATTCATTGACTGCTTATACGAATAAGGACTAGGCTGAGTGCTATAATACTCGATGATCCGCCTTGGGTTTTTGTGTCTTTCTCAGCACCAATCTTGTTCCATGGAGTGCCAAGAAGCAACCTAGCGTGGCCTTTTATAATTTAGAAGCTGAGTATCGTGCCATAGCTCAGTAAGTTATTGAGACAATTTGGATTCACCATTTACTTTGTGAGCTAGAGGTCATCTTTTTTTTTCCTCTCATTGTATGTTGTGACAACCCACCACCTTCCTTGTTCTCAACCATGTGTTTCATGCTCGCACCAAACACATCGAGTTGAATATTTACTTTGCTTGAGAGCTAGTTGCTCATGGCAATCTATATGTTTGCTATGTGTCTATAGCAGATCAATTGGCAAATATTTTCACCAAAGGACTACATAGTATGCGACATGCACTCTTGAGATCCAGTCTTTCAATTCTTAGACATACTTTGAATTGAGAGGCTTTTAACATGTAATTGATATGTTTCATAGGGTCTTTCGGTAATGATTTTTCTATATGTAGTTTGCTAAAAGTAATCATTCATACAAATATATACCATATGGCCCTAATTAAGGTCAAATCACCATAGATATTGTGTCATTATCTGATTCTAAAGATTAACACTTGTCAAGATATCACGTCTCGCTCCGACACTTCTCTGTATTGTATACAAAGAAAAAAAATTTGAGGAAAAAAAACAGAGAAAGAATAGGGTGCACATGTAATTCGTGTCCGTGGATAACGTGATTCACCAAAGCAATCAATCGAATAACAAATTCACAGAAATAACGTGGCAATATTTTGTTCCAAGGCGGATGCAGACTTTGACCGAGAAGAGAGAAGTTTATTTTAAAGACATTATCTTCTGCTTTATATTTTTATTGCAATCGATCGAATAATATATTCACAGAAATAATTTGGCAAGATTGAAATTGTCCAAATGTTGAATATTCCCATAAGTACGGTCGACAGGTTATGCTCTAAGGCAGAGTCAAAATGAAGATGGCAAACTTCACTTTGCACCATCACTTTGCACTTCTCTTTCTCTTGGCAACTTCTTTGGTAGCTTTTGCTACCAGTACTCCTGATGATTTCCTGCAATGCCTCTCTCTTCACTCCGGAAACGCATCTGCAATCTCTAAACTCGTTTATACTCCAATCAACTCTTCGTACTATTCTGTCTTGGACATTACCATACAGAACCTGCGCTTCTTGACTCCTTCTGCTCCCAAACCTAATTACATCGTGACGCCGCTCGACGTCTTTCATGTCCAAGCTTCCATCATCTGCTCCCGACAGTACAGACTCCAAATGAGGACCCGAAGTGGTGGTCACGACTACGAAGGCCTTTCATATTTGTCCGAAGTCCCGTTTGTCATTCTCGACATGGCGAAATTTCCAAGCAATCTCCGTGGATGCAGAGGACAAAACTGCGTGGGTCCAATCGGGTGCAACGATCGGTGAGCTTTACTATAGGATCGCCGAGAAGAGCAAAACCCTAGGCTTCCCGGCCAGCCTCTGCCCCACGGTTGGCGTTGGCGGGCACTTCAGTGGCGGAGGCTATGGTACGCTGCTGCGCAAATATGGCCTTGCTGCTGATAATGTAATTAATGCGCAGTTGGTCGACGCCCAGGGTCGGCTCTTAGATAGAGAATCAATGGGGGAAGATCTCTTCTGGGCAATCCGAGGTGGAGAAGGCGGCAGCTTCTGCGTAGTAGTGTCCTGGAAAGTCAAGCTAGTCCCAGTGCCGTCAACCGTCACCGTGTTCAAGATCCTGAGGACATTGGAACAAAATGCGACAAAACTCGTGCACCAGTGGCAACTTGTCGCGAACAAGCCATTTTCGACACCCTTTACCTCGGCGGGGTCGACTCGCTCCTCGAGGTGACAAGTAGCCGCTTCCCGGAGCTCAACGTCACGAGACTGGACTGCACCGAGATGAGCTGGATCGAGTCCGTCCTCAACTTCGCGGGTTTTAGCGGAGAGCCATTGGAAGTCTTGCTCAACAGGAGCTCCAACACCAAAATTTTCTTCAAGAAAAAATCGGACTATGTGAAGGAGCCAATCCCTGAGAGTGGCTTAGAAGGCATGTGGGAGAGGTTCTTTGAGGAAGATCAAGGGGTGCCTATGATGACTTGGGTCCCCTCTGGCGGGAAAATGTCAGAAATTTCTGAATCTGCCATTCCCTTCCCTCACAGAGCTGGGGTTTTGTACAAGATCCTGCACGCCACGGAATGGACAACCGGAGGCAACGAGGTTGCTTCAAAGCATGTGAGTTGGATACGAAGCTTTTACAGTTATATGGCGCAGTATGTGTCGAAATCGCCTCGAGAGGCCTACATCAACTCCAGGGATCTCGACATAGGAATGAACAATGTGATAGGCAACACGAGTTATATAGCCAGCGTTTGGGAAAAGAAATACTTCAAGAACAATTTCGACAGGTTGGTGCGTGTGAAGACCGCGGTCGATCCTGACAACTTTTTCCGGCACGAGCAAAGTATTCCTCCGTTTTCATCTTTAAAGAAAAGGAAGAATAGTAGAGTTTCGATGTGTTCATTGCAATAACAAGATGATACTTTGTAATCAATGGAACATTTGACCATGTCGATGCTTGAGCTTTGTGCGGGTCATTTGTTAAATAATATTTAATTATTTGAAATTTTAGTTTTAAATTTTTATATATCGTATATTAAATTATTAAAACAGGATTAAGAGTTATTAAGAAGTAAAACGGGTAAAGAAATTTACTTAATATAATTATGTAACATGACAAATAGGGTATTAAGTTCTTGGTTTTTGTTAAATAATGTGGTATCTAAGCAATGGGAAGAGTTATCTATGTAGCGATTAATGGATTCCTATATGAATTGTTAGGTAAACCATTGCTTCTTAACCATGCTTGGCATTGCTTTCTTTTTTTTCTTTTTTATAATTTAATCAAATATACTTCTCATAATAATAATGAACCGAGTCCTTCAGTTATAGTGTTCCTAAAAAAATAGCAGATTTATTTCGTAAAAACTTCCTTCAATTTGTTAATGACATGATGGGATGCACGAAGGGGGGAAACCAACATCCAAAACACAAAACAAAAAACTAAAGGATAAGCCTGGGTACAGTTTATGATAACTTTCTTCAATTTTGTTGACGACACAATGCATTGTAAGGAGTAAGAAATGAACAAAAAAACTAATTTTTTTTATACAATTTATTGTTTTCGTTAATCATGAACTTCATAGTTACTAATACTACTTATTGTAGCTTTTTGCTGTTTTTGAAATAAGAGTACGATGGCACATGTTTTTTTTTTTTATAGAAATCTTTACTTGGGAGGAATTCTGACCTCCTAATTTCAAAGAAGGTAGGAGTGAAGTAAATAACTTTTTCCTGGTGCAAAATATGACATGAATAAGCAACAAGATCTACAACGATTTATCGTCATCTCATTGAGATCATATTTAAATATGAAAATTTATTAACTTATTGCTTCTTCGCCAATTGCTAGAAGAATAGTATTGACCAATTATTCTTCATGTCTATTTGGAGTAATCAATCTTAGAGAGAAGGAAAAAGTACGCAAGGTAGAACTATGGAAGACCAATGATGTGTGCCCTATTTGGACTATTACAAAACGACATTAAACCATCATAAAGATTACTTGATATTAATTTATCGCAAACATTTTCATTGTGAAAATAATTACTTTTTATAGTGGGCTTAAATGAAAAAGTTATTACCTTTGAATGAATGCTTGAATTTAAAAAGGCAACCGTTCAACTACATTCTTAGATAGCACTTAACTGTCACTCTTTTTTGTGGAAAATGCGTAGTCTTGCCACGTTTCAATTAACCAAGTCAACTAAATAAAAATAAATTGACCAAGCCACTAATCTTCCAGCAACTCTAGTCCAGGTGTGTCCCTTTCTATTACTTTATGCTATTTTGATTTAAAAGGCCTTTCTGAAAGTTGTTGGAACCATGCATGATGACAAGATGTGCCTGAGTTAGAAAACTTTTCAGTGCAATATCAGCCTACAAGAATGAAATTATTCCCCAGACATGAACCGTGCGATGCCCGAGAATAAATGATATAAAGAGTTCCCTTATCCCAAAACAAATAACTACGGCGAAAAAATGATGCATTCTTTTGATGTTTAATATAAAGGCATACATTATGAAAAGATTTGGGAAGTCAAATATAATGAATTATAATAAAGGCAACTCATTAATTTGAAGAGATAATAATAAATATATATTTAGGTGAGTAGGAAATATTAGGCCCAGGCAAGTTCGATCAAAAATTGTCTGATCCAAATTGACCAATTTAACCCATTTTTACATATAATGCAAATTTAGCGACCTATACTCATACCCAATCTGACCTGACTAGGACCCAATTCTTAGCAAATTTTCTCCTTAGAATATTATCTCCGAAGAATGAGCGATTCCATGGACCGGCTCGTTGAGTCAATGAGACACCTCAGGTGCTCGAATTAAGTCGTGGACTAAGACTTTGTGAGGCATATGGAGCGTTATGGGTGAGCGTTGCACTGATGAACAAGAACACATGCGTGGTTGGGTCCGGCGTCGGGTATCAATGGGGACGTGAAGGTAGCGGTGAAGTGAAGGGTGATGGATCTTGTTCAAGTGACGTTTGATGCCCTTGCACTCCTAATCAGTTCACTTACATATCTGTCCTCCCATAAATCTGCTCAACCTACATAAATTTCCTATCAGCTAAACATATCTCAGACTTCAAAAATCAAATAAAATGCTTTCACATTTAAATTCTCGGAATCACAGAAAAGTACACCCCGCCTCGTCCTCCCCAATCCAATGCAAGCTCGAAGAAGAGGTTACTTTCGTGTCTTCGTCCCTAACAGAAGTCTGAACGAGAACTTTCCCAGGAAGTTGGGAAATTTTCGACAGAACTGGTGGGACACGGAGAACACTTGTGCTGGAGGGTCGGGATGGTTTGGGAAGCAGATGAGAGGTGATGCTAAAAGGGAGTGTGTTGTCGGAAATTGGGTTCGAAAGGACGGTAGAACTTGACATCTCTCTCTCAGATACCAATACTGGCAAGCGCAAACGATCATGGAATCGAGGACTGTACGCGCAATGAAATTGAAGGGAGATGATTTGTTACTGTTTTAGTGAGGATGGAGACGTGAGTGGATCGTGAGTGAATTCTAGCAGAAGCTGAAGAATTTGGGAGGGGAGTCTGGAGGTCTGATGCTGTGGGCTGAGTATTTTGGAGTTTAATTTGGTTATGTGGAGGCAAGAACAAAAGAAAAACTACAATTGTTGCACGTGCCGCGTGCAAAGCATTGTGACTGAAGCCTGAGAAATCAAATAAAATTTTCTCCCTCCTCCTCTTTACAATCAACGGCGGTGAGAACCAAAATGGATTAGAAACAAAGAGGAAGGCCAGTCTTTAACGGGTTTCAAATGGATCTCAAATGACAATCAATAGGGGTCTCAAATGGATTTTTTTTCTAACCCATTTTGACCCACATGTAGTTGGCCATTTATTTCTTGGACCCATTTAAACTTGTTTGTAAAAAATTAGCCCACTCTTTTACTATATGACCAATCAAACATGAGTTAATGATTAGGTTTGCCACCTGTAGTAAATGTAAACTTTTTGTTTGGTCATAGTAGCAAATATATATTTAGATGGTGCTTAAGGGAAGAAATTTATGTGAAGAATGCAAAACTTTCTATGTTTGCAATATGAAGGAGGCTTTTCTAGTCATCTAGAGTCTAATCATGAGCATGATTTAAAAAAAAAAAAGGATTAATACTACAAAAAGTCACAAACTGTATACTTATGATAATTTTACCTAATACTAATTTTTTAGTGACAAAAAATCCTAAACTGACTTGTGATAAATTTTTCCTCCATTAGTTTCCATTAAATTTTAATGTCAAATTATTAAATTGAATAACATGTGACAGTTGACAGATGTATTAGTTTGAAGTTTTATCCTGCGTCTATCACAAGTGTACCACCGGTTTGTAATTTTTCATGATATTCCAATTCACGAAAACTAACGGAGGGTAAATTTATTATAAATGTATCAAATTGGAAATTTTGGTGATTAATAAATTATTGGGGGTAAATTTGTCTTAGTTATATCAATTTTGGGATTTTTGCTGGTAAAAAAATTAGTTTGAGGTAAATTTATTACACGTACCCATTTGAAATTTTTTGTAGTATTAACCATTTTTAAAAATACTTCTTATCATCCAATCATGATAATCATATGGAGTTGGAAACAGACATTACCTTTTGCTTCTCGAAGGTGTGTTCTTGATCCTATTTTATCAACTATATCTTGGAGGGCAAAAATATTCCAAGGCAGTTTTGCTCCTCATTGCACTGCCAAATTTGCAGTCATGATTTTCAGGCGTTGATCATCAAATTTGTGAACTGATCCGAATCCGAGATCTACGGGATTCTACCATGCAGAATTCCCGACATTCAATAGAATATATCAAGAAGAAGGAAAAAACAAAGCATTTCCAAGAGTTTTGCATGAAAAGGCCTAATGGACTTTTAAAGGAGAACAATCATTAAAAATAATAGATAGGCCGAATGCATTCTTCACTTTTATTCTGGAAAAAAATGGGCCTCATATCTTATCGGGTCAGTCCTATGGAAAATTCCCTTTGAATAAACGGACCAAATGATTGCAATATTAAATTGGGCCTCACCTAATAAGGAGGTCTGATTCAATTTTTTATTTTTTTTTGGGAACAGTTGTAACACTCGATTTTGCCCAATAAAAATACATGGGTAATATAATGATTTCAAGGCATGGGTCCATAAGGAGAAGGAAAGAAATTAAAGTGTTGCAATAATCAACACGAATGAAAAGGTTAATCGCAGCACAAGAGCATAAACATGCTCAAGACTTGGGATGTTCAACTCCTATTGGGTGGAGTATACTATAAGCTTAAGGCTTCCATTCCATGCATTAAACACATAAATTCGCACCTATGTTTCTTTATTACATTTCATGTAAATTAGGGATCTAATTTGTCAATAATGACATAAGTTGACCTCTAATCCAAAAAATTGACACTATTATTGTTTAGCATTCACATTTCTTGCTATGTTTCATTGCAATTAGGGACATGGGCAATTCAGGTTCATTATAAAAAGAATAAGATATATATATATATATAATAATATATATATATATATATATATATTGGTCAAAGAAGATATACATCTTGAAAAATACAAGAAATGAGGCTCTCAAATCATGAATTCATTAGATTTGTTGATGTCAATGGAATTGGGCCACGTCTTAAAATGGGAATAGGGTCAATTCAGTTGTGAAAATTGAGAAGTTAAAGCCCATTTAATGGGTCCAGGTCCAGTCCACTTGAAGGGACCTTAATCTCGGCCTATGATACGGCTCTGGTGGCCGGCCACATGCAATCGAAGAGAGCATGCTTTGGTCGACCACACATACAGATTTAGGATCGAAAAAAATGGAACAATTGAAATTTAGAGGGATAAGAGAGAACTCGTAGAGCCTCTTCCCTGTGCCCTCGTCACTGCCGTGGGACAAAAAATGCCGAGCTGATGATGTCGGAACTGAGAGAGACGACATGGTGTGAAGGCCGCTTGCTAATGAGTGGTAGCAATAGGGGTGAAATCTAGAGTTAGAACGGCAAATACTGAATTGAAGACATGTCAGATCTCTATCTGGCTATTCGTCAAACGTATGATTACGACATTGAGGAGGTAAGAATAGAGCAACCGCAGGACAAAGGTATGACCTCTATGATCGAAGAAGAGATTTAGACTTCTCAATTAGAACAAATGACAATAAACATGCATCAACAAAGGAAATCTAGCGATTGAGTGTAGGCATGATGATGAGATTGTTGCAACACCATGTGCCAGGTCACAACTGAGGATTGGAGGATGACACAAGATTTCTGCTACTACTGTCACCTCAAACCTCTTGCAAGCTTCTCAAGCTCCTACTACCACCATGTCGCCTCTGCGAATCTTGTTGAATTGGCCAATCCTGTCTAGGATCAGTACTTAACAACAGGTTTTAATGCTCATTATATTCATATAGTTTCCATCCACCCAATAACTTAGAATTTTGGGTAAGATTTTTTATCATGGTATTAGAGCCAATGCTATCCCTTTTGTGAACGTGTGTTCACCTCCATCTGTCCTACGTGCTGTGGTCAAAATTTCATGGGCCGGCGAGTTGTAAATGCTCTAAATATTCATATAATATCATTCTATCTAACAATTTAAAGTTTTGGGTTGGACTTTTTAACATCATTTATGCATGTGGAAAACTATTTGCTTTGCCGATTGCATGAATTCACTAAACTGTTGATGAAAGATCAACGAAGGACTCCGAGGATTTCGTGATGATGACGCTCGACAACAATGAAATCGGAATCACTCGACAGAGATATTCAGAGGCTGGTTTGGGTCTTGGACGGGCTCATGCATGCACGGAAGCTCCCAGGGCCCAATTGATGGGTGAATAGGCTACTGAAGAAAATAGGCTTGATCTCTGGATATTATGGGCTCAAGTGATGAGTGGATTGGACTTAAAATATGGGCTGAACCTGATGTGTTTGGGTTCTGTTTATTACTCTTCTTCTTCTTCTCCTCCTTCTCTTTTGTAATTTTTTCTTATTTATTTGTAATTAATTTGTTCATTCATTTCTTCTTCTTATTCTTCTCTTTTATAATTTTTTCTTATTTATTTGTAATTAATTTGTTCATTCATTTATGGAAAAATTTCAAATACCTTCATTTTTTCAAAATATAGCATGAAATTGACTTTATTTCAAATAAAGACCTAAAGTGCCATCAATGTCTAAAATAAAGGTATGGTGTGGATTTTGTTTTAAATAAGAGCATAAAGTAGCTATGATTGATTCAAATAAGAGCCCGACTTTCTGGCTAATAAGAGAATTTTTGTCATTTACCTTTTTATTTGAATTTTTTCCTTTTTTCTTTCCTTTTTCCTTTCTTTTTCCTTTTTTTTTTTCTTTGTATGGTTTGTCTTCCTTCTTCGCTAGTGGTCGTCGGCCCACCAACCATTGACGATTCCCGAAGAGGTTTGGGTAGGGGTCGCCCTCGTCGGCCACAAGTGAGAGACGTCCTTGCCTTGGGGGAGGTTGCCCTTGCGACCATCGGTGAGGTCAGCCCTTGCCCATTGGGCAAGGGTCGCCTTGCCAGTGGTCGGTGAGAGATGGCTTGCCTTGGGCAAGGCCGCCCACGCCGGCCCTAGGCAAGGTCGACCCTTGCCAAATTTGGCAAGGGTGGACTCACTTGTGATTGAGGAGGGGTTTACAAGCCTTTGTCGATCCTTACTAGCGGTCAACGAGGGTCATCGAGCCCTCGCTGGTCCTTGCCTGTGGCCATTGGCCCTCGTTGGAAAAAAAAAAAAGAGAAATAAAATAAATTAAAATTAAATAAAATTAAAATTATATTTGGACGTAAATGCCCTTTGATGGTTGGAATATTTAGCTGATCTGCGACTAACGAGATTAGGTCCTTATTTGAAATAATTATGGTCATTTCAGGCCTTTATTTGAAACAACCATAGTCACTTTAGGCATTTATTTGATACAAGGTTATTTCGATCCCTTATTTTAGAAAATGAAGACACTTTGAACCTTTATTTGGAATTTTTTCTTCATTTATTATCTATTTATTGTTTTTTTCAAAAGGTGTCCATGTTCGGCTCATGCATGCCCTAAGTCATCGAGCACCTGGCTTAGAGCCACAAAGACCAAGTTCAAACACTAGTGCCTATGCTGGGGTGTTCGATGGCCATGCCATGGTACATGGCTTCTGCGTCCAAGTCATAAGATACTCAGGACACTCGAAAGGATATGTGTTTATAGGTGAGTATGAAAGTGAGAGTATAACTAAATTTAAATCATAAGATATCATATTCTTAGAGAATGAATTTTCTAGTAAGGGCGAAATAGGTGAAGATACCTCCTATTTGAAACCTTAAATCAAGATAATGAACATAGTAGGGTTCGTCCAAATAGGAGTAACATGAGAAGTGAAGAATTAAATTCGACTCATTTTCAATTACAAACACATGATGAGACGATATCGTCATTATTTAATCCAAGTGGGAGCATAATGGAGAATAATGTACAAAGTGTACAATCTCCCATGCGGCATACAAGTCGTAAAAGTATTCCCCAATGACCTTTTGACATTGATGGGGAAACTTTTATAATTGCTCCACAAGATGAAGATGAGCCAAGAAATGTAAATGAGACTCTAAATTGTTCTAGTAAGGAAAAATGGATGTATGCAATAGAAGAGGAAAAACATATAACATATTTCCCTCTCTCCCTAGACAACAGTGTTTCTCTCTTGACAAATGGAATTTTAGGGTCTCAATTCATTCTTCCGAGATTGCAACGGTACTTAATCTGTAGTAAATAAGGTATGTCCGTCAATGTGATATATCTTTCGATCGGTGATACGTTTTCTTCCTAGGCACGTTTTTCGCGTTCGTTTTTAGTATTCGATCGTTCGAGTATTGGTTCATTTTTCAGGAATCTGTTTCCGACAAGGATGAAATAGCGTGAGTCCAATCAGGCACAACAGTCGGCGAGCTCTACTATAGGATTTCCGAGAGGAGCAAAACCCTAGGTTTCCTGGCCAGTGTCTGCCCCACGGTCGGCATTGGTGGGCACTTCAGCGGCAAAGGCTATGGCATGATGCTACGCAAATACGGCCTTGCTATTGATAACATAATCGAGCCCGGTTGGTCGATGTCCAAGGTCGGCTCCTGGATAGAGAATCCATGGGGGAAGATCACTTTTGGGCGATCTGAGGTGGAGGCGGTGGCAGCTTCGGAGTAGTAGTGTCCTGGAAAGTCAAGCTGGTCCCGGTACCGTCGACCGTGACTGTGTTCACGCTCTTGAGGACGTTGGAGCAACATGTGACCAAGCTTGTGCACCAGTGGCAACTTATCGGGAACGAGCTCCCCAACGACCTAGTCATGCGTGTGATCTTGCAGAGCTACAACTTTGGCCCCAACGGGACGAGGACGATGGAAGCGTTGTTTAACACCCGTTACCTCGGTGGGGTCGATGTGCTCCTCGAGGTGATGAGGAGCAACTTCCCAGAACTGAATGTCACGAGACAGTGTTGCGATAGGGCGAGGGATTGAACAAAATATAGACAAAAGAAAATAAATCGGACACCAGATTTACGTGGTTCAATTGTAAAGACCTACATCCACGGGGAGAGCAGCATCGAATTTCACTATAAATCAAGCGATACTAGGAGATTATACGCTCAACTCACTCAAACACTCTTTCGGTATTTCCCAAGCCCCAATTACACCCAACAACGCACACAGTGTTTAGCCCCGAATTTCCTCAAGAAATAATCTCTCAATCTCACGGATGAATTACACGCAAATCTTACCTCAAGATTTAATTGGCTACAAACACTAACTCTTCTCGGATGTAATTGCACGAACAAAAATCAACGACGAAACCCACGTCAAGCACTCACTTAGAAAACGGTGCTTAAAGAGATCTTCATGTTTGCCACGGCGTGAAGACCACGTTGCTCTGCTCGCATCAACAAAATCCTCTGGCAACCACACGCTCTCTTACGGCAAAAAGAGAACAAATATATATATGATATAATATGCATGGCAGCCAACTTCAAATCAGAATAGGAAAGTTGGAAACTTCGGTCAACAAGTCCAACTTGGACTTTCCTCTTTTTCTTGTTATCTTGAATATATATATATATATATATATATACGAAATTTGATTTCCGTAATCTATAAATTCATAGCTTGGTCTCTACAATTCAGCCACTTGAAGTCCAAATATCCACTTTCCTTTAATTTATCTTGGGTTCGGTTTCATTCATAGACTCAAACTTGAGACATATTTAACATACAGGTTCTATGAGCTGGATCAAGTTGATCCTCTACTTCGTGGGGTTTAGCGGAGAGCCCTTGGAAGTCTTGCTCAACAGGAGCTCCAACGCCAAATTATTCTTCAAGCACAAGTCGGATTATGTGAAGGAGCCGATCCCTGAGAGTGGCTTAGAGGGATGTGGGAGAGGTTCTTTGAGGAAGATCAAGGGGTGGCTCAAATGATTTGGAACCACTATGGCGGGAGAATGAGTGAGATTTCAGAATCCGCCCTTCCCTTCCCTCACAGAACTAGGGTTCTGTACAAGATCCAGCACTTAACGGCATGGACCGATGGAGGCGACGAGGTTGCTTCAAAGCATGTGAGTTGGATACGAAGCTTCTACAGTTATATGGCGCCCTATGTGTCGAAATCGCCTCGAGAGGCCTATATCAACTACAGGAATGTCGACATTGGAACGAATAACGTGAAAGACGACACAGGTTTTAAGCAAGCGAGCGCTTGGGGAAAGAAATACTTCAAGAACAATTTTGACAGGCTGGTGTGTGTGAAGACTGCGGTTGATCTAGGCAATTTTTTTCCAACACGAGCAAAGTATTCCACCGTTTTCATTTTAACTTAGGTGTATTCCTCGCAGTAATAAGATGATACTTTGTAATAAATGGAACATTTGACAATGTCCACGTATGAACTTTGTGTGGAATTTCTTATGGTGCTTCACATGAACATTATCGCGTTTGGGGTTATTTGTTAAGGGTCTCATAATAATTGTCTTTAGGACACTAGTTAAATTAACAAAAAGTGAAAACGACAAATTCCATGGCACATATTTAAAAGAAAAAAAATACTTACGTCAAGTAGTGAATTTGAAATTTCCAAAACATGTATAGAGATCCAATAAACACGCGCTCAATGGGCACTATTTAACATTTTCCATAATTTATTTTGACCAACGATTTTTCCATTGTCAACGTCCAAGTGACTCCATTCTCTAAGATTCTATAAGGTCTCGATGCCCGTAACAGTACTTAGATTTCTTGAAATTGCATGAAAATTTTCAGGACTCATGGTAAATGATGGATCTTTTATGGCTACAGATAGTTAATATGACATTCATTTCGTAGACCCAAGTGTACTGCCCCGGATTAGCCAAAATCTCGGATGCTTGATTTTTCAATTCAGTCCGTCAATATTGAGTTCATGAGAAACCTCTCACTACAAGTTTTATTACGTAAATATCACGTCATGGAGTATTGGGTGCTCGATATAGGGCCCCAAGAATATGATGTAAAAGCATATCGAGAAGCATGCTCTTCAAGATGAGAAGCATGGTCCTCGCATAGGTGAAGTTGCACAAAATAACTTCAACTTTGTTGTGACATGGGTAGGGAGATTGAAAAAATGGTTGAGAAATGCATTTATGAACTGCGAGTAGGAAAAAAAGTATCCATACTCACCGTGGATAATAATAGTTCGAATGATGTTATTTTTAATCATTTAAAGAATAATTTTTGAGAGAGATGCTATTAATCTTGAATGGTGATCTTTTTGTATATGAGGTGCATGGTTCATTTATTAAACTTAATTGTAAGAGATGATTTGATCGAGGTACATGATTTTGTTGCACGTATTTAAAACATGGTTAGGTATGTGAGGGATTTCTTGTTAGACATAAATGAACGATTCTAATCATGCATTAAAGAATAAATTCAATCATCGATTAGAATCATATGCGGAAAACATGATAAAAATAAATCTAACCTCTAGCCATTATTCGAGTTTGTGTTCGTCAGAAATCTATGGAAATTCAATAGTAAGTATGGGCAATTCAACAACGACTATGGGTGCATTCTACTAACACAATCCCCTTGTGTACTAATGGTGTATTTTCAAATGAGAGGATTTGTGTTAAACCTCGTGATTGCTCTTACGTAAATGAACGATCATCCTTATAAACTGTCTTCCATTAATGCGGTTTCCAAATGGACAGTTGTTACGAAAAGATATGAATGTGGAACCATATGGTAAAATAAAAGTCACTTAGAATAGAAAAGTGGATCAATGCCCAAGGATAAGATTTTACTATAAAAACCATATCCCAAAAAACACGTAAGATCACATCATAAATAATGTCCCTCCACTTGATCCAAACATTTTCATCATACGGATTATTCAACTAAATCCACGAAAACTTTATGCTTAAAAAAAAGAAAGAAAATGCATGAATCGTGGCGACATGCCCTCTAAGAACGAGTAATATCTTCTATATATCACAATATATCTTACTGTCACGTGGAAGACAAAAACCACATCACCTATTTATAGAAGATGCCATGACAAACTGCAAAAGCCCAAAAATGCTTCATAATCACTAAAACTAAATTGTATAATTTACGCCCCAGTGGCCACCCTTCCAACATGAAAGGGAGATGTGAGAGGTTGGAATCCCAACCTTCTCAGGAGGTTGTGGTGTGGCATCCTAAAATTTCCTAACAACCCCTGGATACACCATGACTCATGAATAGGTGATGGAAGCGTCATCGGACTATATTATGATCATTAGACTAATGGATTACAATAAAACAAGGTCAAGCATTGAATGGATTATTGCTTTGTTGGAAATCTATCCTATGTCCATGTATGATCTAGGTTGTGCTAAAAGATGAATTGATAAGGAATTTTCTATTCTTGGCCATGTACTTTATAAGTCAGAATTACCATCGATTAATGTTGCAAAATTTTATGGCCATGTGAATATTTGAAATTTAAGTAATTATGAGTGGGGATTAAGGTGGAAAATTAAGAGCAAGTATGGGCTGATTTCTTAAGGCCCGAAACAGCCCAAAGCAGCCCACCATTTCTCCCACCGTTCGGCCGACCAAGGCCCAGCCCAAGAAGCCCAAAGGGCTGTCGACTAAAGGAGGGAGAGGAACCGGATGGAGCAGCCCCATGCCACCCTCTCCATTTGTCCCATGGATGAAGCCACATGTCCTTCCCTTGGAGCCAAGTGTCCCTACATGCAAAAGCAAATGATTACTAGCTAATCAAGAGATTAAGAGAGAGAGGGGGGAGGCAGATTGCACGAGAGAAACCACTGAGAGAGAGAGAGAGAGAGAGAGAGAGAGAGAGAGAGAGAGAGAGAGAGAGAGAGAGAGAGAGAGAGAGAGAGATACCGAGTGGGCGAGCGAGTGAGAGAGAGAGAGGAGGACCGTCTTCCACCGTGTCCGAGTTGCCACCGTCGATGCTGCCTAGCCCCGCCGTCGGTTGAGCCACGCCTAGAGTCCTCAAGTCGTCGTTTGCTTGCTGTGTTTGCGTGAACTTAAGGCAAGTGAAGTCCATTGATATACTTGATGCTATGTTGTGGTAGTCTAGTGAAATGTGGTAGATCTTGGCGATGCTTGTATCTTGATGCCGGATGGTGAAATTCGAGTGAAAATGGTAGTAGTTTTCCTAGAACAAGCAAGCTGTTCCATGTAAGAACAGTCCGACCCCTTGCAACTCCGCGAATTTTATAAAATTATCCAGTTGGAATTTGAATTTATGTCCTTGCTGAAAGTTTTATATTACATCTTGAGGAGTAACATACTAAAATTTTAGAAGAAACGGACGAGTGTTGGTCGTTAAAAATATTTTTCTCTTAAATTGTTAAATCTGGAAATCGTTACCGAGGGTTAGGGAGAGTTATGGTGGTTATAGCTTTTAATATATCATGAATATTACTTCGACTTCTTGATGAAACTTTTACCTCTAGGTTTTTTCTATAACATATCAAAATATCCGAATTTTCTGAGTTGATTTAGCATTTATACCGAATTTATGAATAAAACTGTGTAATGGTGATGTTTGAAATTTTAAGACCATGATGCATGGACCATAGCGACTCGTATGAAGTTATTTTGACATGATGTTCTTCATGAAACATTTCTATGGATCTCCTTTATAACATGTTAAATTTTCAGAATTTATTAAGATCTTTTACTAATTTTTCCAGAATTTTAATTAAAAGAGTGCATTATGTTTTATCCGAAAATTGTTTTATTTTCAAGAACAAATAAATTGCTTTATGAGATGTGATATCTTGGTCTGTTATTTATATAGCATATGTGGTGACATTTAGCAAATCATATGACATCAAAAAGTTGATTTAAACCTTTGACATTATTGCATCAAATGCTAATTTGAAAATGAGACATATATGTGAATATACATTGTGATGTTGATGATACCATTGGACCCTTGAGTCGACGATGCCCCGGGAGTGTCAAGATGCCTGGAAGTGTGTGCTCGAAGCCTCGTGATGCCGGTTGGGGTGCGGGATGCCTGGAGGTGTGTGCCAGATGCCCAGAGGTATGTGCCGGAGGTCTCGCGATGCCAGGTTGGGTGCGAGAGTCACGAAAGATGCAAAGATTGGTCCTTGGAGAAAAAAATGACATATGTTTGAATATCAAAATGGGAAATGAATCATACGTGTGTGTGCATATGGCATGGTGCATGAATTGCCTTTGAAATTGAGTTAGTACTATTTGTCATTGAAAATGCGATCATGAAGGCATTGAATGGATCACACGGGGATATATATAATTGTATGGATGATATGAATCATGCGCATGTATGTGCATATGGCATGAAACGTAAATTGCCTTAATGAATGAATCTCGTGGAAATATAAGCATGATTGCATGGATGATATGTGCATTTCACATGAAATTATGATTGTCTTGCGTGTTGCATTGTGTAGTTTGATGGATATTTTACTACTGAGTGGTTGTATTCACCCCTTTTGGGGACTAACATTTCAGATTAAGAGATTCCTCTGTTACCGGTCACACGTGGTACTTTCTATGGCTTATCGACGTTGAGGTTGAGTGTTTGAAGCATTCCTGTGTTGGTGCTCGTGGACTGGTGTTCATCCATGTTCGAGTTTTGGTTATGTATGACGTGCGTCTACCTGATGGCCCTGTAGTCCAGGAGTTCCTGTCCGTGCATGTCCGCCACGACAGGGTCATGACGGGGATACTACCGCCACCACCAGCCGATGCACCGGGCTGGGTATGATTGTGCGTGTGACTGGTAGCGGTTGACACTTTTTGGATAGCTAACACTGGATGATGGATCGGTGTACATGACTATTGTTGGGGTCGAGTACTTTTGGTTATAGCCGAGCTTAGTAAAGCCTTCGCCTTTTGATTTACTTACTCTTGATGTTCGATCAAGCTATGTAAATAAAAGTGTTTCGGCTCTAACGTATATATATGAAAGGTGTAGTTGGTGTGCATTGCATTGTATTATTTAGTTTGAGTATGGGTTAGGGAGATGTCGAATATGCTTCCGTTATATGAACTGCGCCGGGATCGATTAAGATAATAAAAACCCCCAAGACATATGGACCCACTATAATTCAATGGTATCAAAGTGACATGTTATTAGGACAAGTGAAAGGTAGGCGAACTGTGGCGACCCTAATGGATCGGGGGCCGTTTTGGGGATGCCACAGCTGGTTTGGTGTTAGAGCAATGGTTATAGGTGGAGTGATAAGGAGCCTCATTTGGAAATTGAGGAATATGATGACAATGCACACCATAGGGTACTAATTGAGATAGTTGACTAACTTTGGACAACGGGTGATGGGTATTCACTCGTAGATCCCTAGTAATTTTTATGAAGTTGCTTTTAGGTGCCAGTAACATGTCTATGTTACTTATATATAATTGTAGTTGCTTTTATATGGAGACATTGAGTCACAGATTATTCCTGAGGCAAATGCTTGGAAACTACAGGAAAATCATGGTACGAGCTGGAAGTTCTCATTCATCGAGGGCCGATGCCTCTGCTGCAAGGGCTAAACCCCGAATGGAAGATATCCTACAGGCATTGGCCAATATAGGAAATCTGATGGAAAGACAAGCACAGCAACAACCCGAAGTGGAACATCACCCTCAAAGATGATTGGAACAATTTCTGAAGTTGAAGCCACCTAAGTTTAGTGGAACAGGAAGTCTTGAGGAGGCGGAACAATGGATAGATGGAATGGAACGAATTTTCCAGTTGTTGGACTGCAATGATGCTGAGAAAATAACTTTGGCAGAGTACCAGCTGGAGGGAAATGCAAAATTTTGGTGGAGAGCTTCAAGAGATACGATCTTTCCACTAGGTACTGATATAAATTGGGACGAATTTGTCAGAGCTTTCAATAGAAAGTATTTTTCTGATTGTACCAGAGATAAGAAGATCATTGAATTTGTTCAGTTGGAAAAAAAAGGGAGTTCATTGTAGACCAGTATGAGGCAAAATTTTCTAAATTGTCTAGATATGCTCCCAGGCTGATTGAGGATCAAGAGGAAAAAGTTAAAAGATTTCCAAAATGGTTGAGGACTGATATTATGAAACAACTGGTGGCTTTGAATATAAGGGATTATAATGAGATTTATGAAAGGGCACAGTTGGTAGAACAGGAATTGGTGAGAGAGCGATTAGAGTCAAAAAGACAATTGACCTTTAGTGATATTAGACGGGGTAAGAGACCCTATTCTGGTCGAGGTCAGACCTAGGATTCTAAGAAAAAGAGTAGTTTTGGAAACTTTGGAAAAGCCAGGGATGGCCTGAATATAAGAAAAAAACCCTATTAGCATGATGCTTGTCGAAGATGTGATAGGCAACATGGCCTAGGACCTTGCAATGGGCGGCTGAAACGTTATGGTTGTGGACAGGTAGGTCACCTCAAAGAGATTGTCCACAAGAGAGGTCGCAGCTGAGTGTCGGCTTGGTGCGACAGGTACAACAAAGTAATGTTAGACCAAATCTATCAAGGAATCAACAAAGGCCACCAGCACAAGGAAGGGTGTATGCGGTCACCCAAGAGGAAGCGGGAGCTTCAAAAAATGTCATCTCAGGTACGATTTTTATAAATGGCAAGAAGGCATATGCATTGTTTGACACGGGTGCTAGGCATTCATTTATATCTGAAAGATATAGGCAATTGAGTAAAATAGAAACTACACCTCTTGAGATGCCTCTTTGTGTTTCCACGCCTTTAAAGAATATGGTATTATCTACAATGATGTGTGCAAAATGTAAGATAACTATAGAAGGACGAGATATGGAAATAGATCTAGTCGTGATGGCTATGTATGACTTTGACGTTATCATAGGAATGGAATAGCTCCATAAGTATCGGGCTAAGGTAGATTGTTATGGGAAAGTGATCCAGTTCATGTTACCTTACCAGTCTAGTTTTGAATCTTTTGGAGGTCAGACAAACCCCTCTATAGCCATCATCTCAATGGTAGAAGCTCATGAACTACTTGAAGAAGCATGTCAATGATACCTAGCAGTAGTAAGAAATCTTACTAAGAAAGAGGCTAAAATCGATGAGATTCAAATAGTCAGGGAATTTTAGGATGTGTTTCCTAAGGAGTTGTCTGGATTGCCACCGGAATGAGAGATTGAATTTGAAATTGAACTAATGCCTCGAACATGACCAATATTGAAAGCCCCGTATAGAATGGCCTTGGTGGAGTTGAAGGAATTGAAGGTGCAACTACAAGAATTGCTCGATAAGGGATTTGTTAGGCCAAGTGCTTCACCTTGGGGTACACCAGTTCTATTTGTGAAAAAGAATGACGGGTCGATGCGTTTATGTATTGACTATAGACAGCTGAACCAAGTGATTGTAAAGAATAAGTATCCCTTGCCTAGAATTGATGATTTATTTGATCAGTTGCAAGGGAGTTCAGTCTTTTCTAAAATTGACATAAGGTTAAGATACCATCAGTTAAGGATAAAGAAAAAAGACATTCCTAAGACTGCATCTATGACTCGTTATGGACATTATGGTTGCTAGTTATGCCTTTTGGATTAACGAATGCACCAGCCACATTTATGGATTTAATGAATAGGATATTTAAGCCTTATTTGGATCAGTTTATAATTGTCTTCATTGATGATATCCTGATATATTCTAAAGGACCTGAAGAACATGAACAACACTTGAAAATAGCATTGTAAACATTAAGAGATCATAAATTATTCGCCAAATTCAGTAAGTGTGAATTCTGGCTAGACCAGATAATATTTTTAGGGCACGTGGTGTCGGGAAATGGAATTGCAATATACCCTGTAAAGGTTGAGATGGTAGTGAATTGGCCGAGACCGACAACGCCGACTGAGATACCGAGTTTCTTGGGATTGGGTTTATTGAAGGACTTTCACACTTGGCAGGCCCTTTAACGAAATTAACTCAAAAGAATGTGAGGTTTGAATGGAGTGGAGAATGTGAAAGAAGTTTTCGGGAACTTAAAAGGAAGTTAACTACAGCTCCAATTCTAACTATACCATCTGGATCTAATGGATTTACGGTGTATAGTGATGCTTCTCATAAAGGACTGGGATGTGTTTTGATGCAACATGGCAAGGTCATAGCTTACGCATCGAGGCAGTTGAAACCTCATGAGTTAAATTACCCAACCCACGATTTGGAATTGGCAACTATAGTATTTGCTTTGAAAATATGGAAACATTATCTGTATGGAGAAAAGTTTGAAATCTATACTGATCATAAGAGTTTGAAGTATATGTTTTTGCAAAAAGAGTTGAACATGAGACAGAGAAGGTTGATGGAATTACTAAAAGATTATGACTGTGAAATACGATACCATCCAAGGAAGGCAAATAAAGTGGCAGATGCCCTTAGTCAAAAGTCGGCTATGGACATGGCTAGTCTAAGAATAACAAAGTGGAACCTGTTAAAATTAATTGTGGATTCAAACTTTAGGTTGGAAATACACCACCTTACTGGTATGCTCACTGCATTAAGGATTGAGCCTGAAATTATTTAGAAAGTTAAGATTCTACAGAAATATGACCCGGAATTTTGGAAATAAGAAATGCCGTGTCTTTAGGGAAAAGACTAGAGTTTCAAGTCTCTAAGGATGGAGTAGTAAGATGCCAAGGACGACTATGTGTTCTTGACAATGAAGAAGTGAGAAGGGAATTCTATCCGAAGCTCATAGGAGTAATTATAGTATTCATTTGGGGAGTACAAAAATGTATAGAAATTTATGCCAGCAGTTTTGGTGGAATGGCATGAAGAAGGATATAGCTAAACATGTTTCCCAGTGTTTAACATGCCAGCAAGTGAAAAGCGGAACACTGCAAACCCGCCGGACTATTGAGACCATTAGATATACCAAAATAGAAATGGGAGCATGTGACGATGGACTTTGTGCAAGGACTGCCAAGGACATCTAGTGGTCACAACTATATTTGGGTGATAGTAGATCACTTGACTAAGTCTGCTCATTTCCTAGCAGTCCGCGTAGACTACTCGATGAATAAACTTGCTGAGATATATGTAAACCAAGTGATACGCTTACATGGTATTCCTGTAACGATCACATTTGATCGAGACTCTAGGTTTACTTCAAATTTCTGGCAAAGTCTCCAAAATGCTTTAGGGACAAAGCTTCAATTTAGTACTGCTTTTCATCCTCAAACAAATGGACAAACGGAAAGAGTGATCCAAACTTTGGAAGATATGCTGAGAGCTTGTATTATTGATTTTAAGGGAATTTGGGATGAAAAGTTGCACTTGATAGAGTTTGCCTATAACAATAGCTTTCAGAAAAGTATAGGCATGGCTCCGTATGAAGCATTATATGGAAGAAGGTGCAGGACTCCTATTTGTTGGAATGAAGTAGGTGAAAGGATATTGACATGACCTGGATTGGTACAAATTACTACTGAGGCTATTGAAATTATCGGGAAAAGACTTAAAACAGCCCATAGTAGGTAGAAAGACTACGTAGATAAGCGTAGAAGACTTTTAGAGTTTAATGTGGGGGATCATGTGTTCCCTAAAGTATCTCCTATGAAAGGAATATCTCGATTTGGAATGAAAGGTAAGTTAAGCCCTAGGTTTGTTGGACCTTTTGAGATATTAGAAAGAATAGGGGATGTTGCCTATCGATTAGCTTTACTTCCTAAGCTAGAGAACTTGCATGACGTATTCCATGTATCGATGTTGAGAAAGTATCAGCCGAATCCTGGTCACATACTTAATCATGAAGCCATCAAAATGGATGAGAAAGTGAGGTACATTGAGGAGCCTGTGCAAGTATTGGATCGAAAGGAGCAAATTCTCATACCAAGAAAATATTATTGGTTAAGATATTATGGCAACATCATGATGTGGAGGAAGCCACATAGGAAAGTGAATGATATAAGGGAAAAGTACCCTCACTTGTTTAAAAAGACATAAGTAATGTCTAATTTCAAGGATGAAATTCTTTAAGGAGTGGAGAATTATGGCATCCTAAAATTTCATAACAATCCCTAGATACATTACGATCCATGAATAGGTGATGGAAGCGCCATCGGACTATATTATAGTCATTAGACCAATGGATTACAATTAAACAAGGTTGAGCATTGAATGGATTATTTCTTTGCTGGAAATCTATCCTATGTCCATGTGTGATCAAGGATTGTACTAAAGGATGAATTGATAAAGAATTTTATATTCTTGGCCGTGTACCCTATAAATTGAATTACCATTCGATTAATGTTGCAAAATTTTATGGCCATGTCAAATAAGTAATTATGAGTGGGGATTAAGGTGGAAAATTAAGAGCAAGTGTGGGCTGATTTCTTAAGGCCCAAAATAGCCCAAAGCAGCACACCATTTCCCCCACCGTTCGGTCGACCAAGGCTGGGCCCAAGAAGCCCAAAGGGCTATCGATCAAAGGAGGGAGAGGAACCGAATGGACCCCTTTGCATGAAGATTTTCCCATGGATGAAGCCACATGTCCTTCCCTTCGAGCCAAGTGTCCCTGCATGCAAAAGCAAATGATTACTAGCTAATCAAGAGATTAAGAGAGAGAGTGGGGAGGCGGATTGCACGACAGAAACTACCAAGAGAGAGAAAGAGAGAGAGAGGGAGAGAGAGAGAGAGAGAGTGTGTGATACAGAGCGGGGAGAGAGGAGGAAGCTGCCACCGGACGCCACCTAGCTCCGCGGTTGAGCCACGTGAGTCCTCAAGTCACCGTTTGCTTGCTGTGTTTGCGTGAACTTAAGGAGTGAAGTCCATTGATCTACTTGAGATCTTGGACATCTTGATGCCGGATGCTGAAATTCGAGTAAATGGTAGTAGTTTTCCTAGAACAAGCAAGCTGTTCCATGTAAGAACAGTCCGACCCCTTGCAACTCCGCGAATTTTATAAAATTATCCAGTTGGAATTTGACTTCCTGAACTTAACGAAAGTTGTAGATGACATCTTGAGGAGTAACATACTAAACTTTTAGAAGCAACGGACGATTATTGGTTGGTGAAACGATTTTTCTCTGAAATTGTTAAATCTGGAAATCGTTACCGAGGGTTAGGGAGAGTTATGGTGGTTATAGCTTTTTATATATCATGAATCTGACTTTGAGTTCTTGACAAAAATTTTACCTCTAGGTTTTTTATATAACATATCAAAATTTCATAATTTTCTGAGTTGATTTAGCATTTATACCGAATTTATGAATAAAACTGTACAATGGTGATGTTTGAACTTTTAAGGCCGTGATGCATGGACCATAGCGACTCGTATGAAGTTCTTTTGACATGATGTTCTTCATGAAACCTTTTTCTATAGATCTCCTTTATAACATGTTAAATTTTAATAATTTATTAAGATCGTTTACCAATTTTTCCATAATTTTAATTTAATGAGTGCATTCTGTTTTATCCGAAAATTGTTTTATTTTCAAGAATAAATAAGTTGCTCTATGAGATGTGATATCTTGGGCTATTATTTATACAGCATATGTGGTGACATTTAACACATCATATGACATCAAAAAGTTGATTTAAACCTTTGACATTATTGCATCAAATGCTAATTTGAAAATGAGACATATATGTGAATATACATTGTGATGTTGATGATACCGTCGGACCCTTGAGTTGACGATGCCTCGGGAGTGTCGGGATGCCTGAAGGCGTGTGCCGGATGTCCTCGGGAGTTTCAAGATGCTCGGAGTTGTGTGCCAGATGTCCTCAGGAGTTTCAAGATGGTTGGAGTTGTGTGCCGGATGCCCGGAGGTGTGTGCCGGAAGCCTCATGACGCCAGTTGGGGTGCGGGATGCTCGGAGGTGTGTGCCGGAGGTCTTGCGATGTCAGGTTGGGTGCGAGAGTCACAAAAGATGCAAAGATTGGTCCCTAGAGAAAAAACTGAGATATGTTTGAATATCAAAATGGGAAATGAATCATGCGTGTGTGTGCATATGGCATGGTGCATGAGTTGCCTTTGAAATTGAGTTGGTACTATTTGGCATTGATAATGCGATCATGAAGGCATGGAATGAATCTCAATTGGATATATATATATGATTGTATGGATGGTGTGAATCATGCGCATGTATGTGCATATGGCATGGAACGTAAATTGCCTTAATGAATGAATCTCATGGAAATATAAGCATGATTGCATGGATGATATGTGCATTTCACATGAAGTTATGATTGTCTTGTGTGTTGCATTGTGTAGTTTGATGAATCTTTTATTGCTGAGTGGTTGTACTCACCCCTTTTGGGGATTAACATTTCAGATTAAGAGATGCCTCTGTTACCGGTCACGCGTGGTACTTTCTATGGCTTACCGTCCGACATTGAGGTTGAGTGTTCGGAGCATTCCTGTGTTGGTGCTCATGGATTGGTGTTCATTCGTGTTCGAGTTTTGATTATGTATGACGTGGGTCTACTTGATGGCCCTGTAGTCCAGGAATTCATGTCCATGCATGTCCTCTATGATGGGGTCATGATGGGGATGCTACCACCGCCACCAGCCGATGCACCGAGCTAGATGTGATTGTGCGTGTGACTAGTAGTGGTTGACACTTTTTGGATTGCCAACATTGGATGATGGATCGGTGTATATGATTGCTGTTGGGGTCGGGTACTTTTGGTTTTAGCCGAGCTTAGTAAAGCCATGGCCTTTTGATGTACCGACTCTTGATGTCCATCAAGCTATGTAAATAAGAGTGTTTTCGGCTTTAACTTATATAAGATGTGTAGTTGGTGTGTATTGCATTGTATTATTTAGTTTGATTATGAGTTAGGGTGATGTGTGTGTGTGTGTGTGTGTGTGTGTGTGTGTTAAGATAATAAAAACCCCCAAGACATATGGACCCACTATAATTCAATGGTATCAGAGTGACAGGTTATTAGGACAACTTAAATGTAGGAAAATTGTGGCGACCCTAACGGATCTAGGGCCGTTTCGAGAGTGCCACATGGAGTAGGAACGATTTAGTTTCAACTGTGGATTTCGACTCTCACATCCTACAAGGAGGCAGAACAAAAGTCTAAGAGTGAAAGTTAGAGTAGGAGTAGAATATGACCGACAAAAAAAAAAATTTGTATAATTCACAGATTATTTTAATTGAGGAAATTTTCTCGAAACACTAGAGAAAAAAAAAGCCGGGCCTTTTGGATTTACAACAATGTCCACTATGTGCCAAGATCTGAATGTCCAATGTTTAAGACCTTGTAAGGAACGGAATTGACACCTTCCATTGCGCAAAGATCAAAGCGTTTTATGAGTGACGACAAACTAAGAGCTATTTTACTATGGTAGGAGATAGCAAATGACATTTAACTAGATATGTGGCATCCCAAAATTTCATGGCAACCTCTAGATGCATTATGACCTAGGAAAAGGTGATGGAAGAGTTATTGATTTATGTTATGGCCTTTAGACCAAAGAATTTTAATAGATTAATGCTGAGTATTTTAATGGAGAATTATTTGGGTAGAAATACATCTTATGTTAATGGATGATCAAGGTTGGTGCTATAGGACAATTTGATAAAGAAAACTTTGTTCTTGACTATGCACTTTATAATTTTGATTTTATGGATTAATGTCACAAAGTCTTTTGGCCATTTTATTATGCAATTAGATATTTATTTAAATGAAGATTAAGATGTATTATTAAAAAAATAAACTTGGGCCATTTAAGTTTGGACTTTAGGCCCAAGAGTGTTGGCCTAAAGTGGGCCAAGAGGCACGGCCCAAAGAGCCCATGAAGTGGTCAACCAAGGCTGGCCCAAGCCCAGCCAAATAAAGGCCCAAGACCGGCCCAACACTTGAAGCCCATAAGCCTTGCATGTAAATTGCCAAGTGGCATGGAGGAGGAGCCAAGTGTGGCTGCCCCTATTGGCTTCCTTGGGCGGTATCATGCAATCAAATGATTGCAAATGACTATGGGGGAAGAAAAGGAGAGGGAGAGTGGACGGTTTTGGTGAGTGAGAGAGAGAGAGAGCTGTCAAGAGAGTGACAGAGGGAAACCAAGAGAGGAGGAGGAGGCCGAGCGAAAAAGAAGGAAGAGAGTTTGTCCGCCTGTTCGTCCGCCGTTCGTTGCTGCTTTGCCTCTGTTTGCTGCTGTTTTGTGCTTGAATCTAAGGCAAGTGAAGTCCTAAAACCTACTCTTTGCCTTGCTGTGTGTATATGTAGTAGATGGTAAGTCTTGGTTTTGGTAGATGGGATGAGATTTCGGAGCTTTGAAGAGAGATTCGTTGGTCATGCATGCCGATTTCA
The DNA here is from genome assembly GCA_017140615.1 of Eucalyptus cladocalyx. Classification (NCBI taxonomy): domain Eukaryota; kingdom Viridiplantae; phylum Streptophyta; class Magnoliopsida; order Myrtales; family Myrtaceae; genus Eucalyptus; species Eucalyptus cladocalyx. The sequence continues at coordinate 2,448,555 of CM029519.1, forward strand.
GAAAGACCAGTCCGACCCTCCGTGAGTTTGTGTGTTGTGATATAGCTAGTACGAGTACCTAGAGGGGGGGTGAATAGGTATATAAAAGATTTTTCTTGATGATTGCACAATACTTAGACAGTTGAAGGATTTGCGACAAATAATAATCAACATAAGACTGAGTAAAGGAAAGAGAGAATTGAACACGCGGTTTATAGTGGTTCGGCTTGATTCAAGCCTACGTCCACTCTTCTGCACTGACAGCCTATTGGCTGGATTCCACTATGAACAAAGAGATGTTACAGTGTTGATCTTCCTTAATTTCTAGGTGTAGATGATCTACTACACTTGCTCAAGGTATCACCAAGTATAGACACTCTCTATGTATACTATTTCGCTCAGAATGAATCGACTAATAATCAAGGTGCTTCAGACTCTGGAATTTCTCTATCGATCACACTCTAAAGCAACTAGAACGTCTTCCTTTTATACTCATTTATGCCATCATACCGTTGGCACTTACCAAAGGAATTCCTCCAATCTACCCGTTGGACGGAATCAATCAAAAAGATCATTCGAGCTATTAAAGGAACCTGACGATAGCCCATCAATCATGTCGCCCATACAATTAGGATTTTGGTTTCCAAGAATAGAACCTTCCAAGAATATTTCGTCGACCATCAGATCTTCAAACGATCTTGATTACGAATAAAAGAATCCGTTATAATTATCCAGCCAAGAGATCTTCTCCAGAGGATAGGACTAAATCCTCAACCAAATACTTCGGCTCTGGATTGCCTTCGTCACTGGATCAGAAAGACTGTCAATGAGAATAGTCTTGAGTCTTGAGTCTTGAGTCTTGAATGCTAAGTCTAGTGATCAGAAAGTCTTCAGACTTTAAACAGACGATCTGCAAATATCCAGACTAGACTGATAGAAACGTTTTGATAACTTCAAAATATTATGGAAAGATTTCTCCAACAATCTCCCCCTTTTTGATGGTGACAAAACTTTCCTGTAGATTTGAACAACTTTGATCTGCAAAAACATTTCTCAAGCAATATGGCTTTCTCATAAAGATTAATAAAACAACTAGACTCTGCATCCACAGAAAATTGGTTAGTCTTTCATGAACTTGATATAAATGCAAATAGTCAAGTATCAATATCCATAGCCAATTCAGTCAAATTCAAGTTCACTCAAGTCAAGTCATACTCAAAAACAATCATAACCACAAAAACAAATTTAAAGTCAAAGTTTAAAGTTGGTTGGTTCAAATTGCTTCTCCCCCTTTTTGTCATCATTAAAAAAAAAGGTGAGAAAGAAGTCAGGTTTGCTTGGGAATGCGCACAATCTAGAAATCTCCCATCGACTGGACTATTCCTTCTAACCTCTTCAAGTCTTCCCTTAGATGAGCTACCTCCTCTCCTTTGGCATTGGCTTGAAGTTGTAGAGCTAGGTCTTTCATTTTGTTCTTCAGGGTAACTGAAGATGCTTGTCCAGCATTCTTCATGGCTTGAATTTCACAGTCCAGAGCATAGATTTGGCCCCGCATTTCCAGAAGAACATCAAGAATACGACGAAAATCTGCAGAATTGTCCGTCTATGTACTTGCATTTGCTTTCTCAGATGGAGTGAATGCAGACAATGGCACTTCTGTATAATCTTGCAGATTTGGTGTTGACGTATCGTGTCCTTCTTCAGGCAATTGAGAAGCCTGAAACTTTTCTGGATCTGCTGGAAATTGTCTTAGACCTTCACTATTGGCAGCATGATGTGTGGACTTTTCTTGCTCGCCAACTCCCCCTATCTCTAGGACCTCAAAAGGGGAAGAGTGATGATCATGCTCTTCGTATCTTGATTCCCCTTCTCTCCGATTCATTTGTAGACTTTTCTTTCTCTTCTTCTCCTTCTTCTTCAGCTTCTTTCTCCTTCTCTCGCTGCTCTTCTTCTTCTCTGTTCTTGGCTTACTCCTCTTCTTCTCTCTATTTCTTCTGAAGTTCTGTCAAATGAGGTATAGAACGTCTGGTCCTTATCAAGGCAGAGATAGTGAGATCATCCTCTTCTTCTTCATCCTCCAAGATAAGAGTTCTTTTCTTTTTGGATGGAGCACTCATGGGCTCCTTCCCTTTTCTCTTAGATGCAGAAGATGCTAGAGTCTTCACTTTGAACTTCTCCATTGCCTTATTAAGCTCTTTCAGACGCATTTTTGTCAGCATTTTCAGACCTACCACCATTTTGTCGCATGGTCGAACACAAAGAGTGTGTGGAGGTTCAATGTTCAAGTGTCTGAAGATCTTGGTCACAAGACTTGGGTAAGGCAATTGGCCCTTGTCCTTCGCCATTGCTCTGTACATGTGAAAGATAATGGTGTGAGGGAGAGAGAACTTCTTCCCTGTATTGATCGCGTACATCAATTTCGCCTCGGAGTCAGACACGTCAGTCTTGGATGTAGACTTTGGCCTGATACAATTGATCACAATTTTGTGAAGCAAGATGTTGATAGCACGCATTCTTCTATAGGTAATTCTTCCCTCTATAGCCCTGTCTTTGACAAGCTCTAGTGTGGTACGAGCAATCGAAACTTTGATCGGTTGATAGCGTCCTCATTCAACTCCAATTATGTCCGCCAATATGTCCACGTCTACCACATGGTCTTGGTCTCTAACACTGAATGATATTCTATTCGCATCTAAGAAGCTAAGATTCGAATAGAAGTATGATGATAATTGCGCATATCCATATGTGGTATCAGTGCAAAAACGTTCCAATAGAAGCAGATTGAACTTCTCCCTTAAGTTCACATTAATGGCATCCAAGAAATCGAAATCAACACTCCTAGGGTTTATCACCCCTCATTTCAACAGTCTGAAGAACAGATTCTCCTGTTCCTTCGATTTAAACAAATCCATCATTTTTCCCTTCACCTTCGCAGCAACACCCATTCTAGGTTCAAATTCACTGAACATTTTATCATCATCATTCCCGTCAGTGGGATTCAATCCTCCTACACGAGGGTCACTTGGAATGTTCGCAAGTGCTTCCTCAGCTTTTCCCTTGGGAGCAATTCCCAAATCCTCCATTCTTTTCAGAAAGATATACTCATTCCCATAATTCTTATCTTTAAGAAAATCATCCACGTAATTCAACGGAGTCCCAGTACTTTTCAACGCACAGTAGAGTTTGTAAATAAAATAGGGTTTTTGGACTCTTACTGGGTCTGCGTCCTCGATTATCTCTTCCTCCGATTGTTGACCCGCACATTGTGGGGTAGATGGCGTCGAGTGACGTGGTGGAGAGTGAATCGGGCTCTGTTGTTGACTCGATAATTCTTCCTCTTCGATGAGATCAAAATGGGTAGGTCCCTCCTTCATTCTCTGTGGTCCCCTTTTCGCGATTCTTGAAGACTTCCTCGAAGAAGACATCCTTCCTTGTCGTTGAAAGATTCCTTTACTTGCTTTCCCAAGAAAAGATGACAACTTTCTCGAAGATGAACACGAAGTAGAAACCGGATTGGGAGGAGAATGCCTTTTAGGGTTTTGAAGATTGGGTGAAAAAGAAAACTGTGTATATAACTCAGTTTTGAAAAGGGAAGTTCAATCGGCACAAGGAATGTGTACGAACACCTCTTTTTGAAATCATTAATTGCCAAAATTAATCATTTTGAAAAGACAAGATTTCGATTTTCACGGAGACTATAACTGAACGAGAGATCGTACCTTTTCGAATAATACGTTTAAATAAAATAGCAACTTACAGTCTATAGCCATGAATGTTTGAGTCTGATGGTTTAGAGTCTGAGAGATTAGAGTCTGAGGGTTTGAGAGTCTCTAGACTTTAACTTCTTCGAGCTTCAAAATGTTGAGTCTGGAACGGATAAAATCGAATTGATATTTCTCCAAAGGCTTTGTGAATATATCCCTAGTTGACTCTTTGAATCAACAAATTGAATCGAGATTTCTCCATTTTGAACATGATCTCTGATGAAATGATGTCGAATCTCTATATGCTTTGCTCTTGAATGAAGGATCGGATTTTTAGTGAGATTGATTGCACTGGTATTGTCACATCTGATCTCTGTGCATGAGTCTTCGATTCCAAAGTCTTGTAGCTGTTGTTTTATCCATAGAATTTGTGAACAGCAACTTCCAAGAGCTACATACTCTGCTTCCGTTGTTGAGAGAGTCACAGTGTTTTGTTTCCTTGAAAACCAAGACACTGTCCTGCTTCCAAGCAACTGGCAAGTTTCCGAAGTGCTCTTTCTATCGACTCTGCAACCACCCAGATCCGCGTCTGAATATTCTAGAAGATTAAAGTCTCCCTTCTTAGGATACCATAGACCGATGCTTGAAGATGAAGCAACGTATTTATAATACGTTTCACAGCACTGAGATGGGATTCTCTAAGATCTTATTGAAACCTAGCACAGATGCAAACACTCAACAATATGTCAGGTCTAGAAGCGGTAAGATAAAGAAGTGAGCCAATGATGCTCTTGTACAGTTTTTGATCAACTTTCTTCCCTTCTTCATCTTTGTCTATCTTCAAAGAACTTGACATCGGTATGTCGGTCTTTTTGCATTTTTCCAGTCCAAACCTTTTGACAAGATCATTAGCATATTTTTCTTGATAAATAAAAGTTCATTCCTTCAATTGTTTTACTTGAAGACCAAGAAAGAATGTTAACTCTCCCATCATACTCATTTCAAACTAATCCTGCATAGACTTAGAAAATTTCTTGCATAGACTTTCATTAGAGGATCCAAAAATAATATCATCCACATATATTTGAACAAGTAAAAAGTTTTTGTTTTCCTTTTTGATAAATAAAGTAGTATCTACTTTACCTTTGACAAAACCATTCGTAATAAGAACTTACTTAGTCGTCGTACCAAGCTCGAGGTGCTTGCTTTAAACCATACAAGGCCTTTTCGGTCTAAAGGCGAGTCCGGCTTCTTTGGGTCTTCAAACCCTAGAGGTTGTTCCACGTAAACTTCCTCATGGATAAATCCATTTAGGAAGGCACTTTTGACGTCCATTTGGAATAACCTGAAATTTTTATAACAAGCAAACGCAAGTAATAGATGAATAGCTTCTAACCTTGCTACAGGAGCGTAAGTCTCATCATAGTCTATTCCTTCTTCTTGCGTATATCCTTTGGCCACGATTCTTGCTTTGTTTCATACGACTTTTCCTTTCTCATTCATCTTGTTCCTGAACACCCATTTAGCTCCAATAATAGTTTTGCCTTTTGGTTTAGATGTCAATTCCCAGACATCATTAATGTTGAACTGTCTGAGCTCTTTTTGCATAGCTTCGATCCAGCTTTCATCAGATAAAGCTTCTTTTATGCTTTTTGGTTCAATTTCAGAAATGAGAGCCACAGCACTAGATTCTTCACGCCTTTTGGATCTGGTGCGAGTTCCTTCATTAATTTCGCCGATAATGAGATCTTTAGGATGATTTGGACTTATGCTTCCGATTCTTGGTTGATTTGTCTGGATGATGATCTCTTTTTTTATTTGAATCTTCACGAACAGCTTGATGCTGATCTTCCAGAGTCTGAGATGCTTCTTGAGTTGAAAGCTTTGGAGGGTCTGGAGTAGGTTCAGACTCTTCATATGCGAGTCGATGGATTCATCTTGCGTAGAGTCTTGAAATTTGACATTCATTGACTCTTCTACGATCGACTCTTCTTGTTGTAGACTCTGTAGGCTTTGCTTGATGTAGAATATCCAAGGAAGATGCCTTCATCTGATCTTTCTTCAAACTTACCAACTCAATCTTTTGCATTTTTCAATATAAAGTATTTGCAATCGAACACATGAAAGTATGAAACAATGGGCTTCTTACCTTTGAATAACTCATAAGGGGTTTTCTCTAGAATAGGTCTTAAGAAGACTCTATTGATGATATAGCACGCTGTTGAAACAGCTTCAGCCCAAAATCGTGAAGAAATCTTACTTTCAATTAAAAGAGTTCTAGCCATTTCTTGAAAAGATCTATTCTTTCTTTCCACAACTCCATTTTGCTCTAGAGTATATGGCGAAGAGAACACATGATTAAATCCAGATTTATCACAAAATTTTGTAAAATCTTGATTTTCAAATTCACCTCCATGATCTGTTCTTATAGTTGAGATAACACACCCTTTTTCATTTTGAACCTTTTTAGCAAATTTTTCAAAATACGAGAAGGTTTCGGACTTACTTGCAAGGAAATATACCCAAGTAAAGCGGGAGTAATCGTCCACAATTACTAGGCAATATTTTTTACCTCCAATGCTCGAGTTACGGTTGGTCCGAAGAGATCCATATGCAGCAAGCGTAGTACATGATTAGTAGAGACATGATTTATTGACTTAAATGAATTTCTTACCTCCTTTCCCAGAATACATGGAGTGCATGGATCGGACTTTTGGTAAGGTAATTTTGGTAGACCTCGAACAAGCCGCTTTGATGAGATTTTGGCTAATTGCTTCATGTTGACATGACCAAGCTTTATGTGCCATAAGCTTGCTTCGTCTTGAATTGAGATTAGGCATTGCGATTCATTTGGTTTCACATCCAAAAGATAGATGTTTCCATGCCTTCGACCCATGAAAGACTGAGTAGAGTCTTTATTAGTTCCAGAACATATTCCTTCTTGAAAGGAGATCTTGAAACCAGTATCACACAATTGGCTAATGCTGAGAAGGTTATAGTTGAGTCATTCCACTAGAGAAACATTGCTTATTGTGAGATTTCCAATTTTCACAGTTCCAAATCCCACAATACTCCCTTTGTTGTTTCCTCCAAATGAAACATTTCCACCATTTACTTGAACAAGCTTTATGAAGCAATTTGAGTCTCCTGCCATGTGTCTTGAACATCATTTTGTCAAGATACCATTTTACCTTTTTCTTGATGGAGACCTGCATTTAAAAGAGAGTCTCAAGCTTTCTTTGGTACCCAAATTTTCTTGGGTCCTTTGGTGTTAGTAGGATAAACATTATTAGGCCATACTTTCTTAACAGGCTTCCAAACCATAGGACACTCTTTTTCAAAGTGATCCTGACTGTTACACTTTGAACACCTGAGAGCATTTCGACCTATAGACTTTACAAAAACTTTCTTGAAATGATTTTTGTAAACCTCTCTCGACGGTCTTTTCTTAATTCTTTCTTTTACTTTAGGAAAATCAATCAAGGGAATTGTTTCTGCTGTCATACCCAGACCAGACTTATTGAAGTAAGGTCTTTGAACTGAAAGAACTTTTTCAAGATTTTCGGATCCTATCGAAAATTTCTTTGAAATATTTGATAAGTCAGTTCTTAAAAAAACATTTTCTTTCAAAAGATTATCTTCTTTCTCTTTAAGAGTAGAAACATTCAAGTCTAAACTTTTAACTCTTTCTTCTAAAATGTTTTCCTTTTGTTTTAGAGCTAAGTTTTCCTTTTTAAGTTCGGAAATTCTTTTGAGAAAAGTCTTAAGACTAAAACACAGTTCATCAATGTATTTAGAGACATTGACAGGAATTTTAAAATCACTTACCTCAAATTCACTATCTGAGTCTGATCCAGAATCTGAGTCTGAGTCTGAATGTGCCATCAAACATATGTTGGCATAGTCATTATCACTTTCTTCACACTCTGTATCACTCCAGGTTTCGGTTTTGAGAGCTTTTCGAAACTTTTCAGCTTTTCCTATTTTCTTCTTCAAAAGAGGACAGTTGGGTCTGATGTGTCCCTTTTTCTTGCATTCGAAGCAAACTACATCTTTGTTTGGTTCCTCATCATCAACAGACTTGGTCTGCTGTCTTTGGAAACTTTGTTTCTTTGAGTTGAACCTTCTACATTTTCTATTCAATTTTCTGAATCTTCTTATCATGAGAGCAAGCTCCTCATCGTCAAGATCATCTCCTGAATCTGTATCATCAGAATCATCATTTGATTTTAATGCAATGGATTTCTTACATCTTGGATCTTCGTCTTCATTAATTCGTTCCACTTCATAAGACCGAAGAGTTCCAATCGGCTCGTCGACAGAGATAGTGGCATAATTCTTTGCGTCTCTCTTATTGAAGTCTTTATATTATTCCAATCCTTGGAGAGTCCACGCAATAGCTTGTTCACCTTCATGGGATCAGAAATTTTTTGTCCTTGATTCTCAAGACCATTGACAATATCTGTAAAACGACTAAACATGTCAGTTATAGATTCTCCTGGTTTCATCTTGAAGGCTTCATATTGACCGAGGAGAATGTTAATTTTGGTTTCCTTCACTCGATCTGTTCCTTCATAGGTGATATGTAATCTGTCCCAAACTTCTTTTGCTGTAACACAAGAAGATATTCGGTTATATTCAGTTGGTGACAAAGCACAATATAAAGAATAAATTGCTTTTGAATATCTCTTCCTGAGTCATTCCACTGGTCTCAACAGTTTCTTTCCCTCTTTTAGAGACTGATGCAGCTGTAGGAGTAATTCCTTTTTCTACAACGTCCCATTCCAGAGGATCCTTTGATCGTAGGAAGGCTTTCATCTTGTTTTTCCAGATGTTGTAATCCTTCCCATCAAAGTAGGGTGGTCTGGTATTGCTTTGCCCTTCCACCAGCCCGGTGCTAGCATACTAGCCATGGATCTTTTACTCGAAGTAAAACACTTCAAATAAAGTAAGAACACGAGCTCTGATACCAATTGATATAGCTAGTACGAGTACCTAGAGGGGGTGAATAGGTATATAAAAGATTTTTCTTGATGATTGCACAATACTTAGACAGTTGAAGGATTTGCGACAAATAATAATCAACGTAAGACTGAGTAAAGGAAAGAGAGAATTGAACACGCAGTTTATAGTGGTTCAGCTTGATTCAAGCCTACGTCTACTCTTCTGCACTGACAGCCTATTGGTTGGATTCCACTATGAACAAAGAGATGTTACAGCGTTGATCTTCCTTGATTTCTAGGTGTAGATGATCTACTACACTTGCTCAAGGTATCACCAAGTATAGACACTCTCTGTGTATACTATTTTGCTCAGAATGAATCGACTAATAATCAAGGTGCTTCAGACTCTGGAATTTCTCTATTGATCACACTCTAAAGCAACTAGAACGTCTTCCTTTTATACTCCTTTATGCCATCATACCGTTGGCACTTACCAAAGGAATTCCTCCAATCTACCCGTTGGACGGAATCAATCAAGAAGATCATTCGAGCTATTAAAGGAACTTGACGATAGCCCATCAATCCTGTTCGCCCATACAATCAGGATCTTGGTTTCCAAGAATAGAACCTTCCAAGAATATTTCGTCGACCATCGGATCTTCAAACGATCTTGATTACTAATAAAAGAATCCGTTATAATTATCCAGCCAAGAGATCTTCTCCAGAGGATAGGACTAAATCCTCAACCAAATACTTCGGCTCTGGATTGCCTTCGTCATTGGATCAGAAAGACTGTCAATGAGAATAGTCTTGAGTCTTGAGTCTTGAATGCTAAGTCTGGTGATTAGAAAGTCTTCAGACTTTAAACAGAAGGTCTGCAAATATCCAGACTAGATTGATAGAAACGTTTTGACAGCTTCAAAATATTCTGGAAAGATTTCTCCAACATGTTGCATGTGACTTTTTAATTGCAATCCTTTTTCGATCTTTGCATGAAAGTTGTAGAGAACATCTTGAAGTATAACATATTAAACTTTGAGACAAAATGGACAAGTATTGAGGGGTGAAACCCTTTTTGTACGAAAACATTAGATCTGGAAACTGTTTTGTTGACCTCTTGGTGATTTCGTGTGTTGGATGTAACTTTTTAGTTGGAATTTCACTTCGACCTCTTCATGAAAGTTGTAGAGAACATCTTGAAGAATAACATACCGAAATTTGAGATAAAAAAACAAGTATTTCTTGGTGAAACGATTTTCCTTTGGAGAGACTAGATCTGGAATTCGTCGTGATGACCTTCAGTGGTTTCGTGGTCTGTAAAGTAACCTTTTTGTTGAAATTTCACTTCGATTTCTTAACAAAAGTTGTAAAGGACATCCTGCGGTTTAACATATAAAAAATTTAGAGAAAAATAACGAGAATAGATAGGTGAAATCGTGGTTTTTTGAAAGTAGTCAGATCTGAAAATTTCGGTATTGAAACAGAAGTTTTATCCGCCTATATTTAATCACTTAGAACGAATTTGATTTTGGTTTCTTCATAAAAAAAACATATCTTAGGATCTTGACTACAACATAGTCGCATTTCATGAATTTTGAAGATCATTAGGGTATTTAATCGGAAATATTTCTAAAACCGTGTAATCTGACCCGTTCGGAATTAGTCAGTTTCAATGTATGGGTCATATCATTTTGTATGAAGCTCTTTCGGCAAATTGTTCTATAAGAAATATCTTTCTTTATGTGTTTCCTGAAACATATTCAAATTTCATAATTTTTGAAGTTCATTTACCTATTTAATTGAAAATGTTTCGAAAACTGTTTGAGTGGTCATGATAATGCTGCTGTGATGTTTGGTCTATACCGCATGATATGAGGGTCTTTTGGTACAGTGTCCTTCATAAAATATCTGCCATTATATCTTGACTATCACATGTTCGAATTTTATAATTTTTAAAGGTCATTTGGGTATTTAATGGAAATATTTTCTAAAACTGTGCAAGCTGGATTGTGCAAATTTCAAATGCTGTAATTTATGACTATTCTGCTTTGGATGAGCCCCATAAATTATATTGATTGAGGTGATTAAATCTTGCTAAGTACGTGATGATATTTGGCATTGCATATAGAATTAAATGCTGAATTTGACTTTGAATTTGACTTTGTTGCCATTACATCATGTGCCATGTTGATTGTGAGACATAAATTGGTGAATATGAATTATGATGAATGAGGAAACTGTTGGGGGTGAGCCGATAATGCCTTGGGAGTGTCAAGATGCCTGGAATGTGGGGGTGTCGGATGCCTGGTGGCCTAGTGGCGTGATTCCGGACGATCTTTGGGAGTTTCAAGATGCCCGGTGGCATATGGTATGTAATTCCAGAGGGGGGAAATCCTGATGGTATGTCGGTACGTAATTCCGGAAGCCCCGAAGGTTTGTGCCCAGGGGGATTCCTCATGATGCTAGTTGGAACCCGGAATGTGGGGGGCTGGATGCTCGGTTGTATTTTGAATACATGCTTGGAGATTCCTCGTGATGCCTGGTTGGATGCGAGCGATAAATTGTGGGATGCAAACATTGGTCCCTGGAAAGAAAAACTGATGAGATCCTTGTGAAAGATAAGAATTGAAAATGAATCATGTGCATGGGTGTATGCATATGACATGATACATGATCTGCTTATGAAAGTAAATAAATGCTATTTGATATTGAAAATGCGATTATTAAGGCATGAATGGATCTCATGGTGATGTATGCTTGATAGCATGGATGATATGAATCATGGTGGTATATGCACGATGGCATGGTGAGATATGCATGACTGCATGGTGATATATGCACATACGGCATTGTGATATATGCATGAATGCTTGATGATGAGTGCATGGTGGTATATGCACATACGGCATGGTGATATATGCATCAATGCTCGATGATGAGTGCATGATGGTATATGCACATATGGTATGATGACATATGCATGGCTACAAGGTAAGTTATGCTTGAATGCATGAATGATATGTGCTTTGTTATGATGCCTTGATTGTTCTGTGTGACACAATAAGTAGTTTAGTGGATCTTTACTGCTGAGTGGTTGTACTCACCCCTTTTGGGGAATAACATTTCAAACTAGATAAGATACCTCTGCTGCCACTACCACCCGTAGATGGATCAAGTGGTTGGATATAACCGCGAGGAGAAGGATAGCAAATGAAGGAACTTTTGGATGCCAACACTGATCGATAGACTTTAAGTATACGACTGTTGGAAGAGATGTCGGTCATCTTTTGAAGTATAGCCAAGTATAGAAAACATTGGCATTTTGGATGTACCGATGAATGATGTCCATCTGGTTTAAGTTAATAAAAGTGTTTGGCTTTTACCTATAAATGTTTAGTAGGTGTGCATTGTTTTCTGAATATAGAAGGGAGTTGTTGGATATGCTTTCGTTATATGAATTGCGTAAGGGACCGATCTAAAAGATGTAAACCCCCAGGTTGTATGGATCCGCTGAAATTGAAATGGTATCAGAGTGACATGCTATTAGGGAAAGTGAAATGGAAATCAAACTGTAGCGACCCTAACAGATCGGGGGTCGTCGAGGGGTGCCACAAGATAACAGGACATGCGAGGACTATGTTACTTATGACCTAAGGTTCAGGATTCTAAGAGTTGCCTAGACTTTTGGAATGTGACATCTTGGATTTTTCACTTCTGGTTTCAATTGAATTAATCGGGCATTTCATCGACGTGCCTATAGGGCTATTCTCATAGCTGATCACTCTTGAGATAACTAGACTATCTAGGGGAAGCCATTAAGGACTTTTAATGCGATAAACTTGAGAATTCAACGAGGAATCGGCTCCTCGACCATGCTCATCTTTAGAGGCCATTACGGCACAGTTAAAAATAGATTTAAGATCAGAGATAGGTCGATTCAACTGAAATATGGGGCTAATCGTGGGTGACACCACTAAATTGGAAAATTCTCGTTGGCTGGCACTAGACTGATTATTCTATCGTTTTGGTACCATGTGTCTCTATTTGAATCCTCGAGATTTTCACGACAATCAAGAGTCGCTGATGTGTTGAGTGGGCTCATTGTGGCTCGAAGAAAATCGATCATTGGTCATTTATACTAAAAATTTCTGAAAACTTCTCGGTAGCCTAGGTCACTTTAAAAACACGTTGAATGAAATTAACCGCGAATTTGAATCCGATTTTAGAAATTGAAGGTTTTTTCACGTCACAATAAATTCTAGAAACGTCGACTCAGTCTCAGAAGATTTTTCCGCAAATCGAGACTTTTTAAGAAAAAGTTGTCCTAGGGCCGTTTTTTTTTAAGAAAAAGGCTGGGATCGTTTTAGATCGCGAAATTGGGAAGTAAGTGGATTGTAATGCCGAGATGATCAATGATGGGTTGATTGGATTTATTGAGGCCAAATTAGATTGTTTGAAGCAAGATTAAGTGTCCATTCGATGCTAAAACCCATGAAATATGTATGTCTCTCCATTCCCACAACTTATGGACATCTTCAACCTTCTAGATGAGTGCATGGATGGCTGAATTGCAGCCATAGAAGCTAGACTTGGCTGTTGGTGAAGTCAAGGAGACATTTGATTGGAATTTAAGGCAAGTGGCCTCTTCCAACCCCACCTTATTCCCTCTCTCTCTCAAACCAGTTGGCAGCCTCCTTTCCCCTCCTCATTATGCCTTGCTTGAGCCCAGCAAACCAGAGAAGTTTCCCGTCCACGCTGCATGCCGCTGTGACTGCCAGAACGCCGTCTGTGCGCCCCGTCACCCCGCACGTGTGCCTTGCCACGCCACCGCCCAACCTAACACCCTTGCTACTTCCAGCCCTTTGTTTCGTCATCCCAACAGCTTCCTCAGCTCATGCTGGAGTCGTTTAGCCCGCCTCCGACCTCCGTGAGTTCCTGTCAAGTCCCGGTTTGGTTATTTTTAGCCTTCCCCAAGCTTTGCCGCCCCCAACCAGCTTTGTTTCTCTCTTTTGCAACAGCAAATAGAGAGTTTGTGGGTGGGTTTCCAGCAAACTTATAGGCCCATTTTAAGGTGGTTTCAGGCCTCGAAAGTTTGGCCCACTTTGAGGAAAGTCAATCCCTATTGCGTTCTTGACGTTTTGAACCGAACGGATTGCGAATCAAGTGAGATGAACTCACTAATCCTCGCTTAGTCGGTTAATTATACTTAGGGGTTGATTAGATTAATTAAGCATGGTTTATGTGGATAGATTAAATTAGATTAGTTAATTTAATTATCTGCCGATATATATTAAGTGGTTAGTTAGTGACATTAGTGAGTAGACACGTGCTATTATTTATTTAACGAACCTTAGAATTTTTCTAGGTCCATTTTGGCGTCCAATTAGGCATTATGGGCCTAAATTGGATTTATTGACATTTATTTAATATTTTCCATAATTATTTAATTATTTAATTATTTTCCATAAATTAAGCTAGGATAGCAGATGACTGGAATTTTATGCTAGTTATTTTGGTGCAGTCTGTTTATTTATTTGAGCTCTAAATTGTGCTTAATTGAATTAACTGTGATTTTAGGATTTTATTCCAAAATTAATTAATTTTGGTAATTAATGGGAAAATTATCAAGCGTTGGTTTACAGTGCCAAAAATCTATTTTTGGACTGTGAAAAGAAGTTAAAAATTGAAATTGAAAACCTTGTATTTTGGCTAAGGCCGACCGTGTACCCACACACGGCTATTTTATTGGGAATGATAAAAGATGTTGAATTGGTTGTATGATTGAGATGGTATACTATATTGGCCTACGGGTGATATAACAGCTTAACAGAGAATATACTATATCAGGCTACGGGCGATATGTCAGGTTAGTAGAGAGTGATATACCTTATTAGTTTTGATTGAGTATGTCGGTATACTATATCAGCCTACGGGCAATATTGTGGCATCCCAAAATTCAAGACAAGCTTTAAGGTGTATTAAAGCTCGTAATTAGGTAATGAAATTACCTATGGTTTATGCTTTGGCCATTAGTCTCCTTTTAAGATTAGGTGATTTGTGCTTGTGTTTATGAGATTTTAAATTAGATAGATTAATGATAATAATCTATGCTTGGCCATGCACCTCATGAATTAAATTCCAATAAATAAAATGTCACAAGACTTTGGCCATGTGGAATTTAAAATTTAAAATTTATAGAGGAAAGTATAGAAAGAGAAAATTTAATTTTTAATTAGGTTGGGCCTTAGGCCCATTGGCCTAAGCCTTGATGGGCTGAATGGCCGGCCCAATAGAAGCCCATGGAGGATGGGCTGTTGCCGGCCCAAAAGGAGGCCCAAGAGGAGGCCCAAGCCCATGCATGAGCTTTGGCAAGTGGCAAAGAGGAGCTCATGCATTGGCCAAATTGAAAGGCAAACTAATCATTGCAAATGATTAGGAAATGGGGGAATAAAAGGGAAGAGGAGAGAGAGAGGCCGGTTGAGCTACCGCCCAAAGAGAGAGAGAGATTGTGTGAAAGAGAGGGAGAGTGAGGCCGAGAGGGAGGAGAAGCCGAGAGGAAGGAGTCGCCGTCGCACGCCATCCATCCGCCCGTGCGCTGCCCGTTCGCCGCCTTGTGCCGTTGTTCGTTTGGTCTAGAGACAAGTTGGGAATCCAGTTTCTACTCTTGCACCAATGTCTTGCATGTATGGTCGAAATCTAGAGCATTTGGAGGCATGGGAGTGAAGCTAATGTGGTTGTTCTTGAGTTGCATGCTGTTTTCGCATGAATCCGTTTGAGTCAGAACTTTGTGACAGCTTGCATGCATGTTTAGAGTTCGATTTTGACTTGGATCTCTTCAAGAAAGTTGTAGCTAACCTCTTGAAATATAACATACTCAAATTTGGTACAAAATGACGGATATTTGAGGGGTCAAACTCTCATTCTACGGAGACACCAGATCTGGAACGATTTCACTGACCTTTCGTAGGATTTGAGGTTGCATGTTGATTTTTACTAAGAATATCTTTTCGACTTCTCCATGGAACTTGTAGATAACATATTAAGCTACAACATAATCAAATTTGAAGTAAAATGAGCAAGTATAACCGAGTGAATCGACTTACTCTTGAAGACGGTAAATCTGGAGACATGGTACAGGACACCCGAGACTTCATGGACCCATATGCTGACTATACTCTGGACATTTGACTTAGATATCTTCATGAAACTTGTAGAGAAAATCTTAAAGTAAAACATATCCAAATTTCAGAGGAAATGAAGAAGAATAGGTAGGTGAAGACTCAGTATTTCGGAGAAGCATGCACTGGACGTTTCGGTGTTAGATCCAGAAGCTTCGTGTGACTGTAGAAAATAATCTAAAAGGAATTTGGCTTGTAAGTCTTCATTAAAAATCTACTTTAGTGTCTTGGCTATAACTTGGTAAAATTTCGTAATTTTTGGAGGTTTTGTGGATATTTTAATCAAATTATTTCGGAAACTATGCATTCTGATTTCATCCGAAATTACATGCTGAATTTGTGTGAATTATGAATTTGTGTGGAATTCTATTTGGCCATGTATTTTGCATGAAATCATTGTTCCATTGTCTTTTCTATCACTTGCCTTAATTTTATGATTTTTGAGAATCATATGGATATTTAAATTAAATATTTTCGAAAGTGGTACAAGCTGGAATTTAAATAAATGTAAAAAGGGCATGATAAATTGATTATTTTAATTGGTAAGAATTCCATTTTATGAAAAATTGTACCTTGTTGCATGTATGATGAGGTAATGATGCATGCATGACAATGAATTGACATGCATGTATGAATTTAATGCTGAGTATGATTTTGTTTGCCATTACATCATGTGCCATGCTAAATTGAGACCGAAATTGGTGAACATGAATAATGACCAATGAGGAAATTGTTGTGGCGGATGATAATGCCCTGGGAGTATCAGGATGCTCGGGATGGAGGGTGCCAAATGCTCGGAATGTATAGAGATACATGGCCGGATGGCCCTGGGAGTATCGGGATGCCCGGAATGGTTGGGTGCCGGAAGCCTCGGAGGTCTTTGCCCCAGGGGATGCCTCGTGATGCCAGTTGGGATGCGAGATGCCTGGAATGTGGGGGTGCCAGATGCCCAGTGGCCTTAAATGGCTGAATGCCGGAGGTTTTTCTTGCGATGCCAGGATGGGGTGCGAGTGTAAAGTATGAGATGAAATTGGTGATCTTGAGAAAGGGTGATGGGGTGATCAAATTAAAAGTTAAAAGTGGAAATTGAATCACGCATGATGATATGCATATATGACATGATATGGTGATGATCACCTGTGGCATACATGATATGATATGATGATGATCACCTATGATGATGATCACATGTGTATGATATGATGATGTCATAATGATGATGACATGTGTATGATATGATGATGACATGATGATGGTAACATGTGTATGATATGATGATGTCATAATGATAATGACATATGATGATGACATGTGTATAAGATGATGATGATGGTATGTCTATGACATAATGATGATGGCATATGTATGATATGATGGTGACCTATGATATGATGATGTCATGATGATGATGACATGCGTATGACATAATGATGATAACCTATGACATGACGACTTGTATGTGTTATGATCATATTGAAGATGTATGATGGTGTATGCATGGCTTCAAGGTAAGTACGCGTGGATGCATGAATGGCCTGTATGATGTGGTGATTGTATTGTATGATGCATTGAGTGGTTATTGGATTCTTTTACCTGCTGAGTGGTTGTACTCACCCCTTTGGGGACCAACATTTCAGATTAGCAGTATGCCACTCCCTGCTGTCGCGCGGGGTGTGTTTTACGACCTACCATCCGATGTAGAGGTTGAGTGCGAGGAGTTTGGCTATTCCTCTGTTCCTGGATTGATGTTTATTAAAGTGCGCTGTTTGGTTATGTATGACACCTGTTGTCCAGGAGTTCATCTCCGTCCATGTTCGCCGAGACGGAGAGATGCGTGGGATGTTGCCGCTGCCATCGCCTGATGCACCGGGATGGGTGTGAGGGCCCGTGCGTGACTAGTAGGAGCCGGAACTTTTTGGGATAGTTAGCTGACACTTGTGATGGGGATCTTGCACGTGAGTTATAGTGGGTCGAGAGTTTCGTTTTGGGGTTTTAGGCCGGGTGTGGCTGAGTCCTGGCTTTTCCTTTTGATGTACCGACCCAAGAAAGCCCATCTTGAATATATGTAAATAAAGTGTCATGGCTTGTCTTTTAATCATGATAATTAGTGGTGTGTATTTGTATCATGGTTGATGGAGGGTGAGATGGTGATGTTTTATTTTGCTTCCGCTAAATGAGTCGCGTTGGGACCATTTAAAAAAAAAAAAAAAGGTTCTATGAATTACGACGCTTCTTCTAAAAGATGTAGTAAGGTGTAACACTGGTGCTTGTGGCGACCTAAGAAGGGTTCGGGATGCCACAAATATGGCAGCTTAGCATAGAGTAGTATACTTTATCAACTTAGATTGAGCATTGTCGGTATATTATATTAGCCCGATGGCGATATGGCAGCTTAGCAGAGAGTAGTATACCCGATCATCTCAAAAGCGAGCTATACTATCTATTTATCAGCTTAGTAGGGAGTAGTCTTGATATGAGCAGACTTTATAGATAGTATGAGATTAGCTAACTAAGAAAGGGTCGAGATGACATGGAATTCACTAAGTCGATTGATCAATGATTTTATCTGATGTTATGAATTGATGTGATTTGAGATATCTATAAATAATATTGACTTGCAGGGTGGAACTAAGGCCAAAGTAAGTCCTCTGACTCGTGTTGTACTTAGGCAGCCCTTAGGGCGTATTGGCTTCCTGATCGGGTCTTAGGGGGTAGAACTTGCTGAGACGTAGTCTCACCCTGTTGTGGGACAACATTTCAGGTTCCTAGATGGCAGCACCTCCCCTTTCTCCCCTGCATTTTGGTATACTGGAGGAAGTCACAGAAGTAGATTATCATATTATAATACACCCTCACCTTGAGGATTGGAGTATGTAATGATAAAATCCATTGTCTGTGTCGACATGGGTGAACCCGAAAGGGTGCCTCATAGGTATTGGTCATGGTATCATCACTATCATGACGGGCGAAGGGAGGGTCCTGTGTCGGAGTCTGATGTACCTCGGTATGTTTTAGAGGTTGCGCTCAAGAAGGGCATAGCAGATCCTAGGGGTGGATCGGTGATTGATGTGAAGGATTCCAAGTTGGGTGGTGATCCCGACTCTCCAGAGCAATCAGTAGTGGACTCTAGCTAGAGCATGGAAGAAGGAGAGATCGTTGAGGTGGAGGAGTACCTAGAGGAGAACCCAGAGGAGGAACCTGAAGCGGACCCTAAAGAAGAACCTGAAGAGGAGTCGGAGGAGGATCCAGAGTATGACCCCGACGAAGATTGAGACCCCACCCTGTTTTGCAAACCTTGAGTTGTGAACCCATGTGCGATAGATTTGACTTTGTTAATAGTATGGTAATATATACTATGAGGTTTGCTTTGTATAAAAGCGTAGTTGTGGTTTTTCACGTTCAAAAAATATAGCCATGCTTTCCTATCCCATTGTTTTATTATCTACGGATTTTATTATGCTTCCGCATGCGTGTTAAAATGAATGGGTTGGCGATGCATCGTGAGACGTCGCTATTAATCAACCAAAGTGAGGGATGGGCACGTGCTCGGAGGATCGGGGCTTGACATCCCCATTTAAGTGGTATCATAGCAATGGTTAGGAATTGGAGTGATAAGGTGCGATGGACCATGGGATAGTGGTAGAAAAGACCTTTAAATTCATGTTGGTGCATGTCTGTGGTAACTGATTGATAGACTTGCTTGTTGTTTGGATTACTCTGTTTCTAATTTAGTATGGAATTGGAAGCAGGCTTCAGTAGAGAAAGCTGAGCCATGAGTGATCAAGAGCCAAGAACTCCTGCCAAGAGGATCAGTTGGGCCATAACTCGGGGTAGGATGTCGACTAAGGTCGGTACCCGATGAGGCCGAGGTCGAGGGCCAGCACAGACTAGCGCTAGTAGCGTAGCACCACCTCCTGTTGGTGCTGGGGTTGCAACCTCAAGTGATCAAGGAACCATTAGGATAACCTAAGCTTTGGACGCCATGCAAGAAATGATGGGGGTAGCAGGCCCAGAATCAAGTTGCCGCCTTTGCTGCTGCTATAGAAGCCGCCGCCACTGCCGCTGCCAATGCTGCCATTGTTGCTATAGCTACTGCCACAGTTGTTGCTGCACCTGCCGCTGCGCCTGCTGATGTTCCAATTGAGAACATAGAGGTGTAGAGAGAAAGACCAATCCACAAGTTGGTGGAACAGTTTTTTAAAGCTGAGCCCACCAAGATTTATGGGTACTGGAGATCCTGAGGCCGCTTCACTATGGATCCAGGATTTAGAGAAAGCCTTTGCACTCCTGATGTGCACTAAGGAAGAGAAGGTAACCCCAGTCGTATATCAATTGCAAGGCAATGCCAACACCAGGTGGAGAGCCGTCACAGAGATAGTGTTTCCTGAAGGAGTGGCCCCGCTGTGGGATGCATTCCTTAGGGCATTCAATGAGCAATACTTTTCGAGGAACGCAAGAGAGCAAAAGATAGAAGAAATTTTGCGACTCCGTCAAAGGTCGATGACTATTGACCAATTTGGGGTCAAATTTGCGGAGCTATCTCAATATGCTCCAAGAATAATTGAAGACCTTGAGGAGAAGGCTCAAAGGTTCAAGAATGGCCTTCGACAAGAGTTGAAGCAGCCGTTGGTGCCATTCGATTTAGTCAATTATTGAGAAATCTATCGTCGAGCACAGTTGCTTGAAAGGAGCCTGACTGAGCAAGTAACCTCGTTTGGATCGAGGTTTACTTCACATTGAGAAGGAATTCGCTAGGGAAAGAGGCCCATGCTTGGAAGTAGATTCCAGATCCCACCCAATGGGAAGGGTGGAGTTGGCAAGTCTAGACCAAGTTGGATCGAGATGTGTTGCCTTTGTGGAAGATGACATGCTGTGAATCAGTGCCCCCAAAGGACGGGCGCCTGTTTTGAATGTGGCTAGCAGGGTCACAGAGCCAGAGATTGTCCCAACAATTCAAGAAGATAACTGCAGTTGCCACTGCCGCCACCTATGGGACAGATCATAGGGTATGCACCTCAGAACGTGTCGCAAGGATGTCAGCTGAGACCACCAGTTCAGGTAGAGATTACGCCTGACGTGATCACAGGTATGGTTTCGCTGAATGACCATCCTGCTTATGCTTTATTCAACTCAGGAGCAATTAATTCCTTTATTGCCAAGCAATATGTTAAGTTGTTAGGATTAAGTCTTATATTGTTGGAGTCGGCAGTTTGTATATCTACACCTTTGAAGGATAAAGTTATTACTACTTTAGGTTGTTCTGGTTGCAAGTTAGCGATTGGTGAGCGAGAAGGGAAAATAGACTTGTTAGTCCTAGCCATGTATGACTTTGGTTTGATAATTGGCATGGACTAGCTCACCAAGCAACAAGTTATAATGGACTGCTATCGCAAGGCGATTCAATTTGACCCATTAAAGGGTGAGAGCTTCGAGTTTGTCGGAAATTGAGGAGGACCCTCGATTGTCTGTTAGACAATGGTTGTCAAGGTTACCTGGCAACTGTCATAGATACGACAGTTGTGGAGCTAAAAATGGAAGACATAGCTATGGTGCATGAATTTCCAGATGTCTTTCCAAAAGAATTGCCAAGATTGCCACCAGAGAGAGAAATTGAGTTCGTGATCAAGCTAGCACCCAGGACATAGCCAATCTCTAAGGCTCCTTACTGGATGGCGTTATGTGAGTTGAAGGAACTGAAGGTACATATGCAGGAGTTATTGGATAAGGGATTCATTCGTCCCAGTGCATCACCTTGGGGAGCACCAGTTTTGTTTGTGAAGAAGAAAGATGGTTTGTTGTGCCTATACATTGACTATCGACAACTCAATCAGGTAACGATCAAGAACAAGTATCCACTCCCGAGGATCGACGACTTGTTCAATTAGTTGCAAGGAGCGTCGATTTTCTCAAAGATTGACTTGAGAATAGGATATCATCAATTGAGAATTAGGAAGGAAGACGTTCCTAAGTCAACATTTCGTACTCGGTATGGTCACTCTGAGTTCACAGTGATGCCATTCGGGTTGATGAATGCTCCCGCCGCCTTCATGGATTTGATGAATCAAGTATTCAAGGAATATTTAGATCAGTTTGTGATCGTGTTCATCGATGATATTCTGGTGTATTCAAGGAGTGATGAAGAGCATGAGAGTCATTTGAGACTAGTGCTACAAACACTGAGAGTCCATTAGTTGTACGCCAAGTTTAGCAAGTGTGAGTTTTGGTTGACTCGTGTTACTTTCTTAGGTCACGTGATTTCAGGCGAAGGAATCTTTGTGGACTTGAGCAAGATTGAAGCCGTGATCAATTGGCCAAGACCACCTGCAATGACAGAAATCAGAAGTTTTCTAGGTTTAGCAGGTTATTACAGACAGTTTGTGGAAGGGTTATCATCTTTAGCGTCACCACTAACAAAACTCTTGAAGAAAGAAGAGAAATTTGTGTGGACAGACAAGTGCGAAAGTAGTTTTCAAAAGCTTAAGGAAATGCTAACTACCACACCTGCGCTGACAATTCCATCTGATTCTGGAGGATTCGAGATCTATAGTGATACGTCATTCAGAGGATAGGGTTGCGTGTTGATGCAATGTGGTAGAGTTGTTGCATACGCTTCCTATCAGTTGAGGCCTCATGAACAAAATTATCTGACACATAACTTAGAACTCGTGGCGATTATTTTTGCCTTTAAGATTTAGAGACATTATTTGTGCAGAGAAAAATTCCAGATCTTCACGGACCATCAGAGTCTCAAGTACCTGTTCTCTCATAAGGAATTGAACGTGAGACAGCGCCGATGGATGGAATTGCTGAAGGACTACGACTGTGATATTCTATATCACCTGGGAAAGACGAACAAGGTCACTGATGCTTTGAGTCAAAAGTCTTTAGTTGCTCATATACTGATTAAGGAGTGGAACTTAATCGAGAGAGCTTGAGATTCGGTATTCAAGTTTGAGGTAGGCCACCTTTCAAGTCTTATGACCACCATCAGAATTGAACCGGATGTCCAAATTAGAATCAAGTTACTCCACCGACAGACCCAGATGTGTAAAAGATCCTTTAAGAGGACATTAAGAAAAAGAAAGCAGATTTTCAGATTTCTGATGATGGAACATTGAGGTTCCAAGGGCGATTGGTTGTACCTAACGATATGGAGCTTAGAGAGGATATTCTATCAGAAGCACATCGTAGTAGTTACAACATTCATCCCGTTAATACCAAGATGTATCAAAATTTGCGTCAACACTATTGGTGGTCAGGTATGAAGGCGAATATCGCCAAACATGTCGCCAAGTGTTTGACATGTCAGCAGGTTAAAGCTCAGTGTTGTAAGTGGGGATGACTTCTGCAACCTCTCGAGATCCCATAATGGAAATGGTAGCATATCACGATGGACTTCGTGACTGGACTATCGAGGAGTCAAAGAGGAAATGATTCGATTTTGGTGGTAGTCAATAGATTGACGAAGTCGGTTCACTTCATTACAATTCGAAATGACCTCAGTTTGGATAGACATGTAGATCTGTACATGCGTCAGGTAGTTCGTCTACATGGAGTGCTAGTTATGATAACTTCAAATAGAGAATCGAGGTTTACCGTCGCCTTTTGGAAGAGCTTACAAAGTGCCTTAGGTACCAAGCTGCAGTACAGTACGGCATATCATCCTCAGACGGATGGCCAATCTGAGAGGATAATTCAGACCCTTGAAGATATCTGAGAACTTGTGTACTGAGCTTTAAGGGAAGTTGGGAAGATCAGCTACACTTAGTGAAATTTGCCTACAACAATAGTTATTAGCAGAGCATACATATGGCTCCATTTGAAGCGTTGTATGGCAAAGTGTGCAAGACACCAGTGTGTTGGGATGAAGTTGGGGAAAAGAATATCACAGGCCCAGAGTTGGTCCAGCAGTCAGTGGATACCGTTATAGTGATCAGAAACAGATTAAAGACTACTTAGAGTGGACAAAAAAGTTACGCAGATAAGCGCCGAAGATCGTTAGAATTCTAAGTTGGTGATCACGTTTTTTTGAGGTGTCACCAATGAGGGGGACTTCATGCTTTGGGAAGAAAGGAAAACTGAGTTCGAGATACGTAGGTCTATTTGAAATTCTTGAGAGAATTAGGATCTTAGCGTATTGTCTTGCGTTGCTGCCGACATTGGCACAAGTGCACGGCACCTTTCACGTGTCGATGTTAAGGAAGTATGAGCCTGACCCGATCCATGTGCTAAATTTTGAGGAATTGGACATGGATGACCATGTGTCATATGTTGAAAGTTTGGTTCAGATTGTGGACAGGAAAGAACAAGTTTTACGTAGAAATACCATTCCGTTGATCAAAGCGGTCTAGCAACACCATAGTATTGAAGGAGCGACATGGGAAACTGAAGAGTCGATGAGACGTTTGTACCCCCACCTTTTTGCTTAAGTATTGTAAGATTTAAATTTCGATGACGAAATTTTTATAAGAGGGGAAGAGTTGTGACATCCTGGATTTTTCACTTTTACTTTCAATTGAATTAATCGGGGATTTCATTGACACGCCTATAGGGCTATTCTTAGAGCTGATCACTCTCGAGATAACTATACTATCCAGGGAAGCCATTAAGGAATTTTAATGCGATAAACCTGAGAATTCTACCAAGAATCGGTCATCGACCATGCTCATCTTTAGAGGCCATTACGGCATAGTTAAAAATCAATTTGAGATCAGAGATAGATCGATTCAACTGAGATGTGTGGCTAATCGTGGGTGACACTACTAAATTGGAAAATTCTCATCGGCCGGCACTAAACTGATTTTTCTATCATTTTAGTACCATATGTCTGTATTTAAATTCTCGAGATTTTCACGATAACCGAGAGTCGCCAATGTGTCGAGTCGGTTCATTGTGGCTCGAAGAAAATTGACCATGAGTCATTTGCGCTAAAAATTTCTGAAAACTACCTGGTAGCCTAGGTCAGCTAAAAACGCACATGAGTGAAATTAACCGCGAATTTGAATCCGCTTTTAGAAATTGACTTATATTTTGGCTAAAAAGAGCTGTGTACCCACACACAGCTATTTTATCAGGAATGATAAAAGAGGTTGAATTGGTTATATGATTGGGATGGTATACTTTATCGGTCTACGGGCGATATGGCAGCTTAGCAAAGAGCAGTATACCAGTATACTATATCAGCCTACGGGCGATATGTTAGCTTAGTAGAGAGCAGTATACCTTATTAGTTTCGATTGAGTATGTCGGTATACTACATCAGCCTACAGGCGATATGGCAGCTTAGTAGAGAGCGGTATACCTTATCAGCTTAGATTGAGCATTGTCGGTATACTATATCAGCCTAAGGGCGATATGACAGCTTAGCAGAGAGTAGTATACCCGATCATCTTAGAAGCGAGCTATATTATCTATTTATCAGCTTAGCAGTGAGTAGTCATGATATGAGCGGACTTTATAGATAGTATGAGATGAGCCGACCAAGAAAGGGTCAAGATGACATGTAATTGACTAGGTCGATTGATCAATGATTTAATCTAATCTGATGTTATGAATTGATGTGATTTGAGATATCTGTAAATGATATTGACTTGTAGGGTGGAACTGAGGCCAAGGTAAATCTTCTGACTCGTGTTGTACTTAAGCAGCCCTTAGGGTGTATTGGCTTCATAATTGGGTCTTAGGGGGTAGAACTTGCTGAGATGTAGTCTCATCCAGTTGTGGGACAACATTCAGGTCCTTAGATAGTAACACCTCCCCCTCCTCCCGTGCATTTTGGTATACCAAATGAAGTCACAACAGTAGGTTATTATATTCCGATACACCCTCACCTTGAAGGATTGGAGTATGTAATGATAAAATCCACCGTCTAGGTCGACGTGGGTGAACTCGAAAGGGTGCCTCATAGGTATCTGTCATGGTATCGTCACTATCGTGATGGGTGAAGGGAGGGTCCTGTGTCTGAGTCTGATGTATCTCAATATATTTTGGAGGTTGCACTCGGAAATGGCACAGCAGATCCTAGGGGTGGATTGGTGATTGATGCAAAGGATCCCAAGTTGGGTGATGATCTCGACTCTCCAAAGCAATCGGCAGTGGACTCCAACTGGAGCATGAAAGAAGGATAGATTGTTGAGGAGGAGTACCCAGAGGAGACCCCGAAGGAGAAACCTGAAGAGGATCTTGAAGAAGAACCTGAAGAGGAGTCAGAAGAGGATACAAAGTATGGCCCCGACGAAGATTGAGGCCCCACCCTGTTTTGCAAACCCTGAGTCGTGAACCCATGTGTGATAGATCTGACTTTGTTAATAGTATGGTAATATATAATATGAGGTTTGCTTTGTATAAAAGCGTGGTTGTGGTTTTTCAGGTTCGAAAAATATAGCTCTGCTTTCCTATCCCATTGTTTTATTGTCTTGGGATTTTATTATGCTTTCGCATGCATATTAAAATGAATGAGTCGGCAATGCGTCATGGGACGTCGCTATTAATCGACCAAGGTGAGGGATGGGCACGTGCTCAGAGGATGAAGACGTGACATGGAACATGCATGCTTGATAGAACTGGCATTCAGTAAACTCTCGTTCTTCAACACGTGCTACTCCTTCTCATGGTTAATTGATAAGGAAAAGATGAAACGGTAATAGTACTGCAAAATTCACTTGTAGGCCTAGCCCAATATATATATATATATATATATATATATATAGAGAGAGAGAGAGAGAGAGAGAAGAGAAACCTCATTTGCATCGTTGAAACTACTGAAGTTATCCTTTTTCGGCCAATTTACCTTCTAACATCTATGCATTCAGAATACAAAGGAGCAAGTTTTCCAAGTGAAAACAAGAACTGATAAAGTTGGTACAAAGAGGTGGTTTCCACAACCAAAACCTGCAAAATTCTGGTCACAAATGGATAACCTTAGTCTTAAGCCCAGGCTTGCTTGAAGACGACACAATAACTAGTAACCACTATGTAATTAGAGATATTGCATACTCTTATTATTCACCAAATAACTGCCCCATTTCATGCTTTTTTTTTCCTTTTAATTAGGGGTGTCAACGGTTCGGTTCGGTTCGATTTTTTTTAAAAACCGAACCGAACCAAACCGTTAGAAAAAACTTCTAAGCCGAACCAAATGAGACCCAAACCAAATACGAATCGAACCAGTTTGGTTTTTCAGCTTTTGGTTTTTAGCTTTTGGTTTTTGCCCCCCTCCTCGGCCAGTAAACCCTCACCATTCACCCTCTCTTTCAGCCATAACAACCAAGGCGTGGATTAGGAGCGAGTCTCCACGATTGCCCTACGGAGCTCTGAACCTCAAGGAGTAAGGGGTCCGATTTATTGTCCCTGTACTAAAAACGAACACCCACAAAGCAAGGGCCACACAAAGAAACTAACAAAATAGCGTGAAAATTCACAAAGCCATGTCTAATGACCAAAATACGCTAAGGACAGAACGAGAATCAAAGAAGACAATGTGAATCTAGTTCAGGCATTTCATCAAACAGGTGGGGTGCATTGACTAAAGCGTGAACACCAACAAATTCGGGACTTGGATTTGCATTCGGGTTCACAACAATCATTAAGCCAAGACTAAAAAGGACCAGGCACAATCCGACAGGACCAGAACTCGCGTGAGCTGAACCACGATGAATCCCAGTCCTGCGAGTTTGAAATGGGCCAAAATAGGGTAGAGAAAAAGGGGTCGGCGGTGCTCCCCACCTGGCTCGGGTTGGCGAATGAGGGCGGGCTCGATAGAATGGACTACGTCCAGTCGCCTCACACACCTTTGAGCCAGGATCCTTGGGAAATCGACATGGCTCGAAAGAAATAAAAGAAAATAAAGCTGAGACCTACCGTGGGGAAGCGGGAGTCGGGGTCGAAGGGGAAGGTGGAGCTGTTCACCCTGCCTTCGAGCCCGCACTGGACCTTCAGCTTCTGCTGAACTGATCTAGCGTCGTCACCGTCCTTGTCAGTGTCCCTCAATCGGTCGTTGTCCTTGTCACCCTTGCCGTTGCCATCGCCATCCCTGCCATCGCCGCCGTCCCTATTGCTGTCGCAATACAGTTGTCGTGGCCGTCGCACCTTCAAGCTAACCAGATGAGAGGAGAGGAGATGGGAGAGAATTAGAAATAAGGTTTGCCGGTTTGGTTAATGGTTCTATTTTTGGTTCGGTTCGGTTCGATTAACCGATAAAAACCGAACTAATAAAAAAAAATTCAATTTTTAATGAAAATCGAACTGAAAAAACTGAATTTTTCGGTTCGGTTCGGTTCGGTTTTCGGTTCAGTTCCTGACACCCCTACTTTTAATAACATCAATAATAATTCGACATAGTGTGTTATAATTTTCAAACATTGACGATCTTTTTAATAACATCGATAATTCGTCTTCCCTTACAATTTAAAGCATCTTCACCATTTAAATAGCCGCAAGAGTTTTGTACTAACACAAATGACGCCAATAGAATTTCACCTGCCATATAAGAATAATATGCAAACTAAGGTTGCAGGCCATGCCCAAAAAAAGGACCAGGTTGACAATATGAATTATAAATAACATAAGTAATCAGTCATACATGGAGTTTACGCACCTTATCCGAGTAATCCTTGCAGTTCCAGAAGTATTGATAAGCTGTGTCCTATCAACAATCACTTAAACGGCGGAACGAGTAACAAATAGTTAACTAATTATTAAAATCAAATTCCAACAGTGAAACGCATAAATGAAAATTTAATAGCAATGCAGGATATTAAAGGCAACACTAGTGTTGACAGTAGAAAATAATTTATTTTCTGATAGTGGCACCCTGACTTTTATCACCACATTCATACACACTACGACAGTTGTATGGCCTCCACCTATCAGAACTAATGTAGCTGGAAATAGAAATCACCACTGCCAGACGCAAAGCCGTACAATTATCTGATGCAATGCAGCCACAGTTTTTACACTTCATAAGGATTTTTTCATTCAATTGCCGAAGTTTCTGCCCATAAGATCTTCCATATCCCTTATAAACCCACCCAAAGTTACGGTTAAAGTAGTGGTTCTCTGCCTCGAAAATACCGAAGTCGCAACTCTTCAGAATGTCAATCATTGTGAAACAAGAGAGATGTGATAGGTGACCACATTAACCTACTTCATATGAGCTTCACACTATCAAAGCTGACCCAAAAGTCTCACACTAACACGAGAGATGTGATAGGTGACCTTGACACGTCAACATAGTCATTCCTGATCTAAGATGTTAAACCACATTAACCTGCTTCATATAAGCTTTGCATCGCGAAAGCTGACTGACAAGGTCTCAGGCTATGGCAAGAGAGATGCGATAGGTGAGAGTGGAATATCAACAGAGCCCATTGCCAAAGAGACTGTGCAGATGGTTTGGAGGAATCTCCCCCCATACCCGACAACCACCATTTTCATGATTTAGAATGGATTCAGTGGACTGGATGGATGTCCCTTAGTTACAACTAGTTAATGAACTAGTACTGCAACTAGGCAAGCACTCAAACAAACACTGGTGGAAGCTAAATACTCCAGAAAGTTTTAAACCTAACACAAGCCGTCCCCACCCAAACCAGAAACAAAGCCATCAGATGCAAAGATCCATGGGGCTTGATGCTGACGAGCAATCCGGGGCAAGAACTAAGACGGTGCGCGACACCGAAGGGCATTGTCCGCATCTCGTACGGATGTTGTAGAGAGGGAGATGGAACGTAGGAGACACCTCTTAATGCTCCCTTTGTTTCCTTCACGAAAAAAAATTGAATGGCTAAATCCAAAAAATTGAATATGAAATATCACTCGTCGTTTAAATTATTTTTATTTCCCTAAAAGTATACATATTACTAATATTCATGTTCTTATGCAATCAATCTTGTAGAAGAAGTGCAAATTTATCGGCAAAATCAACATAAATGCTAACGATAAAATTGCACTTAGGTTACCATTTTAGCTCCATCTGAGAATTTTTTATCACCTATAAATACAAAATAAAAGTTTTGAATGCCTCTTGAACTAATTAAGTTTCGACTATAAAAAATGGGTTATTATTATCAAAAATATCATTGATATAAAAATTCTATTTTATCATGCATAGCATTCAAATGGAAAGATCATTTATATGTTATTAGAATAAACAAAATTGCCACTAAAATTTGACTTGCTGAGTAAATTTTTTACGATCCAAATGTACCTGATTCAAAAACAAGCTAATTTTACTGTTTGAATATAACTTTCCAAAAGCTATATCATCACCTTCCAGCGCCACAATTCACGAGTACTTTGAGCTAGGAATAAGAACAACGCCTCAATCGGTTGCATGATCAAAACATCATTAAAATCGGGCTAGTGGACAGCTTTCGATAATGTACCAATGTAGGTATTCAGGAGAAAAGGTGGGCCTGTTTATTACAGACGAAGCAGGTGCCGTGGCGGATGGCTGCAATCTGGCGTGGGACTTGTCCGGCCAGTCTTTCATCCAATGGCCTTGTTTCTGAAAGGAGAAGCAGATGCCGTTCCTCATCCTCCGAGACAGAGCTTTGTCGCGCTGATCAAGAGGGGTCGAGCTGGGGGAGATGGGGTGCTCCATTGTTCGCTGTGTGCAGCTGTGCTGCTCTTGGTGCAGTTGGGTTTCAGTGTGCCTGTGATGAAGCGACGGTGTTCACGATGATGACCGACGACTGATGAATGACGATATTCACTTTGTGAAACGCCGAGGACAGTAAAGAAAGGAAAGGGGGGAAGTGACCGTTCGCTAAACGCCGCGCTGTCCGGAGGACTTAGCTTCTTTTGGGGGTTTTCTTTTGGCAGAGATGAGCATGCGAATGGCCGCTGAGATCGCGAATTTCTTTTTTTAATAATCATGAAGTATATTATCTTTTAAAGAAGAAGGGAAAATGATATAAATAATAATTAATTTTAGCCTAATGTGTAATGTAGTCCATGAACTTTTAATTTTTTTAGTACGGTACTTGAACATTTTATACATGCTCAAAATTACATTGAACAAATTAAAAGTTTAAGGACGATATTACATATTGAGTTAAAGTTCATGAATCATATAATATACGAATTATTTGTCATATACAATTCGAGAAAATCTCTTCCAATAGAAAATCGGCTTCTCATCTCATTTTGATTCCAATCGTTGTTGCAAGATTCACATCTCCCATGAGCAACTCAAACACTGTGGGCTTGCCACACTCAACAAGGCTCGTGGGAGTGTCGAAGATGAGGATGGCGCAAGGGGTCATGATGGTGGCTGGGGCCATGGTGAGAGTCGAGGTAGAGGCGGCACCCCCAGCGAATCTTGGCAGTGTTGTAGTTTATGGAGTTAGCAGAGAATAGCCAAATGAACACTCGGACCCCTAGAGTATCAAAAGTTGACACAAATGGACACTTTCTTTTTTTGGTAAATTACAAAGGGACACTTAAAGTACCAAAATTTGTGAAAGTGACCCTTAAGTGCCAAAATCATAGCAAAATTGATTACTTAAGTGTCAATTTGGCCAAAAATGCCGACATGGTGATTTTCCGACAAAATAAGTGCAAAATGGGGTCGTTTTGCACGCTGACAATGCAAAAAAGATGTCGTTTTAGTACTTGAAGTGGTAAAAAGTTAATTAAATTTAATTTAAAACTAAATTTACTTAAAACATTTAAAAATACAAAATACAAATTTAAAAAAAATTAAAAAAAAAAAAAGGGGAGTGAGGCGGTGAACTGAGGGTTGAACCCTCCTCTCTCGCTACCGGGAAGGGCCGGCGACGAAGGGGGAGGGTGTTTGGGGGGTCACCGAGCCCTAGCAACCTTCGCCAACCAGCTCCGGCAAGGGTCTACGGCCCTCACCCAGCTGGTGACCCTCACTGGATCTGGGAGAGGGTCACGACCCTCGCCCCGTATTTGGGCAAGGGCATGCAAGCCCTTGCTGTCGATCGGTTGGGGTTGCTGATGTTGACACCTAAATTTTGGCGACATAATCATTGATTTTTTACATAAAAATTAGGGATTAATTTTAACCCCTAAAAAAAATGCATTAGAACAAATAAAATGAAAAAATGAAAAAATGGGAGAAATTGATTTGATTGATTATGCATGGAAATTTGAAATTCTGATAAATATTTGGATTTTATTTAAAGGTAGAAGCAATTTAAAAATCAAGTGAATAAATTTCAAGAATTTTTACAACATGGAATAAATCTGAGCAAAATCGATATAATTGTGAAATCACGCTCTGATTTGCAGATTTGATTTAATGCGACAAAATATGGAAATTCAGAAAATACCATACAAAGCGACTGTTCGGAATCACTATTAAAGAGTCACAATTTTCGTGACAAAACGAGGGGGGCGGGAGGAATTGGAAAAATTTTGAGAGAGAAAATACATGAGTTGCGGACCCCTCAAGTGCCATAACTTTGCGCAAATGGACACTTAAATGCTATAACTTACGAAATGTACACTTAAGTACCACATTCAAAGAAAAACGGATCACTTAAGTGCCACTCCGGCCAAATTATGGCCAAAACACTGACGTGGCATTTTTCCAGCGAAGCGAGCCCAAAACGACGCCGTTTTGCACGCTAAGATTGCCAAATAATGCAAAAACAGCATCGTTTTGGGCTAGCATGGTAAAAAAATAATATCAAATTTTAATTTAATTTAATTAAAATATTAAATAATAATAATTTCAAATTTAAATTTAGTTAAAATATTAAAAAATAACAATTTTAAAATTAAATTTAGTTAAAATATTAAAAAGTAATAATTTTAAATTTAAATTTCGTTAAAATATTAAAATAATAATAATTTTAAAATTAAAAATGTTATAAAAAAATTAAAGAAAAAAAGAAAAGTGGGGCGGTGGCTGAGGACTCAATTATTACTTTTTAATATTTTAACTAAATTTAATTTTAAATTTTTTAAATAAATTTAATTTTGAAATTATAATTTTTTAATATTTTAACTAAATTTAATTTTGAAATTATTATCTTTTAATATTTTAACTAAATTTAATTTAATTAATTTTTATATTATTTTTTTACCACGTCACCCTAAAATGATGCCGTTTTTGCATTATTTATTTGAGGAGTGGCACTTAAGTGATCTGTTTTTCTTTGAATGTGGCACTTAAGTGTACTTTTTGTAAGTTATGACACTTAAGTGTCATTTTGTGCAAAGTTATGACACTTGAGGTATACTTTTCTCAAAAATACATTGAGATGTGTTTTTTAGGGTTTTAGTTTGTGAAAAAAAAGTCGGGTGAGAGAGATGTCGGCGGGGAGCGTACGGAAGCGAGAGAAAAAGCAAAAAAGAATAAAAGGGGGGGGGGGGGGGGCTCTTTGTTCATCTTCTTTGGAGACCCCTCGGCCGCGCGGCGCGCTGCGTCCACACCGGCCACCTCGCGGCATTGCCTCCGCCGGCCTCCACCACGCTGTGCCACCCGGTCTTGCCGCTTCAACCGCACCCGGTTTGCCGACCGAGATCCACCCGCGACCGGCACCACCGAGTCCGACGCCGCTGTTGCCGCTTCCCTCCCGCTATCGATGCACGTAGCTGCTTCCTCTACCACCACCATGCCGCCAAGATTCCTGCAAGCCCAAAGCTCCGCCTTTCGCCGAGCCTCCCTTGCTGCTAGGTCCTCCTATGTTCCAGCTCGACGCTAACCCGACGGAGCTCACCGTGTCTCAGCCGATCTCCACCCTCAATCGGCCGCACTGGAGTTGCTGCCCGACGCCGCTGCTCCAAATCTGCCCACTGCAACAACTGGCGTCACCGCGTCCGTCGCCGGTTCACTTGCCACCGTCCTCGAATTGCCTCTATCGCTGCGACCCAGCTTGCGGCAACCCGAGAACACGCGCCGGCCACCAGATCTCAGCAAACCCCCCTCAATTGCGAACCAGCTGCAATTCCGGGCCGTTGCCCCCTCGTCGCCGCCACCACCTTAGCAAGTTCCAGCCACCGACCTCGCCTATCTGTGTTTACCCACCGTAGCTCTGCCTAAGCACTGCTCCTCGGTGCCTTCACCAGAGCTCATCGCCGGCGATTCCCTCACCGTAGCTCTGGTTGCCAAGCTTTTCTTTAAAATAAAAAATAAAAAAAAAAGGATCAAATTAGGTAAATTTATTTTGTTTTATTAGGTAATTTATTTTATCTTTTTTTAAATATATATATATATATATTTCTTTATTATATATATATATATATATATATTTCTTATTTTAAATATTTCCCTATGTATAATTGGAAATCCGAACATATCACTTGATTTGTAACCAGGCCTAAGTTTTTATAAGGCTTTAGATGAAATAATTAATCAAGCGAGAATAAAACTGATATTTTGATCTTTAAGGCTTAAGATCAATTTATCGATTTTACTAGTGAAATATTATCCCTTGATTTGAATAATGTATGATACATTTTGTGATTTTGAATAGTCTATCTTATCTTGATTGCTTTATTTATCCCAAAATATATTTAGGTTAGAACATTGCATGCTTTAGGGTTATTTGCATATTTGGGTTAAGCGTTTTATTTATCATGAATTGTCGAATTAAAAACTAAAAAATAAATTTAGGATGTTAGATTTTTGTTTCATTAGCTTAAATTGCATGTTTAATTATTTGATTTTTTAAAAAATTTTGAAATTAATTTTAAAAAAAAAGGACAAAAAATCATCATGCATATGTCATGTAGAATTAGGGCATCCTTTGTACATCATTGCACATTAGGATAAAATTGCATATTTCATTTTAAGTTTAGATTGGTTTAGATAGACTGCATCTTAGGTTAGAGATTGCTAAGTTAAGATAATATCTTGGTTTAAATTAGGGTTTAGCCTGACCTAATCCTTAATATAAGTTTGATAAAGTCTTAATTTAGATAGATAATTTTCACATTTTTCTAATTTTAAAATTTCATGAAAATATTAAAAATTATCTTAGAATAAATCAATTTCATTCTTTAGGACAAACTACATTTTATTTATGTCATGTAGTTTAAGCCATATTACCATGTCATATTATTTCATGTTAGATTAGTAGAATGCATTGCATATTGCACGATCTTCATTAAATAAGTGAAAAACAAAAATTGCGTGTTAATTAGATATCATATCTAGGACTGTCGATGTGAATTCTGATTTAATATTGCAGATGCTTTCGTTGCTTTGAGGTAAGTCTCGTGATTTATTTATTGCTTTCATAGGTGTTAAATTGGTAGTTTGCGCACTCGTATGATAATTAGGGAAATAAATTCAAATCAATTCTAGCTGCTTGCCAAACATCTTTCAAAATAAAAGAGAAAGGTACCGAAAGGGCATTAGAGAAATCTAGTGTAACCAAATCCCCGTACCTATAGTCTCTAATTCATAGGAGTAAAATAATTCTCATATTATTTTACTTAGGTGTCTAATTGACCTACCATAAACTGATTAGTGGCGACTCCTAGACAAAATCAATTTGCATGTTTAAAAATTTGAACCTAAGTCGCAAATTGGTATGGGCTTGGGAGAGCTCGAGTTAAATCTAGACTTAACAATCCATTAGTGAAACCCTATGTGGTTTACACCCGAAAATTTGGTCGTAATAGCCGGCCCCCAGCTAGGGCTCGACGGCCCAGCCGACTTTCCCCCACCTTCCAGCTACGACGTGGAGGCTGTGGTGGCAGCAAGGGCTGAGCCCTCAGCCACCAATTGTCTTCCTCCTCCTCCTCGTCCACCTTTATTATTATTATTATTATTATTATTATTATTATTATTATTATTATTATTATTATTTTTATTATTATTATTATTATTATTATTATTATTATTTTGTTTTAAGTTTAATTTAATTAATTTTTATATTAAAATTCAAATTATACCAAAACGACGTTGTTTTTGTGTGTGTTTTGCTAAGTCAACCTTCTAGCGAGCCACGTAAGCAAGAAAATTAATATAAAAAAATGCCACATAGAATTTCTGGCAGGGCTCGCCGAATGTGGCACTCAAGTGTCCCATTTTTCATTGAAAATGGCACTTAAGTGCCACTTTCATAAGTTTTTGGTATTTAAGTGTCCATTTGAGCTGACTTTTAACACTTGAAGCATTCTTTTGCCAGCCAAATGCCTAGGAAGAGTTGGAAGCTAATGTTGAAGGCGCCAGATCACTCGTTTTGTTTCCGCGGGGGGGGAGGGGGGGGGGTGGGGAAGTTACAATTCTCATCATTTATTAATCAGATGACAATTCTCTTTTAAAAAAATGGTTATATTGCATGAACTAATTAAACTCATCATTTTCAACTGTCAAGATTTAATTTATTATACATTATTTATCGTTGAACAGATAACTAGCTATCATGACTTAACCTCAAGTGAATACCTAAAGTTTGGTTAATGGATTACTAAGCTTAAACTTAGCTTGGACTCTCTCAAGTCTATACCAATTCGCAACTTAGGTTCAAGTTCTTAACATAAAATGATTTTTCAATTATGAGTTGTCACTAATCAGTTTATAGTTGGTCGATTAGACACCTAAGTAAAATAACGAGAGAATTATTTTACTTTTATGAATAAGAGATTTTGAGTACGGAGATTTGATTACATTAGATTTCTTTAATTTCAATTCGGTGTCGTTCTTTTCATGAAAAGAAAATTTATATCAAGCAGTTTGAGTTCATTTTATTACTCCATAACATGTGAGATAATCATGCGGTTGCGCAATCCACCAATTTAATACCCAATAAAATAATAAACAAATTGCAAGACTTACCTCATAGTAACAAAAGCATCTACAATGTTAGCTTATAATTCACATCAACAATCCTAGATATGTTTTTTAATTAGCATGCAGTCATTCAAATTTTTTTTAAAAGATTTTCTCTCATTTAATGAAACCTAATTTTCGTGCAATGCAATGCAAAAATATGCCTATATTACCATGACATGCAACATGCAATTAAATAAACCTAATACGTGAACTATATGTCACGCAACACTAATTAAATGACATAATCTAATGAGGGGTAGATATTAATGCAACTATCCTAATATGACACACATTTAAACGATCCAAAGCATGCAATGACCAAATGACATGTAAGGGATGACCCAATTCTACATAACACGCATGATATATTTTTTATGTTTTCTTTTCTTTTTGATAAAAAATTGAAATTAAAATCACCCTAAAATTCAATATGCAATTTAATTAAGAAAAAGGAAACCTAACATCCTAAAGTAATTTCTTTTTCAAAAATTCCGAAATAGTAAAATACCTAATCTAAATATGCAACCTATCCTAAAATAGGCAATATTCTAGCATGAATCCAAATTCAACTCAAATATATTTTTTGGGTTTTCTTTTATGAAAGCAAAATCAATTCAAACAAAGGCATAGAAAAAAACACTACAACAAATCAGGCAAGATATCATCAATACCCATCTAATAAATAGATTAATCGTATCTCATGCATAAGATTGAATTGGTTAACTTTTAACAAAATCACAAATCATATCTTGAGTGTGACATTGGATTGGCGATTTTTTCATGTGATTGCGATTCATATTTTGGAAATCGGACTATCAATCGTATGCATATTATGAAATTAGGGATTATTCCTTAATTTGAAAGGCTCCTCGGGAAACATGGGACAAGATAACATCGTTTGGGAGGTTAATCAAGAATGCAACACCTCAAATGAGCAAACGAAATATTTGAGAATGAATTTAGAGGTGAACTTTACCTACCTTGATTATTGTTTCCTAGTTTGGACAGGTACCGGATCATAGGAATCACGGTCAACTTTGCTTCACGGCAGCTGGCTCACGATAGCGTCTTGGGTATTGCTCGCGGCACACGATGGTGGAGGGGGCTCTTGGCTTAGCGAGGGCTGCGTCGATGTTGTTGGACACAACCGAAAGTCTTCAAGTGGACTTTCTTCTTTGCCAGACATCCCCTCTTCGGATTGCCTCCAATTACTATATTTTAATATAACGTTCACTAGAGCTCCTTTGACCATCGTTTGGAGTTTTCTTATCCTACAGAGTCACAAAAAAAATTATTGCGAAGAGCACCAAGAGGAGTTCGGTGTGACACAAGACCAGTAGCGTCATCGATTGTAGGATGGAGCAGCTACAATTTTCCGGTGCAAGGTCACGAGCAACTTAGGGTACACATGACAACATTTCTATTCCGATGAACTATTTCCTTTCAAAATAGTTATTTTCTATTTTTTTTCTCCGGGGAATAATTTCTAAGTAAAATAAGGTGTTTGGAAATATACAAAATTTATATTGTTGGAATAAAAAAAGAATAAAAATGCGTTTGGTACAATTTATAACTTTTTGTATTTATTCGGTTTTTCTTCTTGCTCATGGACTATCGCCCGCCGCCGCATGACCGCTGCCTACTGCCATAGGACAGCCGACTGTCATCGTCGACCGCCGTCGCAGGATCACCGCACACAACCCACCAACCAAGCGCGAGCTATGGGCGGCGGTCCTATGTTGGCGGTCGGCGGCGACAGTCAGCAGCCCTGCGACGGTCATGCGGCGATGGGCAGTAGTCGGCGATGGCGACAAGCGGTTGACGGGCGGTGGCAGCAATTGGCGAAGGTGGCAAGCTACCGACGATCGAGTAGTGGCGATGACAATTAGTGGTGGTCATCAGCCGGTCGACTGTGGGCGGCGCCAACCATCATCGACAATCGAGCGACGCCAACCGTCGCTGGCCATCGAGAGGAAGCGACGATCGTCGGCGGTCGGGCAGCAATGACCGACCAACGACGGTGTCCAAAGGTAGCCGATGATTGGCAGCCTACCGGCATCGGTGCAACAAGGAAGAAGAACAAAAGAAAATTAGAAAAGCAAAAAAATGACTTATTTCTAGAAATTATTCCCAGGAACAATAAGTTACTTTTTTTTTTCGTGTTTTTGTTCCAAATCTATTCCCCAGCCACTTTTCAATTCCGGGGGAAAAGAAAATAAGTTGGCATTATCAAATAAATTTCTGTTTTTTTTTTTTTTTGTTCCAGGGAACAAAAGAACAGAAATCGAAGTCTCCTTCGATCGATGCGAACAATGAGGATGTCACAAGTCAGAGATTGCAGCGGAATAAGGCAGTAGGGATAGCAGTGGCATAACTCGAGCAATCAGGGCAAAAGCAGATCTATAGCGTTGTCAGTGGCAATCGAGTAGTAGCTTAACAGGATGGCAGCCTGTTGACAATGTATCACGGACGATGAAAGCATTGCGGTAGAAGAGTTGGCGTGGACTCACGCTCTTTCTTCTCTCACTAGAGGTATCAAAATGGGTTATTGACCCATTTATAGACCCATTTCTAGTTAAATGGGTCGTTGATGGGTCAAGTCTTATTTCCCAAAGCACCCATAATGGGTTTTAAAAATAAAGAGGATGAGATATATGAGTCTTAAATGGGTCTAAGAGTAGACCCATTTAAGACCCATTTATCAACCCATTAAATATGAACCCATTTACAGAGAGAGACTCTTTTTTCTCTATTTAACTTTACAAAAATATTTTTTTTTATAAAAACCGAAATTATAATTATTTTTTATTTTAATTTTATTTTCTTTTTTCGTTCCTTTTTTTTTCTTCTTCCTCCGGTCACCGGCATGGCGATGGCTGATGATCGGCCAGGCGAGCCTTGAGCTTGCCGATGTCGGGCAAGGCTCGAGCTCGCCCAATCTGGCGATCTGGCGAGGCTTGAGCCTCGCCCTACGCCGGCGACCCTCGAGCTCGTTGAATTTGGTGAGGCAGAGGCCTCGCTGAAATTTGGCAAGGCTCAAGCCTTGCTAGATCTGGCGAGGGGTGAGCTCGAGCTTGTTCGATGCCGGCGAGCCTCAAGCTCACCGAATCTAGCGAGGCGGAGGCCTCACCGACGTCCGATGAGGCTCGAGCCTCGCCGGATCCGGTGAGGGTGAGCTCGAGCTTGCCGACGCCGACGAGCCTTGAGCTCATCGAATCCGGCGAGGCTCAAGCCTCACCGATCCGGCGAGACTCAAGCTCGCTAGCGTCGGGCGAGCTCGAGGCTCACTGTGGCCAGCCGCCGGCTGTCTTCGTGGCTAGCGGTTGGCCAAAGAAGAAGAAGAACAAAAAAATTAAAAATTAAAAAAAATAAAAAATAAAAATTTAATTTAAAAAATAAAAAATAATTATTAAAATTCGATTTTTAAAAATTATGAAAAATTTCCATTAAATTTGTGTTGTATAAAACTATTTTAGCAATACCAATTTTTTAAACATATATATAAGAAATAAGCTTTTTTAAGTTTACTTAAATGGGTAGGGTAGGGTATGAGTTGGGTATGGGTTGGGTTAGGTATGGGTCGGAAAATTTACATTAGACATAAACGGGTCATAAATGGGTTAATGGGTCAATTTGGGTCGGACCATTAATGACCCGACCCAAACCCGACCCGACTCACCCATTTAACACCTCTATCTATCACATGTCTCTCTCGTATTAAGAATTCCCTCCCCCCAAAACAGGAAATATAAAAGAAAGCCACCTACAAACCCAACCCGACCCACCCATTTAACACATCTATCTCTCAGATGTCTCTCTCCCCCCCCCCCCCCCCCAAAACAGGAAATATCAAAGAAAGCCACCTACCGACTTCCTGCTTTGGTGAGGTTCTGTCCTTTTTCTTTCCTTTGTATGCAATGCGGATCCATGTGTCCTCATTGAAAAATATTTTTTTAAAACGTTCCTTCCGATTCGCTAATCCTTTCTTGCCTTTTTTTTTTATTTCTTTGTCCGCACATTTACATTCACAAAATCAACAATAAATTCTTTTCCATTGGATCATCCAACAACCCAAAAATTGATCAAATATTGCCAAAAGGTCTTGATCGTAATAAAATTTTCTCGAATTCTGAATCTTGCAAAGATGAGCTCATAATATCTCATTTCCATGCTTGTCCTTATTGAGAATATATGAATCATATTATCGAAAATATCAAATCGCCATTCCTCATAAGTTAATTTTTGGTTATCAAAAAAATAACGGGGTTGGACTAATTCCCTCTCTTCATAGGCTTAGTCCAACTCGTCAAATTAAAACTCAGAACCTAAGTTTAAACCCATCTATCACCAATCTAATGCAAAATAAATGCTGCTAAAACCACATGTTATGCGATTAATATTTTTGTTCAGGTCTTACAAATTAATCCCTAATTTTCAATACAATAAACAGTTAATCGGATCACCAAAATTTAGGTGTCAATACTAGTATATAGATATTATCCTCAAGAAGTTGTTACTGCACATTTCTCTAGCCTATTAAGTCTCCATTGAACTTACATAAAATAAACTTGATCATAATAGCACCACGATACATTCACATATGTCATGCCGATTGCAAGAATATCAACCGAATACACAAAATTATTGAAAAAGAGTCCAAATGGAAGTGTAGAAGTAACAAATCAATAGGGAAAAAAATCAGAATGTTTGCATTGCAGAATTTTCTACAAATCCGTATGAAAATAACAAATGAAGCGAGTATCAAAGAGTTGATCATTTAGAGATATTTTCTTATTTGTCTTTTTATTTAATTTCTTTGTAAATAAAATTATTATCTTTTATCTTCTAATTTTCACCATAATTATGTGTGATGATATCTTTATATATTGTACAACATATCAATGAAAAGAACGCTTCATCGACTCAATTTCTAAGTTTGTTCAGGAAGATCTATATTTTAATTGAGCCCTAACGTACCAGCAATTTCAGAATGGCTGAACCTTAACCATGAAATCAGGAGTGCAACTCAGTGAGCCTGATATATGGTCTTGAAAAGGGGGCTTTCTTTTCTTCAGAACATACTGACACCACAAATGAACAAGTACCTGATTGTGAAAAAGAGCTTCTTTTCTTGGGTGCAGCCACCAAGAACCATTATTATTTCTTGCGTATATTCATCCATTATTGTTTCTTGCGTAGATTCATACATGTCCCAAAATTGATGTCAAGCCTCGTGCGCATGAGCGGTTAGTGATTACTATTCAGGCATTACATGAATAAATTTCATTGTGCGTTGAACATTCAAGTAAGTTGACTACTTGGCACTACCTGAATAAATGGAAGAGTTTATAATACCATACACGATAATAGGGTCCACTTTTTCTTTTACAAGGAGTACCAAGTTTTTTTTCCGTTTTACAAAATAATCTTTAGGTTGTGTAGAAGCAGTTATTTAAAGTAAAATATAGTAAGATATCGTAATATAAAAACCGCTTATATAAAGACTACCCCGATGGTGCACGAACGAGTCCCAGTTTTAATGAGTTTGTAGGTTTTCATTTTTCATGGATTCCTTTCATGAAATTACGTGTATTGCTCGTGGCCCTAGTCATTTCACAATATAGTACACTCGTGATATTTTTGCAGAGTACTCCCTCGTATTATCCTTGCTACTGGCCATGTGCAAATGCTAAAAGAGCAAGCCAACCCCTATCGGCTCATGCTTAACATACTTCTGGGATACGGACGAAGAGTCCATGCTCAAGTCCCAAGCACTACAATCATCTTGGGTGGGACAATTTCTCTTTTTTACGCATGCGTTGACTTTTCATATTCTTTCTGGAGCAATTTTCATCTTTCATGTTCAATCCAAAACTAGCTCGTATGCCCGATATAAATAGATGATGGAGATAATGGTGGAATGCAGTACAGCTAGAACTCTTGTCTTTTTAAAAAATAGATCTCTATGCTTATGCGAAAAGGTAATAAATTCGATTTCTTTAAATGGTTACCGTGGTTGGATAGGCCGATAATAATTATTTTCATTTTCATAATTACAAATAAAAAAAATATTAATAGATATCGATGGCAATCTGTCAGCACAAATATTTTATACTTGGAGCCATCCATCACAGGAACTTTAGTGATGCTATAGTAATCAATTGAAAGACAAGTAAAACATAAGAACCTTCTCAAGATGAAAACATATTTAGCATTTTCCATAATTAGCTGATATTAATTGTTTTCACTTATTGGAAGTTGATGGCAACATACTGACACAAACGTAATTTACTTGGAGCTATCCATCACAATCATTGTAGCGATATTATAGTAATCGATTGAAGGATAACTGAAACATAAGAGCCTCCTCAAGATTTTTTTAAAAAAAACTTTAGTATCGTGAGTCATGAAGTTCGAACTTCTTGTCATGTCACTTCATGTTCATGACAAATATGTAAAGATTACCATTTGGGGAGAGAGGACTAGTGGCATCATATCATCCTTTAAAATGCAGCCGTGAATCCTTGAAAAATGTGTCGAAAGGGGTGTTTTTGATATTGATGTATTATGTTACCATCTATTTTAGGAAAAAGGTTTTTATTACGAACAATTATATGGATATTTAAATACTGCGTTGGGTGTTAGGTAACAAGTAACTTTCTTGTGAATCTTAACTTATATTTTAATAATACGGCGAGATGATTGAAATAACTTAATTCTTCATATTTTTCTTGGTTTCCAATTCCTTTTCTTTCAAGGATTGAGAAGTAAAAGTTCTCCAAGCTAACTCATCTTATGGTTTCGGTTTGATTTCTAACTCATTGGTATCATCACGCTTGTATCTCGTCATGGCATCTTTTTGCCACCCATTGATGTCACGTTTGTCTTGGTCATTCAAATAAACAAGTTTTGCATCATGCTTACAATTCTAGTTATAAGTCAGTATCTTGTGAGTTTTGTCTGCTTGGCAAATCTCATTGATTGCTTTTTGAACCTGTTAGTCGTTGTGCAAGTTTTCTTTTAGTTGTAATCCATTATGATGTCAAGAGTAGTCCAATTTTATCTATTTACAATTTTAAATGCTTTGTGTTATTCATTGATGACAACTCTCAGAATGCTTGGGTCTTTCCCAAGAAAAATAATTTCAAGGTGCCAACACACTTTCATCACTTTTGTTGTTTTATCGAAAATCTACGTAATGTCCTAAAAATAAATTTTTACAATATGATGGCAGGGGTGAATACACCAATGATTCATTCCGTATCTTTCTTGTCCAAACACCTCATCTCAAAAAGGTTTTGCAAAATGCAAAATCAAACACTTAATTAAAATGTCTCGGATCTTATTGACTCATGCTCGTATGCCTCTTTTACGTTAGGGTGATGCTCTTCTTACTTGATGTTTACAACTCTTGTCCTCCTTGAAACCTGTCGCGACCAAATTTTTCGGGTGTGAACCACATAGGGTTTGGCTAATGGATTGTTAAGCCTAGACTTAACTCGGGCTCTCCCAAGCCCATACCAATTCGCGACTTAGGTTTGAATTGTTAACATGCAATTGAATTTTAACTAGGAGTCGCCATTAATCTATTTTTTTGTGGGTGGATTAGAAACCCTAGTAAAGTAACGGGAGATTTACTTTACTCCTACGAACCAGAGACTAAGGGTACGGGGACTTGGTTACGTTAGATTTCTCTAACGCCCTTTCGGTACCTTTCTTTTTATTTTGAAAAATGTTTGGCAAACAATTTGGATTGATTTTAAATCTATTTTTCTAACATGTGAGGTATTCATGCAGGTGCGCAAACCACCAATTTAACACCCAAGAAAGCAATTAAATGATGCAGAACTTACCTCAAAGCAACAAAAGCATCTGCAGTGTTAAATTAAAATCCACATCAACAATCCTAGATATGGTTTCTAATTAACACACAATTTCTTTTTTTCATTTTCACTTATTTAATGAGAATCATGCAATGCTTTTAATTTAATATGAAATGATATGGCATGACAACATGTCCTAAACTATATGAATAAAATTTTTGTGATCTCTTAATGAACATGCAATTGTTAAATATGTAATCTAAATTAACCAAAATGACTTAATTCTAATGACGTGCAATGCAATG
This sequence comes from Eucalyptus cladocalyx, assembly GCA_017140615.1. Taxonomy (NCBI): domain Eukaryota; kingdom Viridiplantae; phylum Streptophyta; class Magnoliopsida; order Myrtales; family Myrtaceae; genus Eucalyptus; species Eucalyptus cladocalyx. The sequence goes on from CM029519.1 coordinate 2,493,245, forward strand.
CAATGACGTACAAAATTATTTTAACTAAAATGACATGCAACATTGCAATTTAATATGTGAGCTATATGTCACTCGACATTTATTAAATGACCTAATCTAATGACGGACAATTTCTAATTAGAAATGAACCTAACAATAATCACTAAAATGACATGCATTTCATGAACCTAATTCTATATGACATACAAATGACATTTTTTATTTTAAAAATGCAATCTATCCTAGAAATTGAAACTAATTTATCCTAAGACAAATTTTATGAAATTTGAAATGATCTAGCTAGATTAAGATTCTATCTAATTTAAACTAGGGATTAAGTCATATTAAATCCTAATTTAAACTAAGACATTATCTAAATCTAAAATGTAATTTATCTAAAAAAGTTGATCTAAATTTAAAATGAAACATGCAATTCTAATCTAATATGCACAATGATTTTTTATGTTTTTCTTTAAGAAATTCGAAATTAAAACTAACACATAATTAAACATGCAATTCAAATAAAAAAAACTAACAACCTAAATGAATGCACTTTTTTTGGATTTTTTTATTTAAAAATTCATAATAAGATTGCAATCCTAACATGCAAGATAACAAAAACAAACCTAGTCCTTATTCATATTTTTCTTTTTGATTTTCTTATTTAAAAATTCAAAATTAGATTGCGATTTTAACCCTAAGACTAAGAATATTCTAAAACATACTTAATCCTAATTTGACTTTTTTGATTTTTTTTCTCTTATAAAAATAAAATTGATCCAAACACACGATATCAAATCAAGCAACACAATATTGATATCCAAAAATTGGCGAACCATATCTCGCGCATGAGATCGGGTTGACCAATTTTAATTTTAAATCGTGAATCAAATCTCGGGCTTGAGATTGGATTGTTGATTTTTATAAGGGATTGCGAGTCGGATTTCGGGCGCGAAAATCGGACTATCAATCCCTCACTTGAGGGGCACTTTCATGTTGGAACATCAATCATATATTTAGGAATAATCCTACTAAAGAAAAATAAATAAATAAGTGAGAATAACATTAAAAAAATAAAATAAAGTAAATAAAAAAAAAAGAACTACCTAAATGATTTTCTCTTTTTTTCTTCCCAAGCGTGCTTGTGCCCGTGTGGTGGTCACCGTCGGTCCAGCAAGGGCGTCGCGGTCGGGGCTCCGGCGAAGGTCCGGTGAGGGGCAGCAGCGTTGCAGGGGTGCTCGAGCGAAACAACCGATGTTCGGGCACCGGCGAGGGGGGTGAGCAGCAGCGTCGGGCAGCGGCTCGGGTGCGGTAGATCGGCGACGGAGATCGGCGAGGTGCGATGGACTTTGTCCGGCTGGTGGAGCGGATCAACAAGGCGGCAGCGGTTCGCAGGGGCGACGGAGCCGGAACGCGGATCGTGGGTCGTCGGGTTGGTAGGCGGCGGCGACGGCTCGGACCGGGAGGAGGCGCGGCTCGCCGCGGAGCAAAGCGGCGCTCGGGTAGCAAGGACCCGTGGAGCAAGGGCGCCGGGCGGAGGACTCGGGTCCGTGCGGTTCTGGATCTGTTCGGGTCTTGCTCGGATAGAGGGGAACGCTAGGCGTCGACCGCAGGCGGCACGGCGGTGGCTTCAACGCGGCGGCGGGAGCAGAGGCGAACGGAGCAGGAGCAGCGTCAGTGGTGCTCGGTGATGGCGAGCGAGGGACCTGCAGGTTGCGAGCTTCGGAGGTGCGGCGGAGGTGGGGTGAGGCGGCGGTGTCCGGAGTGCAGCGAGCGCGGGCAGCAGTCGAGCCCACTGGGGAAGAAGAATAGTGCTTTTTCCTTTTTTTTATTTCTTTCTCTCTCCTCCTGTCTCCTCTCACGTCACTTTCTCTCTGTATTTTTTTGACTTTTCTTTGCACTCTCTCTCTCTCTCTCTCTCTGCATAAGCAAAACTTCTCTTCACTTTTTCTTTTCTTGTTTTTTTTTTCCAGAAGAAGCCTCCCTCTGGTCCTCGTATCCGAGTTCTTTTATAGGGGGTAAGAGATAAGCTTTCGATTTCCCCTTCAAATCTACACCCGCGATACATTTTCACCAACCGATCTCTATTGATAAATATTTTCTCGAAATCCAAATCTCGCAAAGATAAATCGCAATATCGCAATATTTTTTCACAAAATTCATTCCCTACTGATAAGGATTCAAGATTAAGATGAGATTTTTCTAAATCCAAATCTTTCAAAGCCAAATTACAATATTTTTTACCCATTTGCCCTATCTAAAAAAGATTCATATCTCGGAAAAAAATTTAAAATATTATATTCCCATGAGATAATTTTTTATTTATAAAAAAAAAAAAATAACGCGGGCTTGGGCCAACCTGTTCGCTTCGTGGGCCCGATCCATCTAATTTGAACTTATCCGCCGCCGGTCCAAAATATGCAAACAAAATAAATGCAATCTAAATCTATATACTATGCAATTAATAAAATTAACCCCTAATTTCCTATGTAATAAATTAATTATTTAAATCGTCAAAATTTAGGTGTCAACAAAACCCCTATCTTTTTCTTTCTTCCAAGAAGCCCTTTCGTCCTTCTTCCTCCCTCTTGCCCTCTCTCCTGTCATCCGGCTTAACCATCTCGTTGTCTCTCTCATTTTCTTTACCCCAACATCCTAGTCTGCCCTTTTCCTCCTCTCAACCCATCCAGTCTACTTTTGTTTCTTTTTCCCCTCAATTGCTCCTCTCCTTGAGCTGATTTCCTTTATTCCAATCTGTCTCCTCTTTGAACTGATTCCTCCCTCATCAGACACCGAAAAATCTTCTCTCCCTCTTTGTCCAACTTTTGCATTTCCATTTTAGCTCTCCACTCATCTTATGCAGACCACGCCAAATTTAGAAGTCTAAACCCAGCAAATTTTTAATCTCTCTCTGTCCACAGAGAGACACCAACTTGCTATTCTAAGGCCATTTCTGATCAACATTGACAAGCAATCATGGCGGATGAATTTATCACATTGGTCACTAGCCTCACTTGGGATCTTGTACCACCTTATCGTTCTAAGAAATTAGTTAATTGTAAATAGGTTTTAAGGTCAAGGAAAAATCCGATAAAATTATCAAACGCTTCAAATATTGCCTTGTTGCATAGGGATTTAAGCAGCAAGCTAGAGTAGACTTTAAGGAGACATTTAGCTTGGTCATTAAACCCACTACAATTTAGTTTGTTCTCTCTATTGTGATTTCTTCAGGATGGGTCATAGGCCAATTTTTTATTAAAAATTATTTCTTACACGACATCCTTTGTGAGGAAGTTTATTGCACTAACCTTTCAATTTCTCTCATCCTAAGTTCCCCGATCAAGTGTGTTGTCTATGAAAAGCCATTTGTGGCTTAAAATAGGCTCCATGTGTATGGTTTCATCATTTTAGTAGCTTTTTGTTATCTTTGGCCTTCACTACAAGTAAGGTTGAGCATTTGCTATTTGTCTATGCTTCCTCTTAAGGTGATCTATACCTTTTATTGTATGTTGATGATATACTTGTTACCCTTAAGCTCCTAATTTATTATTGTCCTTGATAACTTGGCTCTCATAGGAATTTGTTATGAAGGATTTGGGACCACTACACTATTTCCTTGGTGAGGCTAATCACCGCTCTAATGGTACCTTCTTCTTCTTTTTTTAACCTTAGGCCAAGTATATTGATAGGTTTTTATGCAAATTTCACCTTGTTATTGTTAAGCCCCATGTGTTACTCCCTTGGTTTTGAAGAATTTATTGTTAGCTAACTTTGGTGAGCTTCCTACTTTTTTTATGTCATATCGACAAATGGTTGGCGCATTGTAGTATGTATTTATGACTAAGCCCGATATTAGTTTTACTATGATCTTGGTCAGTCAATTCACAAATCAACACTAATTACCTCATTTTCTAGTTAGGGGTGTAAAAAATAACCGAACTGAACACATCAAAACATACATTCTCTCATTCTAGAAATTGTGAATCCCCTGTTAGCACTACAAGTTTTCTCTGGGTATCTCCTTCCCTGTTGTCATCTGCACCTCCATCGCCAAGAACACAACTCTTGACTTCATCATCGTTAGCCTCTTGATCATATCTCCATCTCCCTTTTTGTCTCGCCACCGCAACTCCAACCCTCAATGTTGTTGCCCCGCCATGTCTCCCCTCACTCGTCTCTATTTGCAGTAACCTTAAATGCGTCTCTCTATCTACTCACACCCACTTGGCTTAGCATGACTAGAGCCTTCCCTCGTAGACAAGGATAACAGGCGACGACAACAAGCTAAGATTTGATGCTCACTCTAGTGGTGCTCGACCAAGCCCTAGAACTAGGGCTTGACTCACCTTTGAATTTGGGTTGATCCTATTCGATGGGTCGAATCAGTCCCAATCCGAGGTCAAGAAGGGAAGAGGAGACAGATATAGGCACGATCGGGTTCGGTTTGTGTCGTTGAGCTCAAAAGGGCCGTGAGGTTGCGAGGTCACCAGCAATAAAGCTCATCGTCTCAAGTGGTGCATGAAAAGAGGACAACTCATTGTCTTTTGTGAAGAAAAAGCAGAGGAAGGAGGTTAGTTTGAAAAGATTCAATTTTTCTTCTTTGGTTCCAAAGAATGGGTAAAGGATGGGAGGAGAGAGTAATGGAGTTACACAAAGTGGGCTTCATGTGGTGAACATAAAAACCAAACCAACCATCGTGTCTTGGTTCGGGTCAAAATACATGCACTTCCATATAAATCGGTTTAATTTGGATATCGTGGAAACCCAACCTGAACTATTAACACCCCTAATATAGGTATGCAGCTAGTGTATCCACCCATGGTTTGCTTCTTAGTGAGCGGCATTCTTCCACTTCATTGATTGTTTATGCGAATGAGGACTAGGCTAAGTGTTCTGATACTCGATGATCCACCTTGGGTTTTTGTGTCTTTCTCAGCACCAATCTTTTTCCATGGAGTACGATGAAGCTAGGTACCAAGAAGCAAGCTAGCGTGGCCCTTTATAATTTAAAGGCTGAGTATCGCGCCATAGCTCACTATGTTGTTGAGACAATTTGGATTTACCATTTACTTCGTGAGTTAGGGGTCATCTTTTTTTTTTTCCTTTCACCGTATGTCGTGACAACCCACCACCTACCTTGCTCTCAACCCTATGTTTCATGCTCACACCAAGTACATCGAGTTGAATATTTACTTTGCTCGAGAGCTAGTTGCTTATGGCAATCTACATGTTCGCTATGTGTCTATAGCGGATTAGCTGGAGAACATTTTCATCAAAGGACTACCTAGTATGTGACACGCACTGTTGAGATCCAGTGTTTCAATTCTTAGGCATACTTTGAATTGAGGAGGGTTTTAATATGTAATTGATATGTTTCATAGGGTCTTTCTGTAATGATTTTTCCATATGTAGTTTTCTAAAAGTAATCATTCATACAAATATATACCACGTAGCCCTAATTAAGGTCAAATCACTGTAGACATTTTGTCATTATCCAATTCTAAAAATTAACACTTTTCAAGATATCTCGTCTCCGTCCGACACTTGTGCATATTGTATAAAAAAATAATTATTAAGGAAAAAAAAGAGAGAATAGGAGGTACATGTAATACGTATCCTTGGATAACGTGATTCACCAAAGCAAATAATAAATTCACAGAAATAACTTGGCAAGATTTTGTTCCAAGGCGGATGCTCACTCTGGTCAAGAAGAGAGAAGTATATTTTAAAGACATTACCTTCTGGTTTATATTTTTATTACAATCAATCGAATAATAAATTCACAGAAATAACTTAGCAAGATTTTGTTCCAAGGCGGATGCTAACGTAATATCATGCCAACTTTCATGCACATAATTATGTAGGAACAAAATTCAACTGAATTTTCCCATGAGTATTACTCATACTCCTCATCTCAATTTGTAAAGCTTATATTTACGTTCTTTCGATAATTTACTCTTGACTATATAATTCAGTGTATCTACGCGTTCATTGCAAGGGTTGCTGAAACAAGCTGAGAGAAAAGTATTCTTCATCACATGTCTGTAGTTAGTAGAAAATTGACGTGGATCATTTTATTTTAAGCCAAAAAAATAAGAGTAAAGAAACGAAAGACCACGCAACCATGCATCATGCTCAGGGACATAATGAAAAAGGTTCAATATGAATCCTTGGTGATATACTTTGCAAAAAATAATTTAGTTATTAGGGTCAAATATATACAAAATCTTCTAGGTGTTTGAATTTTCGGAAGTAATAATTGAACAAAATGTTGAATAGCAGCACATATTGAATATAGACGACGTACCCTCAAAGAAAAGTCAAAACAATGGAACAACACCTGATTAATTGACTGGAAAAAGGTCAATAACTATATTTCTTTCAGAGTGAATTATATATACTGGCCAAACCCAACCAAGCGGACTGTATATATAATCACTATGAACTTTTCTGGAAAGCAGTTTATTGAATTAAATCTTCATGTGATAACAGAAACAGCTTGGCAAGATTGAAATTGTCCAATGTTGAATATTCCCATAAGTACGGTTGACAGGTTAGGCTCTAAGGCAGAGTCAAACTCTGACCAAGAAGAGAGAAATCTATATCGATTACGGATAGAAGTTGCTATGTCAAATATCAATTCTAAGACAGTTCGATAGAGCCAAGTTTTGACTTTTCCTCTAGTAATATTCCTGTTGCAGATAACTCCGAGCATAATTATCTGGAAAAGGTCTTAATCATTCTCCCCCGACCACAAATATAATCTTTAAAAACAATGTGCCAAATTGTCTATGGAATTCAAAGTCTTCAATGGCCGGGAACATGAGAAAGTCAAACCGTAATATCGTGCCAACTTTCGTGCACGTCATCATGCAGGAGAAAACTCAGCTAACTTCGTCCATGTCGATTTTCACCGATTGAAAGCGAAGTGTGGAATTCGACTATCGACGTTTCACTGCGTGTCCTTTCTTATGCACTATAAATAAGGCACGCTTAATAGAGTTGGCAATGCAAGGTCAAGAGAACAAAATAACAAAATGAAGATGGCGAACTTCACTTTGCACCATCACTTGGCATTTCTCCTTCTCTTTGCAGCTCCTTTGGTAGCTTTTGATATCAGCACTCCTGAAAATTTCCTCCAATGCCTCTCTCTTCACTCCAGAAACGCATCTGCAATCTCTAAACTCTTTTATACTCCAATCAACTCTTCGTACTCTTCTGTCTTGGACATTACCATACAGAACCTGCGCTTCTTGACTCCTTCTGCTCCAAAACCCTTATTCATCGTGACGCCGCTCGAAATCTCTCATGTCCAAGCCACCATCATCTGCTCCCGACAGTATAGACTCCAAATGAGGACCCGAAGTGGCGGTCACGACTATGAAGGCCTTTCATATTTGTCCGAAGTCCCGTTTGTCATTGTCGACATGGCGAATTTTCGATCAATCTCTGTGGATGCGGAGGACAAAACTGCGTGGGTCCAGTCGGGTGCGACAGTCGGCGAGCTTTACTATAGGATCGCTGAGAAGAGCAAAACCCTAGGCTTCCCGGCCGGCCTTTGCCCCACAGTTGGCATCGGCGGGCACTTCAGCGGTGGAGGCTACGGCACGCTGCTGCGGAAATATGGCCTTGCTGCCGATAATGTAATCGACGTGCAGTTGGTTGACGCTCAGGGTCGGCTCCTAGATAGAGAATCAATGGGGGAAGATCTCTTCTGGGCGATTCGAGGTGGAGGAGGCGGCAGCTTCGGTGTAGTAGTGTCCTGGAAAGTCAAGCTAGTCCCGGTGCCGTCAACCGTGACCATGTTCACGATCCTGAGGACGTTGGAGCAAAATGCAACGAAGCTCGTACACCAGTGGCAACTTGTCGCGAACAAGCTCCCCAACGACCTATTCATACGGCTGATCTTGCAGAGCTACAACTCCGGCCCCAACGGGACGAGGACGATGCAAGCCATCTTCAACACCCTTTACCTTGGTGGGGTCGACTCGCTCCTCGAGGTGACAAGGAGCCGCTTCCCGGAGCTTAACGTCACGAGGCTGGACTGCACCGAGATGAGCTGGATTGAGTCCGTCCTCTACTTCGCGGGGTTTCCGAGCGGAACACCCTTGGAAGTTTTGCTCAACAGGAGCTCCAACACCAAAACGTTCTTCAAGAACAAATCGGATTATGTGAAGGAGCCAATCCCTGAGAGTGGCTTAGAGGGCATGTGGGAGAGGTTCTTTGAGGAAGATCAAGGGGTGCCTATAATGATTTGGAACCCCTATGGCGGGAAAATGGCAGAAATTTCTGAATCTGCCATTCCCTTCCCTCACAGAGCTGGGGTTTTGTACAAGATCCAGCACATAACGGCGTGGACCACTGGAGGCAACGAGGTTGCGCCAAAGCATGTGAGTTGGATACGAAGCTTCTACAGTTATATGGCGCAGTATGTGTCGAAATCGCCTCGAGAGGCCTACATCAACTACAGGGATCTCGACATAGGAATGAACAATGTGATAGGCAACACGAGTTATAAGCAAGCCAGCGTTTGGGGAAAGAAATACTTCAAGAACAATTTCGACAGGTTGGTGCGTGTGAAGACCGCGGTCGATCCTGACAATTTTTTCCGGCACGAGCAAAGTATTCCTCCGTTTTCATCTTAAAAGAAAAGGAAGAACAGTCGATTTTCGATGTGTTCACCGCAATAACAAGATGATACTTTGTAATCAATTGAACATTTGACCATGTCGATGTTTGAGCTTTGTGCGGGTCATTTGTTAAATAATATTTAATTATTTGAAATTTTAGTTGTAAATGTTTATATATCGTATATTTAATTATAAAAAAAAAGGATGAAGAGTTATTAAAAAGTAAAACAAGTAAAAAAATTCACTTAATATAATATACGTAATATGACATATAGGCCATTAACTTCTTGGTTTTTGTTAATTAATGTGGTATCTAAGCAATGTGAAGAGTTATGTACATAGTGATTAATGGATTCCTCTATGAATTATTAGGTAAACCATTGCTCTTAGCCTCTTACCCATGCTTGGCATGGCTTTCTTCTTTTTCTTTTTCATAATGAGAAGTATATTTTGCTTCTCATAATAACAATGAACCAGGTCCTTCAGTTATAGTGTTTCCAAAAAAAAGCAGTTTATTTCCTAAAAAATTCCTTCAATTTGCTAATGACATAATGGGATATACGAAAGGGGGAAAACCAACAACCAAAAAACAAAACTAAAAACTAAAGGATAAGCCTGGATACAGTTTATGATAACTTTCTTCAATTTTGTTGACGACACAATGCAATGTAAGGAGTAAGAAATGGACAAAAAAACAAAAAAGAAATTATTCTTTCATACAATATATTGTTTTCGTTAATCATGAACTTCATAGTTACTAATACTTCTTTAATCTTAGCTTTTTGCTGTTTTTGAAATAAGAGTACAATGACACATGGTTTTTATAGAAATCTTTTCTTGGGAGGAATTCTGACCTCCTAATTCCAAAGAAGGTAGGAGTGAAGTAAATAACTTTTTCCTGGAACAAAACATGACGTGAATAAGCAACAAGATCTACAAGAATTTAATGTCATCTCATTGAGATCATATTTGAATATGAAAATTGATTATCTTATTGCTTCTTCGCCAATTACTAGAAAAATAGTATTCACCAATTATTCTTCATGTCTAATTTGGGGTAATCAATCTTAGGGAGAAGGAAAAGTACGCCATGTCGAACTATAGAAGACCAATGACGTGCACTCTATTTGGACTATTACAAAATGACATTGAACCATCGTAAATATTAGTTGATATTAACTTATCAAAAACATTTTTCTTTGTGAAAATAATTACTATTTATAGTGGGCCTAAATGAAAACGTTACTACATTTGAATGAATGCTTGAATTAAAAAAGGCAGCCATTCAACTATATTCTTAGATAACACTTAGGTGTCACTTTTCTTTTTCTTTTTTTTTTGGGTCGGAAAACGCGAGAAAGCCAATCTTTGCAAGAAAAATGAGGTTTTCTTGGCATTTAGAATATCACGTGTCATCATCAGAGGCAATGTTTAGGGAAGAGTACGGAAATAAAAAAGAAAAAAGAAAGCGTAGTCTTGCCACGATTCAATTGACCAAGTCAATAAAATAAAAATAATTGACCAAGTCACTATCTTCCAACAGCTCTATTCCAGGTGGGTCCTCTTCTATTACTTTATGCTCTTCTGATTTAAAAGGCCTTACTGAAAATTGTTGGAACCATGCATGATAACAAGATGCGCCTGAATTAGAAAACTTTTCAGTGCAATATCAACCTACAAGAATGAAATTATTCCCCAGACATGAACCGTGCGATGCCTGAGAATAAATGATAAAAATAGTTCCCTTATCCCAAAACAAATAACTACCTCAAAAGAATTATGCATTCTTTTGATGTTTAATATAAATGCATACACTATGAAAATATTTGGGAAGTCAAATATAATGAATTATAATAAAGGCAACTCATTAATTTGAAGAGATAATAGCAAATATATATTTAGGTGAGTAGAAAGTATTAGGCCTGTTAATGGGCAGGTTTAGTCAAAAATGGTACGACCTAAATTGACTAATTTAACCCATTTTTACATGTAATGCAAATTTAGTGACATATGCTCATACCCGACCTAACCTGACCAGGATCCAATTCTTAGTAAATTTTCTCTTTAAAATATTACCTCCAAGGAGCAAGCGATTCCATGGACCGGCTTGTTGAGTCAATGAGACAACTTGGGAGTTTGAATTAAGTCATGGGCTAAGATTTTGTGTGGCATATGAGTGTTGGCTGGGTCCACTTTTATGTGGGGCCCAACCAGCATTAAATAATAAAAAATAGAAAAAGAAAAAGAAAAGAACAAAAAGAAGTGGAGAGGTCATGCGTGGGTGTAAAAAGAAAAGAGAGGAGAGAGAAATAGAAAATTGCAAGCAAGGGAGAAGAGAGAAGAAAGGAAGAGGGCTGCAACTTTGCGGCTTCAATTTAAAGGCCAAATATTGTGGAAATCGGCTCAAATTTCAGTATGTTGTTCGTGAGACCAAGGGCTACAAGTTGATGATTTTTGTTCGTCAAGAACCGTTTTCAAATTCTCCAGTTGCGGTTAAGGTTTTCTTGCTCCAAACTTGTTTGTCTACCTATGTGGTGAGAAAAAAGATGATTGTAATATTGATGTTGAGCCTCTAGTGTGTAACTAGAGAATAATACTTTGTATATCATACTATTCTTGGTAATTAGTGGATGTTTTTGGGTGGTCCGTGGTTTTTCCCGCATCGGGTTTTCCACGTTAAATCATTGGTGTCGTTATTTGCTTTGTCTATTTATCATTTTGGAATTATATTTGCATATTGTGAGGTTATATATTGCTGGTTGTTGCTCAGGATTAAGAGATTTTAAGTTGGCCATGGTGAATTGTGTCCCTGGATTCTCCCCAACAATGAGCAATATGGGTGCGTATCGCATTGCTGAACAAGAACACATGCGTAGGTGGGTCCGGCGTCGGGTATAGATGGGGTCGTGAATGTAGCGGTGAAGTGAAGGTTGATGGATTGTTCAAGTGACGTATGATGCCCTCGCATTCCCAATCAATTCAGTTATATTTTTGTCCTCCCACAAATCTGCTCAACCTACATAAATTTCCTATCAGCTAAACATATTTCAAAATTCAAAAATCAAATAAAATCCTTTCACATTTAAATTCCCGGAATCACAGAAAAGTACACTCCCGACATAATTTTTGGCTCTCCAATTTCAGACCCTGCCTAGTCCTCCCTAATCCAAGGCAAGCTTGAAGAAGAGGTCTCTTCGTGTTTTCGTCACTAATAGAAGTCCGAATAAGAACTTTCCCAAGAAGTTGGGAAATATTTTCGACGGAACTTGCGGGCCACGGAGATCTCTGGAGCTGGAGGGTCGGTTTGGTTTGGGAAGTAGATGAGAGGTGACGCTAAAAGGAAGTTTCTCATGGGAAATTGGGTTCGAAAGGACAGTAGAGCTCGACATCCCTCTCTTTGTCTCTGTCTCTCTCTCTCACTCACTGATACTGACACTGGCAAGGGCAGATGATCACGAAATCGAGGACCGTACGCGCAATGGAATTGAAGGGAGATGATTTGTTACTGTTTTAGTGAGGACGGAGACATGAGTAGATCGTGAGTGAATTCTAGCAGAAGCTGAAGAATTTGGGAGGGGAGTCTGGAGGTCTGATGCTATGGAATGAGGATTTTGGAGTTTAGTTCGGTTGTGTGGAGGCAAGAACTGAATACAAATTAAAATTGTTGCATGTGCCGCATGCAAAGCATTGTGGCATGAAGCTCAAGAAATCAAATAAAATTTTGTTCCTCCTCTTCACAATCGGCGGCAGTGAGAACCGCCCCGAGAATGCCATGACCTCCATGACCTGGCTTACAAGGAGGAACAAGTATGGAGAGGCGGTGGTGATGCTCTCAAAATTGCAGGCGATGGAGAGGAAGTGGCCTGTAGCGGCAAAGAGGATGCAAAGGGGGCAATACTCGGTTCCTAGGGATGAACACGGTGGGCATCTGGGAGGGGCTAAGGGAGGGTAAGCCAATGAAAGAGGTGACATAGAGGAAGACGTAGACGAGGGGGAGGAAGGCAGTCGGTTATTTATTATTATTATTATTATTATTATTATTATTATTATTATTGTTATTATTATTATTATTATTATTTGGTAAAAAAGGATTAGAAACAAAGAGGTAGGCCAGTCTTTAATGGGTTTCAAATGGATGTCACATGAGGGGTCTCAAATGGACTTGTTTCTAACCCATTTTGACCCATGTATAGTTGGCAATTTATTTCTTGGACCCATTTAAACTTGTTTGTAAAATATTAGCCCACTCATATATGATATGGCCCATCAAACATGAGTTAATGAATTGGTTTGCCACCTGTAATAAATATGTACTTTTTGTTCGGTCATAGTAGTAAATATATACTTAGATGGTGCTTAAGGGAAGAAATTTATATGAAGAATGCAACAAATTCTATGTTTGCAATATGAAGGAGGCTTTCTAGTCATCTAGAATCCAATCATGAGAGGTAATTTTTTTTTTTAAAGGATTAATACTAGAAAAATCTCAAATTGTACACTTGTGATAATTTTACCAAAAACTCATTTTTTAGCCATAAAAAAAATCCCAAATTGATATACTTATGACAAATTTATCCTCCATTAGTTTTCATTAAATTTTACCATCAAATTATTAAGTTAAATAATATGATATACCAATTTGGAGTTTTATCTCACATCTATTACAAGTGTACTAGTTTGTAGGTTTTCATGATATTTTAATTAACAGAAACTAATAGAGAGTAAATCTGTTACAAATATACAAAATTGGGATTTTTGGTGATCAATAAATTATTTGAGGTAAATTTGTCACAGTTTTATCAATTTGAGGTGTTTTATGGTTAAAAAGTTAATTTGAGGTAAATTTGTTGAAGTGTACCCGTTTAAAGTTTTTCATGATATTGACCATTTTTAAAAATACTTCTTATCATCCAATCATGATAATCAGATTGAGTTGGAAACAGACATTACGTTTTGCTTCTTGAAGTGTGTTCTTGATCCTATTTTATCAACTCATACCTTGGAGGGCAAAAATATTTCAAGGCAGTTTTGCTCGGTATTGCACTGCCAATTTTGCAGTCACGATTTTCAGGCGTTGATCATCAAATTTTTGACCTGGTCCGAGTCCGAGATCTACGGGATTCTACCATGCAGAATTCTTGACATTCAATAGAAAAATATATCAACCAAAAAAAAAAAGCATTTTCAAGAGTTTTGCATGAAAAGGCCTAATGGACTTTTAATGGAGAACAATCATTAAAAATACTAGATAGGCCGAATGCAATCTTCACTTTTATTTTAGAAAAAAAAAATGGGCCTCATGTCTTATTGGATGAGGCTTATGGAAAATTCCCTTTGATTAAACGGACCGAATGTCGAGGCCGATTACAATATTAAAATAATGGGCCTCACCTAATAAGGAGGTCCAATGCAATCTTCTTCTTTTTTTGGGAACAGTTATTGTTGCACGGAATATGGACCAACGAATTTGATTAAATAGTCGGAAGGAAGGAAAGTGATTCGAACATCAAATTTACATGGTTCGGTCTGAATATCGAAACCTACGTTCACGGGGAGAGCAGTATGGAATTTCACTATAGAAACAAGCGATACACTGGATATTACAATCACTTGAGCACTCAAACACACTCTCAGTGTTTTCCAGTCCCAAATTATACCCAAATAACTCACACAGTATTTAGCCCCTCACAATTCCTAGTGAAACCTCACTCAAGGAATTATACAAATTCCACTCACAAGAATTTAACTGGCTAAAACACTTGGGTATAATTACAATGAGAAAAATTTCTCTTTGCCGAGAGCTTCTGCCTTTTCTCCATAAAGTCTCACGACTTCTCTCTCCAGCTTTACATTGCTTCTCTTCTCTGATCCTCCTTTTAAAGGAGAAACAAGATAGAAATGTGAACTCATCCAGGCGCTCACAATCAGCACCGATGCCCACCAAAATTCATGGGCACGCATGCACACTTTGCATGGGACGCATTTAATGAGACAGAAAACATGCGCCCATAATCTTTGAAGATAAGCATAAGAAAAGGATGGCCGCCGACTTCCAAGATCATCCATGACGTTCAACTCCTTCAATTAATATTTTACTCTTTCTTTCCTTTTGTTGGCTGAATGAAATAGCGAAGGAAAGAAACAAGGAGTTAATGAAGGAAGACAAAACAAGCCCACAACTTTTTACTTTGGCCTTGGTCTTCAACGTCCATTTATCACCGTGCATGCACATCCATGTGCATGCAATTAAAGATGTAGAAAAAAGGACTTGGGGGGCGTGCACATATTTGACAAATATAGCATATGCAGAAGGCCCTCATGCTTTGCTTCTTCATTGTCAATTTGCGCCGAACTTTGATCAACAAATGGTCCTCGTGTGCATCGAATTTCATAATGAGCTTACACTCGAGACATAATTTTAATAGTTATAACACTCAATTTTGCTCATTGGAAATACTTGGGTAATATAATGATTTTAAGGCATCGGTCCATAAATAGATGGAAAGGAATTAAAGTGTTGCAATAAGCAGCACGAATGAATAGGTTAATCGCAGCACAAGAGCATAAACATGCTCAAGACTTGTGATGTTTGACTCCTATTGGGTGGGGAGCTTAAGGCTTCCCTTCCATGCATTAAAGGCTTCCCATGAAATGAGTAGAATCGAGTCAGCTTACAACCCCTTACCACTCATAGACGACCTCAGCTTCCTCAACACCTTCTCAGTTGGCTTCCTAAAATGCAAGCTGGGATTTTAGATTGCTGTCAACACTTAAATCCGCACCTATGTATCTCTATCACATTTCATGTAAGTTAGGGATCTAATTTGTCAATAATGACATAAGTTGACCCCTAATCCAAGAAATTGACACTATTATTTAGCATTCACATTTCTTGCTATGTTTCATTGCAATTAGGGACATGGGCAATTCAAGTTCATTATAAAAAGAATAAGATATAGGGGCTCTTGAATCATGGTACATGAATTCATTAGATTTGTTGATGCCAATGGAATCGGGCCACATTTTAAAATGGGAATAGGGTCAATTTAGTTGTGGAACTCGAGAAGTTAAATTCCATTTAATGGGTCCAGGTCCGGTCCACTTGAGGGGGCCTTAATCTCGGCCTATGATACGGCTCTGGTGGCCGGCCACATGCCATCAAACATAGCATGCTTTGGTTGACCACCCATAGAGATTTAGGATTGAAAAAATTGAACAATTAAAATTTAGAGGGATAAGAAAAAACTCGTAAAGCCTCTTCCTTGTGCCCTCGCCACTCCCGTGGGAAAAAAAAAACACCGAGCTAATAATATTGGAACTGAGAGAGACCGGCAAGGTGTGAAGGCCTCTTGCCGATGAGTGATAGCAACATAGGTGAAATCTAGAGCTAGAATGGAGAATACGAAACTAAAGACATGTCGAATCTCTCTATTTGACTTTTCATCAAACATATGACTACCACGTTGAGGGTGTGAGAATAGAGCAACCGTAGTATAGAGGTACAATCTCTATGATCAAAGAAGAGATTTAGACTTTTCAATTAGAACAAATTACGACAAACATGCATCAACAAAGAAAATCTAGCGACCAAGTGTTAACATGATGATGAGATCATTGCAAGGCCATGTGTCGGGTTACAACTAATGATCGCAGGACGACATGAGATTTCTACTACTATCATCACCTCAAACCTTTGCAAGCTTCTTAGCCTCCTACTACCACCATGTCACCTTTGTGAACCTTGTTGAATCGGCCAATCTCCTTTGGGAACAGTACTTAACAACAGATTCTAATGCTCAATATATTTATGTAGTTTCCATCCATATAACAACTTAAGATTTTGGGTTGGATTTTTTTATCATGGTATTAAAGTTAGTGCTATCCCTTTTGTGAATGTGTGTCCACCTTCATTTGTTAAATTCCATGTACCGTAGTCAAAATTCCATAAGCCGATGGGTCATAAATGCTCTATATATTCATAAAATATCATTTCACCTAACAGTTTAAACTTTTAAATCGAATTTTTTAACATCATCTATACATGTAGAAAATTGTTTGCTTTGTCGATTGCATGAATTCACTAAACTGTTGATGAACGAAGATCAACGAAGGACTCCGAGGATTTCGCGATGATAATACTCGGCAACAATGAAATCGGAATCACTCGACAGAGATATTCAAAGGTCGGTCTGGGTCTTGGACGGGCTCGCGCATGCACTGAAGCCCCCAGGGCCCAATTGATGGGCAAATGGGCTACTGAAGAAAATAGGCTTGATCTCTGGACATTATGGGCTCAAGTGATGAGCGGATTGGACTTAAAAAAATGGGCTGAACTCGATGTGTTTGAGTTTTGTTTATTACTGTCTTCTTCTTCTTCTTCTTCTTCTTTTCTTTTTCGTTATTTATAATTAATTCATTCATTTATTTATGAAACAATTCTAAACAAGGAACATAAATGCCTTCATTTTCTCAAATAAGAATATAAAGTTGATCTTATTTCAAAAAAAGCTATAAAGTGTCATTATTGTCTCACATAAATGCATGAAGTGGATCTTGTTTCAAATAAGAGCCTAAAGTAGTTATATCTATTTTAATTAAGAGCTTGAGTTTTTGGCTGATAAGGACATTTTTCGTCATTTTCCTTTTTATTTAACTTTTTTTTCCTTCTTTTTCCCTTTCTTTTCCCCTAAAGAGGTCGGGGGGGGGGGGTCGCCCTCGCTAGCAATAGGCAAGAGGTGACCCCACCTTGGGGAGGTCGCCCATGTCCCTAGGCAAGGTTGACCTTCGCCAGATCTGGCAAGAGTGGGCCTCACCCATGGTTCGGAAAGGCTTATAGGCCCTTGTCGACCCTTACCAACAGGTAGCGAGGGCTTGACCCTTGCCCGCGGCCATTGGCCCTCATCAAAGGAAAAAAAATAGAAAAAATAAAAGAGAAGAATAAAAAATAATTTAAGATTAAAATTGTATTTGAATGAAAATCCCCTTTGATTAGTTGGAATATTTAGCCGACCAATGACTAGTGAAATTAGGCTCTTAGTTTAAACAACTATGGCCATTTTAGGCCTTTATTTGAAACAACCATGGTCATTTTAGGTTTTTATTTGAAATAAAGTCCACTTAGGTCCCTTATTTGAGAAAATGAAAACACTTCAAGCCCCTATTTGGAACTTTTTTTTTTTTTCATTTATTATCTATCTATTGTTTTTTCAAGTGGGGTCAACATTTGGCTCACGTGCCCTAAATCATCAGGCACCTGGCCTCAAGCCACAAAGGCTGATGTTCGATGGTCATGCCATGGTACATGGCTCTTGCATCCAAGTCATAGGTAGTCGGACTTGGCCCTAATGCTTGCTCTCAAGTCGCTAGTGACCATGTTCTGGTACCTACTCTTGTGCCCAAGTCATTAAGACCTTCTTGGGTTCATTGAAGTCAGGCCCAAGCCCCTAGTGCTAGTGCTCGGGTTTGTTGAGGTCAGGTCTCTGGCGCTCGTGCTTGGGTACCTGGCTCTTGCGTCGAAGTCGTAGGCGCTTAGATATGGGTCTATTTAGGCTGGCCTTGGCTCCACAGAGGCCAAGATGTTGGATAAAGTGGTTCTAGAAAGCAATTTATCGAATAATATCTTCATCTAATAACAGAAAAAAACTTGGCAAAAATTTTCTTTGTTTGGCCAATACAACTTGGCAAGATTGAAATTGTCTAATTGTTGAACATTCCCATAAGTTGGTCGACAGATTATTTTCTGAGGCGGATGCAAACTTTGAACAAGAAGAGAGAAATGTATTCCAATAGATGACTAATACAACCGAATCACGTGGCTTTTGCAATGTGAATAAGACATTCTCGAACCAGGTTTGACGTTTTCTTTGGTTTACATTTCTATTGCAGATGGACCACTGGCATAATTTTCCGAAAACGATTTAAATCATTTTCTCACGACATCAAAAATAATCTTTGTAGTATATCTTTTGATACGTGATTCATTTCAGATAGCTAGGCCATTTGGTGAAAATATATACAAAAGGAAGATAATTATGAGACATGATAGGTCATCATAGATTGTGATATAAGCTCATAGATCATGTCAATCATTTTTTTAAAGGTTTAATAGCATTAAAAATCACAAATTGTACCCCATGACACATTTATTCCAAAGTAATTTTCCTATTACAAAAAATCTCAATCCAGTACCCCTAGCCCAAATCTACCCTCCGTTTGTATTCCGTCAAATATTCCATCAAAATACATATGTTAATTTTCCATGTTGGATCTGTCATTCTCTATGTTAGATTTGTCTTGTAGTCATCTACCATGTGTCTTGACACGTATACATTTTAAGAGAACATTAGACAAAATGCTAATGAAGGATAGGCTTGGATTAAGGATACTGGTTTGGAATTCTTCAAGGGAAGGAAACTAATTTGGAGTAAATGTCAATTTTTTCTGCCTAACTATATCTTTAACTATAGTTTATTCAGTGGAAAAATAAGTTTCCAAAAGCGGTGCTATTCATGCATGTTGAACGGATCAGGAAAATCAATATAGCGTCTTTTTAGTCTGTGTGCTAAAAGCCGTAGTTATGCTATGAAGAGTCCGACAGCCACAGCACCTTGATGATGAATAGCAAATTTCTGAAAGATGATATGTACATCACTATAATTATGTACGTGCCCATTATAAAAGCCGCAACATTTCATAGTTGAAGCAGCTTTCTAGAACACTAGACCAGACAGTGCCCCAATGCATGATACATTTTTTCGACCCGAAAAATTTGACAAGCTTATGCTATTATTGATGCATACAAGCTCATTTCATAAGGGAAAAATTTGGTTAAAGTATGTGAACATGAGAGTCAACAATTTGAAGGAAACCGATAACTCATTAATAAAGTCATAAACAAAAAATAGTGCAATGATTATCGACATTTGCCTTCACCAATCGATAGCTTGAAGGAGATTGACAATCCACTGATAAACTCGTGGACAACAAATAATTGCGAAATTCGCCGAGTGTTGAAGGAGTGTTGTTAATGAACAAAACAAATGATTGTGAATACATCCGTCTATGACGAAGATGGCGCATTGACACGAACACGGGATTGCTAGCTAGTTATGCCTATGATCTCGAGATTTGTAACTTCTTATGGATAATCGTTGCTAATAAATATTATATTGTGTCTAATATTTGTAACTTCTTATAAACATTTGTCAAATAGTACTAAGAAGTTATTAGTGATTTTAAAATCTACCACCGCTTATATACAAGTGCTGATGGATGAATATAAAAGTTCACATTGTAATCATCGTAGAAAAACACAATAAATATCAAAACATAGGTTCTTCTACTTTTACTTTCATCTCTAATTTCCTGCGCATTTACTCTTCCAACACTTCAAATTCTCGCACCCATCACCTTTCTCACAGCCTCAGAATTCAAGTAACCTGCATTTCAATTCCTTTACATTGACGCCATCTACTTTCGTATCCAACATCAACAAAGGAGCCCTTTCCTCGACATTCGTCCTATCGATTCATTTGTTGAGATTTTTTTCCTTATTGGTGAAACCCGTTGCTGAATGAATAGGAGAAACTTCTCACACCATTCGCGATCAAATGAATCAATTGTTTACTTTTCTGGAGATAGAAAGTCAAACCGCACATATTCGTATAAACTTCCACGCACGTCGTTATCTAGAACCAAAATCGACTAATTTCGTCCATACGTTTATCACCAATTGGAAGAGAAGTGTGAAACAAAAAATCGACTTTCGACGTTCGTGCCATCGCATGCACTATAAATAAGACACCCTTCATATAGGTGATAATGCAAGCCGAAAAGAACGAAATAACAAATTAAGATGCAAAGCTTCACCATGCATCATCACTTGGCATGTCTCCTGCTCTTTTCAGCTCCTTTAGTAGCTTTGGTTATGAGCACTCCTGAGAATTTCCTGCAATGCCTCTCTCTTCACTCCGAAAACGCTACGGCAATCCCTAAACTCGTTTATACTCCAATCAACTCTTCGTACTCTTCCGTCTTGGACATTACCATACAGAACCTGCGCTTCTTGACTCCTTCCGCTCCGAAACCATTACTCATCGTGACACCACTCCATGTCTCCCATGTCCAAGCTGCCATCACGTGCTCCCGGCGGTACGGACTCCAAATGAGGATCCGAAGTGGTGGTCACGACTATGAGGGTCTTTCATACTCGTCCAAAGTCCCATTCGTCATCATGGACATGGTGAATCTCCGATCCATCGCTGTAAATGTGGAGGACGAAACAGCGTGGGTCCAATCGGGTGCAACGGTTGGTGAGCTCTACTATAGGATTGCTGAGAAGAGCAAAACCCTAGGCTTCCCGGCTGGTGTCTGCCCCACGGTCGGCGTCGGTGGGCACTTCAGCGGCGGAGGCTATGGCACGATGCTGCGCAAATACGGCCTTGCCGTTGATAACATAATCGATGCCCAGTTGGTCAATGCACAAGGTCGGCTTCTGGATAGAGAATCCATGGGGGAAGATCTCTTTTGGGCTATCCGAGGTGGAGGCGGTGGCAGCTTCGGTGTAGTAGTGTCCTGGAAAGTCAAGCTGGTCCCGGTACCGTCGACCGTGACCGTGTTCACGCTCTCGAGGACGTTGGAGCAACATGCGACCAAGCTCGTGCACCAGTGGCAACTTATCGGGAACGAGCTCCCCAACGACCTATTCATGCGGGTGATCTTGCAGAGTTCCAACTCTGGCCCCAACGGGACGAGGACGATGGAAGCGTCCTTTAACACTCTTTATCTCGGTGGGGTCGACGCGCTCCTCGAGGTGACGAGGAGCAGCTTCCCGGAACTGAATGTCACGAGACAGGACTGCACCGAGATGAGCTGGATCGAGTCGATCCTCTACTTCGCGGGGTTTAGTGGAGAGCCCTTCGAAGTCTTGCTGAACAGGAGCTCCAACACCAAATTATACTTCAAGCACAAGTCTGATTATGTGAAGGAGCCGATCCCTAAGAGTGGCTTAGAGGGGATCTGGGAGAGGTTCTTTGAGGAAGATGTAGGGGTGGCTCAAATGATTTGGAACCACTACGGCGGGAGAATGAGCGAGATTTCAGAATCCGCCCTTCCCTTCCCTCACAGAGCTGGCGTTCTGTACAAGATCCAGCACTTAACGTCATGGACCGATGGAGGCGACGAGGTGGCTTCAAAGCACGTGAGTTGGATACGAAGCTTCTACAGTTATATGGCGCCGTATGTGTCGAAATCTCCTCGAGAGGCCTATATCAACTACAGGGATCTGGACATAGGAACGAACAACCTGAAAGGCGACACGGGTTATAAGCGAGCGAGCGCTTGGGGAAAGAAATACTTCAAGAACAATTTCGACAGGTTGGTGCGTGTGAAGACCGCGGTCGATCCGGGCAACTTTTTCCGACACGAGCAAAGTATTCCTCCGTTTTCATTTTAATTTCGGTGTATCCCTTGTAGTAACAAGATGATACTTTGTAATAAGTGGAACATTTGACAGTGTCCATGTTTGAACTTTGTATGGATTTTCTTATGGTGCTTCACAAGAGCATTATCGTGTTCGGGGCTATTTGTTAAGGGTCTCATTAATAACTGTCTTTAGGACACTAGTTAAATTAATTAAAAGTGAAAATAACAAATTCCATGCACATAATTTTTCTTTAAAATATTCACGTATTTTGAATTTGAAATTTCCAAAACATATTTAATGAGATCAACTAAACACGCGCTCAAAGGGCACTAGTTAACATTTTCTATAAGATATTTTGACCAACGATTTTTCCATTGTCAATGTCCAAATGACTCCAGTCTCTAAGAATTTAAAAGGTCTCGATGCCCGTAACAGTACTTAGATTTCTTGAAATTGCATGAAAATTTTCACGTCTCTTAACTATGGTAAATAACGAATCTTTTATGGGTTAAGATGGTTAGTACGATATTGATTTCATAGACCCGAGTGTATAGCGCCGGTTCAGCCAAAATCTCGGATCCTTGATTTTTCAATTCAGCCCATAAATATCGAATTCATGAAAAACCTCTCATCACAAGTTTTATTACGTAAATATCACGTATATGGAGTATTGGGTGCTCGAGATAGGGCCCCGAGAATATGATGTAAAAGCATCTTAAGAAGCATGCTCTTCAAGATGAGGAGCATGGTCCTTGCACAGGGGAAGTTGCACGGAAGAACATCAACTTTGTGGTGATGTCTAAGGGCAGAGATATTGGAAAGATGGTTGAGAAATGCATATACGAGTTGGGAGTAAGAAAAAAAAACATGTATCCATAATCATCGAGAATAATGCTAGTTCAAATAATATTACCTTTGATCATTTAAAAGTAAAATTTTAAAGAGATAGATTATTGATCTTGAATGGTGATCTTTTACGTATGACGTGCACGGCTCAAATATTAAATTTGATAATAAGAGATTGCTTGATCAAGATATATGATTTTGTTGAACATATTTGAAATGTGATTAAATATGTGAGGGAAGTGGTTACGTTGGATCCTAGAAAAAAGTTAAATTTTATTGACAATTGTTACAGACTAATTTATGATGATAATGCGATTGTTGGATTCATGATAAGGTGAAGAACGGTTTGGAGCGTTTGTACATGAGCAATCTTTGTCTTGGTTTTAGTGATCAAAATTTAGGTGGTCAAAATGTGAGGTCTAGTTGTAGTCTAGTGGATGCAATAACTACAGCAGTGGTGGTAACAACGAGGCTGATATTGATTTCATAAGCCCATTTGAAGGAACTTCTTTGAACTAGAAATTGAGTATAACATGGCCCTTAAAAAATAGACACAGGTCCCGATATCACGAAGGAGTTAGACAAATGTTGTGTCGGAGCAATAGAGGATCTTCGTCTTTGATGCAGGATTTTTGATAGTTTAAGCTCCGTTCGTTTTACAAAAAATATAACAGAAAAATGTTTTCAAGAATCCAATTTCTAGGAAAATATAATTATTTTCCGGTATTTAGTTGAAACCTGAAAATAAATTAGAAATTATTTTTTCGTTATTCGGTTAAAAAAAAGAACCTTTTTCTCCATGCACTTTTTTTTTCAATAATTTTTTTTCTTTTTTTTATTCTTTCTTTTCATCTTCTTCTTTGGCTAGTTGCTGGCCACAATGATGGCCGATGACCAACCAAAGGCGAGCTCAAGCTTGCCATTGGCTTGCTGGCCTTAGGCCTCGAGCTAGAGGCTCGTGCTCACTGATCTCAAGTGAGCGGCAAGCTGGAGCTCGCCAAAGATCGTTGAGCCTCAAGCTCGCTAGCCTCAGGCCTCACCAGAAGCTCACTCTTGCCGTTGGCTTGTTGATTTGGTGAGTGGCAAGCTTGAGCTTATTGGCCTCAAGCCTCACCAAATTGCCGAGCTAGAGGCTCGCTCGCTGTTGGCTCATTGATCTGGTGAGCGGTGAGTGGCGGGTGGTGAGCTCAAGCTCGCTGGCCTTAGGCCCTACCAAATTGGCGAGCTAAAGGCTCATGCTCGCCACTAATTTGCCCGTTTGTTGAGGCCTAAGGCTGGCATTGGCGAACTTGAGGCTGGCTTGTGGCCATTTGCTGATTGTAGCTATGGCTGGCAACCAGTCGAAGAAGAAGGTGGAAAAAACTTCAAAAAAAAAAAAAGGAAAAAAAAAGAGAAAAAAAGAGAAAAATAATTAATTATTAATTATTCTCTTTTTCTTTTTTCCCTTAATTTCTTTTCCACCTTCGTCTTTGGCCAATCGCCGGCCATAGGCAAGTAGCTTGCTGGCCTTAGGCCTTGCCAAATTGGCGAGCCATAGTTGATATGAGATAAGAGAGAGTAAGTGAGAAAAATGTTTTCCCCAACTTGAAAAGTGGAAAGCATTTTCCTCTCTTTTACAAGATTTTTCTTCTTTGGTGGAAAATGTTTTTCATGACTAGTTCATTTTCCGTGAAATGAATAACGGAAAATTCGGAAAATGTTTTCCTAAAAGCCTAGTTTGTTCATATTCTCCTTTTGATATGATTAATTGATGTTGCAGAATTAAGTTAAAATAAATGTAAGGTTTATTTTTCCTATAATTATGTTATTGATCGATGGGTTATATGTTATTATAGGACATCATTTACACCCAAACTTATCTAAAATTGAAATGCGAGTGATGTCTACAATTTTAACCTATCAACCAGAAAATTGATTAGAGGATATCCTTCGATTAGAGCTCGAGGACAATATAACTCAACATTTTAACTCAAGCCTATTGCTTAAAATGGTATTAAAAGTACAATTTTGATTGAATGAGGAAAGAAAAAATCAACGCCATTCCTGTCAGATGGAAAATAGAAGATATAACATTTCCTCTAGTGTCATTTTCCTATCATTTGTATCAATTAAATGCGCACGTTGCTCTCAAATAGTATTCCCACTTGTTGATTAAATTAGAATCATCGTTAAAAAAAAAAAATGTTACTTACATTTAGAAGTGGCAAATGGATGGATTGGATTGAGTTTGGGTGGGACTTGAATGGATTCAACTTGAATCCACCTTTTTAACTCATATCGGCCCATTTATTTTGCAAACAATTTGGATGGCATCACCCAACCCAACCCAATCTAGATCCAATCCAAATCCACCCACATAACCTAAAAACAAAGAAAAAGGCATTTTAAAAAATAAATAAACGAAAAAAAAAACAAATTTACTAAATTAACTTGATAATCTGACCCCAAAAAATAAAATAAAATGTATATATATATACACAATGGCCAAAATTTTTTCAAAGAATATGAACAAATACGTCCTTTAGAAATTGTTCGGATAAACAAATACGACCCTTTGGAAGAAATTGAAAATCGAACAATTGCAACCCTTTGGGAAAAGTTGCAAACCAAATAAGTAATTTCCAAAAGTTGTCTTGAAAAGACAAAAACAAAGTTCGAATAATAATTTTTAATTTTTTTAAATAAATAAATTTCATTTCCGAAATTCCCAAAATAAAAAGCAACTTTTGAATTGATTAAAAAGTAATAACATAACCAAAAATAAAATAAAATAATAAAAGGGATTAGTGCTAATTAAACCGTGGGCGTGCAGGATAAGTGCGCCAGATAATAGCGCATCCGCACGCGGGTATGGTGGGGTCTAGCCCCATCATTTCTTGAGGTACAAAAGGAAACCCTTTACTTATAAATTAGTCAACTTCCTCCCACTTTTTCTGTGTGGGACAATGAGAACGCATTTAGCTTGTTTTGACAAACAAACCTCCAACATTTCCTTGATTGGAAGCGTCTCTTTCCGACCTCCCAAAGGCGGTGTTGGGTCGCTCCTCTCTTTTATTCTGTTTCAGCGTGGTTCTTTTCTTTGTTTTTTTTGGCAATTAGAGGTGTTTCTAGATATGTGCGTGTGGATCTTGATTTCACATTGTAGAGTTATCGCCTCGCCGGTCTTGGTCTGAATCTGACCATCGGAGGTTGATTCGACGTTTTCAAGCTTATTTTACTAGGGTTTGTTCGTGTCGTCGGGATCCGTGTGAAAAGGCCGATTGACTTTTTTCTCTGGTGCTATTTGGAGGAATCTGTGGTTGTAGAGGTTTCTTGGATCTAGATTCTACGATGTAGTCATTTAAATGGTCTTTAAATTTTAATTTAATGTGTAAAATGATTTTTAACTTCAATTTAATATGTAATGTGATCCATAAATTTTCAATTTATTGAATGTGATCCTTCGACTTTTGATGCATATTTAATTAAATCCTTAAATGATAAAAAAATTTCAAAATTATAGTTATATTAATTAAAGTTTAGAGACAATATTGAATATTTTTATATAATTTATGAATTAAGTTGAATATATAACATAAATTTATGGACCACATTGAACAAATTGAAATTTTATGAATTATGTTACATATTTAGCTAAAATCCACGGATCATATTGAATAAATAAAAAATTTATAGACCATATCACATATTGATTTAAATTTTGTGGACCATTTGTGTCGTTTTCACTTTTGGTTAAAAGACTTTGTAGATTACTAAGAAAAGACAATCTTCTTCTATTTTATTGGTCTTGAAAGAAGCTTGAAGGAAGGAAATGATGAAGACGCCCCATGTATTGCTTCGTATGAATTCTCGTTGTGGAGGCAGAGGAAAACGAAGCCACTAGGAGGTGCGGGACAAGGAAGAGAGTTGATTAGGAGGAGGATGAAGATGGCTGCTGACGGCCACGGCAGGTGGCGGAGGCGCAATTGGCCATCGTGGGTGATATAGCCGATGACGGAGGGGTGCCGTCGGTAGCGGTTCCCTCTCTTGTTCAACATCATAGTTCTCTGTTTCCTTTTCTTTTTATTTTCTTAATATTTCTTCAGCTAATAACATGTTTAAGCTTAATTGGGTTAGGAATGAGTATTATCTTTAGATCCACTAAGATTCATATATAGTTGGGCTTTGCCTTGGATATTATGATCCCACTTTTTATATTTTAAAATCTTCACACAACCCATATTCGACGCGGTCCATTGAATTTGAGTTAAAAAAATGGGTCCTGAACCAATTTTGCCAGCTCTACATATATTAAATAACAATACATGACACTACACCATATTACTACTAGACGGTTACACTTTTTCTTTTCTTCTTCTTTCTTACCACACTCTCACATACATTTGATATATTATTAAGTAAACTTTATACGTATAGTAAATCAAATTCAAACGGTTAAACTTGACGAAATTCAATATTTATAATGGTGCACATTTTATTTCGTAAAATATATTAATCCCACGGATAATTCCTTTAACATCCAAAAGAATATCCTTATATACACATGCTCGCTTCTTATTAGCACGAGAGACGAGTCCGCTTAGATGACTACACATAGTTTCTCAACCTCACGGGCCAGTAAACTCTTCTGCTAGTTGCAAGCACATACGCACATTTTACAGAGAGAATGCACATTTCACATAGTTTCTCATCCAAAAGATGCGTGAACCGGCCTCCCCATTAATATATTTTAGGGTGCAATACCAATATGGCTAACCCAAACATGGCACATTTATTAAATGTGTCAAATTGTCTCGACACAAATACAATACGCTTAATAAAATGGGTCACACGACACAACTCACACGGCTAACACAATTATCAAGTGGTCACTGTGTTCTTGTATCAAGATAACACAATACTATAACCCATTTATAACTAGAAGTACGTTAAACACATTTATACATGAGAGTGCGTGTTAATACTTTTAGGACATTTCAACAAGTCTCCCAATGATATGAGTACAATTTCACTTTATGTTATAGCTCAAGTGTACTGTTTAATTTATCTGTTAATATTATGTTGCTTTTGTATGCACATTTCATATAGTTTGTCATCCAAAAGATGTGTGCACCAACTTCCCCATCAATATATTTTAGGCACTTTCTGTTTTTCACCATAAATAGGCCATCCATAGCACATCAACCTCCCACCAAGACACTTTAATTTCCATCTTGTGCTTTGGCTATATCACCATGTCCTATGCTTCACACTCTTCACTCATCTCTTCTCTCCCTGTGACCAGGACTGCGAAAGGTTCGACCACCGATTCCAGCTTCATAATGCCTAACCAGACGCAATCATCGAGCATTGACTAAGAGCAAACTCATCTGGTAAATCCACTGGTCTTAGAATTTTATTTTCACCTTTTCTCTTCCTTCCTCATCTCGTGAGAAAAAAATAAAAGAAAATCGCATACGTAGTGTTTGCCTCACAAGCATTATTTTGTAGGGCATGCGTGACACCTCTAATGAAAATTGGCATGTCTCCTGGGTCATCGGACACAAAGCTTTAGATAATAGAGAATAAACATAAATTTTTACAAAATCTTTACACATAGAATTACGTATTGTTGGAATTCATGTCGGTGGAAAATGACTTACTTGATTCCGATGCGCAAACAGTAATAAATCACGAACAACACTACCTCACGTTAGTCTGGATGCAATCACAAGAAAAACACCCGATTTCCACGGCGTAAATGCCGATCATTCTTGCAAAAGTGAAATGGAATTCCTTTTTTCTTCTTTGATGGAAATGGAGCGAAAATTTTGTGCATATGAATTGCCAACCCCTTCCAACGGTTGTGTTCGGGAGCCTTTTATACGTCTCCATTCGTACCCTTCCTTTAGTGTCTTTCCATCGTAACGCATCAAGACGAAACGGTGCGTTCCAATCGCACCCCATCATGGACGTACCAGCTAAAGTACTACATCTCCCACTCGGACATGATGGGTTTGATAGCGCTCTATCAAGAATATAAGGCATTCAACATTCATCAATTTTACAAAACAATTCATACTGGCAAATAAACCGTGCGACCAGTGAGTATACCTTGGGAGTTCAAATTATGCACCTGTTAGGGATGATATAATAGCTACAACCCTGAAAAGATATAAATAATCGATGTCTCACAGTGCCCCGGACATATTTTGTTACATCAGTCCAAGTATACCTATCCCTTAAAGGCTATACTTGACTATTCTAAAAAACACAATGTATTTACAATTACATTCGCAATCACATAGGGCGATATAATTGGTCGATCAATAAATACACATGATAGATGTAAAACAACAATAGTCTTCCTTTGCACTCATGTCTCACTCAATTTCAGAATAACTGCTTTCCTAAACACATCCCATAGGCCATATCCATTCATGACCGCCCGTAACATGCTAAAGTAGTAACATTGATATTTCACTTTGAGAACATAGTCAGAAGTAACATAGGGCACAAAATTGAGGTAAAATACAAATTACCTCAAGGGCTCACACGATGAGTAAATAGGGATAATATTACTCATCTTCCCTTATTGGTCATACAATGCACATGTAGTACGAATTACATGCTATAGTGGATTACTCTTTCTATAAGAGCGTATGTCAATCATCAAATATATCCACCATACAGATCTTAGCCTAAACATAGTCACGTGCTTCTCACGTACTCATGTTTAGCCCGAGTTCTATATCAGCTCGCTTTCTATAGCGCCCAATTAAATACTCGCATCCGGCATCTTTCAGGCATACATGATTGTGGGACTATCATGTTCGGTCTTATTATAAACAAATCACAGACCTCATCTTGCCTCCAATCAATGCGACATATTTTATGTACCAAACTTGCTCTTAAGCATTTATTTGTACATAACGTCTCATCTCAACATGCTAACTACAATACTTGAGGCGATTGCTCGTATGAGTGAGTCAATCATTGCCTGCTGACATACTTTTCAATAATATATGTGTGTTTGTGCTAGTCTCATAGTTGATTTGTACTTATTGATAAAAACATCAAATCACTAATAAACAAACAAGTACAATACATCTGTCCACAAATACATAAACCAATGATCCTCTACAATAACAGATATCACATTCTACGCAATCTTAGTGACATCCTATGGGTCAAGAATATATCTCTAGGAATAGCCTTCGTAAATGGATTAGCAGCCATTCTATTGGTTGAAATATATGGTAGGATCACTTCTTTCTGCATTATAATTTCTCTGATGAAGTTATTCTTTATGTCAATGTGCTTTGTCCTTCCATGATACTTGGGATATTTCACATATGCAATGGCTACTTGACTATCGCAATAAACTGTCACCGGTCTTGGAACTTCAGTGACAGTGACTAAATTTTCCAAGAAACATTTTAGCCATACTACTTCTTGCACTATGGCAGAACATGCAATAAATTTTGCCTCCATCGTAGACAAGGCCATGCATGTCTGTTTCTTGCTATTCCAAGAAATTGCACCTCCATTGAGCAAGAACGCATATCCAGAAGTTGATTTACGCTCATCCAGGTCTCCACCACAATCGGCATCTGAATAACCCAATAGGCGTAAATCATTCCCTTGGTAACAAAGTCGATAGTTCATAGTGCCCTTCAAGTATATTAGAATCCTCTTCACTGCTTTCCAGTGTGCTTGACCGGGATTTGATTGATATCGACTCACCAATCCTACGGCATAACATATGTGGGGTCGAGTACACATCATAGCATACATCAAACTTCCGACCGCACTAGCGTAAGGAATAGTTTTCATCACATTGATTTCTTCTGAGGTCTTAGGACACATCTCAGTACTTAGGCCTTCACCTTGCATGATAGGGGTATCAATGGGATTACAATGCTGCATATTGAAACGCTCAAGAATCTTCATAATATAAGACTCTTGTGATAAAGTAAAGAGTTTCCTTGATCGATCTCTTTTAATCTTAACTCCTAATATATAAGCAGCTTCTCCCATGTCCTTCATCTCAAAATTGGAGGACAACAATTCTTTTATGGTGATAATCAAAATCTTGTCATTTCCAGCCAACAGAATATCATCCACATAAAGTGATAAAATCACATATTTATCTTTGGACCGCTTGACATATACACAGTGATCTTCTTCGATCATCGTGAAACCAAAAGTTATTATTGTTCGATGAAAACGAAGATACCATTGTCTAGATGATTGCTTAAGGGCATATATTGAGCGGTGAAGCTTGCAAACTCTATGTTCTTGACTTTTAGCTATGAAACATATTGGTTGTTTTATATAGATTTTCTCATCTAATTCTCCATTGAGAAATGATGTCTTTACATCCATTTGATGTAATTCAAGGTTCAAATGTGCAACGATGGCTAGAATAAGGCGTATTGAGGCAAACCTTACAACTAGTGAAAAAAGTTTTCTCATAATCTATAACCTCTTGTTGAGTATAACATTTTGCCACAAGGCGAGCCTTATACTTTTCAATGGATCCATCCGCCCTACGCTTAATCTTAAAGACCCATTTGTTTCCAATGGCCTTACGATTGGGTGGTAGATCAACCAAGTCCCAAACATGGTTTGCCCTCATTGACTCCATCTCTTCTTCCAAAGCTTTTCTCCATTATTCCTTGTCAGAGGATGAGAGAGCCTCTTAAACAGTCTTAGGCTCGACATCGTCATTTTGAGCAATCATAAATACTTCCCCTTCAATCTCAAAATGACGACGGGGAATACTTTTATGATTACTTTTACGCAAATGAATTTCTCTTGAATTCAATTCATCAGGCGATGCAACACCCCCACTAGGTCTTATGTGTTGAGGTAAATCATCATTTCCTTCTACAACATTAGTGGGTGTGTTATCAGAATCTTCCATCTCATATAATTTGAAGTCTTTATCAATCTCACCTCTATTAGGAAAATTGTTCTCCAAGAACGTGACATCTCGTGACTCCATTTCGGTCACACTTCCATCAGCTTGTTCAGATATGAACAAGTACCCTTTGGAGTGTTCGAAATATCTTATAAATATATATTTCTTCCATCTAAGACATAATTTGCCATGTTTATAGGAAGAATCATGAACATAAGCTGCACATCCCTATGGACGTAGACTACTCAAGTCTGGTTTCCTACCGTCCATAATTCATAAGGGGTGGAAGTGACCGATTTTGAGGGTACACGGTTAAGTATATAGGCAGCAGTCAATAACGCATCTCCCCAATAGGAGATAGGTAAATTTGCTTACGCCATCATAGACCTAACCATTTCTAATAGGGTTCTATTCATTCTCTCAGCTACCCCATTTTGTTGTGGAGTACCAGGAATAGTCAATTGTCGTACAATTCCTTTTTCATCACAAAGAGCCTTGAATTGCTTCGATAGATACTCACATCCACGATCGGTTCTCAATGCCTTTATTGTTTTGTTTAACTGATTCTCTACCATCGCTATATATCGTCTAAAGCAGTCTAATGCTTCTGACTTATAGGAGATCAGAAAGACATAACCGAAACGTGTAAAGTCATCTATGAAAGTGATGAAATATGAGGCTCCATGCCTCGCCCTCACATTCAAAGGACCACAAATGTCAGAATGTATGAGATGCAATGGAAATTCAGCTCTAGTCCCTTTACTGAATGGTTTTCTAGTTGTTTTTCCCGCCATATAATGTTCACATACGGATAGACTAACATTAGTGAGTGACTCTAAAAGGCATTCTCTAGCTAATCTTTGCATTCTTTGCAATCCAATGTGACCTAATCTAGCATGCCAAGTACTTGCATCAATCTCAACGTTATTTAAAGACGCAATTAAGAAAAACAACCATCAACATTAACATTGTACTGATCATAGTCAATGTCTAACACCATAAAACAATTCAATACATGACCTGAACCATAATAAAATGTTCCATACAAAATATCAACACAATCACTATGGGAATTCAATACATAACCTAAGCTAAGAAGAGCAATTACAGAGGCCAAGTTTCGTCGAATATCTGGAGCATAAATGACTTCATGCAGAAACAGGTTTCGACCACCACGTAAGATTAATTTATATGTGCCGATACCCTTCACTTCAACTCTTGAGTTATTCCCAACATATATCCATCTTCTTCTAAGCGGTATCCGACGATACTCCACAAATGCTTCTCAGTCTCTAGCTACATGGTCTGTTACTCCTGAGTCTACAGTTCATATTGGATGAGATTCAGCAAGCATTACAGTACTAGAAACAAAAGCATTACTCAAAGTAATTGAGTAATATGGTACATTTTTCGGCTTAGTGCATTTACAAGCAAAGTGACAAATCTTGCCACAATTGTGACACTCCATCTTGGCCTTGTCCTTCTTCCCACCACGCTTCTTGCGTCGGAAGGTCTTAGCCCTCTTGGGTCCCTGATCAGTCATCTTCCCTTTGTTGTTGAACTGAAGATTCCTCTTGCGCTTGAAGCACGAAGCCTTGCGCGAACTCGATTCAGCAACATAAGCATGGGTAGATGATCTCGCAGCCTCTAGGCACTCGTCCTCTAATTCCAAATGACGCGCAATATCATCAAAAGTGACGATGTTCTCATTATGCGTCATATTGATCTTCATATGCTCCCAATTATCAGGAAGAGACCTTATAACAGCATGAACTTGTTGTTCATCAGTAAGGGAGTGACCTGCCGACTTCAGCTCACGTATCATGTTTGACATCTCCCGAAGATACTGCCTCATCGTTACATTTGGGCGCTTTCGGAATGTGTCAAACTTGATGGTGAGTCTCCTCAGCTTAGTGGTAGATGTACTCCCAAACTTATTTTTCAAGGAAACCCACATAGCTTGAGCTTTGTTATAACTCTCAAACTCACACATGAGATCATCTTACATACAACTCAGCAACGTGATGTGAGCAATACTATTTTTCTTTTTCCAAGCTTGATAAGCTTCCAGATCTCTCCTGTGTTGAGCTGAAGTTCCATGCTCAGGTTCATCTATGGTATGGTTGAGGGTTTCCAAAACTTCTTACTCCTCAAGGATGTACTGAACCTTTTAGTACCAAATATCATAATTGTCACCGTTCAACTTTTCACTCTTATTGAGGTCAGCCATAATGGTCTTGGATGCCGAAACCATAATCAATTGCTATAACACATTGACATAATAAACGCAGAATCAATACTAGCACACTTTACAGAGTAACACACATATTTAATTTACAGTAAAGACAAACTAAATTAATGATAATTCAACAAAAGACACAAAAGCAAAAGTTCACTATGTTCCCAGTCAACTTCTATGTATAATTGTTCTATTATCATTAATTAGTTTAATTTGCACAAATCTTAAGTTCTAGGTGAGAACTATTTCAAATTCTACCAACCTACGAACTCCCACTAGGAAAAATTATTACACTGCCTTATGTAATTTCTACATTTTCCCTTAACACAAAAAAAAACATAGCATGAAAATAACCAACGTATAAACAATAATCATGCTTCAACTATAATCAAAAGTGCAATTCAACATTTAATGGATTTCCTACCATTGTTCTAATTTTCTAGCAACTAGAAAATTGTAAGTATTAGAAAATATACATCATATCATTGAACTAAGCTCTACACAGTATATATAACATCATTTACACACAAACTAGCTACTGTATTTCCTAAACCACAAGAAAATACAAGTTACAAATGAATAAACTATGCATTAAACCCCAAAAAATATGCGTACATAGGGTTTCCTACGCATTTTCATATATTTATAAAATTCAAAAGTATAAAATAATTATGCCACTATGTAGAGGACACTCATATGAACTAAACGCCACCGACCACGCTCCAATCGGAGATCGCACGCGCCCCCACGCGCCGCTTGAGTGTGCGGCGCATGTCGCGCATGCACTAGCGAGCCAAACGGCTCCTGGTCGGTCCGACTAGTCCAACCGGTGACCGGTGAATGGTCCGACCGGTTGACCAGTCAACGGTCGAGTCGGGTCAAACGGGTCGGTTCGGGTCTCAGGTCGGGACGAGTCGTCGGCCGGTGACCGGCCGGCCAACTGTCGCTGGTGGTGACGTCATCGATGACGTCATCTAGCGACCGACCATTGGATGACGTCATGGTGACGTCACCACGCGACGGTTGGCCGACCGGCGCATGCCGGTTCGCCGGCTGGCGCGCATCGCACACCTGCCGGTTCGCAAACTGGCGTGTGTGGCACACACGCTGTCTTTGCTAGCGCTTCATGCGCGTGGCTCCCACGTGTAGCAGCTTCTAGCCGCACGTGTGGGCGCATTCGGCGTCGCCCGGCGGTGCTCGACCCATTGCCGGACTCATCTCAAGAAGCTCTTTCACCATGTATATTCAAAAATTAATTTTGACCAAAAAATTATTTCGAAAAATGGCCAAAACCTCATGGATGCACGCGACCCCGAACCCGTTCTTTGTTACGGTTCAAATTCTAGTTTTTCATATGGCAATTCCGACTATCAGAGATCCAAACAGTGTAGAATACAATCTCTTGATCTCAATATCAAATGGTAAATGAGAAAACTCGATGAAAAGACAAGGCATAAATCACGACCGGGCTCTGATACCAATGTTGGAATTCATGTCGGTAGAAAATGACTTACCTGATTCCGATGCGCAAATTACAAATGGCCCTGGAACGAATGTTGAATTGCGAATAAATCACGAACAACACTACCTCACATTAGTCTGGATGCAATCACAAGGAAAACATCCGATTTCCACGGTGTAAATGCTGATCGTTCTTGCAAAAAGTGAAATGGAATTCCTTTTTCTTCTTTGATGGAAATGGAGAGAAAATTTTGTGCAAATGAATTGCCAACCCCTTCCAACAGTT
The DNA here is from genome assembly GCA_017140615.1 of Eucalyptus cladocalyx. NCBI lineage: Eukaryota > Viridiplantae > Streptophyta > Magnoliopsida > Myrtales > Myrtaceae > Eucalyptus > Eucalyptus cladocalyx. The sequence goes on from CM029519.1 coordinate 2,529,014, forward strand.
GTGTTCGGGAGCCTTTTATACGTCTCCATTCGTACCCCTCCTTTAGTGTCTTTCCATCGTAACGCATCAAGATGAAACGGTGCGTTCCAATCGCACCCCATCATGGACGTACCAGCTAAAGTACTACACGTATATTATGGCAAGTAATTACCTAAGTCCTTTCTGATCACCTAGCTCCTGTTGTGGACCCAGTGGCCTCGTCTAGGGCTGGAAATTCATGTCTTGTCATGTTAATTGTGTTGTGTTGGCATAGGGTGTAATATCAATATGGTTAATCCGAACATGACATGTTTATTGAAGGTGTCGAACTGCCTCAACACGAATACAATACACTTATAAAATACGACACAACTGATAAGACTAACACGATTATCAAGCTGTCATTGTGTCCTTGGATCAACAAAACACAATACTATAGCTTGTTTACAACTAGAAGCACGTAAAACACATTTATGTACGAGAACACGTGCTAATACTTTTAGAACATTTCAACAAGTTTCCCGGTAATGCGAATATAATTTCACTTTACATTATAGCTAAAATGTACTATTTAATTTATCTGTTCATATCATGTTTCTTTTGTACCTTCATATATGTTTTTGTTTTACCTTTTATTATTTTTGACATGTGGGTTATTTTAAATATTTTTTGAGGAAACAAAATTGTTCAGATGTGGCTATGAAACATATCTAAATGCACTATTAAAAAATGACACATTAACACGTAAATTTAAATATGTCAATTCATATTTAAATGGTTTAACGGTTGCACTCTCTTAAGATACAATTTTTGTTTTGCCTTAAATGCATCGACCCAAAAAATGACATGAACCATTTATGTCAAAACCAAATTTATTTATAGTTATGTCTCATGTCATAAGACTAGGTCGCGTCGAGAATTGCCAGTTATATCGCAATGTCTTTGGATTCTTCATTGGCCTATAGGGGATAGAAAGGGAAGAAAATTAAAAAATCAAAATAGCATAACAAGGAAGCTTATTTGCCGATTATAGGCATGAATCTACAATAAAAAACCAACTTAGTAACTCCCTGTTAGAGTTGACCATTTGAAACAATTTCTACCTGGACTGGCTTGTAAGGTCATATGATATGTACCTAGTACATATGAGCATAGTATTCGTCCAAAAAAAAATATATGAGCATGGTAAGCTTTACTAGTATAAAATTGATATCAGAAAATCTTAATCATCTCATGCTAAATTACCATATATGACTTCATGAAAAATTATCAGTTAACTGTTTCATTAATTGTGCTTTTGTCTTTGCTCTTTGGAACTTTTGCTGATTTATTTTTTTGCTGTATTTAAAAAATATTCTAAAATTACATGAGAAAAAGTATCGCCTATTTAGTTCAGTCCTAATTAATTTTTTTTTTCCATTTTTGGCATTATGACATTGACCTCACTTGTAACGTTGGATTTCCATTATGCAGGATGATTTCAAGATTGAACATGAAGAAAAAATAAAATAGCATTATAGATTTTCTGAATATTGTGGTGAGCGAGCATGTAGAAAGTTTGATCATTGTCGACATGCTTCAGCTGCTAGGAATCAAATCTCTATTCTGAGAAAAGATCAAAGCCATTCTACGGAGGCAACCCACACATTTTAGCTCTTTGAATCATGGCAAAGATGATGTTCATGCGATCGCTCTCCAGTTTCGATTTCTTCGCCAAGAAGGTTATTATGTGCCTATAGGTTTGTTTCCCATGAGTTGCAATGGCGACATAAAATGTTGTTGTCGATGCATAACAACAGAAGACACACACATATTGTTTTAACTAGTTAAGTGGAAATGCCAATTTTTTTTTTTTTATATTGTTAAGGATGAATATGATAAAAAATATAAGCTGATTTTTTTCGAACTTTTTTGTTGACTTAAGAATTGGAAATGTTATGACCTTCCAATGGGCATCTATCAATGCATGTTACATGCGTGGACTTATGCCACATATTAAGCAATGCATTAATGTTCTGGAGTTATTAAAACGGAAAGTAAGAACTTGGAGGGAGTCTTGTCTAATCTAATCATTCACATTACGAAAACCAAATTGAAAAAACACAGATTTTTTCCTTGATTTTCCCATTTCCTCCATTTTTTCTCCTTTTTAGTTTCATTGCATTTAAATTAAAACCTACATAAGATAAAATAGTTTTAAACAGTTTAGGATTTTTTTGGAAAATGAAGTAAGCGCATCATATTTTTGAATGAGTGAAGCATCTAATAAATTAGATAGCAGACTATACTTTTTGATGTATTAGAGTCCTTGTGCTTTTTATGCAAATCTGTTCGAGTACGTCAATGGTAAGGGAAAAGGTTTTGTTATGAAATTGAAGGGAAACATCAAGAGAGTGATGGAATATACGAAGCGTCTCAAGTGATCATAGAAAGAGAGGAATGAACATAAAAGGAGAGGCTATACTTGACGAAGCTGAATACTTTAGCGGCGTCTCAATGCATTATTGATGTGTGAACTTGATCACGAACAAGCGTGAATTATAGAAAGTACATTGCGATGTCCATATCGCAAGAGCTTTGCAAGATCGCTAACTCCTCAAAGTTTTGTAAACGATAGACCTGGTGTAAACTCATGGATGGAAGACTTGCTAGAAGTGGCAAACAGAGAGCGAAAAATTGTTCAATCTGTGCATCAGAACGAGATTCACCAAATTATAAGTGACTAATTAATTACTTACCCAAAATCATGCTCAATTGAAGCACAACAGATGACCAACGTATAATGAAAGATGAGGTTTTAACCGTTGGCCCTAATTTAAGTAAATCAATGCAGAAATAAGATGCTATATTTAAAATTGGCAGAAGTACACCCCAAATGCCAAAACTTGGCATGGAGGGACACTTAAGTGCTAAAAATTTGGAAAATGACACTTAAGTGCCACTCCAGCCAAAATGCCGATGTGGCGATTTTCTAATGAAGGAAGTGTAAAACGATGTTGTTTTGCACGCTAGCATATCTAGACAATACAAAAACGACGTCGTTTTGGTGCTAAAGTGGTAAAAAAATTAATATAAAATTAATTAAATTTAATTTAAAACTGAATAAATTTAAAACATTTAAAAATAAAATAAAAAATATTAAAAAAACTAAAATTTTAAAGGGGGAGCAAGCGGTTGAGGGTTGAGCCCTTGCCGTTGTCGCCTCTTCTGCCGGCGGGCCTTAGCTAGGGGCCGGTGACCTTGGCTGACTAGCAACGAGGGCCGCCGACCCTCGCTTGGATTTGGGGCGAGGGCCCCGGTGGCTGGTCGGGCGAGGGCCGCCAACCCTCATCGAAGTTGGGGCGAGGGCTCGTGAGCCCTCGCCGCCAGTCGGCCGGGGTTGCCGGGCCCTCCTCCCTCCTCCGCCATCGGCCCTTCCGACGGCGGCGGCGAGGGCTCAACCCTTAGCCACCCGCCCCCCCTTTAATTTAGTTTTTTAATATTTTACAAAATTTTAGTTATAAATTTAATTTAATTAATTTTTATATTAATTTTTTTACCACGTTAGCACCAAAACGGCGTTGTTTTACATTTCCTTTGCTGGAAAATTACCACATTGGCATTTTGGCCGGAATGGCACTTAAGTAATCCATTTTTCTTTGATTTTGGCACTTAAGTGGCATTTTCCAAACTTTTGGCGCTTAAGTGTTCATTCGTGTTAAGTTTTGGTACTCTAGGTGTTCGTACCTCATTTAAAATTATATAATTACGAAGTTGGCATTAAGGTTCAAACTAATATCAAACTCACAAATCACAGTTTGAGGCATGACTTAAACCAGTTTCACCAAAAACTATTTGGAAAATGATAGACTCGAGATCTCCATTTTCTCTAATCTCTTTGCCAGGGAGATCGATAGAATCTTTAAATGACTAATTTGTTTCATATATATGAGTATATTATTATGTAATATAGATATAGATTTTCCTCATGCCTTTCCTAAATTTTACAGTTGGTGGATGATGCTGCTAGCTCAAATCATATGGAGGGGCTGAATTGGTGATAATATAAAATCTTAATTTAAGTGGAATAGAATAATCAAGATCATTTGCACAAGGTTCAAATTCTGGAATGAGGTTCAAAATCTATAATGTTGTAGAATGAACTTTAAGAACAACTTGTAAATGTACAATGAACTTTAACAATGAACAATAAGAGAGTAAGGATAGAGAAATTGCACACAAGGTTTATAATGGTTTAGCTTAAGTCAAGCCTACATTCATTCTCCTATGCTGACGGTCTACTGGCTGGATTCCAATAATTGATGAAAGGTTATAGTCAAGTTGTGCCATTTATACCCGAACGCTTCTACCTAAAGCCGGTACTTCTTATACCCAAGCCAATAGAACTCACTATTTTACACCAAAGCACACACTTATAACACCTTCGACACCTCTCAAAAGATTACAAATTTAAGCTCACAAAATATAAGTGTATATGGTGGAAGTTTGCTCAAAATTTGAAATTATAGATTTACATTTCGTCTTTTACTCGCTCCTTGGTCTCTTGATCTCCTTATATACTCCTCTACATCCAAACTAGCAATTAAATAGTTTCAGAGGATCTTCTTCCAATTTACTCATTGGATAGATCTGTATCAAAAAGATTTGGCGGTAGTTGAGTGACAAAAATAGAATCTCTACTTGATTTTGATCGCCCATACAATCATAATATTGATTTCTATAAGTAAAGCTTCTTCGCTAGAAAAGTACCTATCTCAGGATTGATTTCCCAATCAAATAAGATTGAATGAATCAAAATTTTCTTGGTGAGGAATCCAAACCAAATTACTAGCCATTATACTTTCTGGGTTTGTGTCATGTTTGGTCAAGTTGTCTTGTTCTGAACTTCGTTATGATCTTGTCACGTTTTGGATATGTCACGTTCTATTTGTAAAGTCTGAGTGTATTCCGTTTGAAGTAGACTTCACAATTTGGACTTAAGTCTGAACATATTCATGCTTAGAGTTTGCGTTGGAATATATTTAGCTTTAAAGTCTAGACACAGTTTGAATAAATTCAGCTTTAACATAAAGTCTATCTTTTGATTCTTCCAAGTATAATCCTTGATGATATCCTTTACACGTTCTATCATCTGCATAACGGCCCATGTATCTTTCACCTAGTTACTCAATCATTAAACACGTAAGTATCTTCGATATATTTTGTTATCTTCAAAATATCATAAGAGATTTCCCTAACAATTTCACATTTTTTGATAATGGCAACACAATCTTTGGATATGCAGGTGTGCAATCACGCTTTTAAAGATATTGATAAATCAGGGCAATCCTAAGCACATAACACATTTGTTAAATTTTAGATGTTCAAAGAATGTGATTCAAATTAAGAGATAGCAAATAGATTGAGCATAACTATATATGGAAATACAATTGCAGCTCAATATTATGCAATAAATAATATTAACCAATCAACACATATGCATAATAAAAAAGCGATAATAATGGAAATGGTTTCACGCAGAGAATATATAATTTAACTCAAATTTATATAATATCGGCAGAAGTACACCCCAAGTGCCAAAACTTGGCACAAAGAGACACTTAAATGTCAAAAGTTTAGAATGTGACACTTAAGTGCCAAAATCGGAGCAAAATGGGTCACTTAAGTGCCACTTTGGTTCAAATTCAGCCAAAATGTCGACGTGGCGATTTTCCGGCGAAGGAAGTGCAAAATGACGCTGTTTTGCATGCTGACGTGGCTAGACAACAAAAATGACGTTATTTTGGTGCTTTGACGTGGTAAAAAAATTAATATAAAATTAATAAAATTAATTTTAAAACTAAATTTATTTAAAACATTTAAAAATAAAATAAAATATTTTTAAAAAAGGGCAAGCAGCTGAGGGCTGAGCCCTTGCCACCGACGCCGAAGGGCCCGACCCCCTTTTTTTTCAAAAAAAAAATTTAGTTTTTTTTTTTTTTTTTAGTTTTTTTAGTTTTTTAGTTTTTTTAATATTTTATTTTTTAAATGTTTTAAATAAGTTTAGCTTTTTAAATGTTTTAAATTTTTTTAAATATTTTTTAATATTTAGTTTTTATAATTTTTTTATAATTTTTTTATATAAGTTTAGTTTTTAAAATGTTTTAAATTTTTATTTTTAATATGTATTTTTAAATTTTTTAGTTTTTTAATATTTTTCTTTTATTTTTAAATGTTTTAAATATTAATGTTTATTTTTAATTTTTATTTTATAAATATATTTTTGAAATTTTTAGTTGTTTTTAAATTAGTTTTTTTAAATAATTTTATTTTATTTTATTTTATTTTATTTTATTTTTATATTTCTAGTTGTTTTAATATTTTTATTTTATTGTTAAATGTTTTAAATAAGTTAATTTTTAAATTTAATTAATTAATTTTTTTACTACGTTAGCGCCAAAACGACGTCGTTTTGCACTTCATTTGCCGGAAAATCGCTATGTCAATTTTGGTTGAAGTGGTACTTAAGTGATCAATTTTGCTCCGATTTTAGCACATAAGTGTCATTTTTGAAACTTTTGGCATCTCTTTCTCTGCCAAGTTTTGGTACTCTAGGTGTCCGTACCTCCATAATATCTTTGGAAATATATGAGGCATGAAACACTATCTTTAGAAATTTCATGCTAAGACAAACATAAAGGATATTCGTATAGCTCAAACATCAGTAAATATCTATCAAGAATCACGGATGCATTATAAATTTCACTTTCCTTTTTTTCATAACAAAATGATAAAGTAAATAAGAGATTTGTTAATGACAAAAAGTAAGGGAAATAGAAGATGCATTAACAGGATTTTATAGAACTTAGCAAGTTCTAACACATTTACTTTTACCTTTTTATAGAAATCAAGATTGAGCAAAAATTAACTCAACTTTATCATAATTTCCTTTACTTGATTTACGCTCCCCTCAATTTGATGCCTTTTTGAAATGATCATTACTCTCCCCCTTTCTTTTGCATTCACTTTCGCCCCTATTGCCATGACAATTTTTTTGCAAATAAGACTTATGGCGGCTTGTGCATGTTGAACATAATGTTTTTCTATTATTTCCTTCTAGCAATGATATCCGCAACGATTGTTTGCTTTTGGAAATTCGAGGTAAAATTTATTTTCTTCAATCAAGCTTGTCTCATATTCAATCTACATAAACTCAACAAACCTTTTGTACAAAGGTGCTGTTATAATATCTATGTAATATATAATGCCCTTTCTTCAACTAAATTAATTGAATAGCATATATAAGAGTATCAAATATTTAAATTCAGAGCTACTCAAAATTTCATATGACACATTAAGGGCTTGTTAAATAATTTGCAATAATTTGGAAATGTTGTAGAATCTTCACAATTTTTTTGGATCAAACTTTCCAAACTTCATATGAAAGATTCTTTTACCACTTGCAAATTCTTGCAAAATGGACAACAATCATTGCCAAAAAAAAAAAAAGGAGACTATCACGTACATACCTTCCTCCAATTTGCAACAATTTGCAGACTAAACTTGCAAATTATAAGATATCTTCTAAGAATATAGCAAGAATATCCAAGCATATGCAATAATATCTTTCAAGATTAAATGGATTTTCCTTAAGCATAAATCTCAAAAGCATATTATTGATGCATTTTACAAAAGGAAAATAAATATTTCTACCACAAGCCAAGTTGTGTAATATATATGTGCAATGCCGTATGGTTATGAGAAGAGATATTTGCAATATAAATCATTTTTAAGTCATAAGCAATCATCCATAATCATGATAAATTGGTATAGAAATTTGCAAGGAAAGATGATAAATAAAAAATTATTTATTCTCTTACCCAAAGTATATGTTTAGAATATACCAGTGATTTAAAGATGATCCATGTCAATCTTCGCTTGAGATATTCATATGATTATACCATGATTTGTGTAGATATGCAATAATATCTTTTGAGATTAAATGGATTTTTCTTAAGCATGAATCTCAAAAGCATATTATTGATGCATTTTGCAAAAAAAAAAAGTTGATATTTCTACCACAGGCCAAGTTGTGTAATAAATATGCGCAATGCCTTATGCTTATGACAAGAGATATTTGCAATATGAATCATATTTAAGTCATAAGCAATCATCCATAATCAAGATAATTTTGAATAAAAATTCGCAAGACAACATGATAAATAAGAAATTTTTTATTCTCTTACCCAAAGTATATGTTTGAAATATACCATTGATTCAAAGATGATTGATGTCAATCTTCGCTTGAGATATTTTTCTGATTACACCATGATTTGTGTAGATATGCAATAACATCTTTCAAGATTAAAGGGATCTTCCTTAAGTATGAATCTCAAAAGCATATTTCGCAAAAGGAAAGTTGATATTTCTACTACGGGCCGAGTTGTGTAATAAATATGCGCAATGCTTTATGCTTATGAAAAGAGATATTTATAATATAAATCATATTTATGTCATAAGTAATCATCCATAATTAGATGAAAAGAGATATTTATAATATAAATCATATTTATGTCATAAGTAATCATCCATAATTAGGATAAATTCATATAGAATTTGCAAGGCAAGATGATAAATATGAAATTTTGTTATTCTCTTACCTAAACTATGTGTTTGAAATATACCATTGATTTAAAGATGATCCATGTCAATCTTCACTTGAGATATTCTTCTGATTGCAACATGATTTGTGTAGACATGCAATAATATCTTTCAAGATTAAAGGGATTTTCCTTAAGTATGAATCTCAAAAGCATATTATTGATGCATTTCGCAAAAGGAAAGTTGATATTTCTACCACGGGCCAAGATTTGTAATAAATATGCACAATGCCTTATGCTTATGACAAGAGATATTGGCAATATAAATCATATTTAAGTCATAATTAATCATCCATAATCATGATAAATTTGAATAGAAATTCACAAGGCAAGATGATAAATAGGAAATTTTTTATTCACTAACCAAGTTGTGTATATGTTTGAAATATAACATTGGTTTAAAGATGATTTACGTGACATCCTAATTTTCTGATTTCGTTTTCGATTGAATGAGTTGGGATTTTCATTAATGTGCCTATAGTCTTTTTCTCTGAGCTGATCACTCACGAGGTAACTAATCTATCTGGTGAAGCGGTTAAGGATTTTAACGCAATAGACTTGAGAATTTATTCAGAAATCGACTGCACGATCATTATAATCTGCAAGAGTCAATACGACACTGTCAAAATCGATTAAAGATCGGAGATAGATTGATTCGACTGAAATATATGATTAAAGTGTGGGTGATTCCACCTAATTACAAAATTATCGTCGAACAACACTAAACTAATTTTCCTGTCATTTCTGTACCCTGTGCCTGTATTTGAAACCTTAAGATTTTCACAACAACCGAGAGTCACCAATGAGTCGAAGATGCACAATGTGGCTCGAAATTAATCGACCATGAGTCAATTTCACTAAAAATTCCTAAAATCGCTCCCGGTTGGAATTAATAGCGAAATTGAACCCGATTTTAGAAATTGAAAGTTATGTTATGTCACAATTTATTTTAGGATCGTTGACTCATCCTCCGAAGATTTTTCTACAAACTTGAGTTTTTGGCGAAAAATCAAATTTAGGCGTTTTTGGAACGGGAAAATTAGAGGGTTGTTTTTTTTTGCACTTTTGGCCATCAAGTTTGTTCATTTGTTGAGGAAAAATCATGGGATGGATGTGGACACCTTGGCTGAATTTTCGGACACCATTTGGGATTAATTTGAAGGCGAATTGAACTCCAATTGGATGGGGAATGACCAAAATTCGTAGCCAAAGGGGGAGCAACATTTTGGACACTTTGGGAGGCTTCTTGAGGAAGCTATGGTGTGGAAATTGGGCTGTGGATATGGCTGAGCAAGGTGGGGGAGGCATTGAGTGTTGTTGACACCTAAATTTTGACTAATCATTTAGTAATTAATTGCATAAAATTTAGGGATTAATCTTTAACCCCTAAGAAAAATATTAAAATTGCATCTCATGTAGTCGCATTTGCATCGGTACTAAGAGGACAACAAGAAGCGGGGGCTCGCGGTCGATTGCATACACAAATTCGGTGAAGTGCGGATTCGGGAGAAATCTTCAAAGAAGCAAAAGTAGCTCACAACATATTATATAATATGCCCATATTGTGTTATTATAATATGCCCATAATATTATATAATATGTCAGTTTTGATGGCGCAATGAAATTCACCGTAGAAGAAACCTCCTCATTAATGCATGTACATACACGCACGAAATGGGAGATGTAAAAAATACTACAGGCGCCGCAAGAAGATCTCCTTGCTGAAGAGCGGAGTGGTGGCCGAAAGAAAGGTCTGGAGAGGAAGATAAAAATGGCAAAGTTCAGCATAAATTCAGGAAAAGTTGCGGCTGCATCTTGTCACAATAAAGTTGGCAATGGAAGGCCTATAAATAAGACCAGAAGAAGCCGCGTCAAAGGGGGGGAAGAGAACGAAAAATTTCCTGGAGAGATTGTGAGAGCTAATTAAAAAAGGTGAGCCCGTGCGGAGTGAACTCCGCAAAAGAAGATATGAGGTCAAGGGGAGGAGATTAAAAAAAAGAAGGGAAAGGGGGAGGAGATTAAAAAAGAAAGGAAAAAGCAGAGAGTGAGACGTGAGAGAGAGGTGATTAAAAAAGAAAGAAAAAGCAAGACAAGACCCCTCTTGTTCATCTTCTCCGGGGTTCTTCGCTGCAAAATTCCACCGGTTTGTGCTACTCCCCCGCATCCGCGCAGCTGCGCCTCGCCCAAGCACCGGTGCCACAGCAGCTCGCCGAACTCTCTCGCCACCGCAGCCCACACCATCGCGCCGTTCCGAGCCGGCGACCGCTCCCTCCGCCCGAGATTCGGTCGCTCCGCCGTCCACAAGCACCCCCGCCGGACCACCGCGCAGCGGCCACCCCGCGCCGCACCGCCGTGACCCGTGAGAACGCCCCCTTTGCCCGTGCCTCCTCCGCTCCGAGATCTCGCGAGCGACTCGACCACCGAGCGAGACCTCGCACCTCCGCCAGCCTTCGTCCGGTCTACCCTGGAGCCGCGGCCGCCGACCCTTACCGCTTCGCCGCATCGCCTCGTGCGACCCGAGCCACGATCCGCTGCCCGCGCCGCACCTCCACGCGCTGCACCTCCGCAGCAATCCGAGCGCCGTCTATGCACCTGTCCCCGTCGCCGAGTCCTCTCCGTCTCGCTACTCTCCGCCCGAGCGCCCCCGCTCCACCGGGTCCTGTTGCCCGGCGTCCCCGCCGCTTCGAGTCGGTCTTGCGCCGCAAACCGCACGCGACTCGCCGTGGTCTTGCCGGAGCTCCTCACCGGTGTCTTCCCCCCTGCCAGAGCTCCGACCGGTGTTGCCCCTCTCAATTGATTGAGCTGCTGAGCCGTGCGTGGGAGCAAAAAAAAAAAAAAAAAAAAAAAAAAAGGGCAAAAGGGGAACATTAGGTAGTTTTTTTATCATTATTATTATCTTGTCTTTATTTCTTATATAGTTTATAGTTTGTTTTCATATAGTTTTTTAGCGTGATTATTCACTAATGCATGATTAAAGTTCCAATGTGAAATAGCCTCTCAATTTAGGGATTAGGAGTTTGATTTTCGCGCCCGAAATCCGACTCACAATCTCGCATATAAAAATCGACAATCCAATCTCATGCCCGAGATTCGATTCGCGATTTAATTTAAAATTGACCAACCCGATCTCATGCGCGAGATATGGTTCGTCAATTTTGGGCATTAATCTTATCTTGATTGAATTGGATATTTTGCATAAAAAATTCAAAAAATGCAAGTTAGATTAGGGCTAGGGTTAGCGTACTTAGTTATTTCGTTTTTTAAAAAAAATCAAAAAAACAAAAAGAATGCATTCATGATATTAGTTTTTTTAAGAATTGCACGTGTCAATAGGATTTTTTTTTTTTTACTTTCAATTTTTTACAACAAAAAAAAATCCAAGAAAAATTGATTAATTTAGGATGCTAGTTTTTTTAGGTTGCATGTTTAATTGTGTGCAATTTTTTTAAAATTTCGAATTTTATATAAAAAAAAAAAACAAAAACAAACAAGCAAAGATCGTCATGCATTTTAGAATAGAATTGCATGTCTCATTTTAAGTTTAGATCAATTTGCATCTTAGGTTAGAAATTGTTAGATTAAAATAACGTCTTAGTTTAAAGTAGGATTTAGCATGACTTAATCCTAAGTTTAAATTGGATGGAATTTTAATTTAGCTAGGTAATATTTGCATTTTTCTTAATTTCGAATATCATGAAAAATACAAAAAAATTGTCTTTAGGTAAATTAGTTTCAATTTTTAGGATGAATTGCATTTTTAGGAATATAAATATCATGTGCACGTCATGTGGGATTATGTTCATAAAATGTACGTCATGTAGAATTAGTTTCATTAAAAATTGCACGTCATTATAATTAGGTCATTTTGATTTGCATATTTGATTATTGCATGTTCATTAAGAAAACAAAAAATTTTACTCATGTCATGTAGTTTAGAACGCATTGTCATGCCATTTCATGTTAGATTAGATGCACTGCATGGTTCGCATTGAAAAAAAGTGAAAACAAAATAAAGAAATTGCGTGTTAATTAGAAATCATATCTAGGGTTGTTGATATGAATTCCGATCTAATATTGCAGATGCTTTCGTTGCTATGAGGTAATCTTGTCATTTATTCACTGATTTATCTGGGTGTTAAATTGGTGGTTTGTGCATTCGCATGATCACTTCACATGTTAGGGGGTAAATTAAAATCAATTCAAGCTGCCTGCAAAACATTTTTTTAAAAAGAAAAGGTACCGAAAAGGGCATTAGACAAGTCTAGTGTAACCAAGTCCCCGAACTCATTTAATCTCTGGTTCGTAGGAGTGAAGTAATTCTCCCATTACTTTACTTGGGTTTCTAATCGACCCACCAAAAACAGATTAGTGGCGACTCCTAATTGAAAATCAATTGCATGTTAAGAACTTAAACCCTAGGTCGCGAATTGGTATGGGCTTGGGAGAGCTCGAGCTAAGTCTAGGCTTAGCAATCCATTAGCCAAACCCTTAGGTGGTCCAAACCCGCTTCGGGAGGTCGCGACAGCTTGGCGACTCCACCGGGGAATTGAGTTAAAACTCTTAGTGGACTTAGGCCAATTTTTCTTTTCTTTTGAAAAATGTTTTTGTTTGGCAGCGAGGATCCCAGGTACGTCCCTAACATTTAAGGTGTTAAATGTTCTTGCAGAGTGGGAGGTATAAGGGGAAGTGTTTGCTGACATTTGTTTTGCAGGGAGGTGTAGGAATGTATGGTTTACTTTCACTTATGAAGTGTTGTTTGATTTAAACTGTTGTGCATGCCTTGCATTTAGCACTACACTATTGCACACACAACCCGCCGCCGGACCTGGGCCGCATAGGATCATCTAGGATGGTATTGAGATGGATACCACTTCTACCGCATGCCCGCGGTACGAGTCGCCCATCTCAATCCCGAAATTTCTTTTCTGGTGTCAAGAGTACCCACCTCGGTTCGCATGCCCGCAACCCAGGTCGGCTCTTTGACCAAGCCGAAGTCATGAGGACCCGACTTAGTCCGCACGCCCGTGGCTAGTCTGATCATCCTTGTGGCTTCACTTTGGTAAGCCTTATAGACTAGAAATCGAGCCACTTACCATGCGCATGTCTATGTGATTGCCCTTTGTTTATTGGTAAAGTAAGTTCTCTAAATTCTCGCCTTTGCAATTTACTTACTCTACCGTATTATTTTGTCGGTCCATGGCATTAGGATTGTCCTGAGTCTTGATCAATATACAATGGGAATACCGGACATTCGAATTATTCTCCCTCCAAAGGAAGAGCTTAGCGCATGGTGGGACAAGTTAGACCAAGCTGGCCGTCAATTTGTAGAGTCACACATTAGTCGACTACTTCCATTGCTGCGTATCAACATCCATGGCGGCCTCATCCAAGCACTTGCTCATTGTTGGTGCCCCGAGACTTCTACTTTCATCTTCGGCGGTAAGCATGAACTCACGCCCACCTTGGAAGAGTATAGTATTGCCATAGGGAAACCTTTGAAAGCTGAATTAATTAGCCCACCTATCGGAATAGACCCCGTTGTGGCCTTATCCGATTTTCTGAGAATTAAGGAGGATAATGTAAGAAAGGTTTTAAAAGCTCACCGCAATACATGTCATTTATCTTTTCTAAAAGAATGTTTTGAAAATGGCAATTCATTTCAAATGAGAAGGGTTTTCCTTTTAGCTTTCTTTGGGTTTATACTTTTTCCCCATTGCAAGAATGCTATTAACCCTTTGATGGCTCACTTAGTTGAACAAGTGTTGGGAGGAAAAAATTTCATAAACGCTATTTTGGCTGAAACCTTTCTTTCCCTCACTCGATTTAAAGGAGGCGGGGATAAGACCTTCCGTTCCTCTCCTGAGCTTTTACAAATTTGGTTCCTTTCTCATGTAAAAGGGTTTGGTGGTTCAATGACTATACTTGATGTTAATAACTCTAATCACCCTATTATGAGATTTGAGAACAACCAAAAACATGCACCGGATCATCATTATTCTGGGTGGCTAGCTTTCATGAAAAAACCAACTTCCAAGGGTTTCCTATGGCATGCTAAGTGGTTCCAAGTTCGTGTGGCGAGACTTTCATGTGGAGGTGTTGGCCCAATCCCTCTACTGGGATTCACTGGAGCAACGGAGTACTATCCAACTAGAGTAACCCGTCAGTATCAAGTTGTGCAAGAGCTTCCCCCGGCATTGCAAGCAGATCCACTCCAAGCCAACTTCGTTAATGGAGACCAAGACCATGAAGATTCCATTCTCACAATTAAATTAATGTGGGATATGTGCCAGCCACGAAAACTCAAGTGGCCCGAGGAGGAACTGAAGGGCAAAGAATTGAAGTACTATGCCTCAATTAAGTACATTCAACAACACAAGATTCAGAGGAGTTACTTCCAAAGATACCGAGGCGCCATGAAGATCACCAACCGCGCGAGAGTAAACGCCTCAAAAGGGTTGTTGAAAAAGCTCAAGAGGAGAATAAGCGATTGCGCGAGTGGTGTCCGAGTGTATATTGATCAAGCTAGATGAAGTGTTTGAGTCAATCTTGTTGTTTTCATTTCTAGATTAATGTTTAGGAAGTTGAGTCATTTACTTTCCTAGTTTGTTTGTTTAGGGCATTTTGAGCTTATATTTCATTAATGAAGTGCTTGAATCAATCTTGCTTCTATTTTGTTAGGATTGTCAAAAACTCCATTAATGAATAAAAGTTTTAGACCATTGCCATGGACCGGTGTATTTCATATGAGATACTTATTTTTGTCCATTTCTTCAAATTAGGTGATAACGGATCCTCCACGTTCGCCCATCATTACACGATCAAGAGCAAAAATGGCCGACCAAACCGAAATGCATGATCGTATGACCGCCATGGAAAACCAACTCCAGCGGTTGCTCACCTCTATGCAACTTATGACAAATCAAATGCAATCCCTCCAAGTGAATCAGACTCTTGCGCCTACTCTCCCGAGATAGTAGTCCCAAAGCATACGAGACAAGGCCCAAATGGATGATGACGACATGCCCGAGTTGGAGGATGACCCACTTGTTCGTCCACCGCCGAAAAAGCTAAGCCCAACAATGTCCCTAAGGCGGAGCAAGATGAACGCTTTGCCAAACTTGAAGAGAAACTGAAACAATTGCAAGAATCGCAGAATTCACTCCCATTCGACTTGTCGTTTATGAGAAAGTCAAAGTGCCGAAGAAGTTTAAGATGCCGGAGTTCGAGAAATACGATGGCACTTCCTGCCCAAAAGCTCATTTGCAAATGTACCACGTACGCATGGCCCAATACGTCAAGAACGAGCCTCTCATGATCCAATCGTTTCATGCAAGCTTGACGGGGCCCGCACTCAACTGGTACATAATGAAGAATGTAAACCTTCTCGACACCTGGAGTGAAGTGGCTGATGCTTTCCTGAAGCAATATAAGTTCAACATGGACATTGCACCTTCCCGAGAGGATCTTGAGCGGATGGAGAAGAAGAAAAATGAGTCATTTAAGGAGTACGCTGTAAGGTGGCGAAACTCGGCAGCTCAAATCACTCCTGAGCCTACAAACAAGGAGTTGATGAAGTTGTTCGTCAAGACTCTCCCATATGAGTTCCGTAACCGGATGGCTAGCACATACGTTGAGAACTTCAACCAGCTTATCCCAGTGGGTGAACAGATCGAGATGGGGCTAAGGGATGGATGGTTCAATGAACCAACTCTTCAGGGCAAAAGGTTCACCATGAAGAAAGATAAAGAACCAATCACTGAAGTCAATGTTGCATATGTGCAACCAGCCCCTAGTAAGCCTCCGATGGTTCGTGTCCACGGGAATCAGCAAGATGGAGGCCGAGTGCCTGCACAGCGGCAATTCACCAAAAGGCAGTTCTCTCCTCTTCCTGGCCCTCTATCTCAGGTCTTACCGATACTCCGAAACAAGGGATTGATCTCCCACGAACCAAAGCGGCCCAATGCTGAAAAATTCTCCAACTATGATCCCTCCAAAAAATGTGAGTATCATATGGGAGAGGTCGGCCATTCAACTGATGAATGTTTGACTTTGAAGCACAAGATCCAAAATTTATTGGATACTAAGGCATTTTCTTTCCGTACCACCCAACCGAATGTCAAGAAGAATCCGTTGCCGGAACATCAGGGAAACGTAAATGCAATCTTCGAGTTCAATACTGGCAAAAACATGAACTTGAAGGTGTCTGTCAAAGATATCTATAGCGGATTAGTTAGAGTTGGTTATTATCCGACGAGATGAGAATCCTCCCTTGCCTACCATGAAGGAAAGGGTTCAAGAAATGGTTAAGGCTGGCATGATCATATATCGACCAAGCTGGAACAGTGTCAACTATCTCCGAAGTCATCATTGATTGGGAGAAGGAATTTGCTAAGCTAAGTGCTGAAAAGAGTGAATCGATCCATTGATCGAGGACATGCCACCACTTGAGGACGCCTCCGACCATGAAGAATTGATAGTGGAAGTGCCTTCAACCGATGAAGAAATAATTATTGAGATGCCCCACATTTGTATGAGTACAAGGATAACAAAGCAGTCCCTTGGTCATACGAGCTAGATGTTGACCTAATTACAAGGTCTGGTCGGACCTATGCTCAAGCTAATGCCCAACCCGCAAAGCCAATTACCGACGAAGAGGCCAAGGAATTTCGGCTATAATCAAAGCAAGTGAGTATAACGTGGTCGACCGGTTGCGGAAATTGCCTCGCTCGATCTCTTTACTTGAACTCTTGCAAACATCCCCTACACATCAAAAGTCTCTAATGAAGGTTCTAAGCGAAGTTCGTGTACCGAGAGACGATCGAGGTAGAGGTTGGAGGAATTCGTAGGATCGATTCTTCTTAAGGATTTAATAGCCTTTTCGATGAAGAATTCCCTCTTGAGGGGAGGGGACACACTAAGGCATTATATATATCCGTCAAATGCAAGGCTTCCCATGTGGCTCGAGTACTCATTGATAATGGGTCTCGCCTTGAATATCTGTCCATTGGCAACTCTTCACCGCCTGAAAATAGATCCTTCAAAAATAAGTGCCGCAAAGACCTCCGTCCGAGCTTTTGATGGTACGAGAAAGGAGGTGATAGGGGAGACCCACCTTGATCCGCAAATAGGGCCGGTGATGTTCAACGTCCTTTTCCAGGTGATGGACATTCCTACCGCATTCAATTTTCTATTAGGGCGTCCTTGGATTCATATCGCTGGAGCCGTGCCATCAAGTCTCCACCAAAGTGTGAAATTTGTTGTCAAAGGAAAGCTAGTCATTGTTCATGGCGAGGAGGATCATCGGATCTATCATGAGACGGCTATCCCTTATGTCGAGCCGGAACGTAGGGAGGAGTCGAGCTACCAATCGTTTGAGCTCGTATCCACTATTCATGCATCTCGAGGAACGACAAAGCACCCATCACGATGTGTCAAATGCAGCGGTTATGGTAGCAAGAGTGATGGTTGGAAATGGCTTTATTCCTGGCCGTGGACTTGGTAGACAAGAACGGGGCATCCGGAATCCTATTGAAGCCCCTCGAAGGTTTCGTTCCGCCGGATTAGGGTACCATGGAAGAGGTGGAGGACATGAACAAGAGAGGAGAAACTCATTACTCCTCGATATCCGCGAGACATTCCCGGGCCCTGCTAGAATGATGCATGATGAGGGAGGAATTATCGACACCCGAGGTATCGTGCTCGATGGATGGAATGGCGTGGACGACCCGACAACTTCAAGGACAGAGGATCCAGATGATGGGATGGAAGGGATCACGACTCTATTCGATGATCTCCTCATAGCCTTATGATAGGCAAAGAGGAGAAAATGGTCCAATCCAATGTCATGAGCGATGGCGGTAATGACCTTGATGATCCAAATGGTGACTCCATTGGAGTACAACAAAGTTGGGAGCATCACGAAAAGCCCAAAGTTCTCACCTACGAGCAAACCGTCACTATCAATCGAGTGATGCCGAGGAGCCCAAAGAGATAAAGATTGGGGCAAATCTTCCCAAAGATGAGGCCGAACACCTGACTCAATTGCTAAAAGAATATCAAGATATCTTTGCTTGGACATACGCTGATATGCCGGGTTTAGATCCGTCGATTGTGGAACACTGTTTGCCCACCAATCCAGACGTGCATCCTAAGAAGCAGAAGCTTCGGAGGACTAAACCAGAGCTCTCAAAAAAGATAGAAGAGGAAGTAATGAAACTCCTCAAAGTGGGGTTCATCGAAGTCTCGCAATACCCGAATGGGTGGCCAACATAGTACCGGTCATGAAGAAAGACGGTCGAGTCCGAGTGTGTGTTGATTACCGAGATTTGAACAAGGCCAGCCCAAAGGACGACTTCCCATTGCCACATATCGATGTTCTCGTGGATAGTACTGCCGGATTTGAATTATTCTCTTTCATGGATGGTTTTTCTGGCTACAACCAGATAAGAATGAAGGATGAACACAAAGAGAAGACAGCATTTATCACCCCGTGGGGAACCTTTCATTATAAGGTCATGCCCTTCGGACTCAAAAATGCAGGGGCAACTTACCAACGAGCCATGGTTACGTTGTTCCATGACATGATGCATGAAGAAATCGAGGTCTACGTTGACGATATGATTGCAAAAACCCGGCCTGGGAAAAGTCATGTTGAAACCCTCAAGAAGTTATTTGATCGACTCCGTGAATTCAAGCTCCGTTTAAACCCTGCCAAGTGCGTGTTCGGGGCAACGTCGGGTAAATTACTTGGGTTCATGGTGAGTAGCAAAGGGATCGAAATTGACCCATCTAAAGCCAAGGCAATATGCGAGTTGCAACCTCCGTCGACAAGTGAAGGAGGTTCGGAGTCTCCTAGGGAGACTGAATTACATTGCACGATTCATTTCCCAACTTTCGAGACCGCTAAGCCATTCTTCAAACTCTTGAGGAAAAACGTACGAGTTGAGTGGAATGATGAATGTCGAGAGGCGTTCGATAAGCTGAAGCAATATTTGATGAATCCACCAGTTCTTGTCCCACCAATATCGGGGCATCCTTTGATTTTGTACCTCACAATCCATAGTGAGTCACTTGGCGCGATGTTAGCTCAGAAAAGCCCCGTGGATCAGAAGGAACGAGCCATTTATTACCTCAGTAAAAAGTTCAACGTCTCGGAGCTAAAGTATTTCGATGCTGAAAAAACTTGTGCTGCGCTAGTATGGGTATTGCATAGACGCGACAAGTACACCTTGCATTACCAGACGTTTCGTGACCGAGAACGATCCCATCAAGTATTTATTTAATCAACCAGCTTTGGTGGGTAAACTAGCCAAATGGCAGGTCTTGATTTCGGAATTCGACGTGCGGTTCATGCCACAAAAATCAGTTAAAGGCCGAGTAATTGCTGATATATTGGCTGAGAATCCTAGAACCTTCAATGATGATGATTGTCCTCGGATGATCGTATTTTGGCTATAAATGAAGATGCATGGACCATGTTCTTCGATGGAGCGTGAACTTGTCCGGTTCTGGTACGGGGGCAGTACTGATATCCCCAGACGGACAACACCACCCAGTAGCCGCGAAATTAATATTTCCATGCACTAACAATATTGCTGAATACGAAGCTTGTATTCTCGGACTTCAGGCCGCAATTGAAATGGGAGTGGTCAAATTGAAAGTATATGGAGATTCTGCACTGATCATACTCCAAACCGTAGGTGAATGGAAGACCAGGGATGCTAAATTACTACCATATCATAAGTACCTCGAAGAGTTGGTGAAGGAGTTCGATGAAATTTCATTTGACTACTTGGCTAGATCTCATAATCGGTTGCCGATGCCACGGCAACGTTGTCATCTATGTTGCAAGTTCGATGGTTTAGAAGTTGAGCCTTTGAAAATTGAGGTTCTAGCCAAACCTTCTTATTGCATGGCCGTGAATGAAGAGCTTGATGAGAAGCCATGGTATTATGACATCATGAACTATATTCAAAAGCAGGAATTTCTTGAAGGGAGCACTCCAGCCGATAGAAAATACATAATGAAGATGGCCTCAAAGTTCTTCGTCAGTGGTAAGAATTTATACAAGAGATCTTATGATTCGGTTTTATTGAGATGCGTAGATGAAGCAGAAGCTACCCAAATCATGCATGAAATGCATGAGGGGGTTTGTGGCCCACACATGAATGGGCACATGTTGGCCAAGAAGATCATGAGACTAGGTTACTATTGGCTTGCGCTGGAAAGTGACTGCATACAGCATGTTAGAAGTTGCCATCGTTGCCAAATTCATGGAGATAAAATAAATGTTCCTCCAACAGAGTTGCACCAGTTATCTGAGCCATGGCCTTTCTCAATGTGGGGAATCGATGTGATTGGCCCAATAAATCCCAAAGCTTCGAATGGGCACCGATTCATATTGGTGGCAATAGATTATTTTTCAAAGTGGATTGAAGCCGCATCATATGTTAATGTCACAGCTCGAAACGTGGTGAAATTTATTAGGCGTGACATAATCGCTCGTTATGGTGTCCCTGAAGCAATTGTCACTGACAATGGGACCAATCTGAATAACAAGTTCATTGATGAGTTGTTCAGTGAGTTCAAAATCAGGCATTTGAATTCATCACCATACCGCCCACAAATGAATGGAGCTGTTGAGGCAGCTAATAAGAACATCAAGAAGATCCTGGCTAAGACAGCCGAGAATTATCGAGATTGGCATGACAGTTACCCTTTGCTCTAATGGCGTATCGGACATCGATCCGAACATCTACGGGGCAACCCCTTTCTCCTTAGTTTATGGCATGGAGGCGGTCTTGCTCGTGGAAGTAGAAATCCCCTCTTTGAGAGTCTTATCCCAAGTGGAATTGTCCGAGGCAGAATGGACACAACAAAGGTTCGAGCAGTTGAACCTGATTGATGAGAAAAGGTTAAAAGCTCTTTGCCATGGTCAGACGTATCAGCAAAGAGTAGCAAAGTCTTTCAATCGGAAGGTACGGCCGAGACACTTCGAAGTGAATGATCTAGTTCTAAGAAAGGTGTTGCCGATTTTTCCGATCCACGGAGGCAAATTTGCTCCAAATTATAGCGGCCCATATATGGTGAAGAGGGTACTCCTGGAGGTGCCTTAATCCTTACGAAATGGATGGTCGTGAGTTTTCTAATCCTGTTAACTCGATCTTTGTGAAGAAGTATTACCCTTGAAAGAATTTGTTGTGAATTGAAGGTACTCATTTCTTCATTGAATTGTGTGGGAATGGATTGAATGAGATGAGAAGTAGGGCCTTGTTCCATACACATATCGAATTCATTTGATTCGGTATATCAGACGTGTTGACCCAGAGTCAGTTCAATTAAATAAAAAAGGGAATGCCCTGAGGACACCACCAGCGCCTTGGCCTGGTGGCACGGGGAATGAAAAGGTCCGAGAGCGACCAGGGTTCGATCCCTGGAAACGGCAACAAGTTTGCCAAAAAAAAAAAAAAAACATTTTTTACCAATCCTTTTCTTTCTTTTTGAGCTACAAACTCTTTGTATTCAAAGCTGATGAGTTCATGAAGTAATTGTGACCTTTCAAAGGAGAATCTTGCATGGTAGTTTTACCTGTTTAATTACCAATTTCACTGAGGATCGTCACCATCGATCAAGCTAATGAATGATGTGGAATGAATTGAACATGCTAAATGAGACATGTCAGGATGATGAAAGGCAAGCCCTATCTTATACACAGTCCCTTGCTCATATACTGGTGAGATGAGAAGTTCCATGTTTCTAAGGTAAAGAGTTTTCTCGCGAAAGGTACGATGATCGAAATGATGAGAGGCGGTTCATTCTCTATCCCAAACATTATGTGATCATCCGTTGTTTAAACCCTTTTGAGCCCACGCACGTGAATAATTTTAAATTACCCCTGTCAAGAACCACCCCACATTGGGGCAAGCTGGAGGTAAGACAACATCATGAGGTGAGGAATTTGATAGGAACATTCTTGCTCTCACTTGCGTCAATCTTCAGGTATTGCTATTACATTGAATTCATACGATAATTCAAGTGCCTTAGGATGATGAAGAGCAGTTCTTTCTCTATCCTACACACTTTATCCATTGCGTAGCCCCTTGAGCCTGTAAATTCGTTTCATTTAAACCCAATTGGTGATCATCCCCCACACCGGGGCAAGGCAAAAGGCAAATGTTCAAGCAGCAAAATCCCGAGTGCTGACAAAAAATGAAAACTCCTCAAGAACCCAAATGTTAAAGCATTACGTGGTTATTTAAAAAAAAAAAACAAAAGGGGCATGAAAAAGCAGTGTGCCTGGTAAAAGCAAGGCCAATGCCCATGGAAAATGAAAGAAAGAGTCAAGATAAATGATTAAAAGATGTATTCCCAGTAGGAGTGGTACTCAAAGAACTCAAATGCCAAGTTTTTATAGTACCTATGAGGAAAATCCCAATGGTGAAGAAAGAGACCGGTGACAATGCCAAGATGATCACCAATTCTCATCCCCTTATACACATTTTGAGCCTAATGATCCATTCACTTCTCAACCCATGAACTTAATCTACGTTACGTCCCTTACAAAGTCTCTTCAGATTAGGGCACCAGAATTAACGTAGGAATTCATATGCTTAAAAGCATCGCTCGAAGAAGTGCGAGCAAGACCATTTCTATCTCATTTCGCAGGTTCCTTGACTTGTAAAGCTGAAGGTGATTGCAAAGTATTGTTCTTTCATTAGCCTTGACTCGAAGAGTTCCTCTTTGTTGAGCCATTGACCGAGCCTACATTACAGTCCTGATAAAGACCTCTCAGATTGACAAGGTCGTACCGCTTGCGAGAATACTCGAACCCTTGTTGACATGATGAAAGTAAGATGGAGTGATTCTGTGATCCCACATTAATGGTTGGGACAAAATAGCCTTCTTAATGAGAGTGAGTGAAAGTCCTTTCTAACTGAAAGTCTCTCATTTGGTATTCTTGAAAATCCATGTCATTGTCATAAATGATGATTCTCCCCAGTGGAAGTTCGGTGGTGCAAATTTGGTAAAACCATCATGCATAAATCTTGATTGAATGGATAAAAACTTTAGTGGATTTTGGAGTATGCTGAATTGCTTACTTCTTTGGCAAATGCATGTATTTTTGCTCTAATTATGTCCGGCCAGGTGTAATGTTTCCTTGAAGACCCAAGAGCTCCCGACACTTATGTTGCCTTTCGAAGCCTCGAGGTGAGAAACCTCCATGAATATTTGAAGTACATCCTCGATGTTCCAAAATTTCTGTTTACCAAGAGGTAAGTGACCCTCACGAATATCCCAGGTTTGTCCTAGGTATTCCCAAAATTTTTGACATCTCGGTCGGATCTGGATGTCTCAAAACTCCTCGTTAAACATTTCACTCGGATGTGAATGTTTTTCGATCTTTTCGTTATACCTTAGTGCGGATCTAGGTATTTCGAATCATCTTAATCCAATATTCATCTCACCTAACATTGAGTGTTTATTGGTTAAGTCTCAAAATTCTTGACATCTCGGTCGGATCTGGATGTCTCAAAACTCTTCGTTAAGCATTTCACTCGGGATGTGAATGCTTTCCGATCTTTTCGTTATACCTTAGTCGGATCTAGGTATTTCGAATCTTCTTAATCCAATATTCATCTCACCTAACATTGAGTGTTTATTGGTTAAGTCCCAAAATTCTTGACATCTCGGTCTCGGATCTGGATGTCTCAAAACTCTTCGTTAAGCATTTCACTCAGGATGTGAATGCTTTCCGATCTTTTCGTTATACCTTAGTCGGATCTAGGTATTTCGAATCTTCTTAATCCAATATTCATCTCACCTAACATTGAGTGTCTATTGGTTAAGTCCCAAAATTCTTGACATCTCGACTGGATCTGGATGTCTCAAAATGCTTCGTTAAACATTTCATTTTGGATGTGAATGTTTTTCGATCTTTTCCGTTATACCTTAGTTTGGATCTAGGTATTTCGAATCCTCTTAATCCAATATTCATCTCACCTAACATTGAGTGTCTATTGGTTAAGTCCCAAAATTCTTGACATCTCAGTCTGGATCTGGATGTCTCAAAATGCTTCGTTAAACATTTCATTTTGGATGTGAATGTTTTTCGATCTTTTCCGTTATACCTTAGTTTGGATCTAGGTATTTCGAATCCTCTTAATCCAATATTCATCTCACCTAACATTGAGTGTCTATTGGTTAAGTCCCAAAATTCTTGACATCTCGTCCGGATCTGGATGTCTCAAAACTCTTCGTTAAACATTTCACTCGGATGTGAATGTTTTTCGATATCTTTCGTTATACCTTAGTCTGGATCTAGGTATTTCGAATCTTCTTAATCCAATATTCATCTCACCTAACATTGAGTGTCTGTTGGTTAAGTTCACAAATTCTTGACATCTCAGCTGGATCTGGATGTCTCAAAATTTTCCCCCGTTTAGGGCGATCGTAGAATGGTACGGGTCCTAGGAAAGCACTTTCTTTGTGAAGTCATGTTACTATTCTAGGCGACTGTAGAATGGTACGAGTCCTGGACATGTAACACCAACTATCTCGAGTTACTCTACCCTCCTCGAAGGTAAGTTATTCCAGGTAAGTTCCTTTTATCACTGGCATTAGCATGCATCATATAAATTGCATTTAAAAAAAAAACAAAAAACAAAAGAAAAAACAACAAAAACAAAAAATCATGGCCTGCTAAAATATCATCCATTGCATGTGCATGGTCAAAATTTAGGTATCATATTGTCTTTGAAAGCAACCTCTGCGAGCTTACCTTCAAAGAGGGGCAGCTGTTGACACCTAAATTTTGACTAATCATTTAGTAATTAATTGCATAAAATTTAGGGATTAATCTTTAACCCCTAAGAAAAATATTAAAATTGCATCTCATGTAGTCGCATTTGCATCGGTACTAAGAGGACAACAAGAAGCGGGGGCTCGCGGTCGATTGCATACACAAATTCGGTGAAGTGCGGATTCGGGAGAAATCTTCAAAGAAGCAAAAGTAGCTCACAACATATTATATAATATGCCCATATTGTGTTATTATAATATGCCCATAATATTATATAATATGTCAGTTTTGATGGCGCAATGAAATTCACCGTAGAAGAAACCTCCTCATTAATGCATGTACATACACGCACGAAATGGGAGATGTAAAAAATACTACAGGCGCGCAAGAAGATCTCCTTGCTGAAGAGCGGAGTGGTGGCCGAAAGAAAGGTCTGGAGAGGAAGATAAAAAATGGCAAAGTTCAGCATAAATTCAGGAAAAGTTGCGGCTGCATCTTGTCACAATAAAGTTGGCAATGGAAGGCCTATAAATAAGACCCGAAGAAGCCGCGTCAAAGGGGGGAAGAGAACGAAAAATTTCTGGAGAGATTGTGAGAGCTAATTAAAAAAGGTGAGCCCGTGCGGAGTGAACCTGCAAAAGAAGATATGAGGTCAAGGGGAGGAGATTAAAAAAAGAAGGGAAAGGGGGAGGAGATTAAAAAAGAAAGGGAAAAAGCAGAGAGTGAGACGTGAGAGAGAGGTGATTAAAAAAGAAAGAAAAAGCAAGACAAGACCCCTACTGTTCATCTTCTCCGGGGTTCTTCGCTGCAAAATTCCACCGGTTTGTGCTACTCCCCCCCGCATCCGCGCAGCTGCGCCTCGCCCGAGCACCGGTGCCACAGCAGCTCGCCGAACTCTCTCGCCACTGCAGCCCACACCATCGCGCCAGTTCCGAGCCGGCGACCGCTCCCTCCGCCCGAGATTCAGTCGCTCCGCCGTCCACAGCACCCTCTGCCGGACCACCGCTGCAGCAGCCACCCCTGCGCCGCACCGCCGTGACCCGTGAGAACGCCCCCCTTTGCCCGTGCCTCCTCCGCTGCAGATCTCGCGAGCGACTCGACCACCGAGCGAGACCCTCGCACCTCCGCCAGCCTTCGTCTGGTCTACCCGGGAGCCGCGAAGCCGCCGACCCTTACCGCTTCGCTGCGCATCGCCTCGTGCGACCCGAGCCACGATCGCCGCCCCGCGCCGCACCTCCACGCGCACCTCCGCAGCAATCCGAGCGCCGTCTATGCACCTGTCCCCGTCGCCGAGTCCTCTCCGTCTCTCGCTACTCTCCGCCCGAGCGCCCCGCTCCACCGGTCCTTGTTGCCCGGCGTCCCTCGCTCGCCCGAGTCGGTCTTGCGCGCAACCGCACGCGACTCCGCGTGGTCTTGCCGGAGCTCCTCACCGTGTCTTCCCCCGCCCGAGCTCCGACCGGTGTTGCCCCTCTCAATTGATTGAGCTTTGAGCCGTGCGTGGGAGCAAAACAAAAAAAAAAAAAAAAAAAAAAAAAAAAAAAAAGGCAAAAGGGGAACATTAGGTAGTTTTTTTTATCATTATTATTATCTTGTCTTTATTTCTTATATAGTTTATAGTTTGTTTTCATATAGTTTTTTAGCGTGATTATTCACTAATGCATGATTAAAGTTCCAATGTGAAATAGCCTCTCAATTTAGGGATTAGGAGTTTGATTTTCGCGCCGAAATCCGACTCACAATCTCGTATAAAAATCGACAATCCAATCTCATGCCCGAGATTCGATTCGCGATTTAATTTAAAATTGACCAACCCGATCTCATGCGCGAGATATGGTTCGTCAATTTTGGGCATTAATCTTATCTTGATTGAATTGGATATTTTGCATAAAAAATTCAAAAAATGCAAGTTAGATTAGGGCTAGGGTTAGCGTACTTAGTTATTTCGTTTTTTAAAAAAAATCAAAAAAACAAAAAGAATGCATTCATGATATTAGTTTTTTTAAGAATTGCACGTGTCAATAGGATTTTTTTTTTTACTTTCAATTTTTTACAACAAAAAAAAAATCCAAGAAAAATTGATTAATTTAGGATGCTAGTTTTTTTAGGTTGCATGTTTAATTGTGTGCAATTTTTTTAAAATTTCGAATTTTATATAAAAAAAAAAACAAAAACAAACAAGCAAAGATCGTCATGCATTTTAGAATAGAATTGCATGTCTCATTTTAAGTTTAGATCAATTTGCATCTTAGGTTAGAAATTGTTAGATTAAAATAACGTCTTAGTTTAAAGTAGGATTTAGCATGACTTAATCCTAAGTTTAAATTGGATGGAATTTTAATTTAGCTAGGTAATATTTGCATTTTTCTTAATTTCGAATATCATGAAAAATACAAAAAAATTGTCTTTAGGTAAATTAGTTTCAATTTTTAGGATGAATTGCATTTTTAGGAATATAAATATCATGTGCACGTCATGTGGGATTATGTTCATAAAATGTACGTCATGTAGAATTAGTTTCATTAAAAATTGCACGTCATTATAATTAGGTCATTTTGATTTGCATATTTGATTATTGCATGTTCATTAAGAAAACAAAAAATTTTACTCATGTCATGTAGTTTAGAACGCATTGTCATGCCATTTCATGTTAGATTAGATGCCTTTGCATGGTTCGCATTGAAAAAAGTGAAAACAAAATAAAGAAATTGCGTGTTAATTAGAAATCATATCTAGGGTTGTTGATATGAATTCCGATCTAATATTGCAGATGCTTTCGTTGCTATGAGGTAATCTTGTCATTTATTCACGATTTATCCGGGTGTTAAATTGGTGGTTTGTGCATTCGCATGATCACTTCACATGTTAGGGGTAAATTAAAATCAATTCAAGCTGCCTGCAAAACATTTTTAAAAAAGAAAAGGTACCGAAAGGGCATTAGACAAGTCTAGTGTAACCAAGTCCCCGAACTCATTTAATCTCGGTTCGTAGGAGTGAAGTAATTCTCCCATTACTTTACTTGGGTTTCTAATCGACCCACCAAAAACAGATTAGTGGCGACTCCTAATTGAAAATCAATTGCATGTTAAGAACTTAAACCCTAGGTCGCGAATTGGTATGGGCTTGGGAGAGCTCGAGCTAAGTCTAGGCTTAGCAATCCATTAGCCAAACCCTTAGGTGGTCCAAACCCGCTTCGGGGAGGTCGCGACAAGTGTTTTGGATATTTGTAGAGGACTTTTGTGGCACTTTGGGCCCCCTTGTACCTGAGCTCTTCTTCTTCCCTTGCATTGCTTTCCCTATTGTTGTATTGTTTGAGCTCAAGAAAAACCAGAGAAAGCCAGCCTTGAACTAGCCAGCTAGTCAACCGCCCCCCCGCCACCCGTTGTGCGCCGGCATTACTGCCCGAGCCCACTGCTCACCCACTCATGTGCCTACTCATCCACGAGCCTAGCCCGTCGCCTGGCCTTCGTCTCGAGCAGTTCAAGCCTTCTCTGCTGTTGGTTCGCCACCTCTGCCCACCGTCCAGCTAGCCGAAGCCACTGCCGTCGCCCGCTGCAGCCGCCGCCGTTGTGCCTGGCCGTTTTCGCGCCAAGCCGCCACTCGGTCCAACTCCTTTAGCCCAAAGCAGAAGCCAAACCTCATAGCCTAGTTGTGAGCTTCGTGGGCCTTTTCCGGGCCCATCCAGACCTCGCTTGGTGTCGTCGTAGGCTTATTTTCCTCCCACTTCCGTGTTGCCGTCGCCGTGGACTCACCAGCCCACTAATTCGATGAGTGTAGTTGCTAAACAATGCTTAGGGAATTAACTATGCTTATTGGGTAATTAGATTATGCTAAGTATGGCTTAGGTGGTTAGTTTAGATGAATTCGTGATTTAGTTGGTTAATTAGGACTGTTAGGTGGTTAGATTAGATTAATTAAGGGCTAAATAGATTGTACTATTTATGTAGATATGTGCATTATTTTTCTAGACCCGTTTAGGTGGTTAGATTAGTATGCATTTGTTGGATTAATGTGCATTTATTTAATTAATTTTGTAATTTATTTAATTATTTAATATTTTTCGGAAATTATATCGGGATATTTAATGACCGAAATTTTGTGCTTATTGCAGTGGTGTGCTTAGTTTATGCAATTGAATATTAATTTGTTCAAATTGAGTGGTGATTGTTATTTTGAGTTATTATTTCAAAATTATGAAATTTTGGTAATTAATTAGAAATTACCAAGTGTCGGGTTTTGACACCAAAAATGTTTTTAAATACTATATCAAATAGTGAAATTTTAAAAGGAATGATATCAAAATTTTTTTTAAAAGTTTGATATGACTGTGTACCACACACGATTATTTTTACTAGGTGCTTTTAATACGAAGAAAATAGGCCAAGTGCATTATTTGAATTAAGATATTTGAGTGCAATGCACAGTGTCCGTTGCCGTCGTGGGCTCCATCTTTTCAGGTCCTTAGATGGTGGTGAGGTCGGATCGTTTTGGGTGGCTGCGGGAGGCTGAGACTCAGTGTACCGTACTCCCTATCCATGGGAATCCCGACTGGACCCGTGAGTTTGTGGTTACTACTATTTGGGTCGATAAGGGCCTACCTCATTTGGTACCTCATCGTTTCAAGGCATGGTTCCACCACGGGCCCAATGGTGTTCGAGAGGGCCCCCTGGATGGCTTTGACGAACCTACCGTTGAGGATGAGTATTTGGTGGATCTCGACCCTGTGCATGACGTCGAGCTCATAGTTGAGATTGAGGTGTATCAAGGACCTGAGGGTGAGGATCCTGCAGTAGAGGTAGCTGAGCCTCTGGAGACTGACACCCATGACGGTGTTGTGATAGACCCGGATCCCAAGTAGATAGGGTCCGGGATAGGTTGGCGATGTTTCTTGGGACGTCGCAAGTTTTATTGACCACCGAGGGATGTGCACACGCTTGAATGTTTGGGGCGTGACATCCCTATCCGAACTGGTATCAGAGTTAGTTAGTGATTAGAATGATAAGGTACGATGGGTTATGGGATAGTTAGTAGGAATGACCTTTATTTTATGCAAATGCATGTGATTGATGGCTGGTTGGTAGATTGTTTTGTGGGGATTACTCAGTTTCTAATTCTGTATGGAATTGAGAAATGTTTTGTAGAAATTCTACATAATGAGTTATCAAGAGTAGAGGACGCCTAGAAAGAGGACCATAGGACCAGTGACTCGGGGTAAGATACTGATAAGGGTTGGTACCCGAGGTGATCATGGTAGAGCGCTGGCTCAGGCGCGAGTAGAGTGGAGTAGCACCACCTCCAGTCAGTGCCGATGTAGCAGCCCCTAGCGATCCTAGAATCGATGGGATCATTAAGGTGCTTGAGACTCTTGGAGCTTTGATGGGGCAATAAGCCTAGAATCAAGCCGTCGCCATTATCGCTGTCGCTACAACTGTTGCTACTACTGCCGTTGCTGCTGCTGTTGCATCTGTTGAAGTTCCACCTGGGAATGTAGTTGTTGAGAGGCCGATGCATAAGCTCGTAGAGTAGTTCCTGAAGTTGAACCCGCCAAGGTTCAAAGGAGCCGGAGACCCTGAAGCTGCAGCCCTCTAGATCCAGGAACCTGGAGAAGGCCTTTGCACTGCTGAGGTGCACAGAGGAAGAGAAGGTCCTCCTGGTAGTCTATTAGCTGCAGGGTAACGTAAGTACCTGATAGAGGGCCACCAAAGGCAGAGTAGTCCCTGAAGGTATAGTTCCGGTGTGGAACACCTTCCTTAGAGCCTTTAATGGCAAGTATTTTTTTGACAACGCCCGAGAGCATAAGATGGAGGAATTCCAACACCTCTGTCAAGGGATGCTAATAGTAGACCAGTATGAGGCCAAATTTGTAGAGTTGTCGCAGTACGCTCCCAGACTGGTGGAAGACTGGAGGATAGAGCTCGAAGATTTATGAATGGTCTTTGACCGAAGCTGAAGAATCCCTTAGTAACGTTCAACCTGAAAGACTACAACGACTTATATGAGCATGCCCAACTGATAAAGAGGAACCTGAGTGAGCAAGCTGCTGCATCTGGGTCGAGGTTCAACTCGAATAGGGATGGAAATCGGTTTGGGAAGAAGCTCATGACCGGAGGAAGGTATCCTATTCCGCCCAACAGGAGGGATGGGGTAGGAAAGTCAGCACTGAGCTTCAATGGAGTGTGTCACTTCTCCGGAAGGCGACACAGATCAGCCCCATGCCATTCTAGGCTTGGTGCTTGCTTTAAATGCGGCCAGCATGGTCACATGGCTAGGAATTGTCCCAAAAGATCGATGGGACAACAATTGCCACCATTGCCAACGATGGATTAGAATAGAGGGTTTGCGTCTCAGGATGCACAATAGAGTGGACTGAACAGGCCTTTAGCTTAGGGAAGGGTGTATGCTGTCACCAAAAGACATGAAGAAGACTCGCTTGATGTGATCACAGGTATGGTCTCATTGAATGACCATGCTGCTTACGCTTTATTTGACCCTGGTGCAACTTATTCATTTATAGCTGAGCAATTTGTTAAGTTGGTAGTGTTGAAATCTGAAATGTTGGAGTCAGTAGTTAGTATATCTACACTGTTAAAGGATAAGGTGTTGTCTACAGTAGGCTGTCCTGGTTGCAAGTTAGTGATTGGTGAGTGAGAGAGGAGAATAGATTTGTTAGTTCTAGTCATGTATGATTTTGATGTGATAATTGGCATGGATTGACTCACCAAGCAATGAGCTAAGATGGACTATTATTGTAAAGCGATTTAGTTTAACCCGTTAACGGGTGAAAGTTTCGAGTTTATTGGGAATCAAGGAGGACCCTTGATTTCCTTAATCTCGTCGCTTAAGGCAACCCGTTTGTTAGATGGGGGTTGTCAAGGTTACATGGCAACTGTCGTGGATATGACAGTTGAGGAGCTAAAGATTGATGATATTGCAGTGGTGCAAGAGTTTTTAGACGTGTTTCTGAAGGAATTATCAGGTTTGCCTCTAGAGAGTGAGATAGAGTTCGTGATTGAGTTAGCCCCCAAGACGGAGCTAATCTTTAAGGCTCCTTACCACATGGCGTTGTCTGAGTTGAAAGAACTGAATGTGCATATGTAGGAGTTGTTGGATAAATAATTCATACGTCCTAGTGCATCACCTTAGGGAGCACCGGTCATGTTCGTGAAGAAGAAAGATGGTTCATTACGTTTGTGCATCGACTATCATCAACTCAATTAGGTGACGATCAAGAACAAGAATCCATTGCCGAGGATCGATGACTTGTTCGACTAGTTGAAAGGAGTGCCGATATTCTCTAAGATCGACCTGAGGATAGGGTATCATCAACTGAGGATCAGAAATGAAGACATACCGAAGACATCGTTTCGTACTTGATACAATCATTATTAGGTAATGCAATTACCTATGGTTTATGTTTTAGCCATTAGTTTTTTCTTAAGGCTATATGTTATGTGCTTGTGTTCATGAGTTTTTAAATTAGTATTATAGGATAAATTAATGAGAATAATCTATGCTTGGCTATGCACCTCATAAATTAAATTCCTATAAATAAAATGTTACAAGACTTTGGCCATGTGGAATTTAAAATTTAAAATTTATAGAAGAAAGAATAAAAAAAATACATTTAATTTAGGTCCAAAGGGGGGATTTTTGGTGGGCCAAATGGTCGGCCCAATAGAGGCCCACAGAGGGGGCTGTCGCCGGCCCAAGGGAGGCGCAAGAGGAAGAGTGGCCGGCCCATTGCATGGGTCTTGCCAAGTGGCAAGAAGAGCTTCCATGCATTCGCCATTGGAGAGGCAATCTAATGATTGCAAATGATGAGGAAATGGGGGGAATAAAAGGAAGAGGAGAGAGAGAGGTGGCCGGTTGTTCAGCCAAGTGAGAAAGAGAGAGAGTGAGTCGCGAGAGAGGGAGAGTGAAGCCGAGAGAGGAGAAGCCGAGAGGGAGAGGAAGGAGCTCGCCGTCCGTCGCCGCCCGTTCGCCGCCGTGTCCTCGTCGCTAGCTTGGTCTAGAGGCAAGTTGGGAATCTGCTTTCTATTCTTGCACGAATGTCTTGCATGTGTGGTCGGAATCTAGGATGTTTGGAGGCACGGGAGTGAAGCTAATGTGGTTTGTTCTTGAGTTTGCATGCTGTTTTCGCATGAGCCGCCTGAGTCAGAACTTTGTGAGAGCTTGCATGCATGTTTTGAGTTCGATTTTGACTTTGATTGCTTAATGAAATTTGTATCCAATATCTTAAAATACAACATAATAAAATTTGGTACAAAATGATGGAGATTTAAGGGCTCAAACTCTCATCTTACGGAGACACCAGATCTGGAACGATTCCACTGACTTTTCGGCAGATTTGTGATTGCATGTTGATTTTTACTAAGAATATCTCTTCGACTTCTCCATGAAACTTGTAGATAACATATTAAACTACAACATAATAAAATTTGAAGTAAAATGAACAAGTATAACCTAGTAAATCGACTTACTCTTGAAGACAGTAAATCTGGAGACGTGGTACAGGACACCTGAGATTTCATGGACCCATATGGTGACTGTTCTTTGGACATTTGACTTAGCTCCCTTCATGAAAGTTGTAAGGGACCTCTTTAAGTAAAACATATCCAAATTTCAGAGGAAACGAGGAAGAAAAAGTGGGTAAAAACTCGGTATTTCAGAGATGACTACACTGGACGTTTCGGTATGAGAACCAGAAGCTTTGGACGACTATAGAAAATGATCTAAAACGAATCTGGCCTAGACGTCTGCATAAAAAATCTACTTTAGTGTCTTAGCTAGAATCTGGTAAAGTTTCATAATTTTCGGAGGTTGTTTGGGTATTTTAATTGAATTATTTCAAAAACTACACATTCTGTTTTTATCCGAAATTTCATGCTGTATTTGTGTGAATGATATCTTTTGTGTGGAACTTTATTGGCCATGTGTTTTTCATGAAATCAATGTCTTATTGTCTTGTCTATTACATGTCTTAATTTCGTGATTTTTAAGAATCATATGGATATTTAATTTAATTATTTTCAAAAATGGTACAAGCTGGAATTTATATAAATTTCAAAAGGGCATGATAAATGGACTATGCTAAATTGTACGAATGCCATAAATTTTATGCTTATGATTGATTGCATATTGCTGCATGTATGATGATGAATGATGATGCATGTATGGATCGAAGGATGAAAGTGATTTTTCTTGCCATGTGCCATGCTAAGTTGAGACCTAAATTGGTAAGCATGAATAATGATAAATGAGGAAACTGGTTGTGGCGGATGATAATGCCCTGGGTGTATCAGGATACCCGGGATGGGGGGTGCCGGATGCCCGGAATGTATAGAGATACATGGCCAGATGGCCCTGGGAGTATCAAGATGCCTGGAATGGTTGGGTGCCGGAAGCCTCGGAGGTCTTTGCCCGAGGGGATGCCTCGTGATGCCAATTGGGATGCGAGATCCCCGGAATGTGGGGGTGTCGGATGCCCGGTGGCCTTAAATGGCTGAATGCCGGAGGTTTTTCTCGCGATGCCAGAATGGGGTGCGAGTGTAAAGTATGAGATGAAATTGATGATCCCGAGAAAGAGTGATGTGGTGATCGAATTGAAAGTTAAAATTAGAAATTGAATCATGCATATATGATGTGATGTGATGATGATCACCTATGGCATGATGATATGCATACATGGTATGATGTGATGATGATCACCTATGGTATGACGACATGTGTATGATGTGATGATGATCACGTATGGTATGATGATATATGATGTGATGTGATGATGATCACCTATGGCATGATGACATGTGTGTGATGGGATGATGATCACCTATGGTATGATGACATGTGTGTGATGCGATGATGATCACCTATGGCATGACGTATGTGATATAATTGTGATGATGATATATGATGGTACATGCATGGCTTCAAGGTAAGTAGGCATGGATGCATGAATGGCATGTATGACGTTGTGATTGTATTGTATGATGCATTGAGTGGTTATTGGATTCTTTTACCTGATGAGTGGTTGTACTCACCCCTTGGGGACCAACATTTCAGATTAGCAGCATGCCGCTCCCTGCTGTCACGCGGGGTGTGTTTTACGGCCTACCTTCCGATGTAGAGGTCGAGTGCGAGGAGATTGGCTGTCCTTCTATTCTTTGATTGACGTATATTCGAGTGCGCTCTTTAGTTATGTAAGATGTAGGCCTGGCTGGGGGCCCTGTTATCCAGGAGTTCATATCCGTCCACATTCGTCGAGACGGAGTGATGCGTGGGATGTTACCGCCGCCACCGCCTGATGCACCGGGATGGGTGTGAGGGCCCGTGCATGACAAGTAGGAGCTGGAACTTTTTGGGATAGTTAGCCGACACTAGTGATGGGGGATTTTGCACGTGAGTCGTAGTGGGTCGAGTGTTTCTTTTTGGGGTTTAGGCCAAGTGTGGCCTCATGTCCTGGCCTTTCTTTTGGTTTATTGACCCAAGGAAACCCATTTTGAAAATATGTAAATAAAGTGTCACGGCTTTGTCTTTTATTATGATGATTAGTGGTGTGCAATTGTATCATGGTTGGTGGAGGGAGAGATGGCGATGTTTTATTTTGCTTCCGCTAATGAGTCGCGCTGGGACCGTTTTTCAAAAAAAAAATGTGTGTCCATGATTTACGACTCTAAGAGATGTAATAAGGTGTAACATTAGTGCCTGTGGCGACCCAAGAGGGCTTTGGGGTGCCACAGCGCCCCTTTTTGGTATTAGAGCGAATGGTTATAGATGGAGTGATAATGAGCCACATTTGAAAATTGAGGAACATGATGACAATGCACACCATAGGATATAAAACGAAATAATTGAATAACGGGTGATGGGTATTCACTCGTAGATCCCTAGTAGTTTATTTTGAGTTGCCTTTAGGTACCAATAACATGTATATGTTACTTATGTAGTAGTAGTAGTTGCTTTCAATGAAGGCAGTGAGTCTCAGATTATTCCTGAGGCAATGCTTGGAAATTGTAGGAAAGTCATGGTGTGAGCTGGAAGTGCTCATCCATCGAGGGCTGAAGCCTCTGCTGCAAGGGCTGAACCCCGAATGAAAGACATCCTGCACGCATTAGCCAATATTGGAAATCTGATGGAAAGGTAGGCGTAGCAATAGCCCGGAGCAGAACGCCGTACTCAAGGACTGGTGGAGCAATTTCTGAAGCTGAAGCCACCTAAGTTCAATGGAATTGGAAGTCCTGAGGAGGCGGAACAATGGATTGATGGGATGGAACGAATTTTCTGGCTGTTGGACTGCATTGATTTTGAGAAAATAACTTTGGCATAGTACCAGTTGGAGGGAAATGCAAAGTTTTGGTGGAGAGCTTCGAAGGACATAATCTTTCCAACAGGTATTGATGTTAACTGGGAGGAGTTTGTGAGAGCTTTCAATAGAAAGCATTTTTCTGATTGTGATAAGGATAGGAAAATTACAGAATTTGTTCAACTAGAACAAAAGGAGCTGGCGGTAGACCAATATAAGGCTAGATTTTCTGAATCGTCTAGATATGCTCCTAGATTGATTGAGGACCTGGAAGAGAAGGCTAAGAGATTTCTGAAAGGATTGAGGACTGACATTAGAAAGCAACTAGTGCCTTTGAACATAAGAGATTATAATGAAATTTATGAAATGGCACAGTTAGTGGAGCAAGAACTGTTGAGAGAGCGGTCGGAGTTTAAGAAACCGTTGAATTTTAATGATGTGAGAAGGGGTAAGAGACCTTATTCTGGTCAAGGTCAGACTTGGAATGTGAAGAAGAAGAGTAATTTTGGAAATTCTAGAGGAGCAAGAAATGGTCTGAATATAGGGAAAGCACCCTATCAGCCTGGTGTTTGTCAAAGGTGTAATGGGCGACATGGCCCATGACCTTGCAATGGACGACTACAATGTTTTGGTTGCGGAAAAGTGGGTCATCTGAGGAGAAGTTTCCCACAAGAGAGGTCGCAAGTGAGTGTTGGCTCGGTGCGATAGGGATATCAAAGTGCTGTTAGATCAAACTTATAAGGAAATCCTCAAAGGCCACCAGTACAAGGAAGGGTGTATGCGGTCACCCAAGAGGAAGCGGAAACTTCCAAAAATGTTATCTTAGGTACGATCCTTATCAATGGTGAAAAGACATATGCATTATTTGATACGGGTGCAACACATTCATTTGTGTCTGAAAGATATAGACGTTTGAATAAGATAGAAGTTATGCCTCTTGAGACGCCTCTTTGTGTTTCCATGCCTTTAAAGGATATGGTATTGTCTACGCTGGTGTGTGGGAATTGTAAGATATCAATGGGAGGAAAAGATATGGAAATAGACTTGGTTGTAATGGCTATGTACGATTTTGACGTTATTATAGGAATGGACTGGCTTCGTAAGTATCGGGCTAGAATGGATTGTTATAGAAGATTGATCCAATTCGTTTTACCTGATCAGTCTAGTTGTGAATTTTTAGGAGGTCAGACCCATCTTCCTGTAGCACTTATTTCGGCAGTAGAAGCCTGTGAGTTACTTGACAAAGGATGTTAAGGATACCTAGCCATAGTTAAAGATTATGCAAGGGAGGAGCCTAAACTTGAGGAAGTTCGTGTAGTTAACGAATTTCAAGATATATTCCCTGAGGAATTGCTTGGATTGCCGCCAGAGTGGGAGATTGAGTTTGAAATTGAATTAATGCCTGGAACAGGACCAATATCAAAAGCCCTATATAGGATGGCCTTAGTCGAATTGAAGGAATTGAAAGTGCAACTGCAGGAGTTGCTCGACAAATGATTCATTAGACCAAGTGTTTCACCTTGGGGTGCACCGGTTTTGTTAGTCAATCCAAATGGCATAACAAGGAACTCGTAGTGTCCATAACGAGTCATAAACGTAGTCTTAGGAATGTCCTCTTTCTTAATTATTAACTGGTGGTATCCCGACCTCAAATCAATCTTAGAGAAGACCGAACTTCCCTGGAGTTGGTCGAACAGGTCATCAATTCAATGCGCTTGTGCATTGACTATAGGCAGTTGAACCAGGTGACCATTCAGAATAAGTATCCTTTGCCTAGAATTGATGACCTGTTCGACCAACTCCAGGGAAGTTCGGTCTTCTCTAAGATTGATTTGAGGTCGGGATACCACCAGTTAATAATTAAGAAATAGGACATTCCTAAGACTGCGTTTATGACTCGTTATGGACACTACGAGTTCCTTGTTATGCCATTTGGATTGACTAACGCGCCGGCTGCATTTATGGATCTAATGAATAGGATATTTCAGCCTTATTTAGACCAGTTTGTGATTGTTTTTATTGATGATATTTTGGTATATTCAAAAGGGCCTAAAGAGCATGAGCAACATTTGAGGATAGTTTTGCAGACCCTAAGAGAGCATAAGTTGTATGCTAAGTTTAGTAAGTGTGAATTTTGGCTGGACCAGATAATATTTTTAGGGCATGTGGTGTCAGGAAAATGAATTGCAGTAGACCTGGCAAAAGTTGAAATGGTAGTAAATTGGCCGAGACCGACGACACCTACTGAAATACGGAGTTTCTTAGGACTGGTTGGTTATTATAGAAGGTTTATTGAAGGATTTTCACGACTGGTAGGACCTTTAACTAAGTTGACCCAAAAGAATGTAAAATTTGAATGGAATGGGGAATGTGAAAGGAGTTTCCAAGAGCTTAAAAGGAAATTGACCTCAGCTCCAATCCTGACTATACCTACTGGACCTGATGGTTTTACAGTGTATCGTGAAGCATCTCACAAAGGATTGGGATGTGTTTTGATGCAGCATGGCAAGGTTATAGCCTATGCATCTAGACAATTGAAACCCCATGAACTGAACTACCCAACGCATAATTTAGAACTAGCAGCTATAGTGTTTGCCTTGAAGATATGGAGACACTATTTGTATGGGGAGAAGTTTGAGATTTATACGGATCATAAAAGCTTGAAATATCTGTTCTCACAAAAGGAATTGAACATGAGACAAAGGAGGTGGATGGAGTTGTTAAAGGATTATGATTGTGAGATAAGATATCATCTAGGGAAAGCGAATAGGGTAGCGGATGCTCTTAGTCATAAGTCGGCTATGGAAATGGCTAGTCTAAGGATGGCAAAATGGGGATTGTTAAAGTCTGTAGCAGACTCAGAATTTAAATTGGAAATGGATTGTCTTACTGGTATGCTTAGTGCATTAAGAATAAAACCCGAGATTATTCAGAAAGTTAAAATCTTGCAAGAATCGGACCCAGAGATTTTGAAAGTGAAGGATGTTGTGTATTTAGGAAAAAGACCGGAATTTCATATCTCTGATGATAGAATAGTAAGATGCCAAGGGCGACTTTGTGTTCCCGACAATGAAGAATTGAGGAAGGAAATTCTGTCGGAGGCACATAAGAGTAATTATAGTATTCATCCAGGTAGTACAAAGATGAACAGGAACTTGCATCAGCAATTTTGGTGGAATGGTATGAAGGCAGATACGGTTAAGCACATTTCTCAATGTTTGACGTGCCAGCAAGTAAAAGCGGAGCATCGTAAACCCGCAGGACTCTTGAGACCATTAGATATTCCAGAATGGAAATGGGAACATATAACAATGGACTTTGTGCAAGGATTGCCAAGGACATCAAGTGGCCATGATTATATTTGGGTTATAGTGGACCGTTTGACTAAATCGGCTCATTTCCTAGTGGTTCGCATGGACTACCCAATGGATAAATATGCAGATATATATGGAGGTCAAGTAGTACGCCTACATGGTGTTCCGGTGACTATTACTTTAGATCGGGATTCGAGATTTACTTCGAACTTTTGGCAAAGTCTTCAAATTGCATTAGGAACTAAGCTTCAGTTTGGTACTGCTTTTCACCCTCAGACAGATGGACAAACAGAAAGAGTAATCCAAACATTAGAGGATATGTTGAGGGCTTGTGTAATTGATTTCAAAGGAAATTGGGATGAAAGATTGCATTTGGTAGAGTTTGCCTATAATAATAGTTTCCAAAAAAGTATAGGCATGGCTCCTTATGAAGCATTATATGGAAGGAGATGTAGGACTCCTGTCTGTTGGAATGAAGTAGGTGAAAGGAAATTGACAGGACCTGAACTGGTACAAGTTACCATTGAAGCTGTGCTTAAAACAGCTCAAAGTAAGCAGAAAGACTACGCAGATAGGCATAGAAGGCCTTTGGAATTTAGCGTAGGAGACCATGTATTCCTTAAGGTATCTCCAATGAAAGGGATATCTCGATTTGGAATGAAGGGTAAGTTAAGCCCTAGATTTGTTGGACCTTTTGAAATACTCAAAAGGATAGGGGATGTAGCTTATCGCTTAGCGCTACCTCCTAAGTTGGGAAATTTGCATGATATGTTTCATGTATTCGATGTTGAGGAAGTACTAGCCGGATCTTGGTCACATACTCGATCATGAAGCCATCAAAGTGGATGAGAA
This sequence comes from Eucalyptus cladocalyx, assembly GCA_017140615.1. Taxonomy (NCBI): domain Eukaryota; kingdom Viridiplantae; phylum Streptophyta; class Magnoliopsida; order Myrtales; family Myrtaceae; genus Eucalyptus; species Eucalyptus cladocalyx. Next base: position 2,569,895 of record CM029519.1, read on the forward strand.
AGTGAGGTACATCGAGGAGCCTATACAGATATTGGATCAAAAGGAACAAATTCTTAGGACTAAGAAGATCCCTCTAGATAAGGTATTATGGTGACATCATGATATGGAGGAAGCCACATGGGAAAGTGAAGATCAGATGAAGGAAAAGTACCCTTACTTGTTTCAAGAAGGCATGAGTGGTGTCTAATTTTGAGGACGAAATTCTCTAAGGAGGGGAGAATTGTGGCATCCCAAAAATTCAAGACATCCTCTAGAGGAATTAAAGCCCATAATTTGGTAATGAAATTACATATGGTTTATGTTTTAGCCATTAGTTTTCTCTTAAGGCTATATGTTATGTGCTTGTGTTCATGAGTTTTTAAATTAGTATTATAGGATAAATTAATGAGAATAATCTATGCTTGGCTATGCACCTCATAAATTAAATTCCTATAAATAAAATGTTACAAGACTTTGGCCATGTGGAATTTAAAATTTAAAATTTATAGAAGAAAGAATAAAAAAAATACATTTAATTTAGGTTTGGGCCTTGACCCAAAGGGGGGATTTTTGGTGGGCCAAATGGCCGGCCCAATAGAGGCCCACAGAGGGGGCTGTCGCCGGCCCAAGGGAGGCCCAAGAGGAAGAGTGGCTGGCCCATTGCATGGGTCTTGCCAAGTGGCAAGAAGAGCTTCCATGCATTGGCCATTGGAGAGGCAATCTAATGATTGCAAATGATGAGGAAATGGGGGGAATAAAAGGAAGAGGAGAGAGAGAGGTGGCCGGTTGTTCGGCCAAGTGAGAAAGAGAGAGAGTGAGTCGCGAGAGAGGGAGAGTGAGGCCGAGAGAGGAGAAGCCAAGAGGGAGAGGAAGGAGCTCGCCGTCCGTTGCTGCCCGTGTGCCGCCCGTTTGCCGCCGTGTGCTCGTCGCTAGCTCGGTCTAGAGGCAAGTTGGGAATCCGCTTTCTACTCTTGCACGAATGTCTTGCATGTGTGGCCGGAATCTAGGATGTTTGGAGGCACGGGAGTGAAGCTAATGTGGTTTGTTCTTGAGTTTGCATGCTGTTTTCGCATGAGCCGCCTGAGTCAGAACCTTGTGAGAGCTTGCATGCATGTTTTGAGTTCGATTTTGACTTTGATTTCTTAATGAGAGTTGTAACCAACATCTTAAAATACAACATACTAAAACTTGGTAAAATATGATGGAGATTTAAGGGGTCAAACTCTCATCTTACGGAGACACCAGATCTGGAACGATTTCACTGACCGTTCGGTAGATTTGTGGTTGCATGTTGATTTTTACTAAAAATATCTCTTCAACTTCTGCATGAAACTTGTAGATAACATCTTAAACTACAACATACTCAAATTTGAAGTAAAATGAAAAAGTATAACCTAGTAAATCGACTTACTCTTGAAGACGGTAAATCTGGAGACGTGGTACAGGACACCTGAGACTTCATGGACCCATATGGTGAATTTTATTTGGACATTTGACTTAGATCACTTCATGAAAGTTGTAGGGGACCTCTTGAAGTAAAATATATCCAAATTTCAGAGGAAACGAGGAAGAAAAAGTGGGTAAAAACTCGGTATTTCGGAGATGATTACACTGGACGTTTTGGTATGAGAACCAGAAGCTTCGGACGACTACAGAAAATTATCTAAAACGAATATGGCCTGAATTCTTCATGAAAAATCTACTTTAGTGTCTTACCTAGAACCTGGTAAAGTTTCATAATTTTCGGAGGTTGTTCGGGTATTTTAATTGAATTATTTCAAAAACTACACATTCTGTTTTTATCCGAAATTTCATGCTGTATTTGTGTGAATGATATCTTTTGTGTGGAACTTTATTGGCCATGTGTTTTTCATGAAATTAATGTCTTATTGTCTTGTCTATTACATGTCTTAATTTCGTGATTTTTGAGAATAATATGGATATTTAATTTAATTATTTTCAAAAATGGTACAAGCTGGAATTTAAATAAATTTCAAAAGGGCATGATAAATGGACTATGCTAAATTGTACGAATGCCATAAATTTTATGCTTATGATTGATTGCATATTGCTGCATGTATGATGATGACTGATGATGCATGTATGGATCGAAGGATGAAAGTGATTTTTCTTGCGTTGAGACCTAAATTGGTAAGCATGAATAATGATAAATGATGAAACTGGTTGTGGCGGATGATAATGCCCTGGGAGTATCAGGATACCCGGGATGGGGGGTGCCGGATGCCCGGAATGTATAGAGATACATGGCCGGATGGCCCTGGGAGTATCAGGATGCCCGGAATGGTTAGGTGCCGGAAGCCTTGGAGGTCTTTGCCTAAGGGGATGCCTCGTGATGCCAATTGGGATGCGAGATGCCAGGAATGTGGGGGTGCTGGATGCCCGGTGTCCTTAAATGCCTGAATGCCGGAGGTTTTTCTCGCGATGCCAGAATGGGGTGTGAGTGTAAAGTATGAGATGAAATTGATGATCCCGAGAAAGAGTGATGTGGTGATCGAATTGAATGTTAAAATTGGAAATTGAATCATACATATATGATGTGATGTGATGATGATCACCTATGGCATGATGATATGCATACATGGTATGATGTGATGATGATCACCTATGGTACGACGACATGTGTATGATGTGATGATGATCACCTGTGGCATGATGACATGTGTGTGATGTGATGATGATCACCTATGGTATGATGACATGTGTGTGATGTGATGATGATCACCTATGGTATGATGACACGTGTGTGATGCGATGATGATCACCTATGGCATGACGTATGTGATATAATTGTGATGATGATGTATGATGGTACATGCATGGCTTCAAGGTAAGTAGGCATGGATGCATGAATGGCATGTATGATGTTGTGATTGTATTGTATGATGCATTGAGTGGTTATATGATTCTTTTACCTGCTGAGTGGTTGTACTCACCCCTTTAGGGACCAACATTTCAGATTAGCAGCATGCCGCTCCCTGCTGTCACGCGGGGTGTGTTTTACGGCCTACCTTCCGATGTAGAGGTCGAGTGCAAGGAGATTGGCTGTCCTTCTGTTCCTGGATTGACGTATATTCGAGTGCGCTGTTTAGTTATGTATGATGTAGGCCTAGCTGGGGGCCCTGTTGTCTAGGAGTTCATATTCGTCCACATTCGTCGCAACTGAGTGATGCATGGGATGTTGCCGCCACCACCGCCTGATACACCGGGATGGGTGTGAGGGCCCATGCGTGACGAGTAGGAGCGGGAACTTTTTGGGATAGTTAGCCGACACTAGTGATGGGGGATTTTGCACGTGAGTCGTAGTGGGTCGAGTGTTTCTTTTTGGGGTTTAGGCCGAGTGTGGCTTCATGTCTTGGCCTTTCTTTTGGTGTACTGACCCAAGGAAACCCATCTTGAAAATATGTAAATAAAGTGTCATGGCTGTCTTTTATTATGATGATTAGTGGTGTGCAATTGTATCATGGTTGATGGAGGGAGAGATGGCGATGTTTTATTTTGCTTCCGTTAATGAGTCGCGCTGGGACCGTTTTTCAAAAAAAAAAAATGTGTGTCCATGATTTACGATGCTTCTTCTAAGAGATGTAATAAGGTGTAACGTTGGTGCTTGTGGTGACCCAAGAGGGCTTTGGGGTGCCACATTATAAGTTCACTGTCATGCCGTTTAGTTTGACGAGCATCCCCGCTACTTTCATGGATCTGATGAATCAGGTGTTTAAGGAATATTTGGATCAGTTTGTAATCGTTTTCATCGGCGATATCCTATTGTACTTGGAATGTCTAAAGGAGCACGAAAGACATTTGAGAATAGTGCTCAAGACTGCGAAATCATGAACTATACGCCAAGTTCAACAAGTGTGAGTTTTGGTTGACTCATGTGGCATTTTTAGGTCACGAGATTTTAGGTAAAGGAATCTTTGTGGACTCGACCAAGATCAAAGCAGTTATCAACTAGCCAAGAGCAACGAAAATGACATGGATCAGAAGCTTCTTGGGTTTGATAGGATACTACAGAAGGTTTGTGGAAGGATTTTTAGCTTTGGCCTCGTCGTTGACTCGACTGCTGAAGAAGGAAGAGAAGTTTGTATGGATAGATAAGTGCGAGCGTAGTTTCCAAGAGCTTAAGTAGAAGCTGACTACTGCACCGGTGTTGACAATACCATATGGTCCTGGAGGATACGAGATCTATAGTGATGCGTCGTTTAGGGGTTTAGGTTGCGTGTTAATGTAGCATGGCAGAGTCATTGCAAACGTGTCCCGTCAGTTGAGGCCTCATGAGCTGAATTACCCGATGCATGACTTAGAACTCGCAGCAATTATCTACACTTTGAAGATTTGGAGACATTATTTGTGTGGAGAAAGGTTCCAGATCTTTACTGATCATCAAAGTCTCAAGTATCTATTCTCTCAGAAGGAGTTGAATATGAGATATCGTCACTGGATGGAACTTCTTAAGGACTATGATTGCGATATCCTGTACCATCCTGGAAAGGCTTATAAGGTCGCAGATGCGTTGAGTCAAAAGTCTTCAATTGCGCAGATGGTGATTAAAGAGTGGGTCTTACTTGAAGGAGCTCGAGATTCGGCTTTCAAATTTGAGGTAGGCCACCTTTCAAATCTTATGGCGGCCCTTAGAATTGAACTAGAAGTATAGATAAAGATCAAGACGCTTCAGATGACAGACCCAGATATTCAGAAGATCCTGCAAGAGGATACCGAAAAGTGAAAGGCTGACTTTTAGATTTCTAAAGACGAAATACTGAGATTTCATAAGACGAAATACTGAGATTTCATGGACGATTGTGTGTACCTGACGATGCAGAGCTTAAGGAGGAGATCTTGTCAAAAGCTCATCGTAGCAGTTACAACATTCATCCATGTAGTACGAAGATGTATCAGAATTTGCGTCAACACTATTGGTGGACCGGTATGAAGGCAGATATTGCCAAGCATGTCGCCAAATGTTTGATGTGTCAGCAAGTGAAGGCATATCAATGTAAGCCAAGAGGACTTTTGCAACCTTTCGAGATTCCCGAGTGGAAATGGGAACACATCACAATGGACTTTGTGATGGGTTTACTGAGGATTCAAAGAGGTAATTGATTCCATTTGGGTTGTGGTTGACAGACTGATGAAGTCGGTTCACTTTATCGCCATACGGAAGGACCTTGCATTGGACAGATATAAAGAATTGTACGCGCGTCAGATTGTTTGTCTGCATGGAGTGCCCGTGACGATTATGTTTGATAGGGATCTGAGATTTACAGTTGCCTTTTGGAAAAGCTTGTAGATCGCCTTGGGAATGAAGCTGCAATTTAGTACGGCTTTCCATCTGCAGACAGATGGCTAGTCTGAAAGGACGATTCAGACTCCTCAAAGACATGTTGAGAGCGTGTGTGCTAGACTTCAAAGGAACCTGGGAGGAACAGCTTCATCTCGTCAAGTTTGCCTCAACAACAGCTACTTGCAGAGTATTTAGATGGCACTTTTTGAAGCATTGTATGACAAAGCGTGCAGAATGCCAGTGTGTTGGGATGAAGTCGGAGAACAAAAGATTACAGGCCCAAAGTTGGTTCAGCAGTTAGTGGACGCGGTTGTAGTTATCAGAGACAGATTAAAGACCGCAAAGAGCCACCAGAAAAGCTACGCAGATAAGCGTCAAAGACCTTTGGAATTCCAAGTTGGAGAGCACGTCTTTCTGAAGGTGTCATCGATGAGGAGTACTTCGTGCTTGTTGGTCTCTTTGAGATTTTGGAAAGTATAGGGACTTTAGTGTATTGTCTTGCGTTGCCGTCGAGACTGGTGCAAGTGCATGATGTCTTCCACGTGTCGATGTTGAGAAAGTATGAACCTGACCCAACCCACGTGCTGAATTTTGAAGAATTAGATGTGGACGACATAGTGTCGTACGTGGAGAGACCAATTTAGATTATGGACTGCAAGGAACAAGTTTTGCGCACCAAGACGATCCTGTTAGTCAAAGTGGTTTGGCAACACCACGAGACAGAAGTAGCAACTTGGGAAAGTAAAGATTTGATGAGACGACAATAACCCCCGCCTTTTCATCGACATGCCTATAGTCTTTTTCTTTGAGCTGATCATTCACGAGATAACTAATCTATCTGGTGAAGCCGTTAAAGATTTTAACACAATAAACTTGAGAATTCGATCAGAAATCGATTGCTCAACCGTGCTAATCTGTAAGAGTAAATATAGTACTGTCAAAATCGATCAGAGATTAGAGATATGTCGATTCAATTGAAGTATGTGATTAAAGTGTGGGTGATTTTACCTAATTGCAAAATTCTCGTCGAACGACACTAAATTGATTTTTCTGTCATTTCTATACCCTATGCCCGTATTTGAAATCTCGAGATTTTCACGACAACCGAGAGTTGCCAATGAGTCGAAGATGCATAATTGGCTAGACAATAATCGACCACGGATCAATTGCACTAAAATTTCCTAAAAGTTACTTGGTAAGCTAGGTTACACTAAAATCATGCCCAATTGAAATTAACCGTGAAATTGAACCTGATTTCATAAATTGAAAATTCTATCATGTCACAATTTATTTTAGGAACGTCGACTCATCCTTCGAAAATTTTTCTACAAACTCGAGTTTTTGGCGAAAAATCAAATTTAGGCATTTTTGGACTGGGAAAATTAGTGGGTCATTTTTTGTTGCACTTTTGGTCGTCAAGTTAGTTCATTTGATGAGGAAAAATCATGGGATGGATGTGGACACCTTGACTGAATTTTTGGACACCATTTGGGATTAATTTGAAGGAGAATTGAACTCAAATTGGATGGGAAATGTCCAAAGTTCGTAGCCAAGTGGGGGAGCAACATTTTGGACACTTTGGGAGGCTTCTTGAGGAAGCTTTGGTGTGGAAATTGGGTAGTGGATATGGCTGAGCAAGGTGGGGGCAAGCAGTGAGTGTTTTGGATATTTGTAGAGGACTTTTGTGGCACATTAGGCCTCCCTTGCAGCCGAGCTCTTCTTCTTCTTCCCTTGGCTTGCTTTCCCCATTGTTGTGTTGTTTGAGCTCAAGAAAAACCAGAGAAAGCTAGCCTTGAACCAACTAGCTCATTGATTGCCCCCCTGTCGCTCATAGTGCGTCGGCGTTGCCGCTCGAGCCCGCTACTTGCGTGCTCACGTGCCTGCACGTCGGCGAGCCCAGCCCATCGCCTGGCCTCCGTCCTAAGTAGTTCGAGCCTTCTCCGTCATGAGTCTACCGCCTTTGCCCACCGTCTAGCTAGGTGAAGCCACTAGCATCGCTTGCTGTAGCTGCCACCGTCCCGCCTCGCTATTTCCACGCCAAGCCACTGCTCGGTCTAGCTCCTTTAGCCCAAAGCAGAAGCCGAACCTCATAACCTAGCTATGAGCTTTGTGGGCCTCTTTCGGGATTGTCTAGACCTCGCTTGGTGTCGCCGTAGACTTGTTTTCCGCTCGCCTCCCCGTTGCTGTCGCCGTGGACTCACCGGCCTGCTAATCCGATGAGTTTAGTTGCTAAACTCTGCTTTGGGAGTTAAGTATGGCTTAAGTGGTTAGTTTAGAAGGATTAGTGATTTAGTTGGTTAATTAGGACTGTTAGGTGGTTAAATTAGATTAATTAAGGGCTAAATAGATTGTACTATTTATGTGGATATGTGCATTATTTTTCTAGGCTTGTTTAGGTGGTTAGATTAGCATTTCCGGCCTAAATATGCATTTATTGGATTAATGTGCATTTATTTAATTATTTAATATTTTCCAGAAATTATACTGAGATAGCTGGGGATTGGAATTTTGTGCTGATTGTAGTGGGGTGCTTAGTTTATGCAATTGAATGTTAATTTGTACAAATTGAGTGGTGATTGTGATTTTGAGTTATTATTTCAAAATTACGAAATTTTGGTAATTAATTAGAAATTATCAGGTGTCGGGTTTTGACACTGAAAATGTTTTTAAATATTGTATCAAATAGTGGGATTTTAAAATGAAAGATTACAATTTTTTATTTTTTTAAGTTTGATCTGATTGTGTACCCACACACGGTTATTTTCACCGGGTGTTTTTAATACGAAGAAAATAGGCCAAGTGCATTATCTTAATTGAGACATCTGAGTGTAATGAATGGTGTCCTTAGCTGAAATTGAGTGATCGTGTGATGGTTATGAGAACCCGTCCCTGAAGTGTGTCAAGTGGATGTTGCCCTTATATGGGTTATCCATAGATAGCGGATGCCGGTCGCAGTAAAGGCTGGAACGATGCTCCTTCGGGATTGCCATCTTGTGTAGACGTTTCCGTGCTTAATGGGGTGAGATGTTGCCTGGATACACCAAAAGACCGCCAAACGTCGAGTAGGCCATAATCAATTGGAATGCATGATTGATTGAGATAGAGGCGCTATATTATGGGATAAAATTGTGTGGCATAGAATGAGATGTGTTATAACGATTTGGCCCTATAATCAAAACCCCTATGATTGATTGAGATTGAGTGAGACATTCCAATTGATGTGTGCATTTGTTATATGCATTTGTGATATGAATTGTACTGACATGTAAGAAGGAACTGATGCGAGGTGAGTCATCTGTGATGTATGGTTAGATTACCTCTAGGCGTATTTCTTTCCTAGTCGGGGTTTAGGGGGTGAACTTGTTAAGACATTGTCTCACCTCATCGTGGGCTCCATCTTTTTAGGTCCTTAGATGGCGGTGAGGCCGGATCGTTTTGGGTGGCTGCGGGAGGCCGAGACTCAGCGTACTGTACTCCCTATCCACGTAAATCCCAATAGAACCCATGAGCTTGTGGTTAATACTAATTGGGTCAATGAGGGTCTACCTCGGTTGGTACCTCATCGATTGAAGGCGAGAATCTGCCACAGGCCGAATGGTGTTCGAGAGCTCCCCCTGGATGGCTTTGATGGACCTACCGTCGAGGATGAGTATTTGGTGGATCTCGACCCTATGCATGACGCTGAGCTCATAGCTAAGATCGAGGCATATTAGGGACCCGAGGGTGAGGATCCTACAGTAGAGGTATCTAAGCCTTTGGAGACCGACACCCCTAATGGTGTCATGATAGACCCGGATCCCAAGTAGATAGGGTCTGGGATAGGGTAGCCTGGTAGTCTCTTTTTGGTGTAGACTTTTCTATATAAACTCAGTCTGTTTATAAAGTGTGACTTTTGTGATTTTTGTTGTCTTGCTTTTCTATCCCATGTTGAGTGTTGTCTGGAGATTATTATATGCTTCCACATGTGCATAATTGATTGGGTTGGCGATGCATCTTGGGATGTTACAAGTTTTATCGACCATCGAGGGATGTGCGCGCGCTCGAGGTTCAGAGTGTGACAATTTATGTCAATCTTCACTTGAGATATTCTTTAAATTGCACCATGATTTGTGTAGATATGCAATAATATCTTTTGAGATTAAAGGGATTTTCTCAAAAGCATATTATTGATACTTTTTGCAAAAGGAAAGTAGATATTTCTACCGAGGACAAGTTGTGTAATAAATATGTGCGATGCCTTATGCTTATGACGAGATATTTGCAATATACATCATATTTAATTCATAAGCAATCATCCATAATCATGATAAATTCATATACGAAATTTTTTATTCTCTTACCAAAAGTATATGTTTGAGATATACCATTGATTTAAAGATGATTGATGTCAATCTCCTCTTCTAAAAAAGGTTCTTCCAATTGGTTTTCAAATCTTTAGACCATTGTTTTCAAAATGATTAGGATCCCATAGATTGAACATTTGAAGGAGCTTTGGCCAACATGTTTTAAAAAAATGTTTTCAAAAATGATTTTTATAAATATTATTTGAAAACTTACCCCTTAATCTCTCATTGACTTTTAGAAAATCATTTTCTTATCATGTTTTCTTTTTCAAAGCCAAGTCGAAAATTGTCAAAATATGGAGCTTGTATGGAAAGAATGTGTTCTAAAGTTTTTGAACTAAAAGAACATTTTTTGGAAACTTTAGGAATTTCCTCTTTGAAAAATCTCATTTTTCTTTGATTTGCAAAAAATCCTTTCGTAAAAGCTCGATTTTGACTTTTTGAGAAAGATTCTGTTGCCTCAGCTTGGAATTTTCCTTCTTCAATTCAGAAATCCTTTTAAGAGCAAATTTGTAATTCAAACAAAGCTCATCAATATAATTTGATACTTTAATAGGAATTTTAGAATAACTTGTTGAAGAAAACTTCTTTACTATTTTGAAGTTGACAAAACCTTTCCAAGTCCAAGCCTAAAGATTTCCAGATTCTATCGTCAAAGTTTGAAGACCGCCAGACTTTAGTTTCAAAGTGTGACCTCACTGATAGTTTCCAAACTAAAGAATGAAGACTTATGCAAATGTAGGATTATCTTCAAGGATTCGATTCGTATGGTTTATTGATGAAATTATGGCTGGATATAGCACCTACTTGCTTGATTATCTTTATTGGAAACAATTATGATTTGAAGATCTTTTGAGAGGCAAGCAGACTTGGAAGGTTCTACTTATGGAAATCAAGATTTGATTGTATGGGCGAGCAGGATTGACGGGCTTTCATCACAAATTATCTAATGACTCGAGATCACCTTAATTAATTCTATGCAACGGGTAGATTGGAAAAATTCCTTTGGAAAGTGCCAATGGTCGAGAAGGCATGAAGGAGTATTTAAGGATGACTCTCCAATTGTTCAAGTGTGTGCATGAAAGAAAATTTTTGAAGTCTGAAGCTTTCCATTTACTTGATTTTTCATTCATCGAGCTCAAAGTTGTACACAAAAGAGAGAAACTCTTAATGAGACTTTGTGAGAGACCAGTAGAGACTCTACATTGAGAAAATCAAGATCACAAGCTGTAAAATCTCTTTTGATTCACAGTGGAATTTAGCTAGTGGGCTGTTAGCGCAGGAGAGTGGACGTAAGCTTGATCTAAGTCAAACCACTATGAACTTTGTGTTCTTATTCTCTTTCCCTAAACTCCTAAATTCCTTACCTTCATTCATAGATTTATTTGATTATTCAAAGTTGAAATACGTTTATAGTCTATTATCTTCTATAGGCAATTTATTTCTATTAAGTCTTGCAAAATTTTTATTTACACCTATTCACCCTCTGTAGGTATTTATACTAGCCCTCTCAATTGGTATCAGAACTTGTGTGCTTATTTATTGAAGTGTCTTTACTTTTTAAGCTAAATATCTATGGCTAGTATTTTGGCTTCAGGTTTGGTTGAAGGCCAAAGCAACACTAGACCTCTTTACTTTGATGGGAAAGAGTACAATGTATGGAAGAACAAGATAAAGGCATTCCTGAGATCGAAAGATCCCTTGGAATGGGATGTGGTAGAAAAATGGATAATTGCCAAAGCTACATCAACCTCAGAAAGAGGAAAGGAAGTTGCAGATGCTAGAAAAATAACACAAGCAGAAATAACCAAGAGACAAGCTCTTGATGCTAAAGCCATCGACTTCTTATATTGTGCTCTATCTCCTACTGAGTATAACAAAATTTCATCTTGTGAAATAGCAAAAGAAGTCCGGGACAGGTTGCATGTTACCTATGAAGGAACTGATATAGTCAAAGAAACAAAAATGAATATCCTACTTGGACAGTATGAAGCCTTCAAGATAAAGCCAGAAAAATCCATAACTGATATGCTTAGTCGCTTCACAGAGATTGTAAACAGTCTAGCATATCAAAGACAACTAATCTTAGGACCAATGAAGGTTAATAAATTGCTACATGGACTCTCCAAATACTGGAATCACATAAAGACTTCGATAAAAGAAACCCAGAGGATCATGCCTCTTTTAGTAGACGAACTAGTTGGCACACTTCAATCATATGAAGTGGAACAAATCAATGAGGAAGAAAATCTCAAAGGAAAGAAGTCAATTGCTTTAAAATCTAATGATGATTATGATGACACAGATTCAGAAGATGACAAGGACGATGAAGAGCTAGCATTCATGATTAGGAAGTTCAAAAGGTTGAACATGAAGGAAAGAAGGTTTAATTGGAATAAGCAGAATACTCAAAAATTTCAGAAGAAATCATTTGAGGACAATGGAACTAACAAAAATGTGATTTGCTTCAAATGCAAGAAAAAAGGGCATAACAAACCCAACTGCCCTTTGTTGAAGAAAAAGAAAGGAAACACAAAGAAATTCAAAAAGGTTCTCAAAGCAAAGACATGGAGTTGAGGTTAGCAATTTAACAATCCCTGTTAAAGTCTCTAAATATATAGATGAACTTTGTCTTAGTCTCAAAAATTCTCTTAAAAGGATTTTCAAGCTGAAGAAGAAGAATTCTAAATTGAAGCAACATGAAACCTTTTGGAAAGAAAAGTTTGAAAATCTAAATAAATTTTTTAATGATTTGAAAGAAAATACATATTCTCTTTCGAAGGAAAATGCTTTTTTTGAAAGAAGACATTTTAAATATCACAAAAAGGTTTTCAAAAAGATCTGAGAAGTTGGAAAAGATTCTTTATGTACAAAGACTATTTTAACAAATCTGGTTTTGGTATGACACCAGAAACTATTTCTTTAATTGATTTTCCCAAAGTAAAGAAAAGAATCAAACAAAGACCTACAAATTTTTTTTACATAAATCATTTTCAATTTTTTTTTTATAAAACCTGTCGGCCAAGGTGCTCTCAAATGTTTAAAGTGTAACAGCTCAAAACATTTCGAGAAAGAATGTCCCAAGGTTTGGAGACTCGTTACAAGGGATTGGGCAAAGATTGTTTTTAATACTAACTCCCCTGGACCTAAGAAAGTGTGGGTACCAAAGAAAACTTGAGTTCTTTTTATGATTACAGGTCACTATTAAGAAGAAGATCAAGTGGTATTTGGATAGTGGTTGTTTGAGACACATGACAGGAGATTCAAGTTGTTTCATAAAATTTGTTCAAATAAATGGTGGAAAAGTTTCTTTTGGTGGAAAAGCAAATGAAGAATTATTGGATGTGGAACTATGAAGATTGGAAATCTCACAATTAACAATGTTTCCTTGGTGGAAGGTTTGAATTACAATCTACACAGCATAAGTTAATTCTTTGATACTGGATTCAAAATTGATTTTCAAGAAGGCATTTGTTCAGGAACTAGTAAAGATTTCTCTCAATCTTTCACTAGACAAAGACATGAGAATATTTATCTTCTGGATATAAAACCAGAGAGTTCTCAGTGTCTGATATCCATTCAAGATGAAGCAAACCTTTGGCATCAAAAGCTTGGTTCATGTTAACATGAAACGGATTGCCAAGATTTCCTCTAAGAAGATTGTTTGTGGACTGCCCAACCTGACTTATCAAAAGTCTGAATTATTCACGTCATGTGTTTTGAGAAAATAGGTTAGAAGTCCTTTTAAACCTATAAATCAAGTTTCTACTAATAAAGTTTTGCAGCTTTTGCATATGGACCTCTTTGGACCAACCAGAACTCAAAGCATTGGTGGAAAAAGATACTGCCTAGTAATCGTAGATGATTACTCTCGTTTTACTTGGGTATAATTCCTAACAAGTAAGTTTGAAACTTTCTCTCATATTTCAAAATTTGCCAAGAAGGTTCAGAATGAAAAATGATATGACATTTCAAGCATACGAACAGACCATGGTGGTGAGTTTAAAAATCAAGACTTTGAGAAATTCTATGATGAATCTAGTTTCCAGCATGTTTTCTTTTCTCCATACACTCAAGAACAAAATGGGGTTATGGAAAGAAAGAACAGATCTTTGTAGGAGATGGCAAGAACCCTCTTAATTGAGAGTAATATTTCCTCTCGTTTTTGGGCTTAAGCAGTTTCTATAGCTTACTACATCATTAACAGAGTATTCTTGAGGCCTATTATAGAGAAAACTCATTATGAAGTGTTTAAAGGGAAGAAGCCAAATGTTTCTTATTTTTATGTGTTTGGTTGTAAGTGTTTTGTTTTGAAAAATGCAAATAATTGAATTGGTAAGTTTGAAGCAAAATCAGACGAAGGAATTTTTCTTGGCTATTCAACCTCAAGCAAAGCCTATAAAATATTCAACAAGAAGACTTAGTTTGTGGAAGAATCCATGAACGTCAAATTTCAAGACTCTATGCAATCAACTTAAAGAATCTGAACCTACTCCAAACTTTTTTAAAGTTTACTTACTTGAAGTAGTTTAGACTTTTAAAGATCAACAATAAGAAGGAATTTGTACCAGATCCAAAAGGCAAGAAGAGTCTAGTGCCTTGGCACTCATTTATGAGATTGAACCTAAAAGTATAGAAGAAGCCTTAGCTAATGAAAGCTGGATTAAAGCTATGCAAGAAGAGCTCAGACAGTTCAGCATTAACGATGTTTGAGAACTAATTCCTAAACCTAAAGGTAAGTCCATTATTGGAACAAAATGGGTTTTTAGGAACAAGGTTGATAAGAAAGGAAAACTAGTCAGGAACAAAGCAAGACTCGTGGCCAAAAGATATACGCAAGAAGAAGGGATAGATTATGATGAGACCTATGCACTAGTAGTAAGGTTAGAAGCAATTAGAGTATTACTTACTTTTACTTACTATAAAAATTTCAAGTTATTATGTAAAAAGTACATTCCTAAATGAATTTTTCTAAGAAGAAGTCTATGTGGAACAACCTCATGGATTTGAAGATCCAAGAAAACCAAATTGAGTCGATAGATTGAAAAGGCTCTTTATGGACTGAAGCAGGCACCTCGAGCCTAGTATGAAAGGTTAAGTAAATTCCTAACTCAAAATGGTTTTATTAAAGGAAATGTAGATACTACATTGTTCATAAAAAGAGAAGGTAAATATTTTTTACTTGTTCAAATTTATGTTGATGGTATTATTTTTGGAACACCAAATGAAAATCTATGCAAGAAATTCTCTAGATGTATGCAGGATGAGTTTGAGATGAGTATGATGGGTAAATTAACTTTCTTTCCAGGATTACAAGTTAAACAATCAAAGAAAAGTATTTTTATTCACCAAGAAAACTATGCAAAAGATCTCATCAAGAAGTTTGGAATGAAGAATTGCAAAAAGATAGAGACTCCAATGTCAAGTTCTTCAAAGTTGGACAAAGATGAAGAAGGGAAGAATGTAGACCAAAAGCTATACAGGAGCATTATTGGTTTGTTTCTTTACCTTACTGCATCTAGACTTGACATTTTATTTAGTGTTTGTATCTGTGCTAGATTCTAATCAAATCCCAAAGAATCTCACTTAAGTGCTGCAAAATGCATCATTAAATACATTGTAACGACACCAAAGCTAGGTCTGTGGTATCCCAAAAAATGAGACTTTACTCTCCTTGGATATTTAGATGTAGATTTAGCAGGATGTAAAGTTGATAGAAAGAGTATCTCTGGTACCTATTAACTGCTAGGCAATAAGTTGGTGTCTTGGTTTTCAAGATAACAAAGTACCGTAACTCTTTCAACAACTGAAGCAGAATATGTGGCTCTTGGGAGCTGTTGTTCTCAAATCTTATGGATAAGGCAACAACTAAGAGACTTTGGTATTGAAGAATCGTGCACTGAGATCAAATGTGACAACACCAGTGCCATCAATCTTACAAAGAATCCAATTCTTCACTCAAGGGCTAATCATATAGAGATTTGACATCATTTCATTAGAGATCATATTTATAATGGAGAAGTTATGATTCAGTTCATTGACTTGAAGAATCAGCTAGCAAACATATTTACAAAGTCACTGGAGAAAAGCTTATCTAAGTCTATTCGTGCTAGATTGAATATCATATTTTCTACCAAGTAAAGTCTGAAGGTATTCAGACTTAAAAAGTCCATAAGCTACATCTGTAAGTTAATGTTTCTAAATAAGTGTGATTTTATCAGGATGAAATTTTAAATAGGTACGTTGATTTTTGAATTGCAACTTGCCTATTTTATTTTTAGAAATTATTTTCAATTTTTGAATTTTTGGAAGTTTTTCATTTTTTTTTAAAAAGGCAGTTTTATTTTTTCCTTTGTGACGATTCGTATTTCTCATTTCATTTGCTTCATATACCGTTGATGTTCTTCTTCTCCATTTACGCTCACATAAACCCTAGAATACAAAAATTCTACTTTCTCACATTTTCTCTCAAGTTTGATCTACAAAGTTTTCACCTTTCTCAACGAGCGAGTTCAAGAAATCCCCCTCGACAGTGACAATGTCTTTCCAGAAGAAGTCTTCTAGAATTGTGAACAGGGGACCACAACACATGCGAGAGGGTCCTACACACTTTGACTTAACCGAGGAAGAAGATTCTCCTCAACAGCAGCAACAACAACAACATTCTCAACAATGTCACTCTTCACAGCAAGCGACTCAAGATCCTCCACAGCAACAAGAAGAAGAAGAGATCATTGAAGATGTTGAACCAGTAAGAACATAGAAACCTCAATTTCTATTTAGACTATACTCTAACTTAAAGGAGGGTGGTTCCGTGATGACTTTGATTGATGAATTTTTGCAAGCGAACAGTTACAAGAACGAAACTTTGTTCTTAAATACTATAGAAATGTTAGGTATTGCGCCTAAAGGTTTGGTAGCAAGGACTTCTGCCAACTTTCCAAGTGATCTGCGGTTTGGAGGTTTTAATTAGATAGAAGGAAATGATGATGATGAGAGGATGTATATGCATTTTCAACCTAGGATGGGTATTGCTGCAAATGTTCGTAGAGAGGGAACAAGTTTATTCCTTTCTAAGGATCACAGGAAGACCTATTTGAAATTTTTGAAGAGAGGGGTGATGAATCCTCGAACTGTATATTTTGATTTTCTGGATTCTTTGAAAGTGAACTTGAGGGAGAAGTTTCCTCTCCTTCAACTTCAAAGATTTTTCTCGGAGACTACAGTCGCTTACCCTGAATTGACTACTTATTTCTATTTGAATCTATCTTTTTTAGATGCAAATTGATTTTCTTTTACAATAAGGGACAAAGAGTTTGTGGTGGCTGTGGACACTTTGGCGGATGTGTTTGGTGTGGAAAGAGAGAGTTTCCAACCAATTAGTTTGTTTGTTCGTCATGCAATTGGCTCTTGTTCGGGACAGATTTGTTGAAGGCGGGATTTCTTATTCCAAAATGACCGCCTCCAATATCTTGCTACACAAGATTGTGATCAACTGCATCAGACCTAAATCCACTTTAAAGACTAATGTCTCTTGCTCTGAAGCAAAGTTGATGTACACAATCAACATTGGGTTCAAGTTCTCACTGCCTCACACTATTCTAATGCACATGTATAGGACAATGGTGAAGGATAAGGGGCAATTACCTTATTTTGCGCTTGTCACTCGATTATTCAAACATTTCAATATTCAGTTTCCTACTACTCTGTGTGTTCGGACCATTGTTCCTATGGTGATAGGACTGAAGATGGTTTCAAAAATGAGATTGAAGGAGCTTAATAAAGCATTGGAACGCCTAAAGGAGAAGTGCCCCACCAAAATGAAACAAGATTTTGCAGTAAAGAAGAGAAAAGGCAAGGAGCCCATGAGCGCACCAATGAAGAAGATGAGAAACCTTATCTTGCGGGACGAAGAAGAAGATGAGGATGACATTACTCTCTCTACCTTAAGAAATCTACGGAGCTTTGTTAGTTTTGAGCAGTCAGAGGACAGAGAGAATAGAGAAAGAGAAGAGACAGAAGAGAGAGATGAAGAAAAAGAAGAGACATAAAAGAGAGATGAAGAAAAAGAAGAAGGCAGGGAAACTCAAGAAGAAGAGGGTGAAGATGACTCTTTTGAGCCAACATATGTTGTATCATTATTAGAGGATTTGGAAAAGACTCGAAGTGGGACTGTAGGAGAAGAACAAGAAAAACATCACTTGGGTGCTGGAGCAGAGCAAGAACAAGAAGATGAATTCTTTTCTCCACCCGAAGAAACAAAGATAGGGGGAGCTACTGACAAAAGAGGTACCTCTTCACTTGTCTTTACTAGTGATGTTAGTAGATCTCTAGCAGATCCAAAGGATGTCTATACCTCTCAATATTCTGAAGTAGATGTTGAAGAATCCACTCCCAGTCCTAGTGATCTTACTGCTGATGTTCCCTCACATCTCAATACTCCTAGAGTTGATTTGGCTAGACCTAGTGCTACAACAGAACCAACAGTAGACTTTCAAAGGGTGCTGGAAATCCTTTTGGGTTTGAAGGCTCAACAATATGGAATGGAGTGTGAGATCAAGTATCTCAAAATAGTTTTTCAGTCCACTTTAGAATCTCTACATGAATAGATACAAGCCCTAAAACTTCAAGTGCAAGAAATTGCAAAGGGTGAGGATATTGAGTAGCTGAAGAAGACTTTGAAAAAGCTAGAGGAGACTGTTAAGTCTATGGGGGATTTCCAGATCGTTCGCATTCCTAAACATCCCTGATTTTATTTCAATTCTTTAAAAATATTTCTCCACTTTTTGCTATTGACAAAAATGGGGAGAATTTATGCAGATTTAGATATTCTATCTTTTGCTTTGGATTTTGGACTGACTTTGGACTTTTGATTGTCATGATTACTGTTGACTTTGAATCTTTTTTATGCTTGCAACAACTAAGTTTGTGATACTGTTTATGACTGCATAATTATGTTTAAGATTAACATATTTTTTGTGGTTGCAGAATAAATACTATCTAGGTTCGAAGCAACTTATTTTTATAAGATATCATGTATTGCAAAAGTGTTGTTTTGTAGGTCAAAAGTTTTTTAAATCTGCAGGAAATTTTTGTCACCATTAAAAAAGGGGGAGATTGTTGAAGAAAACTCATTTATTGTTTTGAAGTTGACAAAACCTTTCCAAGTCTAAGTCTGAACATTTCCAGATTCTATCATCAAAGTCTGAAGACCGCCGGATTTTAGTTTCAAAGTCTAACCTTACTGACAGTTTCCAGACTGAAGAATGAAGACTTATCTAGATGCAGGATTATCTTCAAGGATTCGATTTGTATGGTTTATGGATGACATTATGGCTGGGTATAGCACATACTTGCTTGATTATCTTTGTTGGAAACAATTATAATTTGAAGATCTTTTGAGAGGCAAGCAAACTTGGAAGGTTCTACTTATGGAAACTAAGATCTTGATTGTATGTGCAAGTAGGATTGATGAGCTTTCATCACAAATTATCAAACGACTTGAGATCACCTTAATTGATTATGTCCAACGAGTAGATTGGAAGAATTCCTTTGGAAAGTGCCAATGGTTGAGAAGGCATGGAGGAGTATTTAAGGATGACTCTCCAGTTGTTCGAATGTGTGCGTGAAAGAAGAATTTCAAAGTCTAAAGCTTTCCATTTACTTGCTTTTTTATTCATCAAGCTTAAAGTTGTACTTAAAAGAGAGAAACTCTTAGTGAGACTTTGTGAGAGACTAGTAGAGACTCTACACTAAGAAAGTCAAGATCACAAGCTGTAAAATCTCTTTTGATTCATAGTGGAATCTAGCCAGTGGGCTGTCAACGGAAGAGAGTGGATGTAGGCTTGATCTAAGCTGAAACCACTATAAACTTTGTGTTCTTATTATCTTTCCCTAAACTCGTAAATTCCTTACTTTCATTCGTAGATTTATTTGATTATTCAAAGTTGAAATACGTTTATAGTCTGTTATCTTCTATTGGCAATTTATTTCTACTAAGTCTTGCTAAATTTTTATTTACTTACACATATTCACCCATCTCTAGGTGTTTATACTAGCCCTGTCATAACTTACCTCAAATTCTTTTTCCGAGCGTGATCCTATGTGGCACCCCTCGACGGCCCCCGATCCAATTAGGATCGCCACAGTTCGCTTACTATTTACTTTCCTTATTAACATATCACTATGATACCATTTCAAGTGCAGCGGGTCCATACAACTTGGAGGTTTACATTTTTTTTTCTTTTTTTTCGATCGGTCCCTTGCGCAATTTATATGCGGAAGCACATCCAACAACTCCCTTCCCTATATTCGGAAAACGATGCACACCTACTAAACATCTTATATAAGTTAAAGCCGAACACATTTATTTACATAAAGCAGATGGACATCTTTAGTCAGTACATCGAAATGCCAATGTTTCTATACTCGGCTATACTTTAAAAGATGACCGACATCTCCTCCCACAATCGTATGCTTAAGGTCCATCAACTAGTGTCGGTGTCCAAAGGTTCCCTCATTTGCTATCCTTCTCCTCACGGTCATATCCAATTGTTCAAACCATCTACTAATCTGAAATGTTGGTCCCTAAAAGGGGTGAGTACAACCACTCAGCAGATAGGGAAATCCAATAACAACTCAATGCATCAGGCAAATCATAAATGCATTGCAGGCATTACTTACCTTGAAGCCATGCGCATACTGTCATGCATCATCATATCATACATGTCATCATCATCATGGCATCATTATATCATACATGCCATCATCATCATGACATCATCACATTACACATGTCATCATCATCATGGCATCATTATATCATACATGTCATCATCATCATGACCTCATCACATTACACATGTCATCATCATCATGGCATCATTATATCATACATGTCATCATCATCATGACCTCATCACATTACACATGTCATCATGCCATATCATATATCATCATCATACATATCATCATGCATGTCATGCCATGGGTGATCATCATTATTTCACATCACATCTCATCATCATCATCATCATCATCATTATCATCATCATGCATATCATCATGCATGTCATGCCATGGGTGATCATCATTATTTCACATCACATCTCATCATCATCATCATCATCATCATTATCATCATCATGCATATCATGCATGTCATGCCATGGGTGATCATCATTATTTCACATCACATCTCATCATCATCATCATCATCATCATTATCATCATCATGCATATCATGCATGTCATGCCATGGGTTCAATTTCCACTTTTAGCTTTCAATTTTGATCACCACAACACCCATTTCTCAAATCACCAATTTCATCATCCCCTCGGGCAAAGACCTCCGAGGCTTCCGGCATTCAGCCTCCCAGGCCACCGGGCATCCGGCCCCCCCACATTCCGGGCATCTCACATCCCAACTAGCATCACGAGGCATTCCCTTCGGGCAGAAATGTGGCATCCCAGAAATTCAAAGCCAAGCCATAAGGTGTGTTAAAGTCTTTAATTAGGTGGTAGAATTTTCATGGCTTATGTTTTAGCCATTAGTCTTTTAATTTGATGATTTGTGCTTATGATTGTGGAAATTTAAATTTAATAGATTAATAATTTGTGCTTGGCCAAGATGAAAATTTGGAATTCAAGAATATTTATAAAAAGAATTTCAAAAAAAAAGAAGGAAAAAGGGGTTGAATTTTCGAAATGGGCCTTGGATCCATTAGCCTAAAGCTTGGTGGGCTAAGCTAGTCGGCCCATTAGAGCCCAAGAAGGGAATTCGACCAGCCCAAGGGAAGTGGCCGGATGGGCCTAAGCCCAAGCCCGATTCAAATTTAAAAATAAAAACCCAATAAGACAAGTGGCAAATGGCAAGAGCATGCATTGGTGGGATTATAGGCAATCTCATGATTGCTAATGATGGGATTAAGGGGATATAAAAGGGATGGAGAGAGATGGCCAGTTCCTTGCTTCATTCGGCCGAGAGAGGTGTGTGAGAAAGAGAGAGAGTTCGAGAGAAAGGGAGAAGCCGAGAGGAGAGGAGGCGGAGCCGAGGGGTGCCGCCGTTCGTTCGCCGTCCGATCGCCGTGTCCCGCCGCCGTTCGTCGTCGTTTGTTCATCTTAGAGGCAAGTGGAGTCCTTTAACTTCTCTTGCATGTTTGTTGTGGTGTTTGCATGTTCGGTTTTAGGTGTGATTTGTGCGAAAAACCGAGGTAAGAGTTGGTTATTTACAAACCGTGTGACTGTTCTTGTTCGGTTTGTTGGAGTCAGTAGCTTGTTCGAGCTTGCATGTGTGTTTGGAGTCCGATTTTGGCTTTTATGTCTTCATGGAAGTTGTAGCTGACGTCTTTTACTATAACATACTGAAATTTCGTGAAAAATGATGGAGATTTGAGGTGTTAAAGCCTTGTTATACGGAGACCCCAGATCTGTGATGTTTTCACTGACTTCTTGTTGGATTCTTGGTTGCATGTTGGTTTGTGATGAAAATATGACTTTGTTTTCTTCATGAAAGTTGTAGGTAACATCTTAAAATACGAAATAATCAAATTTGAAGAGAAATGAACGAGTATAGCCTAGTGAATCGGCTAGATCTTGGAAATGATTGATTCTGGTGGTGTGTTCCGAGACACCCGAGACTTCAAGGACTTAAAAGACGACTATAATTTGGTTATTTGACCTAGATTTCTTCATAAAACTTGTAAAGGAAACCTTGATACATAACATACTAAAATTTCAGAGGAAACGAAAGAGAATAGATGGGTGAAACCTTAATATTTCGGAGATGTGCATTCTGGACGATGCGGTAGTGGTTCCAGAAGTTTCGTGAGGTCGTGTAAAATAATATAAAAATAATTTGGCTTGGAGTTATTCATGAAAGTTGTGCGAAAATGTATTGGCTATCACTCTGTAAAATTTCGTAATTTTTGGAGGCCAAATGAATATTTTCATCGAATTTATTCAGAAACTGTGCATTCTGGTTGTTATCCGAATATCATGTGCTATTTTGTGGAAATTGTGAAATTATGAGAAATTCAATTTGGCCATAAATTTTGTATGAAATTGTGATCTTATTGGTTTGTTTAATGATTGTTTGAATATTATTATTTTGGGAAAATCATAGATATTAAATTTAATATTTATTTATGGAAATAAATAAATATAATAATAAAGTAATAAAATAATAAGGGATTATTTTATTGGCCATGAATTTCATTGAATTTATTATGCATTGTTATATGACATTGGTGTATGTATGATCATGAATTGTGATGCATGTGTGAATCATATGCCATGTAATAATGAGATTAAATGGATAATGAATGTGGAAAACGATATGTGAGTAAGAGGATGTGGTGGAGGATGATGTCTGGTGGCCTGGTGGCGTAATTCCAGAGATTCCCTGGGAGATTCAGGATGCCCGGAATGTGGGGGGCCGGAAGCCTTGTCGGAGGTCTTTGCCCGAAAGGAATACCTCGCGATGCCAGGATTGGGGTGTGAGATACCTAGTTAGAAGGGTAAAGGCCGGAAGCCCTGTCGGAGGTTTCTGCCCGAAGGGAATGCCTCGTGATGCTAGATGAGATGCGAGATGCCCGGAATGTGGGGGGCCGGAAGCCCGGTGGCCATGGGATGGCTGGAATGCTGGGAACCCTATCGGAGGTCTTTGCCCGAAGGGATGATAAAATTGATAATTGAGAATGGGTGATGTGGTGATCGAATTTAAAAGATAATGATGATAATTAAATGATGTGATATGATGATCACCTATGATAATATATGCATGATGATGCATGATGATGATGAGAAGTGATGTGATATGATGATCACCCATGATGATATATGCATGATGATAATGAGATGTGATGTGATATGATGATCACCTATGATAATATATGCATGATGATGCATGATGATGATGAGAAGTAATGTGATATGATGATCACCCATGATATGATATGCATGATGATATATGCATGATGATGATGAAATGTGATGTGATATGATGATCACCTATGATATTATATGCATGATGATGCATGATGATGATGATATGTGATGTGGTATGATGATCACCTATGACATGGTATGCATGATGATATGCATGGTGATGATGATGATATGTATGATATGATGATGCATGAATACGTATGACATCAAAAAGGTAAGTAATGCCTGCCATGTATGATGATATGCATGATGCATTGAGTTGTTATTGGATTTCCTATCTCATTTGAGTGGTTGTACTCACCCCTTTTGGGGATAACATTTCAGATTAGCAAGTATGCCACTACCTGCCGTCTCGCGTGGTACGTTTTATGGTCTACTGTCTGATGTAGAGGTTGAGTGTGCGGAGATAGATTGTCCCTCTGTTCTCGGACTGACTTTTATCCAAGTGCGATGTCTAGTGATGTATGATATCGGCCTGGCTGGGGGCCTTGTCATACAAGAGTTCATTTCTGTGCACGTTCGATGGGATGGAGCTCCCCTGGAATTACGTACCGTATACCACCGGGCATCCCGACACTCCCGGGGAAAACCTCTGGGCATGTATTCACAATACAACCAAGCATCCAAAGGGCATCGACTCATTCGAACCTTTGCGCATCCCGACTCCCGGGGCATCGTCGACTCACACCTCCGACGGTATCATCATCACCACGGTGCATATTCTCATACATCTCATTTCTCATCTTCAATTATAGTTTAATTTTAACATGGCATGTGATGTGATGGCAATCAAGATCATATTCATCATTGAATTCATGCATGCATCTCAATTCCATGTCATATATATCAAGACTTCATCACAAATGCATCTCGATTCAATGTCATACACATACCAAGACTTTATCATACATGCAACTCAATTCAATATCATACACATACCAAGACTTTATCACACATGCAACATGAGTTACTTAAATGGAATTTATGGCCAATAAAATAATTCATTTATTTATTTATTTATTTATTTATTATTATTATTATTATTATTATTATTATAACTATAAATTCCCAAAATTATCAAAATTCAAGAAATTATTAAAAAACCCATAGGATGATAATTACTTGCAAAATTCATGGCCAAATTGGATTTTTACAAAATCTCATAATTTTCCCAAGACATCCTATGCTTCTCGGATGAAACCAGAATGCACGGTTTCCGAATAAATTCAATTAAAATATCCATATGGCCTCCAAAAATTATAAACTTTTACTGGGTTATAGCCAAGGCCTTTTCGTACAACTTTCATGAAGAACTCCAAGCCAGATTACTTATAGATTATTTTATTCAACCTCACGAAGCTTCTGGATCCGTTACCGCATCATCCAGTGCCTCCATCTCCGAAATATTGAGATTTCACCTACCTATTCTCTTTATTTTTCTCTGAAATTTGGATATGTTATATATCAATATTTCCTTTACAAGTTTCATGAAGAGTCCTCATTTTAGTCCTTTAAGTCTCGGGTGTCTCGGAATACATCACCAGGATCATCGTCTTCAAGCTCTAGTCGATTTACCAAGCTATACTTGTTCATTTCACTTCAAATTTGAGTAAAAACTCTCCAGATCTGAGGTCTCCGTGAGATGAGACTTTAACCCCTCAAATCTCCATCATTTTCCACGAAATTTTAGTATGTTGTAGTAAAAGATGTTAGCTACAACTTTTATCAAGAAATAAAAGCCAAAATCGGACTCCAAACACACATGCAAGCTCAAACAAGTTTCTGACTCACACGATCCGAACACGAACAGTCACACTCTTCACACACAACTCATCCATGCTTCGGTTTTTCTCATCTAACATCCAAAAATTCGCCATGCAAACAACATACAAGCATGCAAGAGAAGTTAGAGGACTCCCACTTGCCTCTAGAACGGACGGTCGACGGTGTAGGGCGGCGAACACGGCGGATGGATGACGACAACCCCTCGGCTCCGCCTCCTTCCTCTCTCGGCCTCTCCCTCTCTTTCTCGAATTCTCTCTCTCTCTCTCACCCTCTCTCTCGGCCAAAAGAAATCCGGCCACCCTCTCTCTCTCTCTTCCCTCTTATACCCCCAAATCCTCATGATTACTTGCCTACAAACCAGCCAATGCATGGCCTTCTTCCCTAAGCCAATGCATGAGAGTCTAGTGCCACTTGTCATTTTGAGAGAGACACATGGCCTCTTCCATGCAAAGATGGGCCTCCACCTTCGGCTGGGCTTGGGCCAGCAATGGGCCGGCGATTCCTCCTCCTTTGGGCTCCGCAATTAGGCCCAAATGGCCGAAAATGGGGTGAGGTCATGGGCTGGTTTTAAGCTAATACTTTGGCCCATGTCTCATCCTAATAATCCTCCTCAAACCTAAATTTTATAAACACCTAATTGAAATTTATAAATCACAAAACTTTGTGACCTATCTTAATAAATTCCAATTCATAATCCTTCATGGCCAAAAATAGAAATAATTATTCACGATAGGCTTGGCCAAAGTCTTAATGCAAGACATTAATTTGAGCACCCCTAATGACTGGCAAGGAATTTCAAGATGCCACAATTCTCCCCTCCTTAGAGAATTTCGTCCTCGAAATTAGACATTTCCTATGTCTCTTGAAATAAGTGAGAGTACCTTCTTCTCATCTCATTTTCACTTTCTCATGTGGCTTCCTCCACATCATGAGCAGAATAAGTATCCTAACTTGCCTCCAAACCGAGCAAGCACGAGCACACGGCGGACAACGGATGGACAGACGGCTACGAGTGACGGAAGAGCGGCTTCCTCCTTCGTGCGGCCTCTTCCTCCTCTCTCTCGGTTTCCCTCACTCTCTCGGTAACTCTCTCTCTCTCTCTCTCTCTCTCTCTCTCTCTCTCTCTCTCTCTCTCTCTCTCTCTCTCTCTCTCTCTCTCTCTCTCTCTCACTTTGGACAACACCCCCCTCTCTAAACCGGCCACCCTTTTCTTTTCATTTCTCTCCTACTCATCATTAGCTATGATTGATTCTTGCATGGATGACACTTGGTCATCAACTTGGGACAAATGGCCTTCTTCATGCAAGATGGGCCTCCATCTTTCGGCTGGGCTTGAGCCAGCCATGGGCCGGAGATTCCTCCTCCTCATTTGGGCTTCGCGACTAGGCCCAAATGGCCGAAGGGTGGGGCTTCTTGTGGGCTGGTCTTAAGCTAATACTTTGGCCCACATCTCATCCTAATAATCCTCCTTAAACCTAAACTTTATAAACACCTAATTGAAATTTATAACTCACAAGACTTTGTGACCTATCTTAACACATTCCAACCCATAATCCTTCATGGCCAAAAATAGAAATTTTTTTATCAAATAATTATTCACCATAGGCTTGGCCAAAGTCTTAATATAAGACAAGAATTAGAATACCCCTAAAGATTAGCAAGGAATTCTAGGATGCCACACAAGATCACTGTCTACATGAGATCCATATTATAGAACAAGGTTCAGAATTGGTAACGTTGTAGAATGAACTTTAAGAACAACCTATTAGTGTGCAATAAACTTTAACAATGAATAATAAGAGAGTAAGGATAGAGAAATTACACACCAAAATTATAGTGGTTCAACTTAAGTCAAGCCTATATCCACTCACCTCAAGGCTAAGACAGAATTCATCAATATACTTTGAAACTTTAGCAGGAATTTTAAGATTACTTACCTCGATTTCCTTGTCTGAGTCTGAGTATGAATCTATTTCAGAGTCTGAGTATGATTCTGAATTTTCCATGAAACAAATATTGGCATATTCTTCATCACTCTCTTCACATTTAGTGTCGCTCTAAGTCTCTGCTTTGAGAGCCTTTTTGAATTTCTCTGTATTTCCTTTTTTTTCTTCAATAGAGGACAATTAGGTTTGATGTGTCTTTTCTTCTTGCATTCGAAGCAAATCACATCTTTGTTGAACTCATTGTCTTCAATTGATTTATTCTGAGATCTTTGAGTACCCTGTTTCCTCCAATTATACTTTCTTCCTTTTCTATTTAACTTTCTAAACTTCCTAGTCATGAGTGTTAGTTCTTCATTGTCCAAATCATCTTTTGAATCTGTATCCTCATAATCATCATTAGACTTTAAATCAATTGACTTATTACCTTTAGGATCTTCTTCCTCATTGATTTGTTCAACTTCATAAGATTGAAGTGTGCCCACTAGTTCTGCCACTGATAGAGGCACAATCCTCTGTGTTTCTCTAATGGAAGTCTTAATGTGATTCTAGTCTTAGGAGAGTCCTCGTAGCAACTTATTGACTTTCATCTACCCTGAGATTGGTTGTCCATGATATGCAAGACCGATTACAATCTTTGTAAAATAACTTAACATATCAGTGATGGATTCTCCTGGCTTCATTTTGAAAGCTTCATACTGTCTGAGTAGAATGTTGATCTTTGTTTCTTTAACTTGATCAGTTCCTTCATAAGTAACATGCAACCTGTCCTAGACTTCTTTTACTGTTTCACAAGATGAAATTCTATTATACTCAATAGGAGATAAGTCACAATATAAAGAGTAAATAGCTTTAGTATCAAGAGCTTGTCTCTTGGTTATGTCTGCTTGTGTCATCTCGTTAGCATCTGCCACTTCCTTTCCTCTTTCTAAAGTTGATGTATTTGTAGGAATAATTCCTTTTTTCTACCACATCCCATTCCATGGGATCTTTCGATCTTAGGAATGCTTTCATCTTGTTCTCCCATACATTGTATTCATTCCCATCAAAGTAAGGAGATCTGGTGTTGCTTTGACCTTCAACCAGTCCTGGAGTCAAAATACTAGCCATAGATCTTTAGCTTAAGAAGTAAAACATTTCAACAAATAAGCACACAAGCTCTGATATCGATTGAAAGGGCTAGTGAGTACACCTAAAAGGGGGTGAATAGGTGTAAATAAAATTTTTCACAGGACTTAATGAAAGTAAATTGATTTTAGAAGATGTTAGACATTAGCTCGCCTTTCAAAGATCTTCATATCGGAGTAGTTTCCAATAAGAATAGTCAATAAAGTATGTATGAAATCCAGCTATAAGATCTTCCAATAACTATATGAAACGAAACTTTAAAGATAATCTTCGTCTGGATAAAGATCCCGCATTTGGATAAATCTTCATACTTTAGTCTGGAACTCCCAATGAGGATAAACTTTGAGATTAAAATCTGGTGATCTGTTGGTCTTCAGACTTTGACAATAAACTCTTCATATCTTCCGATATAGACTTGGAAAGGTTTTGTTAACTTCAAAACAATAAAGGAGTTTTCTCTAACAATGTTCCTTGCATTGTGCATGAATTCATCACCTGGACAAAGACATCCCTTCTTCCTTTGGCGAAATCGCTTTGGTTTGAGCCACTTGTTATAAGATTTTTCTGTCGATCGTAAGTACTTTGGCAATAATGATGTGTCAGGACCAACGCTGGGCCATACTGATTTCGAAGGGATATTGGAAGGAGGCATTTATGTCTCCTGGTGCAGAATGTCTGGGCATGGCGCTAGTGAAAGACTAAAATGTAGCATAAGGTGAAATATCAGGAGCTTGATTAGATTAGGCTCCATGTAGTAACCTTTTACAGAGACCAATGCTCAGAATCATTGTCGAAAAACTTATTTGCCTTCCCAATCTGCACCAGCTTTTCTGCTTCCTCTATCCTTGATTCCTTCACCAACCCATCAACAACAAGCTGCAATAGTGCCACATCAACGAGGCACCCTATTGATTATGACTCGAAATTAATCCTGATTGATTTGAAATCCGACCCATAGTTTAATTATAATGAAATTCGGGCTATATTAAGATAATCCAAATTGGACTCTTGCCAACAGGATCATTGGGTAATGCAAAAAGGGAAATTAATTTCCCTCATAACTAATTTTCCTTATTGTAGATGAAGACATGTTGATGTTGAAGAAGGGCTCATAGCTCTGTACATACAAATACTCTCTATTGTTGAACTTGTCTTGTGTGCATAGTAACTGTCCTCATGTGTGGCCACTTGCAAGAGACATAAAGTGCTTTAAAGGTGTTGTTCAAGAGACTTCAGAGTGAAAGAAGTCCTTTCTTGTGATTGACTTTCTTGGGTTGATCTAAAATTATGAAGCACTTATGATTATCTTGATTGAATGATTTTAATCTCACATTTAGTGATTATAGTGGAATCATCTCATTAATCTCTCCCAATGGAGTAGACACACTTCCTAATTGAGATATATTAACGTAATTCTTAATTACTCAAATCTTTTTCTTTGTTCACGCTTCTATGTTAGTCATAACAAACTAATATTAAACCCTAAGGTTATTGTTGATCGATGGTTTTGAGAAGAAAGATGGCGTCCCATTGCTAAATGCAATATTCTTAATTGCGAAAATTCTTCACCTCTTATGGTGAAGTGAAACACCGAAACTCACAGATCCCACAAGGTTACATGAAAAGAACGCTCACCAAAAAGGGAGGGAGGATTAGGTCTACTTGATCTGAAACTCTGGGACAAAGTATTGATGGGCCATATCCTTTGGAGCCTTATCAATCATCCATCCTCATTCTTATGGAGTACTTGGGTTCATCACATTAAATGTAGGTACTCCCATTATATAATTTGACATAAAAGGCAGTATTGTCATGCCCCAATCCTCCGAGCGCGTCCCAAGTTGCATCGCCGACCCATTCATTTTTAATGCACATGCGGAAACTAATAAATAATCCCTAAACAACAGCAAGATGGGATAGGAAAGTAAGGCCATAATTTTAAAAACCAACAACACACTTATATGTACATATCATAAACAATACAAGCTGATATACATATATAAGGTCTGCAAAACAAGGGGGCACAAAGAACTATAGACATAAGGTCTTCCTCCTCATCCTTATCATCATCCTCATTGGAGCCTTCAGCTGAATACACAAGGGACTCAGGTTCCGATAGGTCCGGGACCACCGAACCGCCTAGAGGGTTGGTCGTGCCTTTCCCAAAAGTGACCTTCAACGCATAAAAAGGAACCTCAAACTTCGATATGGGCCCTTCTCTCTGTCTATTTCACTCCTAGCGATACTATGATCTGTATTAATAGGGCACCTTTTTGGGTAGACCCGCATTGACCCAGACCACAAATTTCACCAACTCATATACCCATCCCCTTGGGTCTCCATGAAGCGGGATGAAGCACTTCTGTTCCGTAACCTTCTTTGGCTGTCCAAAATGCTCGGGAGTAGTTGCCATCTATGGGCCTAAAAATGTTATTCCATAACGGGGTGAGACAACGTCTCAGCAAGTTCACCCCCTAAGACTTGACTAAGAAGAAAATACGCCATGAGGACTGCCTAAGCACAAGCACAAGTCAGAGAACTTACATTTGCCTCACTTCCTTCCTGCAAGTCAATATAATTCAAATAACCATCCAATCATTTCGACCAATCAGATCGAACCATCAATCAATCGACTCAATCGATTCCATGTCATGGAAACCATCCCCTAGTCATCTCAATCAATATTATCTATAAAGTTCGATCATATCCAGGACTGCTTACTCTAAGCTGATAAATAGTATATTGCTCATGCTAAATTGACATATCGAGATCCTCAGGCTGATATAGTATACAAATAATGCTCACTAGAAACTGCTAAGGTATATTGCTCGAATTAAGCTGACATATCGAGGCCCGCAAGCTGATATATTATACTAGTATACTCTTCGCGCTAAACTGACATAGTATACCATCCCAATCATTTAATCATTTGACCATTTTTATCATTCTCGACAAAAATACTCGCGTGTGGGTACACGGTCGGCCTTAACCAAAATACAATATTTTTCCCTTTTAAAATCCCACTAATTTCAATAGTCACAAACTCATTTTTGGCATTATAAACCAACGCCTAGTAATTTTCTAACTAATTATTGAAATTATTAAATTTTGGGATAAATACCCAAAATTGCAAATCACACTCAATTTGCACAAAATAGCAATCAGTTAAATAAACCAATCACACCATTGTAATCAGAATAAAATTCCAGTCACCGGCTATCTTAGTCTAATTTTCAGAAAACAATAATTAATTAAATAATTTCGAAAATTAATTAATAAATACAAAAAATAGCAACTTAGGCCGGAAAAGCCTAAGTAAAAGCCTAATTAAATAATTTATGAACCACTCTAGATAAATACTAGAGCTTATCCATGCTCTAATTGCACTATTCTAACCATCTAACATGCAATAACGGTTAATTAAATTGTTAATCTATTCTAACTATCCACATAATCTATACTTAGTCTAAACTAATCAACCCTTAAACGTCATTAACTTCCTAAGCATGGATTAGTGAGTAAAATCACTTGATTAATGATCTACTCAGACCACAACGATGGGGATGCAAAGAGGATTGACAAACTCCAAAGCAGGTGCGCCTTTCGAGGTTTGGAAGGCCACAGAAAGGGGCCAAACAGTGGTTGGAAACGTAGGAGCTTTGGTTTCTGCTCGGTGGTCGAAGGGGCTGCTCCAATGGCTAGCTAAGGTAGAAACGATGATAGCAGCTGGTGAAGGGGCTGCAACGGGCTTGGTGGAGCTCGGCAGGCTTCCTGGCGGCTCC
Organism: Eucalyptus cladocalyx; assembly: GCA_017140615.1. Lineage (NCBI taxonomy): Eukaryota > Viridiplantae > Streptophyta > Magnoliopsida > Myrtales > Myrtaceae > Eucalyptus > Eucalyptus cladocalyx. The sequence continues at coordinate 2,602,104 of CM029519.1, forward strand.
GACCATGGCAAGGTGAGCTCGAACAGCTCTGGGGATGGCCTGAGGTCACGCCAGAGTCGGAACGACGGCCAAGGACGCACGGGTCTAGCATGCAAGCACGCGGACGTCAAATGGGCTCCAAGGTGCAACAATGGCGTGTTGGCAATCCGACGGGGCTGCTCGGTGGCAAGGGACGGCTACTGGTTCTGTTTCTAGAATTTTTGGAACTCCTTGGCCTCAAATGGGGGGGGGGGGGGGGCTCAACAGCAGCAAGGAGGAAGGGGAACGACTACTGTGGAGGGGGCCACTTGGTCTCCTTCCTATCTTCATGTCCCCCTCAACTTGGTCCCACGTGCAAGCTGTCTTCCTCAGCTATTTTTCAGCCTATTGGCTTCCTTTAGAAGTTTTGAGATTGTCTAAAGTTCGAAGGTAAGGGGGGGGGGCTACAAATTTGGTGTGATTTCCCCAAAATTCTCCTCAATTCTCACTTGAATCAATTCAAATCGACTCCAATAAATCCCATTATTGAACTCACGGTCAAATTAGCATTTCTCCTCACCAATAGATTTTACTTGCATCCCAATTTTGCGATACAAAATGGTCCTATGATTTTCCCAGTCGAAAATAGCCATATATCGACTTTTTCTGCCAAAATCTCATTTTGTAGAATAAATATTCGGAGACTAAGTCGACATTTCTAAAATGACTCGTGATATGACAGAACTTTTATTTTCTGAAATCGAATTCAAATTCACAGTTAATTTCAATTCGGCGCAATTTTAGCCTAACCTAAGCTATCGGGTAGCTTTTGAGAAATTTTTAGTGCAAATGACCCGTGGTCGATTTTCTTCGAGCTACAATGAACCTGTTCAACATATTGGCGACTCTCGGTGGCCATGAAATC